>BSYO01000029.1:7538422-8738422 GCA_033239525.1 Nepenthes gracilis
GATCTAGGAAGCATTCTGATGGGATGAATTCTCAAAAATATGGTTGTTGCGTTCTCTCCAGATATAATAAACAAGAGCCGCAAGAGAGAGGCGCTTAGAGAGGGCGATAAGGTTCTTTCCCTTCCACAAGAGAGCAGCCCAATTAACATTATGGGACCATATGGGATATGGCGGTGAATGCCCGATCCGTTGGATAGAGGACCACACGGAGGAGGAGAATGGGCAAGAGAAAAAAGGTGGTCATGGTTTTGTTGTCGAATCACGAGAGAGAACAAGTGAGGGAGAGGTTGGGAATACCGTGAACACGGTCGGCGGTATTGAGCCGGCCTTTAATAGCCAGCCAAAGGTTGAAGGCATGGGCAGGAATATGGAAAGAATCCCAGACAAGATTTGTCCAGCTTAGGTTCGGCTTTGGCGGGTGTAAAAGGAGATAGGCAGACTTGGACGAAAATACATCGTTAGGGCTACCAGCCCATCTCAGAGAGTCTTTAAGCTCAGCGTTGGGCGAGTAATGGGGCATGTTTGTGGCGAGATTAGAAACCTCCTGATCAAGGGGATTAGGCCAAGCCCATTGATTATCTCTAATTATCTGAGATACCTTGCCATCCCAAGATAAGCCAGAGACCAAGCGGATGCGATCCGTGCAAACCCTACTGAGCGGGCCTCCTGGGTGCCAATTGTCATGCCAGATAAAGAAATCGACACCATCACCAATGATCTTGACAGCATGTAAGCACATAAATGAACGGAGCTTCATGCTGAAATGCCTTGCTGGCAGATGTTGAGAACGCGTTTCGTTGCATTGCTTCCTGCACTGCAGAATTCTTTTTTGTTGCAGTCCATCGGATTGCATTTGTCTGGCTTCTTCAGCCAGTTTATTGCTGATTGTTGCTTCGTAACAATTTTGCTTGTGTGGGCTATTGTCTCATCTTGAAGGAAGCGAGGCAGCCGAATGTTCCCTGGTGCTGTATGTCTGATGCAATGGTGAAAAGGAATGCCAATTGGGTGCAACGGGTCTGCTGAACCGATCTGTTCGTCCTCTTGCTGCTTTGGCAAGAGGATGAATGGTTGATGCTGATGCGTTGCTTTGGTCCAAGCATTGTTTGCTGGTGCGGTGATGGTTGCCTGCGAGTTCTTGATCTTGTTTTCTTTGAGGTGATACGAAGCTTTGGACGGATTGGCTATTTGTTTAGGTGTGGTTGGGTTAACTTACGGTAGCTTTCATGGGCTGCTGTTGTGAATTCCATCCTTTGTTGGATGGTGCGCCTGGTTCTCGAGGTTTTGTCTCATCAACTGCAGCTGGTATGGCTTGGAGCTCCAATTCGGTTGATGCTGAAACTATGCTGAATGCGGGTTCTTGGCTTCACCATGATTCACTTTGAAGGGTGATCTTTGAGCTGCTAAAGCCTTTTTTGAAGCCCTCCCACTTGCATATTTTGGTGCTGCCAATTGGAATTAACACGCTATGGATTTAGCTTGATGCTGAAGGTATAACTTCATTGGGGCTTAGCTACTGGCGTTGCTGTTGGTATTCGCATCTGGTGTGGGTGATCCGGGCGTGGGACAGTTTCTCTTGTTGATGCGGTCTTGTGCCCCATTTTGATCTTTCTTTGGAATGCTGAAATCAGTGGCTGATACTTCCCTATTTTTGTCTCAGTGCTGATGTTTTAGATTACAATTGTTGTCTTTCAGTTGAATGTTGTCCTCTTAGAGGTTTTTTTGGTTTAATATGTTGTACCGTTTGATCGGGGTTTGCCCTAGTTCCTTATGCTTTATTTCCTAGTCAAAATACTTGGAGATAAAACATAGAATTTATAAATTTTTTCTCCCTATAATCCAAAATACTTACTTACCAAAAAAAAAAAAAAAAAAAAGAGCTTCATGATCTTCCTCCAGCTCCAAGGGGCCGAATCAGGGACTTTGAGGGTCCAAATGCACCGGTCCTTGATTCTAGTTTTGTGGATCCATGAAGACCAAGCCGATTCAGGGTCTTTAGAAAGGATACGCCACAATAGCTTACAGATGAGGGCTTTATTTTGATCATGCAAATTTTTAAGCCCCAAACCACCTTCAGACTTAGGGTAACATATGTCGAACCAGGCCACTTTTGCATTAGCCTTCCCTTCCGTAGATCCATTCGGAGGAAACGCCTCAAAATGCATTCAATGCAGTTAAGAATAGATTTGGAAAGAATGAAAATTGAAGCCAGTGTAGATGTGGATAGAAGAGAGGATCGAGGCCACCAATCAAGACGTCCCCCAAAGGAGAGCCACCTGTTTTTCCATGATTTGATTCGGCAAGCAATTTTTTTCGGTGAGAGCTTTGATCCGAATTGATCTGGAAGAAATAAGAGGAACGCCGAGGTATCTAATGGGAGAGAACCAACTCTCGAACCCCGGGACATCGGCAATATTCGAATAAGGGATGGATCTTTAGAGCACGGGGAAGACCTCACTCTTATTGGTGTTAGCTTGACAGACCGAGAGAGCCAATAGAATTCCTCGAGGCGGTCCTTGAGAATCCGGATAGAGCAAACATCAGCATGAGAGAAGAGGAGAAGGTCATCTGCAAAGGCAAGCATGACCGTATGAGTCTGACCACATTTCCAATGAAATGTGAAATTTTTATTCCTACGTGCTTTGGATTCAATAATCCCGTTTAACACCTCCATCGCCAGAACGACGAGGTAAGGAGAAATGGGATCTCCTTGACGAAGACCCTTGCCCCCTTTGAAAAAACCAACCCCTTCACCATTTATATTAACAGAGTACGAGGGGGTGGTGATGCATTCCTTTATCCAGTTTATCATTTTGGGCGGGAATTTCATAATGGTCAGGACATTGATAATGAAATCCCAATGGACAGAGTCGTAGGCTTTCATGAGGTCAACTTTCATAGTACAACGTGGAGGGTCATGACCAAGATGATACTTGTGGAGAAGCTCTTGGGCGAGGAGAATGTTGTCACTGATTTGGCGCCCCGCCACAAAAGCCGTTTGGCACTTATCGACTAGATAAGGCAAAGTCATCTTTAAGCGATTTGCAATAATCTTCGAGATGACTTTGTATATGACATTACAGCATGAAATGGGACGATAATCGAGAAACCAACCGAGGAGACCGGATTTTGGGTATAAGGTGATGATCGTCGATTCATTTGTTTGAGAAGCTTTCCATGATTGAAAAAATCACGAATAGCTTCACAAACAGATGAGCCAATGATGTCCCACGACTCCTTAAAGAAGTGGGAGCTGAACCCATCAGGCCCCGCGGCCCGATAGTCACCTATAGAAAAGAGCCCTTTACGGATCTCATCATCGCTTATCGGGCCCACAAGAGGGTCCATAAGAGATTCAGGGACAGTATGAAGGATGTAAGGACGCAGCCTATCCGCATCAGCCGATCCGTACGTGCGACCAGTCCCAAGCGCCCTACTAAAGTGGTCCACAATCAAATTCTGAATATTAAGGACACCTATTGTAGGATTCCCATCATGACCAAGAAGGGAAGTAATTCGGTTCTTATTGTTGTTACCATTCACCGTCTTAAAGAAAAATTTAGTGCACTGATCACCCTCTTTGAGCCACCTAATCTTGGCTTTTTGCTTCGTGAGGTCAGCTTCCTTGGCCAGGGCAGCATGGTAAGCATCCTTACAGCTACGCTCCTCAAGAAGATTCCCAGGATTAGAGGGAGTATGACTTTGGATAGCATCAAGCCTATCTCTAGCACGGGTGACCTCCTCGTGAACATCACCCTCATGGACATTAAGCATTTTTAACAATTTTTTCACATTCTTAAGTCTGGACACAAGCCTGAACATAGGCGTGCCATTGATGTCATCCCTCCAGGCATCATTAACCAAAGGGAGAAATTTTGGAGATTTGGTAAGGAAATTGTTGAACCGGAAAAATCCGTGATTACGGGGAGGATCGCCATCGGGGATGAGAATGGAGGGCGAATGGTCAGAGAGCCGGGGAGGAGGAAAGAGGGCTTTAGCCCTGCGAAATTTGTCAAACCAATTCCCATTGGCGACAACACGGTCAAGCTTTCTGAAGATGCGAAGGGAGGGGTCACGCCCATCATTCCAGGTATAGTGCATGCCTTCATGGCACACATCGTTAAGATCACAGTCTCTAAGGCAACAATCAAGGTCAATTGAGCTATTGTTATGCCAAATCCCACCCAAAGCCTCAGAAGGGGATCGGATAGCATTGAAGTCCCCAAGGGCTGCCCAGGGGAGATCGCCAGGGTGGATTGACATCGCGCGAAGGCTATCCCATAGGAGACTACGGGAGATAACTGAGTTTGCACCATAAATAAAGGACAAAATGCAGTGGATATTATCCTCGAGGAGCATGACCTCAAGATGAATGACCTGTTCCTCCGAGGAAATAATAGTGCACGAAACCAGGTTGGGGTCCCAGCCAACCCAAATCCGCCCACCCGAACACGAAGAGTAATTCATAACCCAAGACCAGTTGGGTCTGATTCTAGTGGAGATTGCGCGAGAGTTTTGCTCGCAACCTTGGTTTCCACCAAGCCAACGATACAGCACCTATGGGAGGAAATGAGGTTGCAGACTTCGTGGGCTTTGACAATCCCATTAAGTCCCCTCACATTCCAAATGGCAATGTTATTCATGGGTTAAGGTAGCTGGGGGAGGATTGTTAACCCCGATTTTTTTTTTTTCCTACAAGAAGAAGCACGGTCCCCATTTCGGACGAAGGACCACCTCTTGTCGGACAACAAGGAGGGCCAGGCAAAGTTCTTGGGGGTGTAACAGCCATAGGGACTGGGGTGATAGAAATGCAGGAATTAGGATCTCCAAACAATCCGGGATCGGAGGAAGCTCTATTAAGCTTCGAAGGGAGAGGACCGAGAGGGGCCGGGCAAGGGATTAGGGGGGAAAGAGGGTGGGAGCACTTACTGGACGAGCCGACACCGTCAGGGGCAATAAGCACAGACGGTTCGGCCAAGGCCATGACGTGCACCGCAGCAGGAGCAGGCCCATCATGACATGGAGGAGGATCTGGATCACAAGTAAAGGGCATAGCAGATGAGCTGAGAGCGGGGCAATCAGACGATTCATCATTATCATCCACTTGTAAGGCCATGAACGCAATGGAGGTCGTGTAATGGCCTTAGGGATGATAACCCGGAAGCTCTGATTGCAACTTGGCGGGGGGTTTTTATGCGGGGGAGACAGCCTAGGAGGAACGGAGGCGGTAGAATTTTTGGGAGGAGGGACCTCCCCGCTTGGGGACCCAAGAAGCTTTGGTTGGGTGATTCTTAACCCTACGCGTGTCCGGAACCCCGCGCGACGGCCTATGATTATAATCGATTTTGATTTCACAGAGAGAAGCATTTAGCTCTCCGGGCCGCCCTCTAGTCCAAATTTTCACAGAATTCGGTCTAGGAGCATTGACACCCAATTCAACACAAACCCTAGCGAATCCCAACCTCTCAAGCTTTTCAGTAACTGGATCTAAGCAAAGAGGTTTGCCAACCGCACTCGCAACCCAGCTTAACCCAAGCGGGGTCCAGTATTCAACCGGGATCCCAGAAATGGTGATCCAGATAGGAAAAGATTTGTGTTCCTCACGGGATAAAATCATTCCTGGCCACCAATGTTTAAGAAAAAAAGGGTGTCAATGATCGTCCATGGGCCAGTAGCCAAACATTTCTCAAGCATGGAACTTGAAGAAAAGCGAAAGAAAAAGAATCCCGATTCGTTACCAGCCACATGCAGTAGCTCAAAACGTTTCCAAATTTTCCTAGTGATATAGTTCACCACATTAAAATGAACAGGATTGCTGACAAAATATCCAACAAGGGTAGGGCCCCACATGTCATCTCCCTGTTTGGTAACCTCAGGAGGGGGGACAAAATGATATTATCCAAATCGGAAAAGTTCGGAGGGAAATATTTAAGTGAACACTTACCTCCAATCGGACTTTTCTCGGCAATAGAGGCCCATGAAGAGCCAGATGGGCAGGATATAGGAGCACCAACAGGGCAGGAAGTCTCGGCACAGGGCAAAACAGGGGCACAAGGCCTCTGGGAATCCGCCACAATCAAACCGGCAGGTTCTGGATTTGGAGGGCCAGAGACCTGCTTGCTGGGAGATGGCATCAGAGAAGTGATCGAATCAACAGCATTCATCAAACCAGTCGTCCCAAGAAGCAGCCCAGATGGAGAGCCAGAAGAGCAATGTGGAGGGCCAACAGGAACGGGGATAAGATTTTAGGGGACAGCAACCCCTGTTCCATCAGAAGCCGGCGGCGAAGAGCAGGGGAGCTCAGCGGCAGGGAAGGAACCGGCGATACACGAAGGGGTGTCCAGCGGATACGGCCCACCCGGAGTAACAGAGGTTGCATCAATTTCTCGAGAGACCAAAACTGGTGGCGGTGAGGAAGGGATGGGGTGCTGGACCCCCGATTTATGGCAAACTGGGGGGGGAGGGAGGAGAAGAGGGAGAAGGGGGAGGGACAGCAAAAGCCAGATGGGCTTCGAAGGGGGAAGATGACCGGAAGAGACGCCTAGAACGGCGTCGGTGAGAGACGGCTGATAGAGGGGGGAATTCGTGGTCGGACGACTGAGAGAGGAGTGGCGAAGGGGTAGCAAGAGTGGAGGAAGCAAGGGGCCACGGGGTGGCAGGGCGGGGGAGGAAGGGAGCCGAAGAGGACGATGGAACGATAGGAGGGAAGGCTGGAGAGAGAGGATCACCGGAAGCCGAAGGAGCAGATGGAGAAGAGACGGCCGGCGCCAAAGGCGCCTGCGAGGAGGAAAGAAGGCGGGGTGGACCGGGCGTGTGGGAGACAGGGGGAAGATGGTTCAAGGAAGTCGAGACGCACGGTGGAGGAGGGTCGACCAGCGCCATGGGCGCCGGCAAGCAGGTTGAAGGCGGGCAAGACGGGGTTTGAAAATCGGGTTCAGCGAGAGAGAAAGCTACAGTCGCCTCCAGCACCAACAAAAGTCTCCAACAGCAACCTTATGGCTTCGTGGTTTATGCCTGGCTTCAGCAAGCAGCAAACAGCATTCCTGCAAAATTCAGTGCTCACCCTTCAGCAATCTCATCATTCATCAGCAACACACCTCCACAGGACAGCAGGCTCTTGGCTGTCTCTAAACGCTTGTCATTGGCCGCCACGGTCTATTTCATATGGAGGGAATGCAATAATCGAATTTTTTTAAAAATCTGCCCCCCAAGACATCTCTCGAATTTTCTCTTCGGTGGTTGACATTGTGAGGAATAAATTAATTACCATCCCGGTTTCTAAGAGGGATGGTTATGGGTCGATTCGAATCCGGTGGGGTTTATAAAAAAAAAAAAGGTTTTTGGTGTGCCGCTTGCTTTATCCGAAATAAGGGTTTGGTTTCTTTGCATGCCTTGCTGTCGGGCTGGTCTTACGGGCTTATGATGTCTGCCTCGCCGTTTTCCCCGCTCCCTGTCTCGACATGCTATCCTTTGGTCGAGGCTACCGGTTTTCAGTTTGTCTTTTTCGTTTCTTTGTTGGTGACTTGGGCTGCCTGCATAGCTCGGGCTGGGGTGTAGTCCCTTCCCCCACAAAAAAATGTGAAAAAGGATGTGATATTTGAAGCTCCTGCCTCCTCGGTGTCCGGCTCTATAGCCTTGTCTTCTAAATTCTCTTTCTTGTGATCATGCATTACACCGATTGGTTGGCCTGGTCCTGTGATGAATTAATTGGGTGTGGTTTTGGCGGAGTCCTGGTGTGCTGATGTTTGATCTTGTCCATGATTTGATAATGATATTGTAGTATGTGTAGTTTGGCTACCTCTGATGCTGTGTGGGGTTTGTGATGATGAGGCTGGGATGGTATGAAATTAGGCGGGGTCTTGGTGTTCTGGTGTTAGATATTGTCCTTGAATTGATAACTGTATATTGTAGTAAGTGTAGTTGGTTACCTCTGTTGCTGTTTGGGGGATTGTGATGATGAGGCTGAGATGGTATGATATTGTTGGTTTGGAGCGGGGTATGAGATGGTATGTGCTGCCTTAAAACTAGAGTGCCGAACGGAGATATCCGATACCATCAGCCATCGCCGGATGTTCAAGTAGGTGGGCATGTGGATGACACTGATGTTTCTGATATGATATTGTCTCAGCTAGCGGCAGATAATTTTAAGGGTGCTGATTTTCGTCTCTTGAACCCTGCTTTTGGACAAATTGGCTTGGATGGCTGGAAGGCTTGGGTATGGAGATGATTTTGTGGGTGAATGTTTGGATGTATCTTATAATACCATTATAGATGTATTAAATGTGTGATATTCTTTGGAGATCGAGTGCTGTTGATATTCTTTTCTCCTATGTGGCCAATCTAAGGCTGGATGTTGGCGAGTTTATAAGAGTATGTGTGAGGGCTCATGTTGCGGTGGTATGTCATCTGCTGTCTTCTGCTGTTGGGGGAAGTAGACATGATTGGTGGTACCTTGTGAGCTGGCTGGTTTGGTGCGTTGGTGTTTTTCTCGCCGAGGGCCGTGATGTCAAGCCGATCTTTGTCTTTGGTCTAGGATGCTCTATTGTTTTGGTGTGGGTTTCGTGTTGCTATTTGGAAGGATTAGATGCTTATATGGCTGAGGCGCTGATGCCAATGTTGTGCAATTCTCTCTCGCCTATTGTAATTCTTGAATAATGTCCGGTGTTGGTGCTGAAAGTGTTGCTATCCGGGCTCATTGTTAAGATTCGGGTTGGTATTGTGTTGTTGCTATTTCCGGGTGCTATCATCGGTTTGCTACCGGTGGTAGCCTGATCCGCAAATGTGCAAAGTGGCCGAAGCCGCATCCTTGATCCCGTTGTTTGACCTGCCTGCCTGATTGAAACTATCTTTGAGCCCGGTCTTCTTTGTGTTCATAACATGATTTGCCGCTTTTTGCTCCTTTGAACATTTAGTTCTCTTTGGTACCATCTGCTGATCCTCATGCTAATATTGGGACTGTGCAGATGTTGCATTAAGATGGAGTTCGGGAAATGGGCGTGATGCGGTGCCTGCCTACATTTCATCTTCTTTGGAAACCTTGGGCTGATGTTTTGCGCTGCATTGGGCGGTGGTCTTTGATTCATCTGCTGTTTTGGGCTGCTGTTTTTGCGTTGTAATGGGCAGTGGTCTTTGATTCATCTCGCTGAATTGCGGCCTTTGTATTCTTATTTATTTGGTCTTTGATTCATGCGGTGGGAAGCATTATGATGCGATCTTGCGGATGCGATCCCGCTTTCGGGAGCAACCGATTTGTTACCGCTTCGCGATATGATTATTGGGTGCTTAATCGTATGGGGTCGAAAACCGCCGCTGGCTTGATTTTGGTAGTTATCTTTGCTTGGTTGATGCGGTCCGTTGTTGCACCGAAACAAATAAAGATACCATTTGAATGCTCTGCTCCTCCTCATTTGGGGCACAGTTTTGCAATATCTTTGTTTGCATATGTGTTGGGGCCACATTTCGTGCTGTCCTTTGATTCGAAGTTCAATTTTTGGGCTCTTCTTGACATGCCGCTGGTAAGGTGCTACGATGCGGATGCTTCGATTTGATAGTGTTTGAGGCCCGTAGTATTTTGAAGCTGTTCGGTGCAGCGAATTGGTGCTAAAAGAAGATGAGCTGGCTCATCTATGGCTTTGCCATTATTGCTGCTTCTGATCTGACTTTTCTGGGTGTGGTGGTGCTGTTGTCCGTGCTGTTTTTCTTGGTATAAGCCTTGCTGATCCAGTATATGCTGGCTGTTTATGGGGTCGGGTGGTTCTTGCTTTCCTGGAAAATTCCAAAATTTTTAAAAGTTGCTGCATGACTTGGTGCTGAAGCAGGATGTTATGCTGATTTGGATTTCAGCTCAATCTGATGCAGTCAGGTCTGGATTTGGTTGCACGGCAGCTGGTGGGTCTGGCAGCTGGGGCCTCCAAAGCTGTAGCTCCCATTGTTGTATGGATTTTGGTGGTTTTTTGGTGCTGCTAGTTTATTTCAGCAGCCGGGTTGTATTGTAATATTTTTCAATTTCTATAGGTTTTGTAGAACGTTGGCCTCCTAGAGGTTTATTATGTACCTTTGGATGTACTAGCTGCTCGGAGTATGCCCCAGCGGGTTATGTTTTATCCCCAAGTAAAAATATTTGGTGATAACACATCAATTTTGTAATTCTTTTCTCTCATTAATCTAAAATACTTGCTTACCAAAAAAAAAAAGTCCTGTCACCCTGAGTCATCCTCTAGTGATGTGGTTATATGGTGTGATGAAAACAATGGGGTTTTCTCGACTAAATCAGCTTATGGGATGTTCCACGAACAGCCTCAAGAAAAGGTGCCTTGGTTCAACGTTGTTTGGGGCCCGAAGTCCACTCTGGCTCATGCCTTTATTCTGTGGCTGGCTATTCGTCAGAGACTTTTTTTTTTGGTAAGTTTATTCATCAGAGACTTAGCACTCTGGATCGTGTGGGCACCTTCATCCATCAACAAGTATCTTGTATAATATGTTCCAACGGATCTGAAAGTCACGACCACCTCTTTTTTGCTTGCCCTTTCACTTCGATTGTTTGGCAGAAGATGCACCGTAAGGTTGGGATGTCTTGGCGTTATCCAGATTGGCAGTCCAACATTATGTGGGCTGCCAATTTATGGAAAGGCAAAAACCTTAAAGCTCTTTCTTTCCGTCTCATTCTTGCTGCCTCTATTTACTTTATTTGGAAAGAGAGGAACCATCGCCTTTTAAAAAAATCATTGCTCCTTAATGAACCCCAATTGATTAATCAAATCACCTCTGCGGTTCGGTGCAAGCTGGAAATTTCTCAAGCCGACAGGACGCATAGCTCTAGATCTATTCTGACGAGATGGAGTATTCCCCTTCTTAATCAAGAGATGATTTCCTTTCCTTCTGCTATGCTGAATGGATTACTTAGACAGAGCCGAGGTCATTGGGTGGCTCGCTTTCTGTCCGCCACTTGGTGTGTGGACGGTTTGCTCCTTCCCAATACCTTATTTTTCTGGCTTTCTTATTATCCGCTATGGTTGAAAAAAAAAAGAAGCAGAAAAAAAAGTGTGTTTTCTAGTTGGTTCGCCGAAGCGGCATTGGCCTGGTGGTTAAAAAAGATTTCTCTTTCCTCCACCACCCAGGTTCGATTCTCCGCGGAAGCATAAAGTGGTACTGTGCCTCCCAAAAAATCCTTCGGGGTTTCTGGGTTATGGGGCCGCAGTGCGGTGGGGCCAGTCACTATAAAAAGCTTACCCTTAACACAGTTTCACTTACCAAAAAAAAAAAAGTGTTTTCTAGTTGGTCTGTCGTGGTCTTGCGGTTCTTGCTCCCGTAGGCCAGGCTGGCGTGGTCCTGGGTTTTTCCAAGCTCCAGTGGTAGCTTTAGCCTGGTTCCATAGTTTAGGTTTGGGATGCCAGCTGTCGTGGTAGTTGTAGCTCCTTTGGGCTGTTTTGTCCCTATGATCTAAGTTTCTGGCCCGATTGGGGTAGGAATTGTTTTTCTTGCGTGGGAGTGACAGCTTTGTGTCTTGGTCCTGTTTAGGAAAAAAAATCAATTTCGGTTAGGTTTGGTTTGTCCTTGTTTTTTGGGGCTTCTGGTTTAGAAGTACTTCCCCAAATATATATATATATATATATTCATATATATTTTTATATATATATTTGGGCCGCTGCCCTTTTGTACAGAATTGCTGTTGGCCCTGCTATCCTGTGTTCCCATGCTGCCCCTTTTGCAGTTCCTGAAGGGCCATGTAGACTAAATCGGCTGCTGAAGCTAGGTGACGATGCTTCCTTCCGGCTGTCCTCCTTGTGCTGGAGTCGACTGTTAACTGAGATGGTCCTGTTCTTAGTGCAGAGGCAGTTGGCTGGGTGTTTTGTTTGGTGGGAGTGTGTGGTTTTTTTGGAGAAGATTTGCCATGACCGGGTATGTTGAGGGTGATCTCTCGTAGGTCTTGGTTTGTAATGGCTGGGTTCCATCTTCTGTGAGCTTCGGGCTGGAAAAGTCCTTTAATGCTCTTGTAGTGAAGCTCTTCTCCTCCCTTGCTTACCTGTGACAATGAGCTGCTGTTGTATTTTTTTTTTGTAAGTAAGTCAATTGTATTAAAAAATAAAATAAAAATTTACACCCTATGATTTAATTCTAAGTATTTTTCCGACTTGGAATTTAGCCATAGCAGCGAAGGCAATAGCCAATCAACCAAATAGAAAATCAAGAGAGTCCCACTAAGTGACACAAGACAGCAAAAAGAAAACCCAGTTCAAAATTATTTTAGAGAGCTGGCTTTCAGCTGCATCTCCCTGCATCTACAAAATTTGCTACACCTCCAGCATCAGGACTTTGATGAATAGAAGCAGCGAAAGATTCAAAAGGCTTCAACACACATTCACTGACCCAACACACGGCATCGGGGTCCGAGAGACCCAGCTGCAAAGAGGTAAAGCACATTCAACTGGCATCTCCTATTGTTCAGGAAAGATGCTGCAGCAGTGAAAGGCATATGGGGTGCTATACAGATAGAGCAGCCCACACCTAAGGAAGAAGAGTAGAACCAGCAAAACGTCGACCACACCAGCATCATCAATACACTACCACTACAGAGCAGGTTTAAGACAGATTTTTGCAACACACAGCAACCAATTATATCAATCCACATGCAGCTATAAGTTCTATGGGAACATTTTAATATCATGGCCATTTTAGCAACAAAACACCTCCACATTTCAAGCACTGCCAAGCGCCGGAAGGCTCACCCAATCCACCTCAAGGCAACCCGACCGCAATGAGAATCTAACTCCAAAGTGCACACCCCGCCAGGTCAAAACAACCAGATCTAGTATCATTATGAGCTAAAGCAACCATGCCAAACGAACGTCAACCAGAAATTCAGGACCACCCAAATCACCACAGCACAGAAAATGGGATCGTCAGCCTTCTCAGCATCAATCCTCTCTTTCATACCAGAATCAGCTGTCAAACTTCTCTCAATAGCTGCTTCTGCATCTGCAAAACCATCCATACAAAACATCACACAATATACCCCTAGTCAAACTGGCCTGCGGCTCAAGCTCAACAAGATAACCATGCATCAAATAGCTACAGCATAATGGGTTACAGAACACTAGGCAGCTGAATCAACACCACTCAAATGCAGGGCAGAACAACAGCTCCTAGCTTCCACGACCCATAATACGCATCTTCCGTACCACATTCAATCCCAATGATCATCGTCTTCTTGCATCCAGCAGAGAGAAGCAATGGTTGTCCGGCCACGAAACTTTGTCTACTAATAATCTAGCAAGTACCGAACCATTAATAGAACCCAACATTTGCATCCAAAATCAGATACAAAAACCTGCAAAGTGGCATACATTGAGTAACTATGGAGAGTATGCTCACAACACCCAATCGGCATACTCAAGATAAGAATGGCATCCACCCCTCGACAAACCATGGGCCAAGCAATCAGCAGACTCGAGGCCGGGAACCACTATATGTTAAAGCAGCTCCCACTCGTAGTGAAAGCAAACTGGGGCTAGGAGTCGAGGCCGGAAGGTTCATCGAGAGATCAGCCCATAACATCAGTTCGCCAAAATTGGGTAAACCATACCTCGTAACATAAATGCTAAATGCATACAGCCCACTACGCCGGGAGGGCAAACACATTAGTCGAAAGAGACCAGATATCAGATAAAACATACTGAGCCCCGCAATGGCGCATAATCCGAGGCCATATCTCGAGATTAGAGCCATGCATCTCATGCACTGCTGCATCACAGCACTGGGAGATAGCAAACAAATATCCAGCATTAATTGTCAAAACAACAGCAAATCTCATCAGCTCCAGATCCTTTAGGACAAAGGCACTAATCATCAAACATCATCGGAAAAACCAGCGATTACAGCTGCGGTGAAAGCCACAACCAAGCGTGGAAAACATCAAAACGCACCTGGAAGGGTGAGAAGGAAACAAAAATAAATATATATATATATTTTTTTAACCACAGAGAGGAGCGCCAAAGCGAATTTTTTTTTTTTTTTTTTTTGGGAGAGAGCCTGAGAAAGACCCAGAAGAAAAGCACCAATTTACGTCCCTCCAAATTTAGACCGCCACATGGGCATAAAAAGAAACATACGAAGTCGAGGAAAAAAACCAAAACACGTAATAGTAAAACAAGCGCAAACAGGAGGGACCCTTTGCAAAATGTATAAAAACGAGCAAACGGTAACGGCGGGAGCAAAACAGGGAACCACCACCCCACACACTTTTTTTTTTTTTTTTTTTTATAACATCCAGCGCCTCACAAAGGGAATGGGAGGGCGGCAAGCGCTAAGCAGAGAGGCCTTCAACTTGTCCCGTACAACATTTATAATCGAAGAGCATATTTGGGTCAAATCCTGTGGGCATGATTTTTCGAAAGTCCGATTATTCCGTTCTCTCCGGATAAAATAGATTGTAGCCGCTAGGGTCAGACGTTTAGACAGGGCAAGAAGATTCTTTCCTTTCCATTGACGAGAAGCCCAATTTATGTTTTGGGTCCAATCAGGATATGGCCATTGAAAGCCAGCTTTCCTTTGGATAGAGTTCCATAAGGAATGGGTGAAAGGGTAGGAGAAAAAGAGATGTTCATGGTTTTCGTCGTCTAAACTACAAAGAATACATTTATAGGAAAGGATAGGGACCCAATGAGCTGCTGTTGTAGCTAAGCTGTTAGCATGTGACTAAATTTGGCACCTAATGCTTTTGTGTATTGCTACTGGTTTGTTGGGAGTAGATGGTATTCTTATGCCATGGGATGCTGCAAGCCTGGAGAAGTTCTAAGGCATTGTTGTTTTTGGTTGGTAACAAATCTGTGGAACTATGTATGATTTACAATTGCCAAGGGCTGGAGTATAATATCATCCATCTATTTCCTGTTTCCTGAAGAAATTGTTGTAGCTCTCATCGTCCTGGTAATGTTTTGCTACTGGTGCAATGCTGTTGGTGTGATTTCGTACCTAGTATTTGGGCTGCTGGAGGTGCTGTTGGCTGTTGGTGGTGTCGTAGTCCATAGAATGCTGCTGCTTTAGCTATTTCCTGGTATCTAGTGAGGCCGTATGATGACTGAGGAGACCCCCTGGCTGAAATCAGATTTATATTGTGCAGCAATCCTTTCTCCTGCTAGCCCGGATGCTGAAGCTGCAATGTGCCTTGTTTGATTCCCTTATCATTCTCATGACAAATGTAGATCGGCTGCTATCTTCAAGTGTGAGTATTGAAGGGTGATGCAGTTTCTCCTTTGTTGAATGGTAGCTGAGGCTGTGAGTTTAGACTGATGTTTCTGCTCGAGATGCCGAAGTTTGTCCAGTACTGAGGCTGGCTACAGTGCCGTCCATGGTCTTGCTATTGCCCGGCTGCTTGCTGAATATGTGATGTTGCAATGACCTTGTATTTTGGCCCGTAATGTGGTGGACTGATATACATAGCCTCAGTTGATGATTATGGCAGCTTGATGATTTTGTAGTTGGCTCCCGGATTGGCTCTCAACCAACCATCTGGATTGGTGTAGTCATGTGGCCAATTCAGATGTCGTGACCGAGCTGATTTTTTTCCTAGTTGTTTTTTCTTTCGGACTCATTAATTGTTTCGTGATGGCTTTCGGGGTATGCCCCATTGGCTATGCTTATCTTCAAGTTGGCAAAACACTTGGAATTTGATCATAATTTTTGAATTTTTTTTATTATTAATTCAATTTAATTACTTACAAAAAAAAGTATTTTTAGGAGGGCACAGGGGCAGCAGGTTTCACTGGTGCCACCAATGCACCAGGCATGCTCCTAATCGCTTTAACCTCCTTGGGACGGGCTCCAGGGGAAGTAGGGATTAAACGACCGGTGGGTCTATATTTAAGGCTAACCTTGTAGTGATCCTTAGTGTGACCAGAGGCCTTACAAATTGCACAACGGAGTGGCTTCCAGGGGTATTCCACTGCCACGTTGACGCCCTGAGATACCCTTGGAATTTCTCCAGTATTGATTCTAATTCGTTCAGGCCGAGGAGAGGAGGCCGAGATTTCTACACAAATGTGAGCAAATCTCATACGTTCCATTTTAGTTGTAGCAGAATTCAACTGGAGGGGCTTCCCGATAGCACTGGCTATCCAACTAAGGCCCAGGGGAGTCCAGAACTGAACTGGAACATCCTTAAGGTGCAACCAGATGGGAAAGCTTTTGTGGTCCTCCTTGGAGAGAACCATATCAAGGGACCACTTTTTTAGGAAGATGGTTAGACCTGCAAAAGCCCAAGGCCCTTGGTTCAGACAATCTAGCATCTGAGCGTCCTTCAAGAAACGAAAGAGAAAAAAGCCGTTGTCTAGTTCAGCAACGTGGGAAATCCCAAATCTTGCCCAAATCCTACGTGCAATGTGGTTAACAACATAGAAATTAAGTAGAGCATCATAGAAGTAGCCTACAAGGGTAGAACTCCATATGACTTTGCCTTGTTGAATAACCTCAGAAGGCAGAGTAAGCTCGATAAGAGATCCATTTTGAGAGGGGGAGGGAAGAATTGAAGATGAGTACCTTCTTCAGGAACATCCTTTCAGACTATAGATGCCCACGGAGGCAAGGGCAAACCCATCTTTGTCGGACGACCTTCTCTACATTCAGGCTTGGAATCTCCAGAGCAGATGGAGGAGTTAAAGAAACGCCAGAGGAGGAAGGGACTTCAACTGGGGGAGAAGCCACCTCAGATTCCAGGGGGCAACGCAAACATTCAGAAATCCCGAATCCAGAACCAATCCCCATGGGAGTGATTGAAGGGGAAGGAGGAGAACAATTAATGCGGGGGGCGCCAAAATCTACAACAGGGGGACCAGAAGAGGGTAAACCTCCAACATCAGGGTTAGGTTTTTGGGAGACATCAGGGGCACCACGAACTACTGAAAGGGAAGCAGAAGTTGCTAGGAGAGGGAAAACCGAGGCAGGAGAAGGGGAGAAGCTGGGAACAGGGGCGGGGGGTTCTGGTGCCATGAGGCGCCGGCGAAGAAGGAAGGGGGGAGACAACCGAAGGAATGGATTCAAACTCGAAGAGAGAAGGCAGAGCTTCTCTCTCTAGAAGGAAGGGGGGAGTCAATTAAAAAAAAAGGTGGCCATGATTTTCAAGCTCATTTTTGCACAACACGCAAAAAGGTGAGAGATTAGGGATGCCTTTGATACAATCAGCGAAAGATTTTGAGACTCATCGTTTTCAAATTCGAATTCGTTCCAGGCACCTCCTCCGTCTTCGGCGGCGACGGTGCCGGCCATGGCCGGGCTTCCGGGGGTCTCCTCTGGTCCGCCCTCTGGCCTCGTCTCTCTTGAACCTCCTTCTCCTTCGATCTCCGTTCTCCAAAAGTCGCGGCCGGTTGATGCGATCGATTTCCCAAAGTTGAGGCGGTCGGTTGTCTCCCTCTCCGTGGCTCCCGATGCTTCTTTCCTGTCTTCCCTGAAAACAGATGGCCTCCGGCCTGACCGTGCGCAAGGCGGTTCTGCTCCTTCTTCTTGGGCGGACGTCACCGCAAAGAAATCGGGTTCGTCCTCAAACCTTCCCTTTCCCATTTCTAGGGCTCTCTCTGTACAGAGCCGTAGGGTTAATCCCTTTGTACCTTTAAAATAGTTCCCTTCCCGTCCCATCGACGGCGTCGAACCCCTTTGTTCTCCTCCGAAGGAGGTTACCTCTTGGTGCGGGAGTGGAGCTACACATTGATTGGGCATTTCTCTCGAAAAGCCTCTTCATTATTTGGTCATGCGCTCCATAGCCAGCAAAGATCCTGGCGCGCTTTGGAATTAATCACGTGGCCACAAATGGAAATGGTTTCTTTTCTTGATTTCAACTCGAGGCTCATTTATCGCTTGTTTGGCTCACGGTCCTTGGACCTTTCGGAGAAATCTTTATTCCTCAAGCGGTGGTCTCTGGCATGGTATTGAACAAGGATACCCAGAGAAGATGGTTCCAAGATGGATTAGTCTTCTTAACGTTCCATTTGAGTTTTGGACTCCAATGGGATTAAGTTGGATTACCCACCGAGTGGGACGCCCACTATGTCTTGATCCACGAACTGCTCGGGCCTGGATTTTATGCATCTTTGCACGGATGTGTGGAAGTTGATCGGGATATCACGCTTCCTGATCGGATTAGAGTTTCTATGGGTTCTGGAATGTCCCTATCGTCAGTTGAGGTGGAGGTAATGTACCACTGGGTGCCTAATGGTGGCTCGAAGGACTCTTCCTCCAATCAAAACTACTCTGTTATGGAGGCTGAGGGTCAGAAATCTATGCCGAATGGTAAGGCGACTGTTGGTGGGTCTTCCCCCTCGAGGCTGATGGCCTCTAACCAATCAGAGGCTGTATCATCAATCAGGCTTGATTCCTGTTCAAATTCTACAAAATTGAAGAAGGTGGCTTTTGCCTCTTTGGAATCGGAATTAATGGAGTTAGACTGTGCTAAGCAGCCAGTCCATGAATCTGCCTTTTCTGAGGGTATGGAGGTTTTGGCGCTGTCAGATCGAGAATCTAGTGATTCTGGCAGCAGACCTGATATCTCTGGTTTGGGTGATGGACCTCACGAGATGGTTTCTTCTGATGCTCCTAGCATCTCCATTGTTGTTAGCCCTCCCTCATTGCCATATTCTGGCTCTGAAGATGTTGTTGCTGCCCTGAAGGAAGTGGTTTATGCATCTAAAGATATGGATGAAATGGAATCAGACTTAGCTGAGCAATCAGCCCTTGAATCTGAGTTTTCTGGGGGAGTGGAGGAAATCTCATCCAAGAAGCCTCTGCCAGCTCTTGCTGAGAAGTCTATAGCGGTTTCAGACTTGCTGAAGCAGGAATGTAGTGAGGCTCCTGGATTGGAGGATGGCCTGCTCACTGCTGAGCCGTCTGATGCCCCTGGCAGCCCTTCATCTCTGATAAGGACTGATTGCTTTGTTGAGGGGCACATTGTGACCGTCCATGGTTTGGGGGAATGTGGCGCGGATCTTGAAGTGCAAATAGTTTCAGATTCCATACAGCAGTCTGGTGGGGTCGCTGATGAAAGCGGTGAGGTGGTTTCGGGCCCGAATTTGTCTGTCGTAATTGATCCTGAAATTACTCCGGATTCTATCTCGCGGATTGCCCGAAAATATGGATTGAAGTCTAATTCTGATGGCCGGGCCTCTCCTCGCCTTTTTGATCACTTGGATGAAAATCATCCCATTGTGTCATCTGGAGAGTTTGTGGATGTGGCTCCAAATCATCCCATTGTAAATCAGACTCCTTTATCTGTGTCAGATGATGTGGTTCTAGATGAGAAGGATCCGCTGTACTTGGCTCTTCAGCAGCTCATGGAATCAGTTGGTGCTCGTGAACTATTCCAAGTGCTGGTAGGATGTAACTGTTGAAAACTTTAGTAAATTTCGCTCGGCCTTCCCAGAAGCGGCGGAAAATGGGTTTCCCAATGATGCCTATTTGTTGGCGTTCCAACTTGTTTTCACGGTTGACTCCTCTCAAACCCATAGTGCCTCTCTCTCTCCAATGGAGGAGAAGGTTGTTTTTGGTTTCTGTCTTCCTTCAATTCGGCTTTAAATTGGCGGGTTTCGAATGGTAATCAGTTGATTTTTAGTGGGCTACACGGAAATGCTCTTAAGATCCCGAATGAAGAAGCCTGGCGTCGATTCAAGTCTGGGAGGCGGCGTAAAGGCAAAAAACCGAACTCCCATGCATAGACTCTGTATCTGCTGACTCCTTGGGGCAGCTACTGCTGTTTTTCTTGACTGTTGTGGTGTTGTGTATTGCAGTTTGAGGTTGAATCTGATTGGTGTATTGCGGCTGATCTTTGTGATGACCTTCTCGTGGGCTAATGCCCTGCTTTGTGTGGATCTTCGATATGTGGTGGCGAGATGATTGTCACCGCTTGTTAGTTGATCTTTGATGCTCTGTCAGCTGTTACTGTTCGAACGGATTGGCTGGTCTCTCTGGCCGGTTTGTGATGATGCTTAGCATCTTTGCCAGGAGGGACTTAATTATAGTTGCAATTGCTTCCTATTCACTTGGGATGTGGGTAGTTTGCTATGTTCTTTGCACTGGTGAACTGATCTATCTCACTTCTTCTTTGGTGTTGATTTGGTTTTGGATATCATGCTTGCATTGGATTTGCCGGAATGGAAACTCTGGCGACGTGGATTGAGCTTTCTAGGTTATGCACTCTTTCTCGCTTGGTTTTGCCGGAATGGAATCTGGCGGTTTCAATTTCTTTTGCAAGCCGGTTAGCACAGGTAAAATGCGGAATGGATGTGAATCCTGTTTCGCTCCATTTGTCCCGGTTTGAATTTACGCATCGTGGCCGGCGATTGGCTTGATTTCAGCCGGTTTGCGGTCGTGGATTTGATGCATCTGCTTTGCGGTTTGGATTTGGTCCATTAGAGGTCAGATTGTTTTTTTGAATGTGATGTACTGCTTTTATTTTTTTGATTATGTAGAACGTTGGCCTCTTAGAGGTGTGTAGTGTACCTTTGAATGTACTAGTTGCTCGGGGTATGCCCCAGCAGATAATGTTTCATCCCCAAGTCAAGTTACTTGGCGATTAAACATTATATTTGTAATTTTTTCTTCCATTAATCCAAAATACTTGCTTACCAAAAAAAAAAAAAGCCTTTGATACAATCAGTGGTGCTCAACCTTCGACGAATATCTAACCAAAAAAATGAACTCATGGGCTGGGATATAAGAGGGGCCTCAAACTAGGGAAGCCCAAAAGACTTTCGCACGAGGAGGATGAAGATATAGCAGGCTGATCGGGTGGAAAATTTCCCATCTTTAATAGTCTGCCATTTGACAGAGTCTCTATGAGTGGGATCAGGGGGATAATTGGGCATATTCTCAATTGATTCGGACACTTTCAAGTCAAACTAGTTGGGCCACATCCATTGGTTGTGCCTAATAATAGCCATGACCTTAGAATCCCAATGCAATCCAGTGACCGTTCTGATCTGTTTGGATATGCAATTATTGAGAGGCCCTAGGGGATGCAGTTGTCAAGCCAGAGAAAAGTATCCAAGCCATCACCAATAGAGTGGACAATCTGATGGCGCATCACAGGGCGGAGTTACTTATAAAAAAAAAAAATCACAGGGCGGAGCTTCAAAATTTTCTTCCAACTCCAAGATGCTAAAGCAGGGACTTTTAAAATCCAGATGCATCGATCCTTAATGCGATTATTACATCCATCCTTGATCTAATGGGATTCCCCCGGCAGATGATCACTTGGATTCAGCAATGAATCACAACCACCTCCTTTTCTCTAAATATCAATGGCAAATCAGTGGGGTTTTTCAAAGGGGGCAAGGGCCTTCGACAGGGTGACCCTCTATCATCCTACTTATTCGTCCTTGCCATGGAAGTTCTTAATGCCATTATTGAGGTGAAAGCCCGACATAATACGATGTTTCAATTTCACTGGAAATGTGATGATACTAGGACATTAATTATTAATTTCATTTTTATGTTGCCATCTTTAGTAGAATGCCCGAAGGAAACTAATGGCCTATTGTTGGATGCTGCTGCTAAATCTGTTAAAGCATGCAAGCATTCTCATGCTGAAGCAAGGGATCTCTGCTACCCATGGCATGTAGCATGCTATTAGGTTACGTCTTCTGCAAACTTTGCTAATTGTTAAATTTGTGCTGGATTTCCTTTGAAGAATGTTGTCCTTTTGCAGGACTTGTTTTTTATATCATTGGTGATCGGTGTATGCCATTGCATCTATGATTTAATTCCAAGTCGGAAAAATATTTGGAGATAAATCATAGGTTGTTTAATTTTTTCACTTTAATGCAATTTACTTACCAAAAAAAAAAGCTGATCCTAGGACAATCATGTTTGCCTTTGTGGATGACTTACTCCTGTTTTCTAAAGCCGATGAAAAATCTATTCGAACCATACATAACTTTTTTTTGGTAAGTAAGTAAATTGCATTAAAAAGAAAACAATTACACAACCTATATTTTATCTCCAAGTGTTATTCCGATTTGGAGTTAAATCATAGACGCTGGGGCAGACCCCGAGTACCAAATAATGTAATGGAAAAATAACTCCTGCAGAAGGACAACATTTATCAAAAGAAGGCACTCACACCCTTAACAATTAGCAAATCAGCATTAGACTTAAGCTAAAAGCATGCTACAGCCCAACGGGCAGCAAAGGACCATAAAACAACAGATTGCTTCAGCATGAGAATACCTGCATGCTTCAACCAGTAGTATCCAGTAGCAGGCCAACCACCACACCTGTTTGGCATCTTGGTTCTATATTGGCTGCACGATTGCTTCAGCATACATGCACAGCATCAGCAACCCATCTAGCAACCTCATACATCAGCAAACAACTCGTGGGTCAGCAACAGCATCGTACCACGATATCACAGTATCGAAGAACTACCAACCAAATATATTAAGCTCACACATAACCTGCAATCACGTCACTTACACATCTTGATGCATACCTAGATCTGACTTCGAATAGATTCGAATTCGTCTGGATTGTTGACCCGGTTCTGTTCACTGAGTGTGAATCCTGCATACCACTAAAACAAGCAAGTGGTCAGTTTGTTGGTGGGATGTTGTCCCACCGAAAACACTCTGACTCTAAAGTCAGTAAAGCCTTCAAGATTGAAGAAGGAGATGCTGAAAAGTGAGAGAAGGTAAGCGGATTGGGAGTGCTGGCTTGTCAAGGACGTAAGCGATCGCTTCCTTCTCACAGGGAGCGTAAGGAAACGATGATCCAAAAGCGTGGAAGCTTCCGAGAATGACTCTCAGGAAGCCGATCAGGTGTCCAGCAAGCTGGAGGCCTTTGGTGGGATCTGAATGTCTGCAAGAGTGAAAGAGATGATGAGCCTCAGTCAGTTATCTGTCAGCGTTCGTGGATGAAAGAATCCTCTCTCTGTTAGCAAGAGCTTGAGTACGTGAGAGCTTGACTGTAAAAGCTCCTTCCAGTACGTAAGCGAATGCCTGCAAGAGCTTCTGTCTGTCTGCCAGTAAGAGCATTTTTTTGGTAAGTAAAAGTGTAATAAAATAAAAGAAAATTACAAAACAATGTTCTATCTCCAAGTGTTTTGCCGACTTAGAGGCAGAACATAGACGCTAGGGCATCCCCGAGCACCTCCATGAACTATATCATGAGACCGAAGGAAGTTTACCAAAAGAAAAAAACATGCAAAAAAACTAAACTCGGACTGGCCACATATCATGAGACCGGAAAAATTTACAAGGGAAGACCCGTCAAAAGAAGCCAAATACCTGAACCGGCCATTTTCCTAAGTCAACCCGACAACGAATTCGATCCCCAATGACCACATTCACAGGCTGGAGTAACACCATACAACAGCTAAGAATCGCGAGCTGATTGTGCTCTTGTCCATTAACACCATCGCAGATAAACATTTTTTTTGGTAAGTAAACGCAGATAAACATCACCCAAGACAACACCGTCGTGAGAAATATTCATCGTGGGCTAGATTAATATCACCTCAGAGAGTACCCACAGCACCTCGGGTAACATCACTATTGCTGGTCTTGGGCCGGAATGGATTTGTGTCCCCTAAGGCCGGAGTGGCCTTGTGTCTTGTATGGATGGAGTGGAT
Source organism: Nepenthes gracilis (assembly GCA_033239525.1). NCBI lineage: Eukaryota > Viridiplantae > Streptophyta > Magnoliopsida > Caryophyllales > Nepenthaceae > Nepenthes > Nepenthes gracilis. The sequence continues at coordinate 7,562,025 of BSYO01000029.1, forward strand.
TTTGGCCGGAGTGGCGTTGTGTCACTTTTGGCCGGAGTGGCCTTGCGCCCTTTAAGGACGGAGTGGCTGATTGCATGTCAATTGCCGGAGTGGTTTAAAGCCGGAAGGGCCTCTGTGGCTATTCATTTGCGTTTTGATGGACGGAGTGGAATGGATCTATTGGGCCCTTTTATTCGTTGGACGGAATGACTTTGTGTTTGGGTCGTTTCCTTCTTGCCAAGCTTCCCTGGCGGAGTGCTTTCATTTCATCAATTGCCGGAGTGGACGGAGTGGCATTAATCCGGAGTGCATATTTTGCGCAAAGTTCCAGAGTACTATGAAGCCGGAGTGATTTGGACGGACTGCTTGGTATGGCTTCCGGAGTGCTTTTCCGTTGTGACCTGGACGGAGTGCTTGAGCCGGACTGACGCAGGACGGACTGCTTGGTACGGAGTGTCACAAATTCCGGAGTGGTAATTTCCGGACTGCATTTTGGACGGAGTGCAATGTGCCAGTGTGCTCCTTTGCTGGACTGCGTATTGGTCCGGAGTGATTTTTGACGGAGTGCAATGCGGCGGAGTACTCCTTTGCCGGAGTGCGTATTGGACCATTGTGCTCTTTGCGGAGGGATCTTCCGAAGTGATTGTCGGAGTACGTTCTGGTCATAGGGGGTTGGAAAGCGATGCTCCCCCTCTGGGTTGTGATGTATTTTTTTCATCTTCTATTGATTATGTAGAATGTTTGGCCTCTTAGAGGTTCTTATGTACCTTTGGATGTACTGGTTGCTCGGGGTATGCCCCAGCAGTAGATGTTTTATCCCCAAGTCACGTTACTTGGCGATAAAACATCAGATTTGTAATTTTTTTCTCCCATTAATCCAAAATACTTGCTTACCAAAAAAAAAAAGATATACACGTGGGCTAGTGCCCTGCTGCTTCTGATGCATGGGCAGTTAAATGGTGTTGAAGTTGTTTTCAGTTTCCTACAGTGGCCTAAACGACCAATGCTGTAGTTGCTGAGTGGCATTGAGTAGGTGATGGTATTCTTGATGGCAGGGCTCCTTTCTTTTGCTGATTATGGAATGCCGGTTGTCAGTATTTGAAAGCTGGATCCGGATGCACTGCAAGTGAACTGCCCAAGTGTTGCTTGCGTTGCACCGCAAGATGCTCCTACACTGTTGATGATTGTGTGTCTGCTTATGTGTAATTTCAAATTATATATGTTATTTTTTTGTTGAATGCTGTTCTCTTAGAGGCTATTTTGGTATTATCTGTTGTACCGTTGCTCGGGGTATGCCCTAACTTTTTATGTTTTAATTCCAAGTCAAAATACTTGGAGTTAAAATATAGATTTTGTAATTTTTTCTCCTTATAATCCAAAATACTTACTTACCAAAAAAAAAAAAAAAAACCTCGGGTAACATTTACACCAACCAACATCGAAATACCTCAGATTGTGATTGCTTCAGGCCACAGAATTCTACATCAGAGCTTTGAAAAACTAGATTGAAAATCATCAGCAACACATTGTCATGCCGGGATAGAATCAGCAAATATCAGCTTTTTTTTTTTTTTGGTAAGAAAGTGATTTGGATTTATGGGAGAAAAATTTACAAGTAAGGATTTATCACCAAGTGTTTTTCCAACTTGGGGATAAACCAAAAAAGCTAGGGCATGTCCCGAGCACTTTGATACAACCGATGAAACCAACTAAAAGATAAAATTGCTGGTATTCATACAACACAAGCGAATCACTCAAAAGTAATTCCTAGACGAAATAAACTGCCCATCCCAGGCAAAATCCAAAATGCCAGTAACAGGATATAGCCAGCAGGCAACCTTCACGGCTTTTTAGCACCATCAGCCTACGGCCATCAACCACAAACAAGATGAATTGCAAATTCAAAGTCCGGGAGCATCAGCAACCGTATCCCTTCGAACAAGGCCAGCAGACGCATCATCATCAAAAGATCAGCAATGGCTCACACCATGCCTCCAGGACTTCCAGCAGCCATTTCAGCTCCCAACAGCCGGCAGGAGCAAAATTTGATGCACGTTAGCACACCAGCCAGGCCAGAGGGCCACCATGAACAGGCAACATCCACAGCAGCCAAAATAAAAAAAAACAGCCGCCCGAATAAGCACACCCCGGAAGGCATCACCAAAATCATTAATTCCTGCATTCAGCAGTAAACCACAGCAGAACCCCCAAGTTCAGCACCCCATACTGCATCACAATGAGGCGAGCATGTGACGACCCGACTTTTTCCACCTTGAAAAGTCGTCGTCAAAACTAAGTTCTTTACTTTTAAGAAATTTCATAGCATAGGATAAAAAGGTGGACATAAATTTTTTTTTTTTACTCAACACCGAGATGCAACTAGGAATCATCAATTTCATTAACCAAGGTATAAGTACGGAAACATAATCTCATAACAGCGGAATATTCAAGACATGACTTTCCAAAATATCAAAAGATAATGAGCCAAAAACTAAACATAGATCTGCTGCTGCCAGCTACTTCATCTTGTAATAACATAAAGGTCCTACTTCACTTCGTCCTTCGTGAGCTTTTCATCATCTGAAATCAACAAGAATGAGCTACAAAGCCCAGCAGGATACTCACATGCGTAAAACTTGACATTCATATAAGCAAAAATATAAATTCATAAGCATATCATAAAAACAATCGTCATATCGTTTCATCTTCAAATCTTATTCTTTTCATCTTGTCTTAGAAAATTCATCAAAATCATTCGAAATTCATATCATCTTTAGGGACCGGACTGGAGCGGACAACATCGAGGACGGGTTGTGTGTAACCCCACAACCTAAAGCCATGTCCCTCATTATGCTCCCGGGCGGGAGGTCATGCCTTTAACCGACATACGGGGCCATAGTTCCTTGTGCCACCAAAAAGGTTCCCTCCCCGTGGCCCGGGAGGCATCCTTGAGTGTCACTCCGATATCCTTCATCCATTCTTTAACAGCAAGCTTAATGGAAACTCGGTTCTTGGTTCGTGTTCTTATTGGCCATTCATCAAATATCAAAAGTCGGAAGAGTTCCACTTGCTGTCCGTATTCATACATTTTCATATAGCCTTGTTCTTTACTTCATTCATTGAAGTCACAATCATCTTATCAAAAGCCGAAGTTCATCTTTCAAAGCAAAATCTAAAGTTCTTATTTAATGTACAGAAACAATTCTTGTGCATAACTTGAAAATGAAGGTTGAAATTCTAAAACCGGAGTTCGTCTCTTATTTAGTCAAAACCCGGAGTTCATTTTCATTAGTCCAAAAACCGGAGTTCATTTCTTATTGCCGGAGTTCTTTTATTACAGAGCCGGAGTTCATAAAGGACGGAGTACAAAATCCGAAGTTCTTTTCATTAAAGGAAACGGAGTGCCTTTCTTACTCAAAACCGGAGTACTTTTCTTAAAACAGACGGATCTATTTGGAAGCCGTAATTCAAATTCGAAGTATGGAAAACCGGATTGCGTTTTCATAAAATTTGGATACCAAAATGCCGGAGTGAAATTCCGTACAATTCGGAGTGCTCAATTGCCGGGTGGAATTCGAACTGCTAAAATGCCGGAGTGCAATACTTGAAAGCCGGAATGCTTAAAGGCCGGAGGGCATTTCCGAAATTCGGAGGCATCGAATACCGGAGTGTATTTCTTCAAGAATCCGGAGCGTTCAACTACCGGAGTGAAACTTCATAAAAATCCGGAGTGCAACAATTGCAGGAATGAAATTCGACACTTTAAAATGCCGGAGGCTTTACGTACAAATTCGGGTTCAAAATGCCGGAGATCATTTCTGAACTCCTTCCGGAGGTCTTTTCATATAATTCAGAGAAATAGTAAACATTTTCCGGAGGTCTTTTAGCGAACAGTAAGAATTTGCCGGAGACCTTTTTACGTTAAAATTTCTAGAGGTCTTAATACTTAACGAAACAGTAAATCAGAGAAACAGAAATTTCCGGAGGTCTTAATATTTTTAACGAAACAGTAAATTGCCGGAGGTTCTTTTTGCTTACAATTTATCGAGGCAATGAATATCTGCCGGAGGTCAATTATCAAGGAAACAGAATACATTTGCAGGAGGTCTTTTATCTTGGAAACAGAATGCAGATTTCAGTAGCAAAATTTCATGTTTCTTCTTAAGGCTAAATTTTCTTTCTGTAATCATGCTTTAGACAAAAATTCATAATCATTGGCAGTAAATCATAACAGAAATCCCACATCATGCATAACAGAATTTCCTTTAAACATGCATTTTAGTCATCAAAAGCATACTTCATACAGAAATCATAACCTTTCATATCAACATAAACAAACATGTGTTTTAGAAATGGGGTGAGTATCTTGCCTGAAGTTGGTGCCTTAGTTTTGACCTTCTTCTTCCTACGTTGCCTTATCTTCAGAATTTTCAGAGTATCCTTGACTATTGTTCTAAATTCATATTTATAATACTTAGTTAAAGAAGCTATTATTTATGGCTAGATTATTTCCCAAGAAGTCATTCACTAACTTTCTCCTTTTCAAAGCATTGAAAACCTCTACCATATTTACTTCGTGGATTCCCAAAGGCATGCGTCATTAAATCAGCTCCATCACCAAAGCCTGTTTGCATTTTTCAAAGCCTGTTTGCATTTATGAAGAGTGATATGCCCAGACTTAACATTATTCCAACACGTATCGGGAATTGCAGACATTCAAAGCTGCTCCTTTCCCAGATTCTGCCTTAACTGTGATCGGTCATCTCCAACAAATCCGGACTTCACCTTTCATCCATGACTTCCGGTCAACTATCGATTGTTGACCGGATTTCTAATTCCATTGCACACGGCCGATTTCAAATTCAATTTAGGGCTGATTCCGATTTTTAATTAAAGAGGCCGATCCCGATTTTTAGCCTAAAAATGCCGATCCCGATTTTTAGCCTCAAGAGGCCGATCCCGATTTTCAACCTTGAAGAGACCGATCCACGATTTTCAACATAAAGACAGCCGATTTCGATCTTCACCGGAAAGGCCGATTTTGGTTTCAATGTGGAAAATCCGATTTCAACTTTAACGTGTGAAAAGTCGAGCTTCGATTCTAAGGATCCAAAAGCCGATTTCACTTTCAAAAAGGCAGATTACGAATAAAAAGGCGATTTCAACTCCAAGTGCAATGATGCGATTTCAATTTTTCATACAAAGAAAGTCGAAGCATCAAATGCCGAAGTTCTTCTTATGGAAAGATCGGATTTCTATTTCTACGTAAATCCACTTATAGGATTTGAAATCCGAACTTCTTGAAATTCAATCGAAAGTTGCACATTAGGACTCCTTCACGTTGCGTTCTCGGTCAACGCGAGTTGGCCGGACTTGATGGAGGGAAATCCGGACTGAAGTTTTCGGAGGCCTTTATGCAAGAAAAAACCGATCCTTACGAAGCTGAGATCCAATCCTTCACAACCGGATTATTTTACTGTTTAAATTTCCGGTCAACATTGCGTTGACCGGATTCGATGAAAGAGAATTTTCCCCCGATAACCGACTTCCTTTTTACCAAGGGAAGTCCGGATTTCATTTATCATTTTCGGTCAACATTGCGTTGACCGGATCCGAACCCGATTACTAATTCTTTTTAGATTTTAACAAAATTTGGGTTGTTACAGAGCATCATCAGCAGCTTTAGCACTAGCAGCAAACAGCCAGCACCAAGCAGTCCAGCATACAGCTAGCATACAACAAGACCCATACATCGGCCAGTACAGCATCATATGTGCAACTGAGGGATGTAAGCAAAGCAGGCCCAGCCTGCTCATCCCACGGGAGATCAGCACGCCATCATCAGCAAGGCTGCAACTGCAGCCAATTCATCCTCAGCCTTCCAAAATCTGCCAACTACAGGGGCAGCAAAATTTGCCTAGCCACCAGTTTCAGGGTACAGGACGTGACTAACCCCATACATCAGCAGCATGATCAAGCAAATCAAAATGCCAACCAAACACCCGCAACCAACTTCCTTTGCACAAAGATGGAATCCACATCCTACTATCAACCGCAATACCAATTCAGTAATGCAAGACAGCAAGTTGCAAACCCAACAGATTCAGGAAACAAAGAGGCAGCCGGGTGAAACAGAGCCATCTGCAACCACTAACCCAATCACAGGCAGCAATTGCAACCGCCAATAATCCATTCCAGGCAGCAGGCAGTGCAGAACACGCCAATGGGATCAGCCAACGCAGGATCAACACCATTGCATCCCAAGCAAATTGTTGCCAAGCAACAACTGCAAAAAACAGGCTATAGAAGCCAGACAAAAGCAAACCCGAAGGCCTGCAACAAAAGCTTACCACAGTAAAGCAGCAAGCATACCAGCACCAACTCAACAAGAAGAAATTATAGCCACCAGAATACAATTCAGCAGCTCCAATTCCTTCAAGATGATACAAGGGGCAACACCACATCCAGAAGGAAGATTAGCAGCCAAAAAGGACCTCGGCCAGCTCTTCGACTCGGCCCGAAACTGTCCCCAACCAAAAACGCACGGGCTCCCCCAACCCATCCAACAAATGGAACAAAAAGCCAGAGAGCAATCGAGCACCGCCATTGGGACCCGTCGATCGCAACCAATCCAACGAGCTGCAGGTGTTCCAATCAAGACTATGAGACGGCACCTCCCAAACCGAAAGTGCCGTCCCAAATTTCATTGGAGATTGTCAAATGCAAACCGGTTGGTTCGGGGTTAAATGCCGGAATGGTGTGAATTCTACTTCTGCTCCATTTGGTCCCGGTTTGAATTTCTACATCGTGGCTAGACACTCGGATTGATTCTAGCAGGTTTTAGAGACATGGCCTGATGCTTGGCTCACGGTCTGGGATTTGGTCCCTAGAGGCTATTCTTTTTGGCTGTGAAGATGCGGCCGGCGGCTGATCTTTTGGGATGGGGCTGCATTGCGGTGCCAGTGTGAATGCGGAGTCCAAGATTGGCTTACTACTTGCTGATGGGGGAGCAGTGGTTTAAGTTGGTTGCAGTTGCAGCATTGCTGATAATGATGTGCTGATTTCCTGTGGGATCTCGGCCGTAAAGAATGGAGTCAGAACATAGCCCGTGCTCTGCTCGTCCCCGGCCATGGCCGGTCCTTCGGCGGTTCTCCCTGGCCCGCTCGTGGACCTCAGATCTCTTGGTATTCCCTCTCTTTCGTCTTCCTCTCTGCAAACGCAGAGCCTGGAAGGGAATGTTTTCCCGAAGCTGAGGCGGTCGGCCGTATCCCTTTCACCGGCCCCAAATGCTCCTATTTTGTCTTCCTCGAAGTCCAAGGGTCTCCGAATAGACCTTGAGAACGGAGTTCCTGTTCCTCCATCTTGGTCGGCTAGCATTGACAAGAACGCTTCTTTGGCAAGTTGTCACAAACTTCTCCTCGGTCTCGTTCTTTTCCCGAGTAGCGGTTTGCGCTCCGTTGAACCTCTAAAATACTTCCCTCCTCTCAACCGTAGGCGTCGACCCCCTGTTCTCCTCGAGGACGCGTCATTCAGCCAGGCCGGAGTGCAGGGGGCACACTGGCCGGCTTTTTTCGCTTTAAAAGCCTTTACACTTCCCCGGTTCGTTCCATTGCTCAAGTATTTGGGCAAAATATGGGATAAACCATGTTGCTTCTAACGGTAAGGGTTTCTTCCTTTTTAACTTTGATTCGACGATCATATGACTGCTTGCTTGGAGCACGGCCCTTGGTTTTTTCGGAATCATCTCTTATTCCTTAAGAGATGGAATCCTGCTTGACTTTGGGGCGGGAATCGATTAAGTCCGTTCTGTCTGGATTAGCCTCCTTCATGTTCCTTTGAATTATGGACCCCACTTGGTTTGTGTTGGATAGCAAGCCGAGTGGGGCGTCCTCTATGTCTTGAGCCCGTACAGCCTAGAATGGAGTTTCGAATCTTGCACGAATTTGTGTGGAGGTAGACGGGGATGCCATTCTCCCCGATAAAATTAGGATTTCAACTGGTGCCGAGGTGCCTCAACCGAGCGCTGTGGTGGAGATTATCTATCATTTGAAGCCTAAGGGGTGCTTGAGCAAGAACTCCAATCAGAGATGCCCTGTGTTGGTGGCTGAGGTTTTGAGAGCCCCATAAAAATTCTTCGTCTCTATCTTTGAAACCTGGCAGCGTTGTGAATGGTTCTGTCTCGCTCGTGATTGAACTCGGCACCGTTGGTGTCACGGCCGACTTGAAGGAGGAGGCGTGTGCCATCATGGATACGATGTTTATGGAGGGATGTGAGGTTGGCTCACCTCTCGTTGAAGTTGGAAAGCTACGTAGTTGGGAGTAGTTTGCCCGAATCTGTTTTGGATGTTGGTCCACATTCCGATGGCCTTGCCGATGCCCCTGGTATCTCCTTTGTGGATCCGGTGGTGCTGAGGTTGTGTCCGGGGCTGTCCCAGTGTGTAAAGGAGGCTATGGATTCTTTCTCGAATTCCAATTTGTTGATCCTGGGCATGTGCAAGGCCCAGCTGTGATCCCTTGTGAACCCCTACTCCCCGTAGTGGCAGCCCTCGCATCAAAGTTGCCCTCTATCTCTTCACCCGATCTGTGTAATCGTGGTCCGTCCCCGTGATTGACCCGATATTACTCCGAGTCCATCTCTCGGATTGTTCGGCAACATTGTTTGTTTCAGTCCGACCAGCTGGACAAATGTCTCCTATTTGTGCGCCTTTGGAGGTTAAACATCAAGTTTGCTCGGCTGTGGACTCGATGAATCAATACCTCCCATCGGGAATGATTACATTCAGAGTCATCCACTATGTACTCGATTATGGTGCTTCAACCTCTCAGGCAAAGTGTCCCGTGCCTTTGCGGTTGCATTCCGGTTGGAGTCCCGTGACCAAAGGAAGGAGGATGAACTATTTGCTAGGCGAGGCTATCAATGGGTGGCAACGAATGGCCAGCGGCATAATTCTGCACCCAAGAAAACCCGGTCTCGTCAACATTGATCCCCCTGCCGGCTGGTGGATCGGATGTGGTATTGGTTTTTCCAGTGCCATCGGCCTTATGCTCTCTGCTCAAGCGGCTATGTGGAATGTATTTGTTTCTGCTGTAGTTGAGGTGTTCTCTCTGGTGGTCCGTGATGCTGTGGTCTATGCAGTTGCTGGATAAGCGTTTGACCTTGAGGTTGGTGGTTATGCCGCCTGTGAGGTTGCCGTTGTTTCCGTGGAGTTGATAACACTTCCTGCTGCAGTTTGCTGTCTGCTACGGCTATGCTGTCTGCTGTTTGGCTGGATACAAGCCAGTTTGCTCTCCGACTTCTTTATGTTGCAATGGGAGTGTGATGGTGCTAGTCTGCTCTTGATGTGAGTTGTTGTCTAGTGTTGGTAGCTTCGATGGTTGTACATGGAATCCTACCTGCTGTTGTTGATGGTCGCTGTGATCCTTGCTGAGGCGACTCTCCTTAATGCCCGGCTGCTGATTTAAGCTCGCTGGTCCAAATGTTGCAATTCTTGGTTGCTGTATCTGCTGCTGAATTTTTGTTCCATCTTCTAAGTGATGGACTTAAAAACTAGTGCTGTTTGGATGAGAATGGCAAATGTGCTGCTGCATTGGGTCTCCTGCTTGGCGCTGGAATTGGGACCTGTGTATAGCAAATTGGTTCTGATTTGCTGTAGGCTGTGCTGTAAAGCCTTCGCTGCTGCTGCGCTGCCCTCTGTGAGGCTGTCACAATGCTGTCACTGGAGGTGGCATCATATTGCGGCCATTTTTGTGAGGCTGGGGTTGGTGATTTGCTGGCCCAGCTTTGATGATGGGTGAAAGGAGGATGCTTGCATTGGATGCAGTTGGGTTGCATGCTGACACAGTGATGCCCTCTCTGCATCTGTTTTTGTGGATTTCGGGATGTTGATCCATTGCTGATTGTCGCTCCCAGTTCAGTGATGCTGGGTTTTTCGATGTTGATATAAAGCGTGAGACGGTGGCGAGATGCAGCGGTCTTCTGCTTCCAGTACTTGGGTTGCATTTTGGTTTGGGGCAACATTGTTGTTGTACCTTCATTTGTAAAATGGCTTTGCTCATTTTCTATATTTGTTAGAGCATTCCTCTTAGAGGTTTTAAGGGTGTATTCTACGATGTACTAGACGCTCGGGGTATGCCCTAGCACTTTATGTTCTAACTCCAAGTTAAAAAACTGGGAGTTATAACATAGTTTCTTGTAAACTTTTTCTCCCGTTAATCCAAAATACACACTTACTTACCAAAAAAAAAAAAAAAAGATTTCCTGTGGGATGAGTAGGCAGGTGCTGGATTGCTTGCATGCTTCAATTCGCCCATAAGAAGCTGTAACTGGCTGCTGCATTGGTGTAGCTGCTGGCTGTCGTTGCAGCTTGCTTGTCCGGTTCAGATTCACAACGTGGATTCTGATGGATGGTGACTCGCCGTTTTTGTGGTGCTGAATCTGCTGCCTTATGGAAGTCCACCGTGTCTAAGTGGAAATTGCATTGCTTTTGTGGTGCCTTAGAGCCCAGGTTTCTTTTGTGTTATTGCTGCTATGTTTTCATCAGCCGAAGGTGGTTCGATTGCCTTGTCATGCCACCGTGAGCTGCTGTTTATATGTTGGCTTTGTTCAATCGTTTCACGATGGAATTGTCATATTTTGTCGTTTTAGGTTAAAGTTGTCCTCCTAGAGGCCATTTTGTTTATTCAGATGTCTTTGTCCGCTCGGGTATGCCCTAGCGTATTATGTTTTATCTTCAAGCCAAAATACTTGGAGATAAACATATTATTTTGTACTATTTTTTCTCTCATTAATCCAAAATTCTTACTTACCAAAAAAAAAAAAAGGAGGCAGTTTTGCTCGCACAAATGAGATGCTAGAAAAGCACATTCAGTTGATATCAACAACACCCCACCGAGATCGTAGCACACCGAAGCTCATGACTCCAAGCCACAGCAGAAAACAGAAAAAGAAAGGACCTTACCGCAACTAAAGGGAAGCAAACAACCAATCAGAGCTTCGGCCAGCTCTTCTGTACCCCGCCAATCAGTTCGAAACCAGATCTGTACGGCCTCCCCAAGCCCTCCAGCAGGATCGAAAACTCAAAAGGAAGATCTTCAGAGCAGCAGCACAGCCAATCGGAAGTGCCAGAGCCTTTGAGAAGCACAAGGCCAACCAAGGTAATAAACAGGCTTGCGATCGAAAGAGCCAGGATCACCGGAATCCCAGCCAGGGGACCGGCCGGCAACGACACCGCCCGGCCAGAGGAGGCGAAGCCCTTAGGCAACTCATAGACGAAGCCCTAAGGAAAATCGAGGTTTGAAGACGAAGGGAGAAGTGAGAGCTTCTCTCTCCCCAGAATCGCTAGCAGCCTGTGCTGGAAAGGAAGCAAGCAGAGGGTGGAAGACAGGAAGCAACCAGGCGGAGCAACCAGGAGACCGGCCGAGGCCGGCTCCGGCGCCGCCCGGCCAGAGGAGGCGCGCCCCTGAGGACGCTTTCGACTTTTAAATCAGCAAATATCAGCTGAAAGCCAGTAGAGCACCATGGTTTACAGCATCAAAGGCTTGCTATCAGTAAGAGCGTGCTGATCGTCCGTCAGAATGTGTGAGCAAGAACTTGTATGCTAGAAGTGTTTTTCTGGAAGAGTCCCTAAACCAGAGTTCTAGGGTTTTACTTAAGGTGGGCCGGGTGATCCCCTTCTTTGGAAGGCGTGATCACCTGCCTTTCAGGGTTGATGCCCGTTGCCAAACGGACCAAGATACCTTCCTTTCACGGCGGCTAGTGACTTTCCAAACTGATCACCTTCCTTCTGTGGATGTTACCGTTGGAGAGCCCCAGTTGGCAGGGAATTGGGAAAATCTGGCGCCTTCCTTATGGGAAAGGCGTTGATTTTGTCAATGCCCATTTTGGGAGCTGGCTGGGATCGTGGAAGATGCTAGGAAGGCTGTTACTGGCTGTCTGCTGGATCGTGGGCTCAATTAGGCCAGATTCGTAACCGTAAAAAGCCCTTGTTAGGCCTACTGCTACAGTACGCATGGTCAATGCTTGAGTTGACCGTTTGCATGCGAGTAGGCCGTCTGCTGAAGTCTGGAGGGTCAACGTTTATGTTGACTATCCTAGGCCTTTCAGGATTTGGGCCTGTTTTCCAACTGGGCCGTTCACGAGTTGACCGTCCGTTTTGGGCCTACGTTGACTTTGGGCCAGCCCATTTTTGGTATACCCATCACTAGCCCCCCTGCCGGTGGCAAGAATTCTGACCTCTGGAATGTTCATAATGGGATGCCCCTTGTTGCCCTTTGGTGTTTGAGGATCCCGGAGGACTCTATGAAATGGGTAGAGGAGAGTTTTGACCAGAGCTGTTGACCGTTTGTGGCCAATTTCGGAGAAGAATGTCGACCATAACTATTGACCGTCTTGGTCAGTTCTGGAGAAGAATGTTAACCAGAACTAATGACCATCTTGGTCAGTTCTGGAGAAGAATATTGACCAGAACTATTGACTGTCTTGTTCAGTTTCGGAAGAGAATGTTGACCAGAACTATAGACCATCTTGGTCAGTTCCGGAAAAGAATATTGACCAGAACTGTTGACCGTCTTGGTCAGTTCTGAAGAAGAATGTTGACCAGAATTATTGACCATCCTGGTAAGTTTTGAAAAAGCTTTCTGACAAACCTGATGGACGCGTGGCCATCAGCCGGTTTGCAGGCCCAGAAGTAGACATGCGTCTTCTTTTGGTTGGGCGAATATCTTGGTTATTAATGTGTTAAAGATCCGCCTTTTGAAGGGTCGAGCTGGGAGGCGACACGTGGCAAGAGAAACGGCGTCCTTTCTGAGGGGTTTAAGGCATTTTGGCCGTTCAGTTTCCCTCCACATTTCGAAAACCTTCCATGCCTCCTAGCTTTCGTCTTCTTCGTCTCCCACTTCTTAGAAACCCTAGTCCTTCCAGTAATCCATGGCCTCCATCGTTGACATCGCCTCTGTGCTTAGAGAGGGGACATTAAAGCCTTGTGCATAGAGTTTAATATTCCGAAGGAAATCGCTTGGAGGGTCATTAGAAAGGATGACAGAGCCTTTGCTCCACCGACAGGGCATATCACAGTGTATGAGGCCCACCTGATAAGCGGCCTCCGTCTTCCGTTGCCGGACGATTTGCTGACCGTCCTACGAGCCCTACGAGTCCCACTAGCTCAACTTCACGCCAACGCTGTCCGGTATCTTTGTACCTTAGCTATTTTTCTTCGAAAACACTCTAAGAGGCTAAGAATGTAGATGGTGAGGGGCTTGTTTAAGATAAACTAGGGAGGCGAGTGGATATCTCTTATCCCCCGTTCTGGCCTTAAGATAAACACCGCCATATACGATTTGTTGAAAAACTGGAAAAAGGGTTTCTTCTTTGTGAGTGTGGGGACGACCTGGCCCATTGTGAAGGACTGGGGCCAGGTTCTGGAAGAATATACGGGGACGTTGTCTGTGACGGAGACGGCGGCCCTGGAGTGGTTGACCGATTTGGTCAAGGAGAACCCGGCTAACTTCAAGTGGGATTTCCTAGTTTCTCGAGCAGAAACCAGGAAGGTGAACTGGGGACCGCCTTCCCCCAGTTCAAAAGCCCACGCCACCGGTAAGGATGATGAGGCTGGAGGACTCCAAGGGCATGATCATCCGCATGCGGCACACTGATGAATGGTTTATTGGCCCATTGCCCGAGAAGGTGCTGGAGACGCCTTCATCGTAGTCGTCATGCGTTAATTATGTCATTGTCGGGATCTGCAGTGGACCTGGCAGCACTGCGGGCCTGGAGGCGACCTACAAGAACTGGCCGGTGGAATCAGGAGGAGTCATCTTGGTGCAGCCCACGCCGAAAGTGGCTCCTCGTGTGGAGTTAACGGAGTCCTTTAAGGAGCCTGCTTGTGAGCCAGCGGTGGAGGCACGGGGGCCATCCATTAGCTCCTCCGTTGCACAGACTTTTGCTGTGGAGCCAATGGTGGAGCTCGATCATTCAGCAGCTGCTTCAGAGGCTACAATTGAGGAGCCTGCAGTCGCTATGGATGATACTGACGAGCTGCTGGAGTGCATCTTGGAGGAGGCTGCCACTAGCTCGGCTCGAGAGGATGCTCCTGGTCCACCGCCACCTGAGCCAGGTCTAGAGGCCAGGCTCGAGAGGAGATTTTGTGCGGTATGATTCTTGGCGATGGCTACCTTGTACTTTCTCCTTTCTAGATTTCCGAGTTGTCCTTTGTTTGTCTTTTGTGCAGTCACGGAAGATGATTTTTGCCATCTCCAAGGAGGTGGTGCAGCGTGACCAGGCGATTGCCGATAGGGAGGCAAAGATCGCCTAGCTGGATGCCTGGCTGGCTGCTTCGGGAGGGGAGCACCGCGAGGAGACTGTTGTCCTCGAGACTGTTCTGGCGGGAATGGAAATAGAGATCGCCGACTTGAGAGCTGAGAACGCTTATTTGAAAGAGGAGGATGATCGAGGAAAAGCAAGCAAGAAACGGCTTGCCGAGCGAGTATCCACCTTGGAGAACGAGCTGAGTCTCTAGATCCGTCCCCATGAGGTCGAGGGCATGATGCACGTACGGCTGCTGGAGGAGGTCAATGTTTGTCGGCGTGTTGTGCGGTATATCGACCCCGACTTCCCCATTGAGTACCTCCACCTAGGAAACTGTGGGGTGCAGTGTAGAGACGACCTTGTGGGGGAGCCCCTGGACAGTCAGAGGCGGTCGCCGCCTCCGTAATAAAATGGAAGTTCCTTTCACTTTTGTGTCCATTGATCTTTACTGCCTTTTGTGTTTTGCAAGCTTTGTTGCATTGGGCAGCCAACTTGGTTGGCTGCCGTTGTTGGGCTGCCTAAGAATTAGGCTTGGCAGGCGGTTGTGCCAACCAGCCTGGTGGCGCCGTACAAGTGATGACTTGGGCGGCCAACGTCGGAGAAGTATGCTTCTCCTTTTTTTTGGTAAGTAAGTAAATTGAATTAAAATAAATGAGATTACAAGACGATGCTCAAACTCCAAATGTTTTGCCGACTTAGAGGTTGAACAACGAGCTAGGGTATTTCCCCGAGCACCACCATGAGCCAATTTATGAAACCGAGCGAAAAAATCACAAAAACAACAGCTAGATGAGCATCATCTACTTAGAACAAAAGCAAAACAACCGGGACAATTGGAGTCTAGTTACACCTGCACCCGCAGGGTTTCAGCCCAGCGCCATCCACAACAGCCAAACACACCGCCAATGCCACATCAGCCAACCCATTTCCAACGAGAACATGTGAGGGGGGCAAACGGGTAGAAATCCACCAGCATCCAAGGCCTCTTTGGCCACTTCAGCAAGCCCAATCTATCCCCAAACCATACCAGGCAAAAAATCTTACCGAGCAAATGAACCCGGCACAAAAGCAAACTACCACATCAGCTAGGCATCCTTTCTGTCGCTTTCAAAACGGGCACAAAATCCAGTTGGCATTATTCACGTCATTGATTGGAGAAAGCATCCCAAACCGGGCGCTAGTGAGAGAAGGAACCCGGAGTGCTATATGCCAGCACACCAGGCCAAAATCCATACCGGCAAATCCAAGATTAACAGCATATCCAAGAGAGGTGACTACTTTCCACCAGCAGAGATCACTACCATGCCCCAAACAACCATATTCACCAAAAACAGCAGCATTATCCCATCCAGCTTCACAATCATTCAGCTAGGTAACAACCCAAGCGCAGTCCCTTCATGAAAAACTAGATTGAGAACACGAAAACCAGTGACATAAGCAGTCAACAGCGAGACACTCCTGGACAGTTGGAGGAGCATATCAGCTCTTGCCTGGAGAGCCATGAGAGATCTTAGAGCCTTTTTTCCGCTTCCTCTTTGATTTGGCATGGCTCCAATTACCATTATACACACAGTGGGTTTGTTTGTGGATCACCTCCAACTCACGTCGCCCAACCATATTAATTGAATGGTAATTGTGGAATCCCGCCACTAATTCATCCAAATTGCAAAAGTGATCAAGATGAGGAACCGATAATAAGTTCAATAAGGAACTTAGAAAATCAAAAATAATCTGCTTATCATCCGGATTTAAGGAGTCAACGTGAGGATGTGCCAGCACTGATACCCTAAGGGCCTCAAAAGGAGCACCCTCTGAGTTGAGGAGATTTTCCCCATCAAGTGGAAAGGATGATGCGAACTCAATCCTAATTTGATCAGATAAAATGACCCAACAGTTATCTAAAAAAAGTAAAACTAAGTATTTGTGCTCCAAAGCGAGGGCATTAAGAGGATGCCGAAAAGCTTTTTCCTTAATCAACATCATAATGGCAAGGGACAATGGATCAGAACCCACATCACCTTCATCCGAAGCCACAATGGACTGAGCAAAGTTATTAACATGGCAACATTCAAGAGAATGCATTGGTTCAACCACAGTTTCCTTTGTGTCCACATCCGAACAGCATGACAAGGGGACCGAAATCAGATCATCTGGAATGTCAATCTGAGCCCCACCCAGCTGACCTTCAACCAGTGGATCCTTCGGGCTCATTTCGTGAGGTACATCATCCAAGGAGTATTTACGGACGATCCGCTCAATAGAGTCAGGAGTTGAGTCATCGATCCTATAATTAAGGCAAACCTCAGCAGAAAGAGCCTCACCTGGAGACCCTTCAATCTGATCCACTGCATTGGCAATCTGATAACAAGGACCAACAGCAACAGAGGGAGAAACAAGGGCAGGGGCCACCCCCAAATCACTAGCAAAAGACTTCTTAGCCAAACAAAATCTAGGGTTCTCAACCACATTATGAACAGCATTCACACAGGACGAAGGCTTTAGACGCCATTTAGGAACATCCCTCTTTGTGGGAGGCTTACCAGCAGTGGAACGGGGCTTCATGGCCTTACAATTAGCTTCCTCATGTCCACGTAGAAGACACGTACCACACTTAGTCGGCTTCCAAGAGTATCCTACATCCACCTTTTTTTTTGGTAAGTAAGTATCCTACATCCACCACTACATTGGAATTGGACGATTGCAGGATAATTCTAGAGGGCAGAGGTGCATCCGCAACAATCTCAACACAGACCTGGGCTACATCCAGCCTCTCCATTTTTGCTGTTCTGAGACAGAGGAGGATTGGCTTTCCAATTGAGCTGGCAATCCAACCCAGTCCCAGAGGAGACCAGAACTCAACCGGCATGTTGAAAAGCTTAATCCAAATTGGGAAAGAATTATGCATATCCTTGCTCAACTTCATTCCAGGTATATAACGATTTAGACATAGGGCTTTACCTGCGAGCAACCATGGGCCTGCCATCAAACACTGCTCCATCATTTCTGAAGAAGAAAATCAAAGAAGAAAAAACCTTCTTCATTGGACGCGACGTGTTCCAGCCCATAGCGAGACCAGAGAAGACGGCCAATGAAGGTAATGGCCCGAAAATGGGGAGGAGCGTCAAAGAAGTAACCCACTAAGGATGTACCCCAAATGCATCTACCTTCATCAACAACCTCAGGGGGAGGAGAAATACACGCAGCGTCGCCATCCACATTCAGTGGAGGGAAATATTTCAGAGTAGGGGACGAAGATTTTCCACCATTTCATGGGACTGGAAGAACAGAAACTGTTCTTGGCAGGTGAGGACGAGGAAACGGGTGAGATGGCATCCGGATTCAGAAGGAAATCAGAAGCAGACGATTGTACAACCTGTTTAGCCGGGCGAACAGGTAGAGAATGGGGTGCGCGCTCCTGGGGGGAACTAGGAGGAGGACCCAGGAGACCGGCCATGGCCGGCTCCGGCGTCGCCTATACCATGGAAACAACAAAGACGAAGATTGAAAATGAAAACCTAGAGAGAGACGAGAGCTTCTCTCTCTTAGAACGTTTAACACACTCCATAGTTGGAGAAGTATGCTTCTCCCTTCGACCGTCGCTGACTGATCACGCTACCTCCTCGTAGAGGAGGTCGCTGCGTGTGCTGCGTAAGCCCCCTAAGGTTTTGACCGCTATCGGGCCACTTGGATGACCAAGGTTTAATACGACCGCTAATGGGCCGCTCGGATGACCAAGGTTCATATTAGACCGCTTCTGGGCCACCTGGATGATAAGAGTTTAGCCCGCTTATGGGCCACCTGGACGACCAGGGTTTAAGTACGACCGCTAATGGGCCGCTCGGATGACCAAGGTTTAAGTTTGACTGCTTATGGGCCGCCTGAATGACCAGGATTTAACGAGAGGATGAAGACCCTCCCGACTTAGGGGCAGTATAGGTTGGATAACCTGCAAAGAAAACAAATGCACATGCAGGCAGAAAGTATGCTAAGTAAATACTTATTTTTTACAAATTCAAAACAAGCAAGCGAGTGCACATAGTGATGCAAATGCGTACCTGTGTCTGCTATTAGAAGTAGCACTTGAAGTGGATTGCGTTCCACGTTCACAGAACCAGTTTCCCGTCCTGATTTTAGACTTTGTAGGCTCCGTTTTACAGGACAGCGGAGACGAGGAAAGGCCCTTCCCAATTAGGGAAGAGCTTATTGCGGCCAGCCAGCTTGCCTGTGGCTTCGATGCCTCGTAGGACCGGGTCTCCTACATCGAATTGTCGTGCCTTAACTTTTTTGTTGTAGTATCGGACAACTTGATGTTGGTAGGCCATTGTTCGTACTCTGACAGCTTTGCGGGCTTCCTCTAACAAGTCTAAGTGTTCCCTGATTTTTTGGGAGTTTGCCAGTGGGTCGAAGGACTCTACCCTAAGACTTGGAAGCCCGATTTTGACCAGAATTGCCGCCTCAATCCCATAACAGAGGCTGAAGGACGTCTCGCGTGTTGGTTTCTTTGGGGTTGTTTGATAAGACTAGAGGACAGAGGGGAGCTCGTCAGCCCAGGAGCCCCCGGCGTCCTCTAGCTTAGTTTTTAACCTGTGGAGTAGCGTTCAGTTTGTGACCTTCACCTGTCCGTTCGCTTGGGGGTATGCCACCGAAGTGTGAACCAGCTTGATGCCAAGGCTGGTGCAAATACTTGGTGAAGCGTTTCCCCAAGAACTGGGTTCTATTGTCGGTCACAACGACCTCGGGGACACTGAATCTACAGACGATGCTCTGGTGTAGGAACTCCAGGGCGTTATGCTCTCAAATCTTTGCCAGTGGGACGGCTTCGACCCACTTGGTGAAGTAGTCGATGCCCATGATGATGAATTTCCTTTGCCCCATGGCAATGGGAAACGGGCCGAGAAGATCGAGCCCCCATTGCGCGAAGGGCCAAGGGGCCTGAAGGGTCTTTAGATCCGTGGTTGGCTGACGGTGAAGGTTGCTGTGAAGCTAACAGCTTTCACATTTCTTCACAAATTCTAGCACGTCTTTTTTCATCGAGGGCCAGTAATAGCCTTGGCGCATGACCTTGAAAGCCAAGTTTTGCCCCCCAATGTGTGATCCGCAAATCCTGAGGTGGACTTCGCCTAAGGCGTAGTCAACCACTTCAGGAGTTAGGCAGCAGAGGTATGGGGTTGAGTAGCCATGACGATATAGTCGCTCGTCAACTACAGGATACCAGCCAGCTGTCTTCCTGATCCGTTTGGCTTTCTCCACATCCTCTGGCAATGATCCATCCGCCAGATAGTTTAGGAAAGGCGTCATCCAGTTTTCTACTTCAGAAATCTCATTGCCTCTCGCTTCTCAATGCTGGGAGCGTTTAGGATCTCCCACATGTCCCTCGAATATTGTTCTGGGTTTTCAGCTGCAGCGGCTTTGGCCAGCTGGTCTGCCTTCCGGTTTTCAGTTCGGGGAATGTGAACCAGGGTCAGTTTGTTGAAACCCTGGACAGCCTCCCTTGCCTTTGCCAAGTACTTGGCCAAGAGAGGGTTGTTCGCTTCGAAGCCTCCGTTAATCTACTTAACGATTAGCTCAGAGTCGCTATAAATTGTCAGTCTCTTGGCGGAGCACTCCTTGGCAAATCGTAGGCCGGCTAGTAGGGCTTCGTACTCGGTAACATTTTTAGTTGCCGGGAAGTTGAGCCTGAGTGAGTATTTGACCTCAAACTTGTCGGGAGTTGTAAGGACTACTCCAGCGCCACTGCCCGTGTCCATAGACGATCCGTCCATGTGAAGTATCCATTCTGGGATTCCGTCAAGTAGTTCCTCAATTTCCTCAGGCTGTTCCTTGAGAACTGGGGTTGTTGTCTCGATAATGAAGTCAGCCAGCCCCTGTGCCTTTACAGCAGGCCTGGGCTGGAATTTGATGTCGAACTCATCGAACTCGATAGCCCATTTCACCAACCGTCTAGAAACGTCGGGTTTCTAGAGTATGTTTTTTAGCGGTTGGTCCATGAGGACCACTATCCGATGGGCCAGAAAGTAGGGCCTTAGCTTTCGCGTAGAGAATATTAGCGCAAAGCTACTTTTTCTACAGGCGAGTATCGGGTCTCTGGGCCGGTCAACATTTTACTTACATAGTAGATTGGCTGTTGAGCGTCTGAGTCCTGGCGCACGAGGACGGAACTGAGGGACACCTCTGACACCGCCAAGTAAAGATATAATTCCTCTCCACCCTTGTGTGACACCAATAATAGCAGGCTGGCCAGATACCGTTTCAGTTCATCGAAAGCGGTTTGGCAGTCTACTATCCATTGGAACCCGTTAGATTTTGTTCCTCTAAGGGCCTTGAAGAAGGGCTGGTACTTGTCACCGGACTTTACAAGGAAGTGGGACAGTGCTGCCAGCCATCCAGTTAGTCACTGGACATCCTTCACGTTCCATGGAGGTGCCATGTCGGCGAGCACCTTGATCTTCTCTGGGTTTGCCTCGATCCCCTATTAGGAGACGATGAAACCTAGGAATTTGTCAAAGGCCACTCTGAAGACACACTTAGTTGGGTTCAGCTTCATGTGATGCTTACGGAGCACCTCGAACGACTCTTCTAGGTCGCGGATGTGATCACCGGTGACCTTGCTCTTAACGAGCATGTCGTCGACGTAGACCTCCATGTTGTGACCAATCTGTTTTTCGAACATTTTGTTGACCAACCGTTGGTAGGTTGCTCCAGCATTCTTAAGTCCGAAAGGCATTACGTTGTAGCAGTAGGTGCCCTGATCGGTCAAGAACGAGATGTGCTCCTCATCCTTCGGACTCATCCAGATTTGGTTGTAACCCAAATAGGCATCCATAAAGCTCAACAGCTTATGTCCGGCCGTTGAGTCAACCAGTAGGTCGATCCTGGGCAAGGAAAAGCAGTCTTTCGGGTAGACCTTATTGACGTTGATAAAATCGACGCACATCTGCCATTTTCCGTTGCTTTTCTTTACTAGAACGACATTAGAGAGCCAGTCCGGGTATTGGTCTTCTCTAATAAAGCCTGGTCTAACAGCTTCTTCGCCTCCTCTCGGATGGCGATCAGCTTTTCAACGGAGTGGTTCCTCTGCTTTTGCCTAACAGGTTTTCGACAGGAGTCAAGCCCTAACTTATAGACCATCACTTCTGCTGGGATTCCAGGCATGTCTGCTGGAATCCATGCAAAAAGGTTAGTGTTCCTTCGCAGGAACGCAATCAATTCATCGCGCAGTAGTCCAGTGAGTGAGCCGCCGATCTGTACACACTTTTTCGGGTCCTTTGAGTCCACTGGGGTTAGATTGGTGGCTTTACCGAACTGCGCTTGCTGAATGATGGTCTCATCTCGATGGTCGAGTTCCCCAATTGTTCTAGTGCTCCCACTAGGGGCAACTTGTGACATGTAACAGGTTCATCCAGTAACTTGGTCACCCAGCACCTCTCCGACACCGTAGGGTGTTAGAAACTTCATTTTGAGGTGTGGAATTGAGGTGACATCCCAAACGCTGTTAAGCAAGGTCTGCCCAGTATGGCATTATATACTAAGGGTAGGTCGAACACCAGGAATGTGAGAGTTCGACTTGCTGTTTCCGGATACGTGCCCAAGGTGACTCCAACTGGACGATCCCTTGAACGGGCATAGGCTCGTTGTCGAGGCCGTATAATGGGCCTTTGGCAGGTTTTAGTTGGTTCTTTTTTAAGCCTAGTTTAAAGAATGCATCCAAGTAAAGCAAATCTCTAGAACTTTCATTATCGACGAACACTCGCTTCAGCTAGTAGTCGATGCTATCGTCCGAAACGAGCGTGGTTACAACGAGGGGATCAGCATGGGGGGATACAACATGAGCTAAGTCATCGTCACTGAAACTGATGGTGTTGCCCGTCGTGCGCTGCTTCTTCCTCCAATCTGCTGTTCCTCACTGCCGGATGGGTTTTTTGCAGGTCAGGTGGTGTCCATGTTAACCACCACTACTATAACCCGATTTCAGGGAGGAGTCTGTTCCTTCCCCTCTTCGTCAGCTACTCCAAAGCTCTGTCCGGAGCTCCTGAGGTACTTGGTGAGGTGCCCTCTGTGAATCAGCTCCTCGATCTTCCTCTGCAGAGTCTTGCAGTCCTCCGTCGCATGCTCAGCATAGCGGTGGAAGTCGCAGTACTTTGACTGGTTTCCAGAGTCCTTTTTCAGTGGTTTTGGCCACTTCAACAACTTCTCCCTGCGTATCTACATGAGGACGTTAGAGCGGGTGTCCGTCAGAGGTGTGAAGCCAGTGGACCCGTAGTCTCTGTGCTCCGGTGACCCAGACCTGTGAAGCCATGGCACCGGTCGCCTCTTCTCCCTCTCGTATCCCGGTTTCCTCGGATCCTCATTCCCCCGTCCATCTCCCACTCGACTCCCCGTCCCTTTCGTCTCCTTTATTCTCTCGTCCTGCCACCCCATGGCCTCATTTCGCTTCAAATCCGGCCTCTTCTTCCCATTCCATCTCTTCGTCGTCCGACCCCGACTACCCTCCTATCTGCCGTCTCCTGCCGGCGTTGCCCGAATTGATGCTCCAAATCCTCTACACCTGTTGCGTCTTCTGTGGTCTCAAAGGACCCATCTCCTTCCCCCACTTCTCCTTCCTCTCATCCCGATTTCCATAAATCGGTTGACGAGTTGCTCGCATTCCCTCCGTCGCCCCCCTGTTCGTCACTTGCGTCCTCGAAGAGGCCCCTTTCGTTCCGGAGGGGCCGACTTTGCATATTGCCCCATCGAGTTTGGCCGATTCCTTCCTCGATGTTAAGCCCTCTAGTGTAGTGTTGTTGCCTGAATCTGAGTGGGTGGGGTTGCGAGTTACTCAAATTCCCCTCTCTGTCCCGACGGTCCTTCTACCAGCTCTACTGGTCCTCTTTCTGGTTTGCTGAACAGGCCAGGAGCCCTGGAGACAGAGTCTGGTTTGTGTTTTCCACAGGTGCCCTCTTCGGGCAAGCATGAATCTGTTGGCTTGCTTGCGGTGCCTCCCCAGAGACTCGGTGACAATGTGTCCCCCAGAGCCGATGCCTCCTGCCAAACTACTGTTCATGCCTCCTGCCCGCCGGGCATCTCATGGGCTTCAGTTGTCAAAAAAAGGGCTATTGGAGGTAAGTTTCCCCTTAAATTCTACCCTCCGAATATTTCCGATTTGCAGAATATCATTTTGTCCCCCCTCCTGATGTTATCCAACAGGGAGCGGACCTGTGGGGAACTACCCTTGTTGGATATTTCATCGGTAATCCCATTCATTTTAATGCAGTAAACTATATCACTAAGAAAATATGGAAGCGATTCGAGCTACAACATGTGGCTGGAAACGAATCAGGTTTCTTTTTCTTTCGTTTTTCCTCAAGCACAATGCTCGACAAATGTCTGGCTAATGGCCCGTGGATGATAGCTGGACATCCTTTTTTTCTTAAAAAATGGAAGCTCGGAATGATCTTATCCTGTGAGGAACACAAATCTTTCCCTACTTGGATCACCATGTTTGGAATCCTGGTTGAATACTGGACCCCTCTGGGGTTAAGCTGGATTGCAAGTGCGGTTGGAAAACCTCTCTTTTTAGACCCTGTCACTGAAAAACTAGAGTGAATGGGTTTCGCTAGGATTTGTGTCGAAATGGGGGTCAATGCCCCCCGGCCGGAATCTGTGAAGATTCGAACAAGCGGCTGCACTGAACAACCGAATGATCAACTCTGTGAAATCAAATTTGAGTACCATCATAGGCCAGGCCGCTCCTGAAAAGAGTGGGAATAAGAGTCAGCCAATCAAATCTTCTTGGGTCCCTAAGCAGGTGGTCCTTCCACGGGATGACTCCTCCTCCGCTCCTCCTAGGATGTCTCCCCGCTTAAAAACTCCTGCCGCGGCTGTCCCCTTGACAAAAGATATAGACTATAAGGCTATAACGACTTCTAACTCGTTTATGGCCTTACAGGAGGAAAATATGAATGACCTGCCAGAAAGCCTTGTTCAGATCTCACTTGCGCTGCCCATTGGATGTGAACAAGAACCTCCTCCCAGCCACAATGGCTCTGTCCCTGATGCAGCGCCCGTCGTGGCCCTGGCCGATCCGGCTTCACTAAATTGCCCCGACGTAGAGGGCTCTTCCTGTCGACTATTTGATTCGTCTACCCCTCCCGGGCTTGGGAGTCCAAACCGTTGTTCGGAGCCTCCCAGTCCATTGAATATGAGGCTTGAAAGGTCCTACTCCGATCCTGTTTTGATTGGTGTTCTTGATCAACGTCCACCTTTCATACCAGATTCACCGATTGTCACCAACCATCAACCTACATTACCTGGCTTATCTTGTAGTTTGACAAGCGGTGGTACGTCTGGCAAAAATGGGGAACGAGTTTCTTCTAGGAAGAATAAAAAATCTCAGGGGATTAAAAATCCTCCCCCTTACCCTTAACCAATGATTAGCATTGCTTGTTGGAACGTGAGGGGACTTAATGGGATTGTAAAAGCCCACGAAGTCGGCAACCTCATTAGCTCCCATAGGTGCAGTATCGTTGGTTTGGTGGAAACCAAGCTCACGGAGAGGAACTCTCTAGTGTCTCCACTAGAATCAGACCAAACTGGTCTTGGTTTATGAATTACTCTGCGTCTTCGGGTGGTCAGATTTGGGTTGGCTGGGACCCCAAATTGGTTTCGTGCAACATCCTCTCCTCGGAGGATCAGGTCGTTCATCTTGAGGTCCTGTTCCTCGAGGAGAATATTCGTTGCCTGCTATCCTTTATATACGGCGCAAATTCAGAAATTTCCCGTAGGCTCCTATGGGATAGCCTTAGGACAATGTCTAACCATTCGGGCGATCTCCCCTGGGCATCCCTTGGGGATTTCAACGCTATTAGGTCCCCATCTGAGGCCCTAGGAGGTATCTTGCACAACAAAAGCTCGCTTGATCTTGAAAATTGTCTTCGAGATTGCGATCTTGACGACGTGTGCCACGAAGGTATGCACTATACCTGGAATGATGGCCGCGACTCATCCCTTCGCATTTACAGAAAGCTTGATCGAGTTGTAGCCAATGGGCATTGGTTTGACAAATTTCGTAGGGCAAAAGCCTTTTTTTCCCCTGCCAGACTTTCTGACCACTCGCCCTGTATTCTTCTCCCTTCTGGCGATTCCCCCAGAAAACATGGGATATTCCGGTTCAATAATTTCCTCACCAAATCTCCTAAATTTCACCATTTGGTTGCAGATGCTTGGTCGGACGACACCAATGGTACACCAATGTTCAGGCTAGTGTCAAGACTTAAGAAGGTGAAAATGTCTCTGAAAAAGCTTAATGTCCAAGAGGGTGATGTCCACGAGGAAGTTATCCGTTCGAGGAACAAGCTTGAGATTATCCAAGGTCAAACTCCTTCAAACCTCGTGTGTTATCACGAGGAGCACAGCTGTAAGGAAGCTTACCATGCTGCACTGGCCAAGGAAGCCGACCTTACTAAGCAAAAAGCTAAGATAAGGTGGCTCAAAGAGGGTGATTAGTGCAATAAATTCTTTTTTAAGACTGTGAATGGAAACAACAATAAGAATCGGATTATTTCCCTCCTTGATCATGATGGGAATCCTACCACTGGAGTCGAAAATGTCCAAAATCTGATTGTGGATCACTTTAGCAAGGCTCTTGGGACTGGGCGTACGTATGGATCGACTGATGCGGATCGGCTTCGCCCTTACATCCTTCATACTGTGCCTGAACCGCTAATGGACCCTCTTGTGGGTCCGGTTAGCGATGATGAGATACGCAAGGTGATCTTTTCTATAGGTGACTATCGGGCCCTGGGTCCTGATGGATTCAGCTCCCATTTTTTTAAGGAATCGTGGGACATTGTAGGTTCATCTGTCTGTGAAGCCATTCGTGACTTTTTCAATCATGGAAAACTACTCAAACAAATGAACTCTACGATCATTAGCCTGATCCCAAAGGTCCAGTCTCCTCGTTTGGTATCTGACTACCGTCCCATATCGTGCTGTAATGTCATCTACAAAGTTATCTCGAAGATTATTACAAATCGGTTAAAGATGATATTACCTTATCTGGTCGATAAGTGCCAAACGGCTTTTGTGGCGGGCCGCCAATTCAGTGAAAACATTCTCCTGGCCCAAGAGCTCCTCCATAAGTATCATCTGGGTCATGACCCACCTAGATGTACTATAAAAATTGACCTTATGAAAGCCTACGACTCTGTGCATCGGGATTTCATTATCTCTATCCTGACCATTATGAAATTCCCGCCCAAAATGGTCAACTGGATTAGGCAATGTATTACCACCCCCTCATACTCTGTTAATATTAATGGGGAAGCGGTTGGTTTTTTCACAGGGGGTAAGGGTCTTCGCCAAGGCGATCCCATATCTCCTTACCTCTTTGTACTGGTGATGGAGGTGTTGAATGGGATTATTGAATCCAAGGCACGTAGGAACAATAATTTCACATTTTATTGGAATTGTGAAGCGACTCATACTGTCATGCTTGCTTTTGCCGACGACCTTCTCCTCTTCTCTCATGCTGATGTGTGCTCAATCCGGATTCTCAAGGATTGCCTTGAGGAATTTCATTGGCTCTCTGGCCTTTCGGCGAACATAAATAAGAGCGAGGTTTTCATATGCTCTAAAGACCCTTCCCTTATTCAGAATATTGCTGATGTCTTGGGGTTCAAAGTGGGCTCTCTCCCCATTAGGTACCTAGGTGTCCCTCTGATTACTACTAGACTTTCGACTCGGGACTGCAAGGCCCTCACTGAGAAAATTACTCACCGCATCAAATCATGGAAGAACAGGTGGCTCTCCTTCGGGGGTCGCCTGCAACTAGTTGCCTCTATCCTCTCATCTGTCCACCTCTATTGGGCATCAATCTTCATCTTACCCAAATCTATTCTTAATCAGATCGACTGCATTTTGAGGCGTTTCCTTTGGAACGGGTCTATGGATGGGAAGGCTAATGCAAAAGTGGCCTGGGCTGATATTTGTTACCCGAAGAGTGAAGGTGGGTTGGGGCTCAAGAATTTGCAGGCTCAAAATAAAACCCTCATCTGTAAACTCTTATGGCGTATCATGTCTAAGGATCTTGAATCGGCATGGTCTTCATGGATCCACAAGACTAGAATCAAGGACCGTTGTATCTGGACTCTTAAAGTCCCTGATTCTGCCCCCTGGAGTTGGAGGAAGATCATGAAACTCCGTTCCTTCATGTGCTCTCACACTACTAAGATCATTGGTGATGGCGTTGATACTTTTGTCTGGCATGACCATTGGCACCCAATGGGCCCGCTCAACAAGGTTTGCACTGATCGTATTCGTACGGTCATTGGATTATCTTGGGATGGCAAGGTTTTCAGATTAATCAGAGATGACCAATGGGCTTGGCCTAACCCTTATGATCAGGAGGTTTCTTATCTCGCTGAAAACATGCCCTATTATCTCCCCAACATCGAGCAAAAGATTCCTTGAGATGGGACGGAAGCCTAAATGGTGTCTTTTCGACTAAGACTGCCTACCTCCTTTTTCACCCCCCCAAGCAGAAACTGAGCTGGACCAACTTAGTCTGGGGCTCTTTCCATATCCCTGCTCACGCCTTCACTCTTTGGTTGGCTATCAAAGGCCGGCTAAATACCTCCGATCGTGTTCACGTTGTTCCAAACCTATCCCTCACTTGCTTTCTTTGTGACTCGAACGCTGAAAATCATGACCATCTTTTTTTCTCATGTCCGTTCTCCACTTCCGTGTGGACCACTTTCCAACGGAAAGCTGGCATTCATTGGCCCTACCCCAATCGGTCCCATAACGTTAACTGGGCTGCTCACATTTGGAAAGGCAAGAATCTCACTACCCTTTCCAAACGTCTCTCTCTTGCGGCCACCGTCTATTATATTTGGAGAGAACGTAATAACCGAATTTTTGAGAAATCCTCCCCTCAAGATATTTCCCAGATTTGCTGTCAGACATCAAACGTTGTTTGGGACAAATTGAAGGCCTCCTTGCCTTTTGACGGTCGCCCTAACCGTTCGCTGGTTAGGCGATGGAACTTATAAAAAAAGGAATCTTCTGTGACGCTGGGGCTTGTGCCCCGTGGTGGTTTATGGTGAAAAAAAAAAGGAATGTGGAAAAGAAAAAGAGAGATAAGAGGGGTTTTTTCTAGAGAAAGGAATAAGTGCTTGCTACTGTTGCTAGGTGTGGTTGGGGCCGTTTGTTTGTTGGGTAGTACCAACTTAATCTTGCCCGCGTTGAGTTTGGATGAGTCTCTTATGCAGATGTAGAACATTGGGGTAGCTGGTCGGATCCTCTGCGCGGTCTGCAAGGGAGTCTTATGGTGCTGTGCTGGATTTTCCAGTTTGTGGTTTGGGTGGTTTTTTGTTGATGCAGAAGTTGGGATTGCAGCATTTGATATGCCTGCTTTGGTTGATCATACCTGCTACTGCTGTACAGCGGAAAATCTGCATAAATCCTGATCTCTTTTAGTTGTTCTGGTGCAAAATGGGCTGATCATATCTGTTGCTTCAGTTGCATTGAACGGCTGGTGGATCAGCTGCATTGCCTTTGATATATTATTACTGTAGCCCGGAAGATCTTGATGTGGATTGGCAGGTTTTTGATGTTTGTAGTTGTGCAAGCTGTTTCTCAGGATTTGATCCTGCATTTTGTTGTTGCTGTTCCAGTTGTTGTCTTTGTTGGAGCCTTTATTATCCTGATTGCTGTTGATTTATTTTGATGCTGTGCGGAATGGCTTATGCCGTGTCCATGCTGTCAAATAGCACTGGAAAGCAGCTGCTGGAACTAGGCTGTTTTAGTGCCCTTCGCCCGGAGTGATTTGTGTATGAAGATTGGACTGCCTCCGTGGAGGATAAAAATTTGGGCCATGCTTGTGTAATCTCCACTTACAAAAAAAAAAATTTGTGAACTCCGGACTCCAGAGTGTGAGAGCTCCGGAATCCGGAGTGTGTGGTGTATACTCCGGAATCCGGAGTGGATTCCACATCAAAAAAAAAAATTGTGAACTCCGGACTCCGGAGTGTGAGAGCTCCGAAATCCGGAGTGTGTAGGGAAAACTCCGGAATCCGGAGTGGATTCCACGTCAAAAAAAAAATTTCTGTATGAATTCCGGACTCCGGAGGGTGAGAGCTCCGGAATCCGGAGTGTGTGGTGTGAACTCCGGAATCCGGAGTGGGTTTCCCAAAAAAAAAAGGTGCGACCTGCGTGTTTGAACTCTGGTTTCCGGAGTGAGTGTAATCCGGAATCCGGAGTGTGAGAATTCCGATTTCTGGAATGTGAGAGCTCCGGTTTCCGGAGTGAATCCATTTTGGTTCGGTGTTTTCTTGGCTGGAGAGGATTACTTTTATCATATCTGATGCTCCAAAAAAAAAATTATTTTTTGCTACTGTATAGCCGGAGCTCGTAGACTGGAGTGCTCTTTTCCGAAGCTTCTAAGGCTGGAGTGCATTGTTCGGAGTGCCTCTAGGATATCCTTTGGACGGAGTTTTTTCTGGCGTTGGGATTGACGTGCGGTTCACATGTTCTTATTGATGCTGATACGATGACGTGGCTGGGCTCGCCTCCTGACGTGGAATTGCTGATGTGGCGATCTTCTGAAGCATGGCAACTGAAGTTGACGAAGCAAGGAGCTACTGTCGATAGCAAGCTCCATGTGCACTGCTTTTTGTTTCGATGTTGTGACGGATACTGCCGTCTCAGATGATGTGGAGTCAGGAATTTTCCTGCAAATCGTATGTGTACAGCTGATTGGGAGCCATCTCATTATTGTATATTGGAATTCTACATGTGGAATGTTAGGGCTGTGCGTGTGTTGAAGATTTTTAGTTTCCTATGCTGCTCCACCACAGATGCTCAAAGATATGGCTGATCTGATGCAGGTTGCTGTTGGTGATACTGTTTTTGAGACGCAATCTCTTATTTTCACACCATACTAGTGCTGCCGGTTTTGAATTGTATTGATTCCCTTCCATCAAAGGGTTTTAGGTGTAGGTCTTGGCTGTTTTGTAGTTATTTGTTGTTCGGGTTCAGCCCCGTGGTTATGATTTTACTCCAAGTCGAAAAAACAGTTGGTTTAAATCATAGTTTGTAATTTTTTCTTTTTAATACAATTAACTTACTTACTAAAAAAAAAAAAACCTGTGCTGCTTTCGACGGGAGTGATCACTGCCGCCGTACTTTCTTTTTCCCTTTGCAGGGAACGATCGAGGCTGATCTACCTGCTCGGGGCATTTTGCCTCGTTGGCCTCCTCTACAGCAGCGTATGCTTGTGTGATGGACTCTGCTTCCCGGAAGGTTTGAGGATTCTTGTGGGCTAGATGCTTAAAGAAGTCCCCGGAGGTTAGCGCGGAGATGAAACTGCCCAGCTTCATCTCCTCCGTGATCCGGGAATTTGCCTGGCCTCCGTCACAAAACGATCCAGGAATCATCGTGGGAGAGATGCCACGGCTGCTTCTCTTCCTGTCGGCTCGAGATGTACTGAGCCAGGAAGAGATCCGTGAGTTCACAAAAACTACCGACAGTGCTCGAAGGGAGGTGATGGAACCAGATTCGGGCATCTCCCCTCAATGTGAGTGGAAAGCAGCGGCACATCACTGAGTCCTCCAACCCTTGTAGACTCAGACGGGTGCGGAAGTGATCCAGGTGGTCAACCGGATCACTGCTCCTATTGTATGAGTTAAGGGAACGCATCTTGAACTTGGTGGTGAGTGGACGACTCAGGATCTCCGCTGTGAAGGGAGATTGGTTCAAGTCGATGGCGTGCTCCTCATCTTGGAACACGCGATTCCAGATTTTGTCCACTCGCGGGTCTGCGCGAGTGGCGTTTGCTGATCTTTTGGAGTTGAGGTAAGCCCTCGACTCCGTCTTATCTCTAGAGGGTCCAACAGCCAGTTGACTGCTGCTTCTAGTAGATCTGGTAGTCCTGGAGGCTCACTCCTGGACTGCGTTCTCATTTCCGGCTCGAGAGTATCGGGGATTTTTTCTCTCCGGGCTTTCCCCCGGAGTTGTGCTCCCAAAGAATTCTTCAGGCCTGTTCTTGCCAGGAACACAGGAGGATGCTGGAATCGGATTGTTCCCGGATATCTCAGGCCTTTTGGCCGGCTTCTTTTTTCACTGGCCACCCTTTTTGGTGGCCAGTGTAGGGACGGCTGTCGGAGGTGCCGCCTGCAGACGCTGCTCGTTCTGATAGCTGAGTATCTGGAGTAGACGCGTGTTAGCCTGCATCTGCTCCATCAGCTGTTGAAAGTAGGGTGCTGGAACTCCGCCCATAGCCCCGTTGACTGTGGCACCAGCAGCATGGTCCTGGTCGGGGTAAGTAATGCCTCTAGCGGGATCGCTAGCTTGGGCTCTCGTGTTCACCATTGTAGAGTCAGAATATGAAAAAGAGCGTTGTTCGGAGTAGTTGTTGGCTTTTGTAAGCTTTCCCACAGACAGCGCCAATGATGTGTACCAAGATCCAACTTCGAATAGATTCCGATTCATCTGGAATGTCGACCCGGTTCCGTTCGCTTAGTGCGAATATTGCACACCACTAAAATGAGCAAGAGGTCAGTGTGTCAGCGGGATGTTGTCCCACCGAAAATACTCCGACGCTCAAGTCAGTAAAGCCTTCAAGATTGAAGAAGGAGATGCAGAAAAACGAGAGAAGGTAAGCAGATTGGGAGTGCTGGCTTGTCGAGGACGTAGCAATCACTTCCTACTCACTGGGAGCGTAAGGAAACGATGATCCAAAATCATGGAAGCTTCCAGGAATGACTCTCGGGAAGCCGATCAGGTCTCCAGGAAGTTGGAGGCCTTTGGTGGGATCCAAACGTTTGGAAGAGTGAAGGAGACGATGAGCCTCAGTCAGTTCTCTGTTAGCATTCGTGGATGAAAGAATCCTCTCTCTGTAAGCAAGAGCTTGAGTACGTGAGAGCTTGACTGTAAAAGCTCCTCCTAGTACGTAAGCGATTGCCTGTAAGAGCTTCTTTCTATCTGCTAGTAAGAGCGTGCTGATAGTCCATCAGAATGCGTGAGCAAGAACTTGTATGTCAGAAGTGTTTTTCTTGAGGAGTCCCTGAACCAGAGTTCTAGGGTTTTACTTAAGGTGGGCCGGGTGATCCCCCTCTTTGGAAGGCGTGATCACCTGCCTTTCTGGGTTGATGTCCATTGCTAAACGGACCAAGATACCTTCCTTTCACAGTGGCCAGTGACTTTCCAGACCGATCACCTTCCTTCTATGAATGTTACCATTGGAGAGCCCCAGTTGGCAGTGAATTGGAAAAATCGGGTGCCTTCTTTATGGGAAAGGCATTTATTTTGCCAATGCCCATTTTGGGAGTTGGTTGGGATCATGGAAAATGCTAGGAAGGCCGTTGCTGGCTGTCTGCTAGATCGTGGGCTCAATTGGGCCAGATTCGTAACCGTAAAAAGCCCTTGTTGGGCCTACTACTACAGTACGCCCGGTCAATGCTTGAGTTGATCGTTTGCACTCGAGTAGGCTATCTGCTAAGGTCTGGACGGTCAACATTTACGTTGACCATCCTGGGCCTTTCAGGATTTGGGCCTGTTCTCCAACTGGGCCGTTCATGAGTTGACCGTCCGTTTTGGGCCTACGTTGACTTTGGGCCAGCCCATTTTTGCTACACCCATCACATCTCATCTCGGCAAATCATAGCATCTCGGCCAGATAGATATTCACCTTGCTTCAGCATGCAACACACAGCAACAACAAACCATAATTGGCTCCCTCATACATCAGTAAAATTCCAGGAATTCAGTAGGAAGGGAACTCTAACCCAACAGCATCAGTTACAGCAAGTGACATGTGAGGTAGCAGCAGCATCATACTTCAACAACACAACTCCACAGAAATGCCTCTTTAGTCTTACAAAAAAAAAGAAAAAGAAAAAAGAGAGTTTTTTGCTTGTCAACCTGTTGACCGGCTCCATGGTCTGCGGACAGCGCTCTGGTCCGCCCAAAAGAGATGGCTGGTTGGGCTGACGTGGACATAATAGGCTCAGCAACCCTCAGGCCTGGATGACGTGGACGACAAGGCTCTTTGGGAGCCGGACGTAATATCTAGGTTTTGGCCGGTCAAAAGTTGACAGATTCTTTGGTCTTTCAAAAAAAAATTATTTTGGCCGGTCATCCTATTGACCGGCTCCATGGTCTGTGGACAGCGCGCTCTGATCCGTCCAAAAGGGATGGCCGGTTAGGCTCACGTGGACGTGTTGGGCTCAGCAACCTTCTGGCCCAGCTGACGTGGACGAGTGCCTGTAAGTCATCTAGTGATGTTTGCTATATTGCTTTGATGAGGGAGTTGCTGGAGATGCTAGTCGGTGGGTGGTTTCTCTGGAACGGATCATCAGATTGCTAGTGTTTGCCGGTTTGCTATTACACACTAGGATTGAGTGCCTGAATGTAGTTTTCTCTCACAATATCCCGGAATGGGATGCCTGCTGACTTGGACGAAATGGTTCTTTTGGGCAATATGGCTCCTTCGCTCACAAGCTCCCGGTCCTGGTTGCGGCAAGTATGCGACTTCTGGCCGGTTTGCATAGCCTTGTTTGGTTGCCGATTTTGACTGACGTGGATGGTTGGCTATGCTGGGCACACCGGTCCTTCTCTCACACGTACCCAATTTGGGAAGTTTGACCATCTTGTGACTTGGAGGATGGAAGAGTGCTCCGGTGCACTCTTCTGTAATGAGGTTGCTATTGGGCTGGTTGGCTAATGGTCTTGGCCGGTTTTTTTCCTTGTGTACTTTCTTTTCGTTTTCATGTTTCTTTCATGGTATGCTTGGGGAATGCCCTAGCGGCTTTATTCTATCTCTAAGTCGGCAAAATATTTGGAGTTAGAATAGAGTTTTGTATATTTTTAATTTAATCAAATTTTAATTACTTACCAAAAAAAAGTCCACAGAACTGCCAACCAGATGTATTAGTATCACGACATACCAAAGCTATGACCTCAGTTGTTGCTGCAGCACCACACGGCCCGCATGGCTTCAGTAATATCCTTGGGTAGCACTTTTGCCAGCCTCATACTTTTTTTTTAGTAAGTATTATGCATTAAATGTAAAAGAAAATTACAAAACTTTGTGCTAACTTCAAGTGCTTTTCCGACTTCGGATTAGAACAAAGACAAAAGGGTGTACCCCAGACATCATGACAAAGACTTGATCAGAGACCAAGACCCACGACATGAAAAAACAAAAATACAACCGAAATAGATCAGATCTTCACAGATCATATGCCTCCAAAAAGTCACATACTAAGTTTGCTAAAAAAAACCATAACGGCGGCAGAGGCTACGTACGCAGCATACAGTGCCAACCGTGCAAGGTGTAGATCGGGCATCTAAAACAGGGACGTGTGAGAGAACCGGTGTACCCAGCAGTGCCAAATCGTCCACGTCAGCCAATCTCGGCAGCCTAACAGGGAATATCAGTTCACATAATGCACAGCCAAACAAGTTGACTGGAAGAAGTGTATCCTCACTCACAAAAGCCAAGTCGACGAACCAATCCATTAAGCCTAGTCCCCATTCATGTCTCCAAGAATTCAGGCATGGGAATAGCAAGACTTCCAGAATGCTCTATTGGATTGCAGCAAACCGAGCAAAGGTAAACTGGTCAAAAATCATATCCCTGCATATACAACATACTTTCCCAAATCGGGCGAAACAGAACAGCATTCCAAATCGGCAGTTTATCGCATGCCAGGCGAGAAAACCATCCAGCCTTCATTTGTAAAATGGCAGCTACAGGCCACATCAGCTAGGCCAAACCGGCCTCAACTCCACACCGGGCAAAACCAAGCAAAAGCAAACCGGCCAAAGCCCACATTCCGGCATATTCAGCATACTTTCCAAACTGGGTGAAACGGAACAGCATTCCAAATCAGCATTTGATCGCATCCCGATCGAAAATCCTTCTGGCCTTCAGTTGTAAAATGGCAACTAAAGGTTTACAGGCCACGTCAGCTAGGCCAAACCGGCCTCAACTCCACACCGGGAAAAAACTGCAGCATATCTAGTGAATGAGCCTCGACAGCAAGGTAACCCAAATCGGGCAAAAGCACAACCTGTCAACCACCTATCAAGGAAATACTCCATGTCAGCAAGAAAACAAACCGGTATACCAAACTGGCATTTACCGGAATTTCATTGCATGCCTACCAAAAACGCCACCTCACAGGCCAAATTGGCATACAGATGGCTAAAGAGCGGCTTTCGTGCCTGAGGAACCCTTAGAGTTCTTGGAGGCATCTTTTCGCTTTCTCCTTGACTTGGCTTGTTTCCATGTTCCATCTTGCACCGAAATATATTGATTGTGAAGCACATCCTTAACACATCGGCCGTTCAGCCGTTGTAAACGGTTAGAGTTGTCAAATATATGGAGGCCTGCCACTAATCTATCCAGATCGCTATATTGACTAGATGGAAAAGCCGTTTTCAATTTCAGCAGGAAACTAAGAAAACCAAAAATAATCTACTTTCCATCAGGAGATAAGGAATCAATGTGTGGTTTAGAAGATTTAGCAACCACCAACAGTCTAAACGCTTCAAAAGGTGCACCTGAGGAGCTGTTCAGATTTGCCTCATCCAGTGGAGAGGATGATTTGAACTCATCCATTGTCTTTTTAGTTATATGACACCAACAACTATCTAAAAAAACAAACACAATGTATCTTTGATCTTGGGCGAGGGAGTTAAAATGTAGCAGAGTATCTTTTTCCGCTAGCAACAACTGGAGGGCATCGAGCATTGGATCGTTATCAACATCCTCAGCTGCCGTGGCCTCTGGGGTCTGAGCAGAAACATTTACAGGGCTACATTCAAGGACACGTTGGTCGCCGGCCTCAAGAACCTCATCACCCACTGCCTTCTCAACAAGGCCAGACTCATCCAGGAGATACTTACTAGAAAGTCTTGAAATTGATTTGGGAGTTGACTCAAGATCCACATCCAAGGAAAGCAAGTCCGGTTTTCTCTCAATATGAGCTAAGTTAGAGCCCAAGGCTAATTTGCCACTACTCGGGACACAACCGTTCCGGACAGCATGGTCAGCATGAGTGCTGGGAGTAGGGCTACCAGGGCAAGAGCCGGTAGCCATTTTAGTGACTGGCTGAGAGGAAATATCCTTCAGAAAATCGCCATCAAATCAGAGGAAACAGCATCCAAGTCAGGAATAGTATCCATGCCTAAAGAATTACAGGACATAGGGGAACTTCCTTCCATCCTGATGGTGTCTTCGTCAACAAAAACGACAGGATCCAGGGGCACCACAGCCTCATTACCAGGAGCAGGATCAGGATCATCGCAGACTAGCTCACCAGGAAATTCAGATTTCAGCTCAGTCCCAGTTTCAGTGGGAATTCCATCATTTTTGATCAATTTCACAGATGAATCAGGGCAATTGGCTTCAGAATGACTACAGTGCAACTCCTGCTCAACCAAATCCTTAGAAACCTGGAGGACCGCAAAAGAGTTAATGGAGTCCTTTACATCCATTACCAACTCCTTAGAAACAACATGAGCTAGACAAGGGGAAGTGGAGGAGATCATCTGCTCATTAGAAACCACATGACCCTCCGTAGCTAAATCAGCATGCAGCGCCATCTCCAATGGCACATTAAGATCGGCAGCAGTAACCTCTTGTTCAAAACCAAAAGTCACAGCATACCCAAGAGTCAAATACTGTGATTTGTCAACATCATGGACATCCATAGATAATAGGGCCCCACTTCCATTCGAGGTATCGCCAAGGGTCACGTTCTTAGGGACAGCATCTTGTTGAATAGGCATATTGTCTCCTTCTGGACTACATTAGCCCAGGAACGGAAGGCTTCAGACCAATGAACTAGGGGTTGTGACAGAGAGAGGCGCGAGACATCGCTTGAAGGCTTGCTGAAACCAACCTCAGGATCAATTGCAACCGACGTGGCCAAATTGGACTGCACATTTCCAAAGGACAATCATACCGAAACAGAGGTAGCAACAGGGGAAGATGAGACGTCAATGGACTGAGGACTAGGGTGAGATCGATCAGTAACCACGTCTTCGGCTTGGCCAGGGGACGTGGCATGTTGTGGCAATAGGGGCTGTTACGGAGGTCCATCGACTTCAAACAAACCAGAAAGGATGCATCTGGGGCAGGGAATTGTGAAATCTCATCCCTTTTTAGCAAGGGATAATCGGATTGGACTAGAGATTTGGCATCTACTACCTTCGAAGGAGCACCAGGGGGGAGAAGGAAGGAGAAGACAAATGTTGGGAAGGACCAGACCGTGCCTCGAGGGGACCGACCATGCCCATCAACGGCTCAGATGAGACTACCTACGAAGAAGGAGCCTGAGAGGGCAAATGAGGAAAGGAGGGAGGACCAGGATGAGCTCCTAGGAGGCCGGCCATGGCCAGCGCCGGCGGAAACACGCGCCGTCCTCAACACTAGCTACAACCCTTGCAGAATTCCGCTCCCTAAAATTCAAATATTGAAAAACCTAGAGAGAGGGGAGAGCATCTGTCAATGGCAGGGATAACTTTTTTTTTTTGGTAAGTAAGTATTTTGGATTAAAAGGGAGAAAAATTACATAATCAATGTTTTATCTCCAAGTGTTTTGACTTGAAGATAAAACATAGGCGCTGGGGCATACCCCGAGAAAGAGTTACATCAGAAAAAAACAAAGATCTCTAAGAGGACAACTAATTACAAACTCCACAGAATAAAAAACGGGCAAAGAGTAACGTTAACAAGCCCAACCTATCAAAATTCAGCTCAAGCCAAAACAACAAGCAACTCAAGCCAAAAAAAAACAACCACCATCAGGCAGCAGAAGGCGGCAGCATCTCGCCCATCAAACCGACACCAATCCACCGCAGCTGCATCAGAAGTGGCAAGAAAAGAGTCAAAGTCCAGACCCGCCAACCATGAACAACAGACCAGACCCACCATCAGTCCAGACCCGATCACAGTAACTTTCATCATATCCAGCCCTGTAATGACCAGCAGTTCGCAGCCAGTCGGTAGCAACATATCCAGCGCCTCAAAGACTTCAATGCGACCAAAGCAGAAAGGCACATAATCAGCAAACTGTTCGAAGGGTAAGAGGTCCAACAGCATCCAAAAACAAAGCGGATCGGCATGTAGGCATCCCAGCCCAGATTGAAGCTAAGCAGTTTACAGACCACCTCAAAATAGTAGCAATGAGGAAACGTCAAAACATCAGGACTCCCCACTGCTTCAGTTTCAGCATCTGCCTCCAGCAAGACCAAGAGCTGCCTCAACAATTCCAAAACCCCCACCAACAGAAGGCTCCAGCAGCACCTACAGAGCTCACCCGGCAGCATCCCATTTTAATAGGCAGACTCATCATTCTTCAGCATCCAAAGCAAGCATTCTTTATTTTTAAGACCAGCTAACATCAGCAGCCACTGGAAAACAGGTCCAGGACCTGCTGCACAGCCCAATCCAGCGAGACCGAGATCCGCCCCAAAATTACAAAGCCCCCAACCAACAAATGGCTTCAGCAGCAACCAATTGCCTTCGTGTTTAATCCAGACTTTAGCAATCAGCAGACAGCATATCAGATAAATCCAGGGCTCACCCATTAACTAAATGGCAATCTCTTCAAACATGAAAATGATATTGCATCATAATCACCCACTCCATCAAGGCATCCAAACCAGCAGATCAGGCCCCAGCAACAGCATCATACGCACCATCCTCCATCAAGAAGATGACAGGAAGGGAGGACCAAACCATAACTTTGCCAGACTCAAACCCAGAATGCCATACAGAGAGTGCAAATATAGCAGCAACTCGTGGCATCACCATCCAACCCCTACAAGCCCGTTGACTAACCTGAACAGCATCAGAAGAACCAATGGCAGGGATAACTTTTTTTTGGTAAGTAAGAATTTTGGATTAAATGGAGAAAATAAATACAAGAAAAATATTTTAACTCCAAGTATTTTACTTGGAGGTAAAACATTAAGCTCTAGGGCATGCCCCGAGCAACTAGTACATCAAGGAATAAGAGAAAAAACATTAAGAACTACCACAATTGTCATCTAAAACACACGAAGAGATTCGTGGAAATCTGCACCTAAAGCACCTAGTATAGCAAAACAAACCCAACTGACATATTCATCTTGGATCAGCAACGGTAATGGGTAGCATCGCACTAACCGGACAGCATAGCAACATGAGAGAACAAACATAGCAGCATCTTCATATGTAGTGGTACAACAAAACTAGCCAAATCCACATCGGGAGCATTAACGCATAACAGCCGTGATCCCAACGAACAAGGCCAGCAGCAGTACAGGGCCAAAGTGTAGACTGCCCGACCAGTAGTCGAGATCCAATAAATCCAGGCCCCAGCAGACATTATGGCAATCCAGCAGCTCCAAAAAGGCTTGGTCATTTCAGCATCAGCACATTCAGGATAAGAAAGTTGTACATCTGCACAGCAACTGCAGCACCACCCGCAGGCTAGCCACGAGACTGCAACTGCAGAAACCAAGCCCTGCCATCCATCAAACAGCAATCCTCTAATTCCGATTCCCCAGCTCCAGCAGCACATTGCATTAGCAGGCAGCATAATCAGCACATACCCAACAGCATCAGTTAGAAAAAAAAGGAGCAGCACCACCTGTCGGCAAAATAGCCACCCAGAATAACTAGCATGTTCACCACCATGAGCTGCATCATTCCTTGAATCAGGTGGGACAGCACGTAGGCCAAGCTAATACTAAATGTAACAGCATCATAGCCAACAAAGATAGCTTAGGAGTTTTCAACCCATAGCCAACTCCGCCAGCATCATAAAACCGGTGCTTCCACGCCACAGAACCAAGACCAAAGGCCAACAGGTTCAGCAGGGCACTGCCCAACTTTTTTTGGTAAGTGAGTATTTTGGATTATAGGGAGAAAAAATTACAAAATAAATATTTTATCTCCAAGTATCTTGACTTGGATTTAAAACATTAAAAAGCTAGGGCATACCCCGAGCAAACGGTACAAAGAAAATACCAAAAAAAACCTCTAAGAGGACTACAAGTAACAAATAAAAACAAAAGAAGTCTGAATAGACTCCTAAGTTGACACACAAGCAAATGCCAAAGTGCTCCCACCAGTTCACTAGAAAAGTCATCCAAAAAAAGTACAGCAGCCGGACCAAAAACTGAGCCGATTACCAGCGATATTTCAACCGAGATGCCAAAACCCCATCGGCTTACAGGAGAAGCACTCGGCCCAACTGAGATCGGCAGAAGCAGAAGCATTTAAGCCAATGTTGAGTCCACGTCAGCAGAAGCATCAACATTACACACCGGGAGCAAATGAGATCGGCAAATGAAGCACTCACCCCATCTGAGATCGGCAAAATTACCAGCGAGATCGGTCTCAGGCGGCAGATGAGATCGGCCACAGGTGTTAAATGAGATCGGCCACAGCAAACTAAACCGGCCCAAAAGACGATCGGCAATTTGATGAAGTCGCCCACGATCGGCCAGCCAGCCACAAAGAAACAATCCAGTTGCCTACCACAGCACCAGAGAGCCAGCAAAACCATTAGCAATGAGAACCGGCAATCACAGTCCTCAAAATGCTAATCAGTCCGAACAACACCATAATTCGATCCAGTGCGCAAAGACATAGCATCCCATCTGGCCGAGGCAGCCGACAAAGAGTGCACAAGAGATTGCAACACAAACACCACAATCTTGCAGCGATCACCAAAAGAACTTTGCCATCAGCCCGAATAACCCGGTCACCAATATGATCCAGCATCCAGGTCATCCAAAAACAGCACCGGCAGCCAAGATTAGGCACTGCACCATACCAGCATCCGTGAGTAATTTGACATAGCAGTTCAACCACCAAGAGCCAAGAGATATCCTATCGGGATCAGCAATGAACAATAGAACAACTAGCATCAGCAATTTTTGCCAACCAAAGTTCCAAGGTCCTTCAAGATGAGACAGCAAAAGGCAAAATGTTGCAAAGCAACAGTTGCACAAAACAGGCTGAAGAAGCCAGACACTGCCAGGCAAGCAGGCAAGGTCAGCAAACAGACCGGACCACGTAGCTCCACTCTCAAAACTTTTAATCAGCCACACAGATGAAACAACAACACCAGAACCCGCAGAGATCTGGCCCAAGGCAAGTGCAGCAATGTCTCATTTACAGCAGGTCAACATTGCATAGCAATAAGGCCCCAAACCACAACCAGGCCAGCCAAACTTCCACCTGCTGTAGCCCCAGATCCACTCCAGGAGCACCACAGCTGCAGGACCCCCGCAAACCAGCAGAACCAACTATATCCAGTATCAACCACAGACTGACCGCAGAACCAAAATCAACAAAGCCAGATCCAATCCCCCATCACCAATAGTTCCAGCAGCACATTGGAACAGCAAGAGGCACTATCAGCACCCCCCAACAGCCAAATTCAAGCAGTAACAGGGACACAGCCAACAGGATCAGCATAAGAGTCTTCACCTGCAGCCAAACCACAAGCAGCTACATTTCAGGACAACCACATCAACCAAGCAAAACCAAAAACCAGCAACTCCCGCTGAGTACTCCAAACATAGCACCACAAAAGTTCCAGAGAGAAGCAAACTGAGAAGAGAATAGGCCATAGAGGAGAACGGATCGGCTCCAGCATCTCACAACCCAAGCATCCGTAAGATGCAAATCCAACCACCATCTCAAGATATAGACCAATCCAGCAGTGGCATCATACACCA
The DNA here is from genome assembly GCA_033239525.1 of Nepenthes gracilis. Classification (NCBI taxonomy): domain Eukaryota; kingdom Viridiplantae; phylum Streptophyta; class Magnoliopsida; order Caryophyllales; family Nepenthaceae; genus Nepenthes; species Nepenthes gracilis. Next base: position 7,604,029 of record BSYO01000029.1, read on the forward strand.
ACAAGGTAACCAATCCTCAACCAGCCACAAAGAAAATATCAAAACTAGCCCACAACACTGGAGCCAGCATAATCAATCAGTACCCAGCCTTCAACCCTTCAAAAACAGCCCATAATGATATGACAGAATGGGACCAAAAACACCACCGGATGCCATAGCAAAGGCCAAGGGGCGAGCCCCCAGCGCAACACAGCTTCAGCGCAATAATCAGGGTAACCTGGCAAGCAGAGACAAGAAAAAAAACCACAGAGGAAAGCAGAACGCCCTCAGCAGTCCATGAAACCAGCTGCACAAATTGGCAAGGACGTCATCTGTAGCCAGTCTGCTCAATTCTCGAACACATAGCAAATCCAAGCCCAACAGATACTGGAGCTGTGCTACGTTTGCAAGATCAGCTACGTCCGCGAGCAGTCCCAGCAAGGATCAGCAAAAAGGAGCCAGCCCATGAGGAATCACAATGGCAGGGATAACACTTAGGCCAATTCATCATCACCAGATTTTACTCTGATTTTTGCAGGGAGTGGGTCACCCCTACCCACTTCAACACATACCCAAGCGAAATGAACACGTTCCATCCTAGCTGTGGTCGAATCCATTTGGATTGGTTTACCAACCCCACTTGCTATCCAACTAAGACCTAAGGGGGTCAAATATTCAATCAGGACATTGAACAAAGTGATCCAAACTGGGAACGTTTGGTGGGATTCCTGAGACAAAGCCAAACCAGACATCCATCTTTTGAGGAAGATGGTTTTCCTTCCAAAGGCCAAGGGACCCTTAGCCAAACAGAGATTCAGATGAGCTTTAGAATCAAACCGAAAGAAGAAGAAACCCTTATCATTCCTGGCTACATGACATAGCCCAAATCTAGCCCAGATTTTATGTGCTATAGTGTTAACCGCCATAAAATGTAATGGATGTTCATAGAAGTATCCCACCAATGTTGCTTCCCATAATTCCTGGGTCTGCTGAATAACCTCAGTAGGAGGAGAGATGAAAATAACAACCCCGTCTATAGATTTGGAGGGATAATATTTAAGAGGAGGGCTCTGATAAAGTCCTTTGCTCTGAACAACCTCAGCTCAGGAGGATTGGGAATTAGTTAGGGGTTCACCGGATTTTAAATACGCTGTGGGAATTGGTCTCTTGGAAGCTGCTATAGAAGTTTGCCCGGCTCTGACCTCTCTCCTCCGTAACCCTTCTTTCCTAGAAATTCAAATCTCAACCTTCACCCTGTCGGTGCCGCTGCTCTCCTGTCATCCTCCTCTTCCGGTGCCGCCGGCCATGGCTGGACCCTCTTAGCCCTTCTCAGCGGCCGATCGTTTTACTGGTTAGAGAGAGTCTCCCTCGCTTCTCTCTAGACCCAGCCCGTTTTCCTTCCTGAAATTTTGAAATCTGGCCACCTGCCTTTTCTTGCCTCTTGATTTGCCTCCCTTTGCCGGCGTCGGCCATGGATGGGCACCCCGGTGAGCAGCCTGCCATTCCCATTCCTCAATCTGCCTCACTTTCAACTTCTCCCTCGGCTCAACCAATGCTGACTAAAACCCTCTTTGTTCGAATCCCCTCTGTTTTCCCCACTCGTGGCCAGGGCCCTCCTGCTGCGATTGACCCATCAGTTTTTCCCCCAATTCTTTTTTTTTCCCCCAATTCAACCCTCCTTCATCTCACATACTAAAGATTCCTCTCATCTTTCTGGCTCCCGAACTCCATTTTCGGACATATCCCCTGTTCCTGTGCTTTCGCACCTTGAGGGTTTGGCTGGACCATCTGGCAGCCCTATTCCTCCCCTGTTCGATGATGGTTTGCTCTCATCTAGTTCTATTGAAAATCAGTCTGATGAATCAGGTGGAAAGACTCTCGAGGATGACGCTTCGCGTATTGAAGAGAAAGAATGCCCAGATTTTCTGGTGTTGTGTCCGTGCATTTTGCCATGCGAGAAGACTCTGTCTCCACGGTTCAGGACTCTGGATCGACGCTCTTTGAGGATAGCACTCCGTGTGGAGAGATTGCGGTTAGCCATGGCCTCATGCCGAGGCCCGATGGTGTTGCTACGGCGTGCACAAAGCCTCGCCAGAAGCCTCTGTTTTCAGTTCTCAGCCGACCTCTGGTGCTAGCGCCAACCCTATCTCCTGGTCTACCATGGTTCAGTAGAAGTTTTTTTTTTCTGATAAGTAAGTATTTTGGATTAAAGGGAGAAAAAATTATAAAATCTATATTTTATCTCCAAGTATTTTGACTTGAGGATAAAACATAAACCGCTAGGGCATACCCGGAGCAACTAGTACATCAAAAAATGTATAAAGAAACCTCCATGAGGCTTACGTTCTACAGATCCAACAGAATATGAAAAATATTATAACACAGGACAGAGGGAAACTGCAATCCCCCTGCTGCCCGAATTAGCCAACTGCTATAATACAATAGCAACAGAATCTGTTTCACCACCCGAATTAGCCAACATGATCAACAGTCCAGCAGCAGCAAGGGAATAACCACCAATGCAAACTCAGAATCAACACAGCATTGGGAGATTCAAGCAGCTGTGGAGATCCAACTGCTAGTAACCACCAGTTTTCATGCTTCAGAAGGTCGCCACATCAGCAATTCCACTTCAAGAGGCGAGCCCAACCATATCAGCATATCAGTAGCAGTAGGAACAAGTGAGCCGCAGGTCAAGGCCGACACCAGAAACACTCCGTCCAACAGATAGCTAAGATGCACTCCGGATATTGCACTCCAGCCATAATAGCTCCGGAAAAGAATACTCCTGTCAATGAGCACCGGCTAAACAGCAGTAAATTTTTTTTTCTCAACATCGGATATGATAAAGCAATCCACTCCAGCCAAGAAAACAGCGGACAAAAGTGGATCCACTCCGGATTCCGGAATTCTTACACTCCGGAAACCGGAGCTCACTCACTCCGGAAACCGAAGTTCGCACACGCAAGTCGCAGCTTCTTTTTTTTTTTTTGACATGGAAACAACAGAGATGACAAAAGCAGGCCAATCCGGATGAAAGGCACACCCGACATTAGCGGACCCACTTCGGATTCAGGAGTTTAAACCACACACTCCGGATTCCGGAGCTCTCACACTCCGGAATCCGGAGTTCACTATTTTTTTTTGTGGTAAGTGCATTTTACACAAGCATAGCCCAAATTTTCATCCTCCACGAAAGCAGCCTATCGCCCACATGTACATGAATAATCAGCCAAGAGTAAACAAAAGCCACAACTCCAAACTCAATAAAAAAAAACTACAGCAAGATAAATTGCTGCTACTTGACAGCAACCAGCTCCCATTTTACAGAATCAGCACTCAACTTCTATCCTTCCTATTCCAACTAGCATTCTTCTGGGGACAGCAGCATAGAAAGACCAACAAGCTTCAGCAAATTGATGTAGCCCCACTTTCCACAACTTGAAATCCACTTAAACCACCCAGGGATGGCCGTTGCACTCATCCATGCGCCCACAAGTCAAAAAATACACCGACAGGAGTATCCCATGGATCCTCATCATCTCACACGGATAGCAGAGGTCACTGACCATTGCAAATACGACCGAAGCAAAGCCTCTGCAGAATCAATCCTGAGAGAATCACCATACAACTAGCAGGCCAGCATGCCACATAAACACTACCTATCTGGACAGCTGCAGTCACATGAGACAGGGACATCAGCTCCAAAGCATCTCAGCGCCCTCGGATTAAACATTGCAGCAAAAATAACCCCAGACCGTGACCGGGCAAACCATCTACTGCATCAGCAACAGAGCAACTACCCCAGTCTACAGTCAGGTACACCAACCGCGGTAGCACCAAATCTCCAGTGCAGCCCCACTCAGTGTGCAAACACAAAGTACCACCACTTCAAAATCAAAGCAACAAAAACAGCTGACCCAGGGACCAGAGCAGTAGCAAAGAGATCTGCCAGGCAGTATGCTCCAAGTACCCGGCAACACTCAATACAATCCACCCAACAACCGAACAAACCCAACACAGGAAAAACCAATCTACACGATAGGCAGCAACCACGATAGGCAGCAACACAGGAAAAACCTATGGTGCTGTGATGAGCTGCAGAATTCGGTGTCTCTATGGTGCTGTATTGCAGAATGCAGTATGTTTTGTTGTGTTGCTGTAAAGCAATTTTTGTTCCTTTGGACTAACTGAGATGCTGCTGGCTGGTGCCGTTTTGGTGAAGCACATTCCCATCCGGTTCGATTGTGTCGAAAGGTGCTGTAAAATACAGAAATGCTGAATTGTGGGCTATCCGACTGTCCTTAACTGGAAGTTGGAATGTTGATCTGGCGTAGATGCGGTTGTTGAGTAGTGTCGGTGTGCTGAAGGTGTGCTGTAGACTGTGGGTTCCAGGGATGTTCGAAAGCTGGTGTGTATGGCTGATGGGCCTGCTGCTGTAGGTTTTTTGAACTTTTCTGTAATATTTTTCAACTCTATAGGGTTTGTAGATCGTGGACCTCCTAGAGGCTTGTTGTGTACCTTTGGATGTACTTTTGCTCGGGGTATACCCCAGCGGGTAATGTTTTATCCCCAAGTCAAAATACTTGGCGATAAAACGTCAATTTTATAATATTTTTTTTCTCCCATTAATCCAAAATACTTACTTACCAAAAAAAAAACACAGGAAAAACCAATCTAGAGCTTTTTTTTTTTAGTAAGTAAGTATTTTGGATTGATTGGAGAAAAAATTATAAATTCGATGTTTTAACTCTAAGTATTTTAACTTGGGAGCAAAACATAACCCGCTGGGACATACCCCGAGCGAAAAGTACATACAGGAGTACATAGCAGACCTTTAGAAGGCCAACATTCTACGAAGCCTATAGTAAATGAAAGTTAATACATCACAAGAGCAGCGGGTCCAACCCACTAATCCCATCAGCAACAAATCAAGTTCAAGGAACCTCAGGCTAGAGCGCCGGACAGTGATAAAACAAAATCACTCTTTTTTTTGGGGGGGGGGGAAGGGAGAACAGTGCTGAAAGAGGGGACAACACAATACCAAAACTTCATATACATCCCATTTTTCAATAGAAAAACAATACAACGATTAATTCAAGGACTAACTAAACAAAACCGGGAACCAATCCCACAGGAGAACCAGCCAAACCAATTGACTATTTTTCACAGACTCCAAAAGGGGAGAATGGCTAAATCAAAGAGCACAAAAGGCACCCAAATATGAAACAGCCAGTAGGCAAGGGTGGCATCTTTTCCTATTTTCCATTTTTCCTCTTTTTTTTTAAATTAATTTTTTTTATATATCCCAACAAATTCGAGTCGGCCTAGAAACACCCCTATCAGGCACCGAGATAGTCATTAATTTAAGCCTCACAACATTGACCACCAGAGAGAAGAGTTGGGAAATGTCTTGGGGGGAATTTTTAGAAGATTCGATTATTACGCTTCTTCCATATAAAGTAAACCGTGACGCCCAGAGACAAGCGTTTAGAGACAGCCAGAAGGCTTTTCCCTTTCCAAATAGAGGCAGCCCAAGATATGTTTTGATACCACTCGGAATGGGGCCAATGAATACCGGAATGTCTTTGAACATTAACCCATAAGGCTCTGGAAAATGGGCAGGAGAAGAAAAGATGCCCAAGGTCTTCATCTCCTGTGTTGCAGAGAATGCATTTGGGAGAAAGGTTTGGGATATAATGGAGGCGGTCAAGGGTATTCAGTCTCCCCTTAATAGCGAGCCATAGGGTAAATGCGTGGGAAGGAATATGGGATGGTCCCCACACCAAATGAGCCCAAATAACCTTTGGTTTGGGAGGATGGATGAGAAGATAAGCAGACTTAGTCGAGAAGTTGCAATTAACAATCCCGCTCCACCTCAAAGAGTCTTTTTGATTGCTGCGAGGAGGTTTAGTCGGCATATTCTGGGCAAGGTGGGACACCTCAGTGTCAAAGGGGTTAGGCCAGGCCCATCTGTTGTTCCTGATTATTGCATCGACCTTAACATCCCAATGTAAACCCGAGACAAGGCGAGTACGGTCAGAGCTCACCTCACTCAGGGGCCAAGGGGGTGCCAGTTATCGTGCCAAAGGAAAGTATCAGAACCATCCCCAATGTCCTTGACCGAGTAGGCGCGCATAAGAGGTTGAAGTTTCATAATCTTACGCCAGCTCCAAGGGGCAGATGCCGGGACTTTAAGGGTCCAAATGCGCCGATCTTTGATTCTGTTCTTGTAGATCCATGAAGACCAAGCTGAATTCGGGTCTTTAGTTAGGAGACGCCAAAGAAACTTGTAGTTAAGAGCCTTATTTTGATCCATCAGGTTCTTGATGCCCAACCCACCTTCAGACTTGGGGAAGCAAATATCGTGCCAAGCCACTTTAGCATTGACTCTGCCTTCAGTAGATCCATTTCAAAGGAAATGGTGTAAGATGCTATCAATAGCTTAAGAATGGATTTGGGTAAAATAAAAAGAGAAGCCCAATAAAGGTGGATAGATGAGAGGATGGATGCAACGAGTTGCAAATGCCCGCCAAAGGAGACCCATCTGTTTTTCCATGATGTGATCCTCTTAGTGATTCTATCGGTAAGAGATTTGCAATCAGATATCGTAAGCCTAGTGGTTATCAAGGGGACCCCCAGGTATCTGATGGGGAGTTTGCCCACTTTAAAGCCCATGATAGCAGCTATATCCTGGTGAAGAGAAGAATCCTTTGAACATATGAAGATTTCACTCTTATTCGGGTTAGCGGAGAGGCTAGAGGTAGCGTGAAATTCTTCAAGGCAGTCCTTGAGGATCTGAGTGGACTGGGTATCAGCATGGGAGAAGAGTAGGAGGTCGTTAGCAAAGGCAAGCATAACAATTTGAGTTTCTGCGCATTTTCAGTGAAATTTGAAATTATTATCCCTCATTGCCTTGACCTCAATAATGCCATTTAGGACTTCCATCACCAGGACAAATAAATAGGGGGAAAGTGGATCCCCTTGGCGGAGGCCTTTGCCACCTTTAAAGAAGCCGACCACTTCCCCATTGATATTGAGGGAGTACGTCAAAGTAGTAATGCACTGGCTAATCCAATTGATCATTTGTGGGGAAAACTTCTTTTTTTTTGGTAAGTAAGTGATTTGGATTGATGGGAGAAAATTTTACAAGTTCTGATTTATCCCCAAGTGTTATTCCGACTTAAGGATAAACCAAAATAGCTAGGGCATTCCCCGAGCACTTTAATACAACCGATGAAACCAACTAATAGATAAAAATGCTGGTATTCATACTACATAAGCAACAACACAAAGGCAGTTCCTAAACAAAGCAAAAGAAGACATAAAATTCCATTCTAAGGCCAAAACTTGTAATCAGCATCTTCAGCCGGGAGCAAATCCCGGACAGCATCTTCAAAACCATGGAGACAGCAGCCGTGACCCTTCATCCAGGATCAGCATTGCAACAACATCCATCAGCATCACGGGGAGAATCAACCCCGGACAAGCAAGCTGCACCTACTAACAGCAACTACACCCAGTGCAGTAGCCAGATACAACAGATAATGGGCAAGATAGAGCATGCAAGCAAACCAGCATGGCAGCGACTGCATATTGCATACTCATCCCACAGGAATGGAGCATTCTGCCAACAGCCACTTGCGCTCAGCAAGCTGTGAGGGACATCAGGAGCTGCCAGCAGACCATACCACACAGCAAATACCATCTGGAGCCAGCCAGCATAACCAATGCCACACAGCAGCAAACGACTTCTGGAGCCAGCCAGCACCAATCAACTGCTACTGCTTCAGCACAGCATCAACAGAAAACAGAACAGCATCAACAGAAAACAGAACAGCATCCAAGTGCTGCACGGGATTCAGCAGCAGAATTGAGGACACCAATCATCAATTCCAGGCTGTGAATCGACCAACTTGGCAATAGGATGCAAATACAGCTGCCCAGCGACAGCCACAAGAGCTCCAAAACAGCAGAGGTGGCGAAACTGATTTCAGCCAACCCAACAGAGTGCAGAAGGTATCTGCAGTAGACACACAGCAGAACCAAGCCACTGAGCACCACAACCAGCAAGCTCATTACTATACCAAAATTTGATACAGCAGCTTCTTCTTGGCTCCATCAATACAGGAAACCATAATAATATTTACCGGCCACGATCAGTCACAGGCAGAAACCAGAACCTTCCCCACCGCAGCAGGAACAAGTTCGCCTAACACCAGCACCAAACTACCATCAGAACATCAGCAACACAAACTCACCACTATTTAGCAGCGACACTTTAGGGGCACCATCTCAACAAAAAGGAAAATAAGTCACCAAGAGGCATCTCATCCAGCTACTCAGCCCACAGCCGACATGTCCCAAGCCATAATCACAAGGGCTCCCCCAACCCATTCAATAAATGGGGCACACAGCAGTCAGAAGCACATCAGAGGACAATCAGCAACCTCAGGTCCTTTGAGAAGAGACAGAACCCACTAGACAAAGTTGTTTCAAGGATACAACAGCAACAGCTAGCTTTTTACACCAGAACACGAGCAGGAACACCTCCGCCCAATAATGCCGGAACAGGCAGCAGACAATGAATCATCATACCTCATCGACAATTTGCAGACAACGAGAATTCATCATCCATTGCATCCAACAGAATATTTGCAAAGTAACAGCATCGACAATTTGCAGAATATACCAGACACGCAGATAACCAATTTACAGGAGAATAGTCCATTCAAAATCAACAACATCAATAAGGGACGCATACCACAGAGGCCTCAACCGGCAAGAAAACACCTCAACAGATAGCCACTGGAACCAGCAGCAGCCGAACAGAGAACGTGTCCCACCAGGAGGCCAGAGTAAGCAGCTCCCGAAATATCAGCTGCCGAATCCAAATTCAAACGGACAAATCCCAGCCCACAGACAATCCGAAGCATGGCCCATCATCCACTGAGACGAGTGAATCGAATGGAGCCAGGATCGAGACCGGAGCCTACAACCCCATTAGAATGGGGAAACCGAATCGAGAACTCAACCCTAGGCTTGCACCGAGGAAACGAGGAATCGGTCTTGTGAGAGAAATAAGACCTCGAAGGCCTGCAACCAAGCCTGAATCAGCAGAAAAGAAACACACAGCAGCGGCCGAAAGTTCAACGAACGCCGACACTTCAGAACTGAGGTCCAGAACACGAAGGAATCTAGATTCGGGAGCCATGAATCGACCGGGCTGAGCAACCAGGAGGCCGTCCGAGGCCGGCTCCGGCGCCGCCCGGCCAGAGGAGGATCACTGGAGGGGCCGGCCGAGAGGGCCGAGCGCCAGCAGTGGGCAGTTCAAAATTCGAAAACAAATTTTGAAAATCGCCTTTTTGTGGGGAAAACTTCATAAGGGTCAGAATATTGATGATAAAATCCCAATAAACAGAGTCATAAGCTTTCATTAGGTCGACCTTCATAGTACATCTAGGCGGGTCATACCCAAGATGATACTTATGCAGGAGCTCCTGAGCTAAAAGGATATTATCACTAATCTGACGCCTCGCCACAAAGGCCGTTTAGCAGCTGTCAACCAGGAAAGGAAGAGTATCCCTGATTCTGTTAGTAAGAATTTTAGAGATCACTTTGTAAATGACATTACAGCATGATATCGGGCGGTAGTCAGTAACCGAGCGCGGGGACTGGACCTTAGGAATAAGGCTGATCAGAGTGGTATTCAACTATTTAAGGAGCTTTCAATGATTAAAAAAATCATGGATAGCTTCATAAACAGTATGACCGGTGATCTCCCACGAGTCCTTAAAGAATTTCGAGGTAAAACCATCAGGACCGGGAGCTCTATCATCACCAATGGAGAAAATCGTAGTGCGAATTTCCTCCTCACTAACCGGCCTAACAAGGGGGCTAGTTAGTGAGTCAGGTACAATATGGAGAATGTAAGGGCAGAACCGATTTGCCTTCGCCTTCCCATGGGATCTACCAGAGCCCAGGGCATTTTTGAAGTGGCCTTCAATTAGATTATAAAGATCCTCCGTTCCTTTAGTAGGGTTGCCTGACTCATCAAGGAGGGAGGTAATCCTATTCCGATTATAATTCCCACTAACAGTCTTAAAGAAAAATTTTGTGCGTTGGTCACCCTCTTTGAGCCATTTGATCTTGGCTTTTAGGTGAAGGAAATCCTCCTCCTCAGCCATTGCAGAATAATAAGCTGCCTTACAAGAGCGCTCAATGCCACAAGTCCCTGAGTGAGGGGGGATCTTAGATTGGACATCCTCAAGGCATTTCCTAGTACGCAATACCTCTTCATGAACATCTCCACATTGGGCATTAAGATTTTTAAGCGCACTCTTCACCTTTTTGAGAGAGGACACCGGCTTAAACATCGGGGTACCAGCAATCTCAGTCTCCCAAGCTTCCTTAACCAAAGGAAGAAAATTTGGGAATTTGGTGATAAAGTTATTAAACCGAAAAATCCCGTGGTTATCGGCAACCCAACCCGCGGGAAGAAGAATGCATGGGGAGTGATCAGATAATCCGGCAGGTGGGAAAACTGCTTTAGTTCTTCTAAAGAGATCAAACCATTGACCATTAGCGACCACTCTATCTAATTTTCTGAAGATACGGGTAGTGGGGTCGCGGCCATCGTTCCAGGTGAAAAACTGACCTTCATGGCAAACATCTTCAAGGTCACAGTCCCTAAAGCAATCATTAAGATCGATGGAACTTTTATAGTGCCAGGAGCCACCAAGGGCCTCAGTCGCTGAGCGAATAGCATTAAAGTCGCCCAAGACAGCCCAAGGAATATCCCCCAAGAGGCCCGAATGCCTCCTAAGGCTTTGCCAAAGGAGTTTTCATGGTCCTTCTAAGTTAGCACCATACATAAAGGACAAAAAAGCAATGAGTGTTATCGTCAAGGAAAATCACATCGGTATAGATAACCTGGTCATCCTTGGAGATAATGTTGACAGCCACCATCTTTAGGTCCCAGCCAACCCAAATCCTCCCAACGGAGGAGATGGAATAGTTCATGGACCATTGCCATTGAGGATTAATCCTAGCCGAAATGGAGGCCGCATTTTTCTCTGCAACTTTAGTTTCAACCAGGCCAATAATGGAACAAGCGTGGGACCTAATGAGGTTGAGGACTTCATGGGCTTTCACAACCCCATTGAGTCCCCTCACATTCCAGCATGCAATGTTAATCATGAGAGACCGGCGAAAGAGGGTTCCGCTTCTTAGGCCCCTGAACGTTTCTAATCTTCTTAGAGGATTTACGTCTCCTACTCTTAGGCACAAGATCATAGCAATTAGAGTCAGACACATCAGAAGCTGGGCCTGGACTCAAAGGATCATTTGGGCTAGTAAGGGAGGACTGGCCAAAGCAATCCACTGGGCCTAAATCTATCACCGGTCGAGGGACAGAATGGTCACAGGCCGGGGCCTCATCATTGGAGCAATCAGATCCAATATGTGGCCTTTCAATATCGGGGGCTGGGGGGACTTGAGCTGGAACTCAATCCCAACATGAATCCGCTCCTCATCGGAGCCATTTGTGATTAGGGCATGTTGATTTCCTAGGGGAAGGTTGAGACAGGGTCACTAGAGGAGGAGCCAGGGAAGCCTCAGTCAGGTGATTCGGCGGGATGTAAACATCGCTCACTATAGGGTCTTCTGGGAGAGGCTCCTGAAGAATGTTGAATGGATTGTCTGAAGACAAATCCTTCTGAGCGGAATTTCCTAAGGGTAAGACAGCTTTCTTGCAGGGAGACATCCTAGGAGGGGCAGTTGTGTTGATATTCTGTGGAATGTCCACCTTCTTAGGGACCCAAGAAGTTTTGATTGGAGGACCCTTACTCCCGCTCTTATTGAGGGCAGCACTACGCGCCGGCTTCTGTTGGTACTCAAATTTAATTTCTCTGATTTTAATATCCGAATGGTCAGTGCAGCCATTTGTGCGAATCTTCACAGATTCCGGCCGGGGGGCTTCGGCCCCCATTTCGATACAAACTCTAGCAAAACCCAAACGCTCTAATTTTTCCGTGACCGGGTCTAAACGAAGGGGTTTCCCAACCGCACTCGCAATCCAGCATAAACCCAGAGGGGTCCAGTATTCAACCGGGATCCCAGACATGGTGATCCAAATAGGAAATGATTTGTGCTCCTCACGGGATAAGACCATTCCCGGCTTCCATTCCTTAAGAAAAAGAGTATGTTCGGCTATTGTCCACAGGCCACTATTAAGACATTTGTCGAGCATTGCGCTTGAGGAAAATCGAATGAAAAAGAAACCCAATTCGTTTCCAGTTACATGTTGTAGCTCGAACCGCCTCCAAATTTTCCTAATAATATTATTTACTGCATTAAAATAAACGGGATTACCATCGAAATATCTCACGATGGTGGTGCCCCACAGGTCCACACCCTGTTGGATAACATCAGAAGGGGGGGACAAAATGAAATTCTCCATATCGGAAGAATTAAGAGGGTAAAATTTAAGAGGAGACTTACCTCCAATAGCCCTCTTTTCGACTACCGAAGCCCATGAGACGCCCGGCGGGCAGGAGCCATGGACATCAGGACGGCATGAGCCATCGGCTTTGTTGGTCCCAGTGTCACCAAGACTCTGGGGAGGCACAGCAAGCAAGCCTTCAGAAGGGCTTAAATTAGACTCAACCGAATTGGACTCCAGAGGACAACCCGTGCTGATTCAGAAACCAGAGTAGCTGTTTTGTTCAGCATCCCTGATGGAGGTCCAGCCAATATGGGAGGAAGCTCGGAAGGGCATAAGTGTTGAATTGAGCAACCCACAATCCCACAGCAGTCAGACGCCGACTTCGGGCCTCCATTGGAAGACCCAACATCAAGGAGGGAATCAACCAAATTTGAATGAGCAGAACGCTCAGCCTTCCTCACCGATGCAAGAAAGGCCCCATCAGGGACGTAAGAGACGGGTGAGGAAGTCGACGGAGAACGATCGTTCAAGACGACTTCCGAAATGAAAGAATCGGGGGGATGGAAGGAGGGGAGGGGGATGCAGTGAGGGTCCCAAAGTCAGAAATGGGGCAACGCCTCAGAAGGCTACGACAGTTGACGGCAGAAAGTGGGGGTAATCGGGCCCAGATGATGAAGAGGAGAGATGGGAAGAGGGGGACGGGGTCAAGGCTTTCTGAGGCCAATGGGTAGCCGGACGAGGAAGAGATGGAGAAGAGGGGACCGTGAGAATTTGAGGTGGATGGTCGAGGGGGTGAGGAGTGGAAAAGTTTTCAGGGAGGCGAGAGGGAGGGGTGGCGACCAGCGCCATGGGCGCCCGGCTAGGAGGATGAATGCGGGGCTAGGCAGGGATTCAAAAATCGCCGACGTGAGGGAACAGACGAATCAAGAATGGAGAAAGGGTAGTAGACTCATGGTTTAGTAGAACCATTCTCAAGGTATGCCCCCTTTAAAATACTTCCCTCATACGGTTGGGGAAGGGGAAAATTTGGAGTTAACCCCTCCTTTGGAGGTTATTCAACAAGGGGAAACTATGTGGGGTGATACTCTAGTGTGGTATTTTCATGGCAATCCGTTACACTACAATGTCGTCAATCATATAGCTAGAAAAATTTGGGCCCATTTCGAACTTAAGCATGTAGCAGGCACCGATCAGGGATTCTTTTTCTTCAAATTCTCTTCCGGTACTATCTAGAAAAGTGTCTCGGGGGTGGCCCTTGGGCTTTTGCCAGCAACCCCCTGTTCTTGAAAAAATGGAAGCTCGGGATGCTCCTATCTAAAGAGGAACACAACTTTTCCCATGTGGATTACCTTATCAAATGTTCCTGTGGAATTTTGGACTCCTCTAGGCTTAAACTGGATTGCTAGTGTGGTTGGAAAACCTTTACAGCTTGTGGAAAACTAACCGCAATAGAATCCTCTCCCTTATAAAATTTGACGGTGAATGCACCCAAAGCATGGAAGAGGTTCAACAGCTGATTGTGAATCATTTCCAGAGCCTCATGGGGATGGGTAGAGCCAATCCTATTGTGGTTTCAAAGCGGGCCCAGCCGTTTATACATCATACTCTTCCGACGTCGGCTCAAGAGGATCTGTGTCGTTCGGTGAATGCGGAAGAGATTCATAAGGCCCTTTTGTCCATTGGAGGTTTTTTTTGGTAAGTAAGTAATTTCATTAAATTAAAAAAAATTTACAAAACATAGCCCTACTTCAAGTGTTTTTCCGACTTAAAAGTAAAGCTAACTCTATGGGGAGTACCCCAAAACACATGGATCAAGACCAAGTACATTGACATGGTAAAATAAAAGATACAACCGGAAAGAAAATCCGATCTATTACTGCATGCCAAACAGGCCAAACAGGCAGCAGGCGGGGTCGGCATGCCTGATATGCAACGAACATCAAAACTTGACAGTTGATTTCGTCCATTGCGAGGAAGTCACGACGGCCACGTCAGCATGCCACATCAGCAGGCCAACAAGACCTGAGCTCCAAATCGGCCACAGAACCACATCGTCCTCAAATCCAGATCAGCTTCATGACCCAATCTGCCACAAACCTGAGTGGCCTCAAATCTAAATAGGCATCAAGTCCACGTCAGACTCCAAACCAAACCGGCACGTAACCAGATCGGCCTCCACACCAAGTCAGCCTCAAAACAGAGACGGCCATGAAACCAAGTCAGCAAATAACACACAATGCCAAAACAGCGCCCGTGAGACCAAATTGGCAATGCCAGCTAAGCCAAATCAGTCTCAACGCCAAACCTGTCAAATAACCACTCCTCAAGCTTATCATGGCAGAAATCATGCCAGGTCAGTAGATCCAAGATAGCCACAAGTCCAAACTGGAATAGAAATCCACGTCAGCAGGCCAACCCAGCCTCAAATCCTGAATAGGAATGACTATGCCATGTCTGAAAAGCAATCCTTCCCCAGTGATGGAGTCCACATCAGCACCAGCCCACAGAGAGGCTCACCCTTTTTTTTTTCTAGTCCAAACCGACCTCAAAATGAAAGCGGCAATTGATGTGCCGTGACAGCAATGCCAAATCGGCCTCAACCCATCATGATTCCGAAACAGCCTACCCTGAGACAGAGATAACGAAACCGGCCCAGAGAGCACACGGCAAAAGCCTAAGATCAGGAAGAACTTAGGATTTTTTGGAAGCAGATTTTTTCTTTTTCTGAGACTTTGTCGGCTTCCAATTTCTAGAAAGCCACTCCGAAATAGAAGGAGCCTCATCTGGATTACAATCCTCATGGGAGCTACAGGATAAAGAATCCAGAGATGGACGCTGGCGACGAATGTCCTTATAAACCAACAATTGTTTCCTCAAGGACTCGACTTTGGAGGAGATTTTGCTGATAGAAGAAACCGACTCCTCCGAATCACTACAAGAGAGCCCTAATGCTGCCAATCGATCAGCACCTGGGATGGGAAGGGCAACAATTGAAGACACAGCATCATCAAGAGGGGTCTGGGAGTCCACCAAGAGCCTACAGACAAGACCCTTCGCCACTCCACGATTAGATGATCCATATGTGGAAGGAGCCACATCATCAGCTGGAGTATCCACAGGAGGAGCAAGAGGGGAGGACGCCACTTTGGGAACAGCATCCACAGGGTCCACCATAGAATCCTTAAGGCCCAGATTGGATCTGCGAAACACAATAGGATGGTGAATATCGCTGCAAGGAGCAATTTTCCTATAGCGAGAAGCACAATTGGGAGTCGCAGATGATATGATTTCAGGAGCAAACCGCACCACTTTTACACTTGGAGCCTTATCAAGTGGCGCAAAGAAGGACGCATCAGGATCAAGCTCATAGGGGCATCAGACTAGAGTCACAGAGGATATCAGCCGCATGTTGTGAGGGATAAATATCTTCCAACTAACCATCACCAACAACGGGAGGAAATGAGGAATCCACAGCTGAACCCACCTTCAATTTGCCAACCGGTGTATCCCCTATACTAGGGGTAGGAAGCAGATCCTCAAGCTTCTTCGAGCATAATTTAACCTTTGAGGACTTCGTGGAAGTGTTGCACTGGGATGTTGCATGCCCAAATTTTCGGCAGACCCTGCACTTGATTGGTTTCCATTGATACCTGACTTCATTTCCATGCTTGAATCCTACCCCAGGCACAGCCTAATACTGGAGGGCAACTCCACATCAGCACGGGAGGCGATTTTCACTCCCACGCCGTCTTCTGACAATTTCGCTCTGACAAAGGCGATTTTCAAAATTCAAATTCGAATTTTGATTCTGCTCGGCGTCGTCCTCGACGCTTCTGACTTGGGTGTCGGGCGGCTCCGGTGCCTGCCCCGGCCGGCCTCCCGGTTGCTTGCCCGGCCCCCCCCGTCACCCGGCTTCTATGTGCTGGTGTTGTCGGCCTCGGCGACCTCGAAGATTTCGGTGTTGCCTGCGATTTTGATTGCCTACGATTTTGACCATCTTTTCTCGCCTTCTGTGGGAGGCGAAGGCTCTTCCTAGGTTGAAGAGTTCCTGGCTGGTTGGGTGATGCTTGACCGAAGCCTAGATGTACCGGCCGTGGACCTGTTGGATGCCTATGAACTTTCTGTTCTGTGGCTCCGGGAGCAGATTCCGTTGGCGTCCTGGTGGGTCTCGCTCTCTGTTCGGCTTCCTGTGCCTGGAGTCTTGGGCTGTTGGATTGGCTTTCCACTGCCAATGTGAATCACCATTGTTGGTTGGGTTTGGGGTGCCCATGCTGCTCTGGGTGGAGCTTTCTGGCTGAGGATTTGTGATCCGATAGTGTTATCTTGGCTGCAGTGGCAGGCTGTTGAGTCGAGCTCCTGCTGGTTGTTGTCTTTGTGGTCGCTGCCTTATGGGGTGAAATGCCTGTTTGCAATAGTGGCATCTGCGATTGGGTTCCCGGTGGGCTGTTGCCTCTTCTCGTAGTAGTGATGTTGCCGAATGTACCCGGATGCTGCTCTGATTGGCTGTGTTTCCCATTTGTTGATTGGGTAGGGGGAGCCCGTGGGCTTATGGATTGGGTCTCTTCGGCTGAGAGCTGAGCAGCTGACTGTGGTTCTTTTTGGTGGCTTTTTGCTCCTCTTGTTTGAGGTGATGCCTTGCCGGTGAGCTGCTTAATTGTGGTGACTGTGTTGTAGTCCATTGGACTGATTGTCTGGCTAATTCAGCCTGTATAGATGTTGTTGCCTGTTGCAACTTCATCTATTGTGTGGCTTGCTGCAATGATTGGTATATGCCTCCTCTGGCTTTATTGATCCTTTGCTGCGGCCAGAATTTGATTGAGTGACAGTGGTCTTTTCTTCTGTCTCGAGATCTTTCTTCTGCAACTTTGCTTGCTGAATTTGCGGATGCTTCGTCCTCTGCATCAGGAGTAGCTGATGCCTTCTGGTGATGTCCTTGGATTGTTTGTGTCTGGCGAATTCAGCCAATTAGCTGAATTTGTTTCTTTGCATCAATTCTGAATCTTATGATTTATGGATTGCTGCAATGGTCTATTGATGCTATTGCTGCGGCTGAATGGATTCCTGTGCTGAAGGATGTTCGGTTGCTGCACTTCTATTGCAATGGTTTGGTGACTGTGGCTGCTGTGTTACTGGCATTGGATGATGTTGGGTCATGGTGCTGTACCCGTATACTGGGCCATGATGCTTCTCTGTAGAATTATGCAACTTAATTTGTTCTGCAGTTCAGTAGTGCAATTTGGTTGGTGCTGCCTGCCTTTGCACTGTGATTGTGTTGAGCTAAGTGCTGGTCCCTTGTGGTGTGCTGTTGATGGCATGGTGGGAGCCAGTGTTGATGTGTTTATGCTGAAGACGGGTCCTGTGAGCTGCTGGTTTTGGTACTGGAGTATTCTGCTCTCACGTACTTTGTGCTTCTGCTGGGCCAATGTGTGCTGCCGTTTGTGTGGTTCAGCGGCTGCCTGTTGTAGTGCATTTTGCTGATTGCTAGCTGCAGTAGTGCAGCAACCGATGGCAATGTCTTGCTGGAGCTGCTGGAATGCTTTCTGGCTGCTGTGGCGTGGAGCTGTGGGACTTTAGCTGCTGGTCGGATGTTTTTGTGCTGCGCCTGCTGGCCATAGGCTGTTGGTGCTAAAATGCCTTGTAGGTTGCCTGCTGGCTCTTTCATGTTGCTGGCATTCTGGATTTGCCTGGGAATGGCAGTTTATTTTGTCTAGGAATTTCTATTGTGTGATGCTCTTGTGTTGTATGATTACCAGCAATTTTATCCTTTAGCTGGTATCATCAGTTGTATCTAAGTGCTCGGGCATGTCCTAAGCTTTTTTGATTTATCCCCAAGTCGGAAAAACACTTGGTGATAATTCCACACTTGTAAATTTTTTTCCCATAAATCCAAATCACTTACTTACCAAAAAAAAAAAAAAAAACTCCACATCAGCACTAACCTCAACACAAACCAGAGCGAAGTTCAAACGTTCCATTTTGATTGTGTGAGAATCCAGTTGAATTGGTTTGCCCACAGTGCTAGCAATCCTACTAAGCCCCAACGGAGTCCAAAACTCCGCTGGTACATTAAATAGGTTTATCCACACCGGAAACATTTTATGCTCCTCTTTTGAAAGGGGCATGCTAGTCCTCCATTTCTTGAGGAAACAAACACGCCCCGCAAATACCCAAGGGCCATTTGATAGGCATTTCTCCATCAGCTCAACCAATAAAACCGAAAGCAAAAAAACCTGTTATCATTCCCCGCGACATGGCGAATACCAAAACGAGCCCAAATCTTCCGAGCAATGGAATTTACAACATTAAATGGCAAAGATTTCTCATAAAAATAACCCACTAAAGTTGCCCCCCAAATCACCTCTCCTTGAGTGAGAACATCAATAGGAGGGGTGATAGAGGCAACACCATCTTCAATCTTATCCGGATGGTAAAATTTCAGAGGGGGTGAACCATCCAACATTCTAGGGATAAGAGAATCAGAACCAGGAATACCTCCGGGCTTGCCCTGCTTGACCACTGATAACCAGGAGTCTTTGAGGGATCCAACAAAAGATACCTGAAGGGCACTAGAAATAGAAGATGGAGAAGCTCGGACTGCATCGACAGGAGCAACACCAAAATCAAGGGCTGCACTAGCAGTCGAAGCCTCAGCACCCAGAATATCGAAGGCGCTATTCTCCTGAAAGAGACCCGCTGGAGGTGAGCGCGCCAAGAATTCCGCATCAGGGCCTTGGGCAGGAAGCGTAGCACCCCTTTTTAGGGGAGGATAAGGGTCAGCTAAAAACCCTAACAGAGGAGAACCAGTAGCCGTACGGGAGGTGGGGGGCCGGGAAGAGACAGAGGGCAGACCCGAGATGCCCACCCCGGCTGGCGTCAATGCAGAAGCATCAGAGGGGACCATCGTGACATTCGATTGAACAGAGCAGTTAGAAATGAAGGACGACTTAACCGGTTCAGGAGGCCGGACAGGAAGAGAGGGGGAGGCAGAAACCGGGGAGGGACCGGGAGGAGCACCCAGGAAACGGGCCTTAGCTTGGTCCGACGCTGCCAGAGCCGGCAGGAGCAAAAGGCAAAAAAAATGAACCCTAGAGAGAAGAGAGAGATTCTCTCTCTATGCTCCATTGGAGATTCTAAAGCTCCTGGGCCTGAAGGTTTCTCTTCAAAATTTTACAAGGCATCCTGGCCCATTGTTGGGCCCTTGGTAGTGGAGGCAGTCCAAGATTTCTTTGCAAACGGGAATATGTTTTGTTTTTTTGGTAAGTAAGTTAATTGTATTAAAAAGAAAAAATTACAAACTATGATTTAAACCAAGTGTTTTTCCGACTTGGAGTAAAATCATAACCACGGGGCTGAACCCGAACAACAAATAACTACAAAACAGCCAAGTCCTACACCTGAAACCCTTTGATGGAAGGGAATCAATACAATTCAAAACCGGCAGCACTAGTATGGTGAGAAAAACAAGAGATTGCATCTCAAAAACAGTATCACCAACAGCACCCAGCATCAGATCAGCCATATCTTCGAGCATCTGTGGGGGAGCAGCATAGGAAACCAAAAATCTTCAGCACACGCACAGCCTCAACATTCACATTTAGAATTCCAATATACAGCAATGAGATGGCTCCCAATCAGCTGTACACATACGATTTGCAGGAAAAATTCCTGACTCCACATCATCTCAGACGGCAGTACCGGTCACAACATCGAAACAAAAAGTAGTGCACATGGAGCTTGCTTTCGACAGCAGCTCCTTGCTTCGTCAACTTCATTTGCCATGCTTCTGAAGATCGCCACATCAGCAATTCCACATCAGGAGGAGAGCCCAGCCACGTCAGCGTATCAGCATCAGTAAGAAGCATGTGAACCGCAGGTCAAGTCACTCTTATTAGCATTATCCCAAAGGTTAAGTCACCTGCCAAGGTAACTGACTATAGGTCAATCGCTTGCTGCAATGTAATATATAAGATCATATCCAAGATTCTTGCCAATAGAGTTAGAGGTACTCTTCCTTATCTGATCGATAAAAGCCAAACTGCCTTTGTTGCGGGCCGACACATTAGTGACAACATCCTCCTTGCTCAAGAGCTGCTTCACTGATACCATGTGGGTAAGGGTGAACCCAGATGCACTATGAAAGTTGACCTAATGAAGGCTTATAACTTTGTTCACTGGGACTTCATTATTGCTACCCTTCATATTATGGGATTCCCTCCCAAGATGATTATGTGGATTGAGCAGTGTATAACTACATTGTCGTACTCGATAAACATCAATGGTGAATTGGTTGGCTTCTTCAAAGGTGCCAAAGACTTTTGACAGGGCGACCCCCTCTCGCCTTATTTTTTTGTTCTGGTCATGGAAGTTCTAATTGGTATTATAGAAGTGAAAGCCCGATGATGTCCATCTTTTCAATACCATTAGAAATATAAGGATACAAACACAATCATGCTTGCTTTTGCAGATGACCTTCTACTCTTTTCTAAGGCAGATCCGGAATTAGCCCGTATATTAAATGACTGCCTTAAGGAATTTCAACTTCTATCAGGTCTTCAGGCGAATAAAGAAAAGAGTGAGGTTTTTGTGTGTACAGAAAATACCCGCCTTTCTGATGAAATCACCACCATTTTGGGGTTTAAAAGAGGTCATCTCCCTGTCAGATACTTGGGAGTACCTCTCTTAACCACGCGGCTCACAATCAAGGATTGTCAACCCCTCCTTGAACAAATCAAGAATAGGATTGCCCCATAGAAAAACAAATGGCTCTCCTTTGGAGGTCGCCTGCAGCTCTTAACCTCTATTTTGTCTTCCATTCACTTGTACTGGGCATCCCTCTTCCTTCTACCCAAAAGTCTACTTAAGGAAATAGAGAGTCTCCTTCAGAAATTTTTTTGGCATGGGTGCTTGGAAGGCAAAAACTCAGCTAAAGTGGCCTGGGTTGATGTGTGTTGTCCGAAGGATGAAGGAGGCCTTAGGATTAAAAACCTCCATGCAGGTAATAAAGCTCTAATTAGCCGACTTCCATGGAGACTTCTTAATAGCAAGGATGACTCCATCTGGGTGACCTGGATTTAGAACTATAGATTAAAGAATCGCTGTATTTGGACCGTTAAAGTTCCGAGTTCAGCGCCTTGGGCGTGGAAGAAGATTATGAAGCTTCGTACTGATATGCGCCCCCATGTCAAATACATTATTGGAAATGGATCTCAGACTCATATTTAGCTGGATAATTGGCATCCTCTAGGACCTCTGTGCGACCATTGTGGGGATCAGGTGCGTCTGGTCACGGGTATCCCCATTGATGCAAAGGTACAGAAAATTATCAGGAATTGGGCATGGAGATGGCCGAATGACAAAGAGGAGGATGTAAGATGCATTCTTGAAAAAATGCCCAATTACCAGCCCCATCAGGATGAGCAAAACTCTATTAGCTGGAGTATTTCTAGGGATGGTCATTTCTCGATCCGCTCTGCGTATGATCTTTATCATGCCCCAAAAGGAAAAGTGGCATGGGCCTTCCTAATTTGGGGTCCTTCCCATGCTTTCATCTTTTGGCTGTGCATCCGACGTCGGCTTAGTACGCTTGATCGGGTTAACTAATGGACTAATATTTCGGATAAATGCATTTATTGTCAAGCTGAGGTGGGGAATCCTGATTACCTCTTTTTCAATTGTATTTTCACTGACGCTGTCTGGAAAAAGATGTGCCGAAGAGCGGGGATATCATGGCCATATACGGACTTGCATTCAAACATTCAGTGGGCTGCCAAAAGATGGAAAGGTTCTAACCTAAAGGGCTATCCTTCCGTCTAACACTGGTAGCGTCGATTTACTACCTCTGGAAGGAACGCAACCAAAGGATTTTTAATGACTCCAACTGGGCTTCTGAGCGACAACTAGTTATCCAGATCACTTTATTGTGCGGCATAAATTAGAATCATTGATCCCTAGGAGCAATCAAGATTACAAGCACAATAAGGACCGATGGAACCTTACCCCTTAAGCCTTGGCTCACTGGGGATCAGGGTTGGTCTGGCACATGAATGGCTTATTCTGGCTGGCGTATGGCTTTGGCGGTTATTGGATCTTGGTGCCTTTTGCTCGAGTTGCTTTCAGGTAAAAAAAAGGGGCGGGGGGTTTGCGCTGGTTAGCTCTGACTTTGTCCGACTCGCATGTTTCTTGGGCTTTGTGGACCTCCCCTCCATTTGGAGTGCCTTTTTGGGCTGTTAGGTTTTTTCTCCTTATCTCTGGGATTGCACTTGCTGACTTAGGGTGTGCTTCTTCAGATTTGGCTTCTCTATATATATTAAAATAAAAAACCTTTGACCCTTCGGTGTGCCTTCCGGTTCTTTGGGGTCTCTTCTTCAAAAAAAAAAAAAACCCCTTGACCATCCGCTATGGTTCGGCTCATTGATTCCTCATCTTCTTATTCATCCCTTTTTTTTTCTTCTCCTGGAAAAAAAAATCCCTTGACCATCCGGTGTGATGTTCGGTTACTTAGGGATTTTCTCCTTTTTCTTCTTCTTCCTTGAAAAAAAAGAGCTGTTTGGCCATGTGGGCATTGCTTGTCTCCATGTTTTCCTGCCGACATTTGGTTGGCTACTCCCTTTGGCGTGGACGTTCGGCCCCTTGACATGGCGACGGCTCCGGGTGCGGATTTATCCCTGGTTTTTTACCGATTGATGTGACGAGTTGGATTTCAGGACCGACTAGTTGGGGGTGGGTATATTTCCTAGATTAGATTGATTTGCTACCGACGCACGGTTGGCTACTTCATGTTCTACTGTTTCATCAGATCTGTATGATGTCTGTTCTCCTGCCGTTACATGAATGGTGTTTTCCTCATTGTTTATTTATGTACCTTCTTTTTGTTTCATGATGCTTTCGTGGTGTGTTTTTGGAGCCTGGACAGAAGGCTTCATAAAGAGATGATTGTGCTGAATTCTCTAGCTTCTCGGATTTTGGCCGATGTAGGTTGCTACTAGACGTATTGATGAAGCATGCTGCTGTCTCACGTGCTGTATGCTGCTGCTTTGCTGCTGTATGCTGCAGTTAATTGTTTGTGCTACTGTTGTTTGCGTGCTGCTACCTTGTACTCCTTGCTGTTGAAAGTCTGGGATGCTATGGGTTGCCGGCAGATCCGGGTTGATGTTGTTAGTTGCTGCGAGATGATCGGATGGTTGTTCTGGTCTTCTCGAGAGTAACTTTTTTGCTTTTGATTTTGTATAACGACTGTGTTATTTTTTCTTTCTTCTGTTAGATAGTTCCTCTTCGGTTTTTTTGAGGAACTCTCATCAGATCATTTCTTCGGCAGATCTCCTGGCGTTTTATGTTCTAACTCCAAGTCAAAAAACTTGGAGTTATAACATATCTTTTTGTAAATTTTTCTCCCATTAATCCAAAATACACACTTACTTACCAAAAAAAAAAAAGCTTTCGTGGTGTGCTCGGGGTATTCCCTAGCGGCTTTATTCTAACTCTAAGTTGGCAAAATATTTGGAGTTAGAATAGAATATTGTATATTTTTTTAATTTAATCAAATTTTAATTACTTACAAAAAAAAGAAGAAACAACCCCAGGAGCAGGATCTGAAGTAGCTCAATTCAAGTCAATCAATAACCAAAAAAAAGGCCGAAGTGCTCTCGAGTTTACAGGAGGCTGCAGGTTCCCTGTTTGGTCGCCAGCTTGGCCCGGTGTGGAAGTTTCTTGCCCGATACTCATCTTACCGTCTGTGTGCACCTTTTGCCCGAAGTGCATTATAAGGCCGGGTGAATTTTTGCCCAGTATCAAACTTTAAGCTGGTATGGTGTTGTATCTGGGTTGGAATTGCTGACTTGGCCTTTGCCGTTTGCTAAGTGCAATTCCACGTTTGACTAAGAAGTTGGCTGATGTGGACGTTTTGGCCTTGCTGGGCAATAATAATAATAATAATAAAATAAAATTTTGACCTGTCGACTTGTAGACCGGTTTGAAGACCTCTGGGTTGCGTGCTATCTCTATGGGCTAACGTGGCTGTAAGCGCTCTGACCTTTTTTTTTTTTTTGGTAAGCAATAAGCGCTCTGACCTATGGCGTGCTTTCAAGGCAAATTTTGCGTGACAGTTTTTGGTTTGCTGGTTGGGCTGGGTTTCTCACAAATTCCCGGTTTGGTTCCCTGCTGGCTGGACGAAGTAGTGTTCAGCCGCCAGCTTGGACTGACGTGGTATGCGTATTCCGGCGGATACGGAAAGGCTGTGTGGCTGCTAGCTTTGGCTGACGTGGACGGCTGGCCAGGTTTGACACACTGGTCATTCTCTCACGTACCAGGATTGGGTAGTTTCTATTCCGGTTTGCTTTTTCTCGCTGTGACAGAAGGCTGAGACGATGGGCACACCGGTCCTTCTCTCACGCGTTCCCGATTTTGGGCAGCTTGTCAATGCTTGTGACTTAGAGGATGGAAGAGTGCTCTGGTGCAGTCTTCAGTATTGAGGCTTCTGTTGGGCTTTAAGACTGATGGATTGGCTGTGTGTTTTTTCTTTATGTACCTATTTTTCGTTTTTATTTTTCATGTTTCTTTCTCGGTGTGCTCGGGGCATGCACTAGCGGCTTTATTTTAACTCTAAGTCGGCAAAATACTTGAAGTTAAAATAGGATTTTGTATATTTTGTTTTAATTTATTCTAATCTTAATTACTTACCAAAAAAAATGAAGTAGCTTGATCCACACCAGCAATGGAACACAAAGAGGCAACATCAGCAGCAGGAGCAGTAACAGAAGAAAAAGGAGGTTGACATTGCTGTTGATCTTTGGCGCTTTGTTCCCAGAAGAAGAACTCATGGGACTGGAGATTGAGACTGCAGCATGGCCATGCTGATCTCGAAGGTCGGCGAGAGAGCTAGGATGAGGAGGAGAGCTAGGATCTGGAATTCCAAGTTGTACATTTGGCAGCATTTCCTGTGTGAAGACAGCTACTGTGAAAATGAATGATTCAGTATTTTTATTCTCTTAATGGCTCTATTAATTAATCTGACAAAGGCACTGTGCCCAAAACATCCATGGAACCATGTTGCAACATACTTGTACACCGGTCGGCATTCCCAATAGTCGAGTCAAGAGATGAAGCAGTTGGCACCAACAGGGGATGATTGCAGAGTTCTAGAGGCTTCAGACTCTCCTAGAAGGAGGCATCTGGGCCAGGGAAGGAAGTATAGCCTCCCTCTGCAAGGGAGGGAAAGAGTGAGATGGATGGGTGACGAAAGAAGAAACCACCGACAAAGAGGAAGCATCAGTGGACAGAGGATGACAAGTAGACCACGGAGGGCTCGTCGACGCCCTCAGGGGACCAGCCATGGCCATCCCGACGAAACAACGAATAGGCAACCCTAGGCCCTGCCTATAGGATGGGGCAATTTTGAATTTAAACCCTCTCGTTATACGAGAGAGAGAGCATTCAAGGGCCGCAAAGGGCAAAACTTGTCAGCGACGGTGAGAAACAGTCGAGAATTGTAGCGCAAATTTCAAATTTGAAATTTGGAAACCTAGAGAGAGGGGAGAGTGTCTCTCTCTATAGCGACGAATCACAGCGCCAGCTGGCTAAAGTTGCAACTTGGAAATTCAGTCTCTATTTTTAGGAAAAAAAACAGTGTCTGCTTTTGCGCGGAGGAGAGAGAGACTCTCACTTCTCTCTTGAACCCCTCCCATTTTCGATTTGAAATTTTGAAATACAGTGTCTGCTTCTGTGACCTCGCTCCTCCCGGCTTGCAATTGCCAGTGCCGCCAACTATGGCCGGCCTAGTGCGGTGTCGTCTTCTTCTTCCACTATCCTAGTTCCCTCTTGTAATGTCCTGAGAGTGACGCAACACCCATTTCCTAATCTACCACCGAGCTTTGTTGCTGACTCTGTCTCTGCATCATCGAAGCAGCCCATGGCTCCTAATTTAACTATGGAGCCAGTTTCCAGCCCTCCTCCTACTTCCTGGTCCTCAGGGGTAAAACAGAGCTCTGAAGGCGGTAAGTCCTCACTCTGTTACTTCCCACCAGAGGTTGAGATTGGGGATAATGTGATTTTTAGCCCCCCTCCAGAAGTAATCAAACAGGGTGAGGCATTGTGGAGTGATACTCTGGTTGGTTACTTTGATGAAAATCCACCGCACTTTTGTGCTATCAACCACATTGCTAGGCTGATTTGGGCTTGTTATGAGCTTCAGCATGTGGTTGCCACAGACCAATGCTTCTTTTTCTTCTGATTCTCTTCTTTTTTTGGTAAGTAATTAAAAATGCATTAAAAAAAATTAAAAGTTACAAAAACCTATGATTTGTCTCCAAGTGCTTTTTCAACTTTGAGTTAAATCATAGACGCAAGGGTATGGCCCGAGCACCATGGTACATCAACTGACATAGCCAAAAAAACCAAAATAACATGGGAATAGTACCTATTGCAGGACCTCGATCGTAATCAAATAATCAGCAACAGTGATACTGCTACCGTTTTGAAGCTGCTGGAGTTGCTGATGTGGTGTGCTGTTATGTTGTTAGAAGCAAATTTGGCTTAACAATCTTGGGCCTTCACACAAGCTGGATGGTGCTGCTGCCTCAAGAAGTAGTCTCTCTTTGATGTGTTCCTTGAGCATGGTGCTGAGTTCTGCTGTTCATACAGCAATCCAATTGGTAGAGTTTGAGGCTCCTTGCTGCTATTATGGGTGTGGCTTCTCTACATTGGCTAGTCTGTTATCCTACTGACGCATCCTCTTGCTTGGACGATATTGCTCATTGTGTGGATTCCGTCTCCTACTGCCTTTGTGACGGTTCCGGTGCAGATCTATGATTGGTAGCTAGCAGGGTTGAAATGACATGCCGGACTACAGGAGTGTTGGGAGTGCATATTGATATGGTTTTTTGTTGTTAGCTTCGTCTTCGGTTTGGGAGCCCTGTTTCTCTACTGGGCTACCTGGTTCCCTCTCTTCTATGTTCCTGGTATGGGGACTGATTGATCCTGTGTTGACATATGTGGCCGATCTGATGTTTAGACGACTGAGCTAGAGACATTACTATAGTGTCACATGCTATATGATGTTTTGATTGTATTCTTGGTTTCATGACTTGTGTCATGGTGCTTTGGGGCTACCCTAGTCACTATATTCTATCTCCAAGTCGGTAAAACACTTGGAATAGAACATAGGTATTGTATTTTCTTTCCTTTCTTTGTAATACAATTTCATTACTTAACAAAAAAAAAGATACTGCTGCCGTAGTCCCTGTTCAAGGCCACAGGCATTAGCACACCTCATCTCGGGCAAAACCAACGTCGGTCAGAATAAAAAAGACATCCTGTCATTTTGTAGACATCCCGGCCAAAAGCAGATATCTCGGCCGATTGGATGTGTGATAGTCCAGATGCAAGGTGTAAAATGTGGTTTCTAGAGAGAGAATCTCTCTCTTCTCTCTAGGATTTCAATTTCGAACTAGGTTTCCAAATTCGAATCTGCCGCTCTTCCGGCTCTGTCGGCGGAGGCGCCGGCCATGGCCGACCTCCTGGATGTCCCTTCAGGCCCTCTCTAGGTCTCGGATGCTCTCTCTATCTCCATTTCTCCCGATGAGCTGATTGTCTCGTCCTCGTCGAAGGAGCTTGGTCAGTTGTCTCTAGATTTTTCGCAGCTGAAGAAGTTTGACGATTCCCTCTGCCCAGCCCTTGATGCTTCCTTATTGTCTCTTTCGAATCCCCAGGTGCTTCGCAACGACATTGAGATTGAAGCTTCTGGGCTCTCCAAGGATGTTGGCTCGCATTCTATTTTGGCTTTTGAAGCAAGCCTGTTGCCTGGAATGGTTCTTCTCCACCCTTCATTGGCCCCTACTTCAGTAGTTGGCGCAGATATGATGCGAAAAAATGAGCTGCAGAGGGATTTAGGTTCTGTTTCCCTTTAGGAAACTTCTGCTGGAACCCTCAAAGCTTCCTGGTCTTCAGTGGTCAAGCAGGGCATGCCTGGCAGTAATCCTAGTTCTGATTCTCTTATCCTTGGAATGCTGGATGGTTCATCCCCTCTAAAATTTTTCCATCCAAATAAGATTGAAGATGGTGTTGCCTCTATCACCCCCCTATTGAGGTTCTCACTCAAGGTGAGGTGTTTGGGGGGCAACTTTAGTGGGTTATTTTTATGTGAAATCTTTGCCGTTTTATACTGTAAATACCATTGCTCGGAAGATATGGGCCCGTTTTGGTATTTGCCATGTCGCGGTGAATGATAACAGATTTTTCTTCTTTCGGTTTACATTAGTTGAGCTGATGGAGAAATGCTTAGCAAATGGCCCTTGGGTATTTGCGGGGCGTTTTTTGTTCCTCAAGAAATGGAGGACCGGCATGCCCCTTCCAAAGGGGAGCATAAAACGTTTTCGGTGTGGATTAATCTGTTTAATGTACCAGTGGAGTTTTAGACTCCGTTGGGGCTCAGTTGGATTGCTAGTGCCGTGGGCAAACCAATTCAACTAGATTATCATATAATCAAAATGGAACGTTTGAACTTCGCTTGGGTTTGTGTTGAGGTTAGTGCTGATGTTGAATTGCTCTCCAGTATTAAGCTGTGCCTGGGGCCTGATTCAAACATGGAAAAGAAGTCACATGTAGAGGTGGCTATCAGGTATCAATGGAAACCTCTCAAGTGCAGGCTCTACCGTAAATTTGGGCATACATCATCCCAGTGCAACAATTCCACAAAGTCCTCAAAGGTTGAATTGAGCTCGAAGAAGCTAGAGGATCTGCTTCCTGCCCCTAGTATTTGGGATGCACCAGTTGGCATTTCGAAGGTTGGCTCAGCTTTGGAATCCTCATTTTCTCCCGCTGTTGGTGATGGTCAGTTGGGAGATATTGACTTGTCACATCATGAAGCTAAGAACCTCTGTGACTCCAATCCGATGCCCCCTTCATTGAAGCCTGCTAATGTGGTTTATGAGCTTGAACCTGATGCATCTTCCTTTACACCACTTGATAAGGCTCCAACTGAAAAAGTGGTGTGGTTTGCTCCTAAGATCCTGTCTACCGAGGCTGCCAGTAATGCTTATCACAGTAGGAAGATGGCTCCTTGCAGTGATATTAGCCATCCGATTGTGCTTCACAGATCCAATCTGGACCTTAAGGATTCTTTAGAGGCCCCTGTGGATGCTGTTCCCAAATTGGCATCCCCCCCCTCTTGCTCCTCCTGTGGTTGCTCCAACTGAGGATGTGGCTCCTTCAACATATGGTTCATCTTTTCGTGGAGTGGTAAAGGGTCCCGTCCTGAGGATGGGGCTCTCTTGTAGTGATTCAGAGGAGTCGGTTTCTACAGCCAGCAAAATCTCCTCCAAAGTCGAGTCCCTGCGGAAGCAATTTTGATGGTTTATAAGGACTTGCGTCTCCAGCCTCCATCTCTGGATTCTTTATCCTGTAACTCCCTTGAGGATTGTAAACGAGATGAGGCTCCTTCTATTCCGGAGCTTTTTGACCATGCCTCTATGGTTGCTTCTAATATCTCCTGTTCCAGGCATTTTAGAAATTGGAAGCCGGCAAAGTCTTGGAAAAAGAAAAAATCTACTTCCAAAAGATCCTGAGTTTCTCTGGATCTTAGGCTTTTGCCATGTGCTCTCCAGGCCGGTTTCATTATCACTGTCTCTAGGTAGGCCGATTCGGAATCATGATGGGTTGAGGCTGATTTGGCCATGCTGGCATGGCTCGTCAATTGCTGGTTTCGTTTTGAGGCCGGTTTGGAATTGCTGACTTGGTTTATCAATCGCTGATTTGGAATTGAGATTGCCTTTTTTTTTTTGCTAAGTAAGTTAAATGAATTAAATGAAAAGAAAAATACAAAAATAATTTTCTAATTCCAAGTGTTTTGCCGACTTAGAATTAGAACAACGAGCTAGGGCATGCCCCGAGTATCACCATGAACAAAATCATGAACGGATGAACAGAAAATAGAAAACCGCACCAATGTGTAATTTGTCTAAAAAGACCGAATACAACCCGGTCAAACAGCACAAACAAACATAAAAAACAGTTTCAACAAGGAAATTACTAATAGGAGCTCCAGCATCTTCAAGCCACCCAGGTCCAGAATCAGCAAATCCAGAACCTGCATCCCAATCCACTCCGCCCCACTGCGGAGGAAGTCCATTGCACTCCGTCCAATGCATTTCGGATCCAACATTGCACTCCGGCCTCCAGATAAAGGTACTCCATCCAATGCACTCTGGATACCACCGTGCACTCCAGCCTCCAGAAAAAAGCACTCTGGAATATGCAAAGCCACTCCGTCCCATGCACTCCGTCCAATGCACTCCGGATTCAACAAAGCACTCCGCCCTCCATCTAAAGGCACTTCGAATTCTGCAATGCCACACTTGCAGCCAATCCACTCCGTCCAAGGAGACAAAAGCCACTCCGGATAAAGGGTACACCGGAAGCTAAATCAAGGACACTCCGTCCAGAGTGAGGATCAGCTTACTGTCCTGGAGACAAGAGAGCACTCCAGGATAAGATACATCTGTACAACGGAAGCATGAGTTAAGACACTCCGTCCCAAGAGAGAAGAAGCACTCCGCCACCACAAGAGATGAATTGTTGTTGTTTTTTTTTTCTTGAAATAAAAAGGTAAACCGGAGGCATTTAGAAAGTCATTCCGTCCGGAGTGATAAAATCCACTCCGTCCAAGAAGACAAAAAGGCACTCCGGAAAATCTTTTTTTTTTTTGGTAAGTAAGTATTTTGGATTAAAGGGAGAAAAAATTACAAAATCTATGTTTTATCTCCAAGTATTTTGACTTGAGGATAAAATATAAACCGTTAGGGTATACCCCGAGCAACTAGTACATCAATAAAAGCATGAAGAACCTCTAGGAGGCCTACGTTCTACAGATCCAACAGAATATGAAATATTACAACAAGGACATAGGGAAACCGCAATCCCCCTGTTGCCTGAATTAGCCAACTACTATAATACAATAGCAACAGAATCTATTTCACCACCCGAATTAGCCAACATGATCAGCAATCCAGCAGCAGAAAGGGAATAACCACCAATCCAAACTCAGAATCAACACAGCATTGGGAGATTCAAGCAGCTGTGGAGATCCAACTGCTAGTAACCACCAGTTGCCATGCTTCAAAAGGTCGCCACATCAGCAATTCCACTTCAAGAGGTGAGCCCAACCACATCAGCAAATCAGTAGCAGTAGGAAGCAGAGAGCCGCAGGTCAAGGCCGGCACCAGAAACACTCCGTCCAAAAAATAGCTAAGATGCACTCTGGACATTGCACTCCAGCCATAATAGCTCCGGAAAAGAGTACTCCTGTCCATGAGCACTGGCTAAACAGCAGCAAATTTTTTTTTCTAACAGCGGATATGATAAAACAATCCACTCCAGCCAAGAAAACAGTGAACAAAAGTGGATCCACTCCGGATTCCGGAATTCTTACACTCCGGAAGTCGGAGCTCACTCACTCCGGAAATCGGAGATCGCACATGCAAGTCGCAGCTTCTTTTTTTTTTTTTTTGACGTGGAGACAAAAGCAGGCCAGTCCGGACGAAAGGCACACCGGACATTAGCAAACCCACTCTGGATTCCGGAGTTTAAACCACACACTCCGGATTCTAGAGCTCTCACACTCCGGAATCCAGAGTTCACTATTTTTTTTTTTTGTGGTAAGTGCATTTTACACAAGCATAGCCCAAATTTTCATCCTCCACGAAAGCAGCCTATCGCCCACATGTACAAGAATGATCAGCCAAGAGTAAACAAAAGCCACAGCTCCAAACTCAATAAAAAAAAACTGCAACAAGTTAAATTGCTGCTACTTGACAGCAACCAGCTCCCATTTTACAGCATCAGCACTCAGCTTCTATCCTTCCTATTCCGACTAGCATTCTTCTGGGGAGCGCTCCGGAAAATCGCAATATCACTTCGGAAGCTTGACCAAAAGTACTTCGTCCCTAGCAAGAGGAAGCACTCCTTTTTTTTTTGGTAAGCAAGAATTTTAGATTTATGGGAGAAAAATTACAGATTTAATGTTTAATCGCCAAGTGTCTTGACTTGGGGATGAAACATGAACTGCTGGGGCAAACCCCGAGCTACAAGTACATTCAAAGGTACACAACAGCCTCTAAGAGATTAACGTTCTACATAATCAACAGAAATACAAATAGAACATCACATTTAAACTCAGAACAGCCCCTAAGGGACCGACCACCCCATCAGCAGATGCTTCAGATCCACTTCCGCAAAGCCTCGTTGTAGAATCCTCAGAAAAATGCAAACCGGGACCGATAGGAGCAGAACCTGGATTACACAATCCAGCATTTGATCCAATGCCAACCGGTTTGCCAACGAGAATGAAACCGGCAATGATCCATTCCGGCCAAACCGAGAAGAGAGAGCGCAAAAACTGGAAAGCTCAACCACGTCAGCATAGATTCCAATCCGGCATTTAGAGCATATCCGAATGCAGCAACAACCATGGCTGCATCAGCAAGTAAAGAATCAACAGCAACTAATTTTCCCATCCAGGAGAAATCAAAATTCCAGCATCTTGGTTATCAGCTCCAGAACCACATTCAGCATCAAACATGACAACTTCATCATAATCTGGCAATAGCCAGCAGAATGGGACACACAGCTGCACCAGGATCAGCATCAGGCCTGGATTGAGCATCTTGAGCCAAAATGGTCAGTAGCAGCCCATAGCAGCATCAGGACACACACCTCGCAGCAACAAACTACAACAACCCGGTTCTGCCGGCAATCCATAGCAGCCTAGTTCCAACAGCAAGGAGAACAGGTCAATAGCAGGCAATTAGCAGCAGGAAACAGCTTCACGGCAGCAGCCAACAGCTCAATTGACAGAAGCAATCATCAAATAGCAAGTCGAGCAGCAGCCAGCTTCGGCAAACCACTGAGGGGCTAGATAATTCATCAAAGTCAGCACTTAATGTAACCTTCTGTCCAGGACTCCAGATGCACCACGCAACAAAGAGCATTCCCAAATTATCAGCTCATCAGTCCGCGGACACCAGCAACATCAGATCAGGCAGCCGGTAAGGTGCAGCATCCAGAAGCCAAGGACCACCTATGCATCATAAGATTCCAAAGCTTCACTGTTGAGATCAGCAACAGCAAATCAACATTAGGCAATCGTCACCAGGCAACACCCGTTTGCAGCAGGAGGAGAAAAAAACCAGCAACAAGATCCATTAATATCCACAAAATAATCCAACTCCAAGCAAATGCCAACTGCAAAAGGTTCCCTGCAGCCTCAACACAGCAGGCAGCAGAGCAGCATCTGAATGCAGGACAAACGGCAGGCACATTTGCATCAGCAAGGAAAGGTGCAACAGCAGCTGATTCCCGGCCAACAATTGAGCACATTAGCAAACCAACCGGCCAATACTCAGCATACCAGCAGCATCAAGGGGATTGAGGCAGTGGGCACCAGCCAGCATAACAAACTGGCAATACTCAGAGGCAAAGCAGCAAGACAAAGTTCCAAAAAAAACCGCAACAACAATCATAGAGCTTCCTCAAATGTTGCACAGACCACTGACATTTCATCATCAGCCGAAAGTAGAGCTTCAAGCCAAAGGCCAGTAGGCACTGCCCTCAGCAGATCAGATAGCAACACCACTCCTACTCGCCCATCAGTGTTATGCCATCGATACAATTCCAAAGTCACTCGAGCCTCAACAACAGCAGATATAGATTATTCACAGCAGACCCCATGCCAGACCAAGCCAGCAATCATCCAAACCTAGAGAATACCTCAGTATCCCAAGAGAATACACCCTCTATCAGAGAAAACATCAGATCAGGAAATACCGGTGGCAGTACATGTCATCCAATAATCAGCCACCACATCCCGGGCTACCCCAAAAACCATTCTACTCAAGCTTCCCCAGCTCATACCCCAAAGCAGCATCATCTTAGGCCAAACGACGAAACCACAAAACACAGATGTCAGTACACCAACAGCAACAAGCTCCAATGCAGCTTACCAAAAAAAAACAAGCACCAATGCATCAAAATCCCATCTAACCATAAAGAGACCAGCACCAATCCTTTAAAAGGAAGCCCGCAATCCTGGATACTTCCACACTTCTCTAACCCACATCAACAAAGGCCCTACGGATCCAATGAAGTGCCAAAGACAGTGACCCAAAATCAGATCCAGTAGGAGTAGTCAAATCAATACACCAAACCTCCACTAAGAAGGGATCACCACCAATCCAGTGCAGTAAGCACCAAAGAAGCAAGGGAGACCAGCAGGGAGAGTATCAACTATAGGCCAGTAGCAAAACCAAGAACCGAATTTTTTTTTTTTTTTTTTTTTGGGGGAGGGAATACAACCAAAGCACCCAAGGCATGGAAACACCAACAAATGGGGTAGTGGGGAGCCAACTCGGCAGAGCACCAACAGAAGGCCCCCGCAGTGCATAGACCCCAACTGCTCACAAGAGGTAACAGTAGCCTCAAGAACAACAAAAAGGATCACCACCCGCCCCCCTTTTTTTTTTTTTTTTTTTATAAGTTCCATCGCATGACAAGCGATCGGTTAGGGCGCCCAACACCAGGTAGGGAGGCCTTTAGTTTGTCACGAACAGCCAATGTAATCTGGGAGCAGATCTGGGAAGCATCCTGATGGGATGAACTCTCGAAAATACGATTGTTACGTTCTCTCCAGATATAATAAACAGTGGCTGCAAGAGATAGACGCTTAGAGAGGGCAATGGGGTTCTTACCTTTCCACATGTATGCGGCCCAATTAACATTAAGGGACCAGCTGGGGTATGGCCAGTGTATGCCGGCAATCCGTTGGATAGAGGTCCACACGGAGGAGGAGTATGGGCAAGAGAAAAAAAGGTGGTCATGGTTTTCGGCGTCTGAATCACAGAGAGAACAAGTGAGGGAGAGGTTGGAAATACCGTGAATACGGTCGTAGGTATTAAGCCGGCCTTTAACAGCCAGCCACAGGGTGAAGGCGCGGCAGGAATATGGAAAGAGCCCCAGACAAGCCTGGTCCAGCTCAGTTTCGGCTTCGGCGGGTTAAATAGGAGGTAGGCAGACTTGGACGAAAAGACACCATTAGAGCTACCAACCCATCTCAAGGAGTCTTTTTGCTCATCGTTGGGCGAATAGTGGGGCATATTTGCAGCGAGGTTAGAAACCTCCTGATCAAAAGGATTCGGCCAGACCCAGCGATTATCTCTGATTATCTGTGAGACCTTGTCGTCCCAAGATAACCCAGTGACCATACGGATGCGATCCGTGCAAATCCTACTAAGCGGACCACTAGGGTGCCAGTTGTCATGCCAGATAAAGGAGTCGACACCATCACCAATGATCTTGACAGCATGTGAGCACATGAAAGGGCGGAGTTTCATGATCTTCCTCCAGCTCCAAGGGGCAGAATCAGGGACTTTGAGGGTCCAGATGCACCGGTCCTTGATTCTGGTCTTGTGGATCCAAGAAGACCAAGCCGATTCGGGGTCTTTTGATAGTATTCGCCAAAAAAGCTTACATATGAGGGCTTTGTTTTGGGCCTGCAGATTTTTAAGCCCCAACCCACCCTCACTTTTAGGGTAGCAAATATCGGATCAGGCCACTTTTGCATTTGCTTTCCCGTCCGTAGAGCCATTCCAAAGGAAACGCCTCAAAATGCAATCAATCTGGTTAAGAATAGATTTGGGAATAAAGATTGAAGCCCAATAGATATGGATAGAAGAGAGGATCGAGGCCACCAACTGAAGGCGACCCCCAAAAGAAAGCCACCTGTTTTTCCATGATTTGATTCGGCAAGTAATTTTCTCAGTGAGAGCCTTACAGTCCCGAATGGACAGCCTGGTAGAAATAAGAGGAACACCGAGGTAGCGAATGGGGAGAGATCCAACTTTAAACCCCAGAACATCGGCAATATTCTGAGTAAGGGATAGGTCCTTAGAGCAGAGGAACACCTCACTCTTAGTTGTGTTAGCCGACAGGCCAGATAGCCAATAGAATTCCTCAAGGCAGTCCTTCAGAATCCGGATAGAGCAAACATCAGCATGAGAGAAAAGGAGATGGTCATCTGCAAAGGCAAGCATGACAGTACGAGTCTGACCACAATTCCAATGAAATTTGAACTTTTTGTTCCTCCGTGCTTTGGCTTCAATGATCCCATTTAACACCTCCATCGCCAGAACAAAGAGGTAAGGAAACATGGGGTCTCCTTGGCGAAGACCCTTCTCCCCTTTGAAAAATCCAACCGCTTCACCATTAATATTAACAGAGTACGAGGGGGTGGATATACACTCCTTAATCCAGTTTATCATTTTGGGCGGGAATTTCATGATGGTCAGGACATTGATAATGAAGTCCCAGTGAACAGAGTCGTAGGCTTTCATGAGGTCAACTTTCAGAGTACAACGTGGAGGGTCATGACCCAGATGATACTTGTGGAGAAGCTCTTGGGCGAGGAGAATGTTGTCACTGATTTGGCGCCCAGCCACAAAAGCCGTTTGGCGCTTATTGACCAGATAAGGTAAGGTCGTCTTTAAATGATTTGCAATAATCTTCGAGATGACCTTGTATATAACATTACAGCATGAAATGGGACGATAATCAGAAACCAGCCGAGGAGACTGGATTTTGGGGATGATGCTGATGATCGTCGAATTCATTTGTTTGAGAAGCTTTCCGTGGTTGAAAAAATCACGAACGGCTTCACAAACAGAAGAGCCAATGATATCCCACGATTCCTTGAAGAAGTGGGAACTGAAACCATCAGGCCCCGGAGCCCGATAGTCACCGATAGAAAAGATCCCATTGCGGATCTCATCATCGCTTACCGGGGCCACAAGAGGGTCTATGAGTGATTCTGGCACAGTATGGAGGATGTAGGGACGAAGCCGATTCGCATCAGCCGATCCGTACTTGCGACCAGTCCCAAGAGCCTTACTAAAGTGGTCCACAATCAGATTCTGAACATTAAGGGCACCAGTGGTAGGATTCCCATCTTGACCAAGGAGGGAAATAATCCGATTCTTATTGTTGTTACCATTCACAGTCTTAAAAAAGAATTTGTTGCACTGGTCCCCCTCTTTGAGCCATCTTATCTTGGCTTTTTGTTTCAGAAGGTCGGTTTCCTTGGCAAGGGCAGCATGATAGGCATCCTTACAGCTACGCTCCTCAAGAAGGCTCCCAAGATTAGGGGGAGTATGATTTTGGATAGCATCAAGCCTTTCCCTAGTGCGGGTGACCTCCTCGTGAACATCACCCTCATGGACATTAAGCATTTTTAGCGATTTTTTAACAGTCTTAAGTCTAGACACAAGCCTGAACATTGGCGAGCCATTGATCTCATCCATCCATGCATCAGTAACCAAAGGCAAAAATTTTGGAGATTTGGTAAGAAAGTTATTAAACCGGAAAAACCCATGTTTACGGGGAGGATCGCCAGTGGGAATGAGAATACAAGGCGAATGGTCAGAGAGCCTGGGAGGGGGAAAGAGGGCTTTAGCTCTACTAAATTTGTCAAACCAACACCCATTGGCGACAACACGATCAAGCTTTCTGTAGATGCGAAGGGAAAAGTCGCGCCCGTCATTCCAGGTATAGTGCATGCCTTCATGGCACACATCATTAAGATTGCAGTCTCTTAGGCAGCTATCAAAGTCATTCGAGCTGTTGTTATGCCATACCCCACCCAAGGCCTCAGAAGGGGATCGGATAGCATTGAAATCCCCGAGGGCTGCCCAAGGGAGATCACCAGGATGGTTTGACACTACTCGGAGGCTATCCCATAGCAGCCTACGGGAAGAAATTGAATTTGCACCATAAATGAAGGACAAAATGCAGGGAATATTATCCTCGCGGAGGAGGACCTCAAGATGAATGACCTGTTCCTCCGAGGAAATAATAGTGCACGAAACCAGATTGGGGTCCCAGCCAACCCAAATCTGCCCACCCGAACTCGAAGAGTAATTCATAACCCAAGACCAGTTAAGTCTGATTCTAGTGGAGATAGCCAAAGAGTTTTTCTCCGCAACCCTGGTTTCCACCAAGCCAACAATACAGCACCCATGGGAGGAAATGAGGTTGTGGACTTTATGGGCTTTAACACTCCCATTAAGTCCCCTCACATTCCAGCAGACAATGCTATTCATGGGATAAGGTTGAGTGGGGGGGGAAGGAAAGCTAACCCCTCGAGTTTTTTTCTTTCTACAAGAAGAAACCCGGTTCCCATTTCTGGATGAAGGACCACCTACAGGAAAGATAGATTTTTTTTTTTCGAAATAAGAAGGCACTCCGGACCATTGTACCAATCCAAACCGTCCAAGGAGACAAAAAGCAGTCCAGATAATGGTAATCCAGAGGCAATAAAAGCCAGTCTGTCCGGAGTGATAAAAGCCACTCCGTCCAAGAAGACAAAAAGGAGCTCCGAAAAATCGCGACATCACTCCGGAAGCTTGACCATAAAAAACTCCGTCCCAAGCGAGAGGAAGTACTCCGCCTTCACAGGAATGATAGATTTTTTTTTTTCACTCCGGATCTTGCTAGCAGGCCACTACCTCCAAGGAACAAAAGGCACTCCGGAAGGAACTATGAAGGCATAAACAAAACAACTCCGTCCAGTATGAGAAAGAGCACTCCACCCAAGGAGGCCAAAAGGCACTCCGGATTATAGACACCTTCACTCCGGAATCTCAAGCAGAGCCACTCCGTCCCAATCGAGAAGAAGCACTCCGCCACCACCAGAACTGCGCTTTTTTTTTCTTTTCTTTCCTTTTATAAGCCCCAACGAAGCCGCAGCGGCCTAGAAATATCCGCGTCAGACACAGTGACGGTCTTCAATTTGTGTCTCACAACATTGATAATTGTAGAGAAGATATGGGAGATATCATGGGGAGGGGACTTCTGAAAGATACAATTATTACGCTCCCTCCATATGTAGTAGACCGTGGCAGCCAGCGACAGACGTTTTGTGAGGGCCAAGAAGCTTTTCCCTCTCCAAACAGTCGCAGCCCAAGAAATATTGTGCTTCCACTCGGTGTATGGCCAATGAATGCCCGACTGTCTTTGGATTCTGCCCCACAAATCTCTGGAGTATGAACAGGAGAAAAAAAGATGATCATCGTTTTCATCACCTGTATTGCAGAGAGTGCATTTTGAGGATGTGAGGGGAACTCCATGGATGCGGCCAAGGGTATTGAGACGACCCTTGACAGCTAACCATAGTGTAAACGCGTGAGCAGGGATATGATATGGGCCCCAAACCAAAGTAAGCCAGCTAACTTTTGGTTAGGGAGGATGGATTAGGAGATACGCAGATTTAGTCGAGAACTTTCCATGAATATTCCCAACCCATCTTTTTTTTTTTTGGTAAGTAAGTGTTTTGGATTATAGGGAGAAAAAAATTACAGAAACAATATTTTTACTCGAAGTATTTTGACTTGGAGTAAAAACATAATCACTGGGGCATACCCCGAGCAACCAATACATCAGAAAATACAAAAAAAATGATCAACACAATCTACAAAATATGATACCAGCCTAAAAAAAGAACTAACTCAAAAACTGCCGCTGTCAAAAGGACACACAGCAAACGGGTAAGAACCAAGCCAGCCATCATAGACTAGGAAAAAAACAGCCTGCAGCAACAGCAGCAGTGCAAAAAACCAGATCTGAAAATTCAGCAACATCAGCTCCAGCAACCACATGATGTATACTTCAAACTAAGCAGCCGGCACCTTCTAAACCAGCAAACACCAGCAGCATCCAGACAGCATAGCTGAGAGCAGCTGCACAACCTCTGCCCATACAATTTAAAGCTAGTGTTAACACAATTCTGCAACTATTCCAGCAAGGCCGATAGTTGCCCCAAGATTTCCAATGCCTCTTGCACCCTCCAACAGCAACCTTATGCCTTCGTGGTTTATGCCTGGCTTCAGCAAGCAGCAAACAACATTCCTGCAAATTTCAGTGCTCACCCTTCAGCAACAAATTTATTACAGCAATTCCCTACTGCAGCAGTTTCAGCATCTGTCGCCAGCACACATATATTGAAGCCGGCGCACAAAGTAAAACCTCAAAACAAGCAGTTGTAATATTCTAAAACTTCTAACACCAGCAGACTCCGGACAGCAGGTCGAAGCACTGCTGCACGCCCATTCCAGCAAGACCAAGAATTGCCACCATTTTCCAAAACCTCCAGCCAACAGAAGCCTCCAGCCAGCAATCACCATCAGCAACCGGGCAGCATATCTGAGAACAGCCACACAACCCCAGCCCAAAAAAAATAGAGCTAGTGTAACCCTGTTCTGAACCTAATCCAGCTTCCCAACCCATCTTACAAAGTCCTTTTGGTGGATGCATGGGGGGTAAGCCGGCATTTTTTTTTTTGGTAAGCAAGTGTGTATTTTGGATTATCGGGAGAAAAATTTACAAGAAAAATTATGTTATAACTCCAAGTTTTGACTCGGAGTTAAACATAAAACGCCTGGCATAGCAACTGGTACAACAGAGAGAATTCTCAACAAACCTAAGAGGAACTATCTAACAGAAGAGCAAAAAAGACACACTGTCTTAAAACAAAATGAAAAACAAAATAAGTTACTACCGAGAGAACCGGAGTAACCATCCGATCGGCCCGCAGCAACTTACTGCATCAAGCCAGATCGGCCGGCAGCCCAAAGCACCCTAGGTTTCCAACAGCAGGGAGTACATGGCAGCTGCAGGAAATAACATAGCCGGAGTCCAAAGCAACGAGAGCCAACAGCAGCAAGGCCGTCCCGTCATTCAC
Organism: Nepenthes gracilis; assembly: GCA_033239525.1. Taxonomy (NCBI): domain Eukaryota; kingdom Viridiplantae; phylum Streptophyta; class Magnoliopsida; order Caryophyllales; family Nepenthaceae; genus Nepenthes; species Nepenthes gracilis. Next base: position 7,645,221 of record BSYO01000029.1, read on the forward strand.
ATGCCCACATCAGCCATAACCGGCTGAGTACAAATGAAGCAAACACCGATCTGGCCATTTCAGCCCATACCGGGCGCAAAGAAAGCAGAAATCGGAATCCCCATATCCTCGCCAGCACAATTCCACACCGGCAAAAGAACCGGTGCAGACCGGTTTGCCCCGCCAATCTTTACAGCACACCGGCAGATCATTCTCATGTCCACATCAGCCAAACCGGCTGAGTACAAATGAAACAAAAACCAATCTGGCCACTTCAGCCCATACTGGGCGCAAGGGAGGCAGAAACCGGAATGCCCCATATCCTCGCCAGCACAACTCCAATCCGGCAAAAGAGCCGGTGCATACCGGTTTGCACCACCGAGCTTTACAGCACACCGGCCGATACAGAAAGGCAGGCCCATCATCAAGATAGAATTCCAAACCCGCAAAGAATCTACCCGGCAAATCAAAACAGCAGCAAGATCTATAAAAAGATCAGTCAGGCTAGCAAAACATCAACACTGTCAGTGAACCAGCAATAGCAAACTCAGCTCACAGCTCCCTGCAATTGGAGATTACAGTCCCCCTCCAGAGCACTCCTGCTTCAGCAGTTAGCAGCAGAACCAGAGCATACATGTGGACCAACGCAGCAGCATTTTTAATTGGTCACACAGGAGCAGCACCAACCACTCACATTATCACACAAACAAGGTCAACTGAATCAGCAGCTCACTGAAGCAATTCAGCACCACCACAGGCAGCAGGTCAACTATGCCAAGTACAGCATTGATCCAGCTCATCCGAACTAAGAACAGCAAGAACCAAACATGACTGACATAGGAGAGCAAAACTCTGCTAGAATCATACTGAGCTCCCACTCAGACAATCTCAGCAAACAAATCAAAACCACAACCCGGCTATCGCCTATTGAACAGTTGGAGCCCCAATCAGCATCCACCACTGATGTTGGTAGGCAGAATGAAGCACAATAAGCAGGTCCAGGAAACAACATCTATCTGGAGGCATATGAATGACCCAGACAGGTACCAAAAAGTCATATACATTTTATTAAGCTCCTCAAAGCATCCAAAGGCAGCTGTACACGCTCAGCAGCAATACCCAGAATTATGCTGCCCTTCAGTATCTTCAGCTTCCGCTAATCAGCAGCAATTCAACAGCAATTTGCCCAGCTTTCAACTTCCAAGAAAGAAGAGTGATAATCCATGCTGAAAACCATCAGCACCCGACATTTCCTCCAAGCCACCAAAGGCTGCTGTACACACTCCCAAATGATCATTCAGCAAATAAGCTGCCATTCAGCAACTCCAGCTTCCGCTGTACACCAGCAAATCGACAGCAATTTGTATCATACAGCACTCCATCAGTAGGAGGACAACACTATTGAGTCACCCCAATCAAGATGGATCCAGATCCCATCATCACACTAATGGTAAGTGAACAAATCCAAAAACTGCTACGAGACCCCCTCCAGAAGGCCAGCAAAAGCACACAGAATACATCAAACCCCACCGCAAAGCAATAGGACCATCAGCTTACTCCCGAGAGGAGGCCGGCAACAAAGACCAGACCATCATCAGCTCTTATTAACATTTGAAAAGACACCATCAAAGAGCCAAGGCTGCCAAGGAAGCCTTGGGTTTTTTCTTATTCCGCGAATTTGAAGGAGTCCACACTTCACTCTCCAAGGCCAACGCCTCATCGACGCTTAAAAATTTCTCGGCGGAGAGAACAGTGATCCGACCCACAGAAATTTCAGCTGAAGAGATACCGGGTTTTACTACGGAACCCCCATGCTTGAACGTGTCCAAGCCATACTTTTTTGTAATACGTCGAATAGTGCTAGGTGTACCCTCACTATCAGTGTCATTTTCGGGGCTCGACCTATTGGGTTGCGCAGAAGGAGGGCCTCCCACACTTCCTGCTGCACTTGAAAGGCAAACTGAGCAGCCTGGATCAAAGGACAGCCTGAAGGGATGAGAACCCATAGGAGCAGAAGCCAAATTGGCCTCCTCATCATCAGGGGAGGGATGGTTTGGCACATTGGAATCACCAACCAATCCAAGAACATCCACAGGGTCCACTACAGAAGACATCCTACCAGGATGCATGGCTACACCAACTTTCTCAGAAGCAGTTTGATCAGGATCCATCCCAGAACCATTAATCACATCAGCAGAAGGATAGGTGGTCGAAATGGTGCCATCTTGGTAATCCAACATAGAAACCAGTAATGTATTGCTCACATCCAGCAAAGGTTGGACCAGAACTGGAACTGAAGGTTGATTTATCACAGAGTGAACAACCGAAGAACTGGTGGACGATTTAGGGTCAACTGAATTATCCAACACAGGGGCCTCAGGAACTGAAAACACCTCCAGCTTAGGTTGAACCGAACTGGGCAAATTTGGGACAGCACCGTGAGGATCCAACCTATGGGGATCAGTTAATTGTGTTTCGCACGCCAGGGATTGATCAACAGATTCAGATGATCCACCTGACATCAGGCCATTTTCATGGAAGGAATCAGCAGATTTATGGCGGCCTAAAGGAGTGCTACGAACTCCCCTAGACCGGGAACCTGGCAAATCCACCTCCACAACAATGCCATCCTCCACCTCATTTACAGATCTATTTAAGAAAATCTTAGACGGGAGCACCGAATCAGGAGAGACTTCGACACACACCCTAGCAGTATGCAACCTATCCATTTTCGCAGTAAACGGATCAAGATGGAGAGGTTTACCCACAGCACTACTAATCCAGCTAAGCCCGAGAGGGGTCCAGAAATCAGCCGGAACGTTCCTCAGTCTAATCCAAATAGGAAATGTATTCATTTGTTCCTTAACCAATGGCATACCCGGGAGCCAGTGCTTGAGAAAGAGAGGAATACCTCTGAAAGTCCAAGGTGCTCTGGCCAGGACCGCGTTTGAAAGCTCATCAGAAGAGAAGCGAAAGAGAAATAGACCATTCGCGCCTTCCGCTACGTGACAGAGGCCAAACCGGTGCCAAAGTCGACGCGCAATGTTGGCCACGGCATGGAAATTGAGTCCCGTACCAGAGAAGCTTCCAAGCAGCGTCGACTTCCAGGTTTGTATACTCTGTTGAATCACTTCGGGGGGAGGAGAAATGCACGCAACGTCACCAACCACAGCCAGTGGGGGGAAAATTTCAGGGTCGGAGAAGGAGGACCATGGAATTTCACTGAAACAGACTCAGCGGAAGGGGACGAATCCAGGGCAGAAACCGGGTGCGAAATCGACTGGTCAGCCACACCAGGCGGAGAAGAGACGGGTGAGGCGGGGGAGCCTGAGTCTATGGGAAGGCAAGGAGGAGAGGAGGCTACAGACTGTACTCCCGAAGGGCAGTCGATGGCCGTCAACGGCACCGTCGGGGGCGAGGGGAGCGTCATGAGAGAATTCAAATTTTGAATTCGAAGAGAGAAGAGAGAGGTTCTCTCTCTAGAAATGCATGGTTTTTCTCTGAAGATTTTGGGTAAGCCGGCATGTTATCAATTAAGTGAGAGACCTCAAAATCATAAGGGTTAGGCCAAGCCCAGTTGTTATTTCTGATGATTGCAGAAACCTTGACGTCCCAAGGTAGACCTGAAAATAGGCATGTACAATCGGAGCTAACCTCACACAGGGGGCTAAAGGGGGCCAGTTATCGAGCCAGAGGAAAGTATTAGAGCCATCCCCGATATCCTTAATAGTGTGAGATCGCATAAAGGGGTGAAGTTTCATGATCTTTCGCCAGCTCCAAGTGGCCGACTCTGGGACTTTAAGGGTCCAGATGCACCGGTCCTTGATTCTATTTTTGTAGATCCAAGAAGACCAAGCCGAATTTGGGTTTTTGGAGATAAGATGCCATAGAAGCTTGCAGTTAAGAGCTTTATTCTGAACAGCCAGATTTTTGAGGCCCAGACCCCTTTCGGACTTGGGGTAGCAGATATCACTCCAAGCCACTTTAGCATTAGCTCTCCCTTTCTTTCTTTTTTTTTTTTGGAAAGTAAGAATTTTGGATTAAAGGGAGAAAAAAAATACAATATCTATATTTTTATCTCCAACTATTTTGACTTGGTGAAAAAACATAAACCTCTGGGGCATACCCCGAGCAACTAGTACAACCAAGGGTACAAAAAGGACCTCTAAGAGGCCAGCGTACTACAAAGCCAGTAAAAAATGAAAATTAAATACAACACAACGCAGAGGGAAAGTGCAATTTTCCGTTCCCCTGCAAATCGAGCTAAAACGTCAAAAACAAATCAGCATCAGCAAGGGACAACGCAAATTCCAGATCCACACAACAGTGAGAGCCTCAGGCAGCCAAGAGATCCAACTGTCAGATCTACAGCATTAATCAATTCTCACGCCAAACCATGCAAACAGCAGCACTCCATTCATCAAACTAGTCCAGCTCTATATCAGCATCACAGCATCCCGCATTTCAGCAATTGCAGGTCAATCAAGCGTGTGACACCGAGCCAGCGATCGGAGACTAGAAAGAAGCCGGCAGCAGCTTCAGCAGTGCAGAAATCCAGAACAAGATCAACGACAAGCAACTACAGTGGAGGAGCAACGAGTTGTTCAGCCGCAACCAACATCACAAGTAGTGCATCCAGTCCCGGCATCATCATCAAACAGGCAACAGCCCAACATACTGGAACGAAACCAGCTGCTTCAAGTTCAGCAACGTGTCCAGGAAGAGCACCAGGCCTCCAAATTAGCTCTCCCGTCAGCAGATCCCTTCTAGAGGAAATGGCGCAAGATGCACTCAATTGATTTAAGAGTGGACTTAGGCAAGATAAACATGGAGGACCAGTAAAGATGAATGGACGAAAGAATGGAGGTGACCAGTTGCAACCGCCCCCCAAACGAGAGCCATCTATTTTTCCAGGAGGTGATCCTCCTAGTGATCCTGTCTGTGAGAGATATGCAATCAGAAGCAGAGAGACGGGAGGTTAAAAGGGGGACACCCAAGTATCTGATGGGGAGTTTGCCCTCCTTAAACCCCAAGATACCAACAATGTCCTTGTGAAGAGAAGCGTCCTTTCAACAGATGAAAAATTCACTTTTATTCGGGTTTGCAGAGAGGCTGGAGGAAGCTTGGAATTCCTCAAGGCACTCCATGAGAATTTGAGTGGATTTGGTATCAGCATGGGAGAACAGGAGGAGATCATCAGCAAAGGCGAGCATAACAGTTTGAGTATCAGCGTATTTCCAGTGATATTTGAAAGTGGCATCCCGCCTCGCCTTGAGCTCAATAATGCCGTTGAGAACTTCCATAACCAGGACAAAGAGATACGTGGATAGGGGATCCCCTTGGCGAAGTCCCTTGCCTCCTTTGAAGAACCCGACTACTTCCCCATTAATGTTGAGGGAATACGTCGGAGTTGTGATACATTGGCTAATCCAATTGACCATCTGCGGAGGGAAATTCATGAGGGTCAGAATATTGATGATAAAGTCCCATTGAACAGAGTCATAAGCTTTCATCAGATCAACCTTCATAGTACATCTAGGGGGGCCAAGCCCAAGATGATACTTGTGAAGGACCTCCTGAGCTAAAAGGATATTATCACTTATCTGATGCCCCGCCACAAAGGCCGCTTGGCATTTGTCCACCAGGTGTGGAAGTGTTTCCTTGATTCTGTTTACGAGAATTGTAGCATGAAATCGGGCGATAATCGGAGACCACGCGAGGGGACTGGACCTTAGGGATCAGACTAATCAGAGTGGTATTCATTTGTTTTAGGAGCTTGCCATGTTTAAAAAAATCAAGAACAGCTTCACATACCAAACTACCGGTAATCTCCCACGAGTCCTTAAAAAATTTTGAGGAGAAACCATCAGGACCAGGGGCTCTGTCATCCCCAATGGAAAACATCGCAGTATGGATTTCCTCCACAGAAACCGGTTTAACCAGCGACCCAGTTTGCGACCCAGGGATGGTATGAAGAATGTACGGGCGAATACGGTTGGCCTCCGCCGACCCATGAGTTCGCCCAGACCCTAAAGCATTTTTGAAATAGCTAATAAACAATTCATTCAGATCTTCCTTCCCAATAGTAGGATTCCCAAAATCATCAATGAGGGAGATGATCCTATTCCGATTAAGGTTCCCACTAACAGACTTAAAGAAAAATTTTGTGCATTGGACGCCCTCTTTGAGCCATCTGATTTTGGCTTTTTGTTGGAGGAAATCTGCCTCTCTAGCCTTTTTTTTTGGTAAGTAAGAATTTTGGTTTAATGGGAGAAAAAATTACAGAAGCTATGCATTAAAACCAAGTATATTGACCTGAAAATAATGCATAAAGCGCCAGGGCATACCCCGAGCAGTTAGTACATCAATATACACACAAAATAAAGACGCACAACACAAAGGTCCTCCACGAGGACAACCATGGCCATCAGGCCAAAACGGAAGATACATTCCAAATTCAAAAAAATAAAAGGGCCCTGGCATGATTGATACCAGCTCCTACTCACTGCCACTCAGCGGCTTCAGCAATGGGCATTAAGGCCACTGAAAGTAACTGAAAGCATCAGCACCATTCAACAGCCCTAGCGCCAAAAGCACCTCGCAGCAGGGCACAAGCCCACTCATTAAGCAGCAGCATCATCCAAGAGGACTGTACATCATCAACAACTCTTTCAGCGGCAGGGTGGAGCAAATTCCAATCCAGCTCCTCAAAGAAAGGCCACAGCAGCATCCAATCAAGAATGCTGGTCAAATGCCACACAGCAGCAGCGCATGAGCACTAGCAGGAGCTGCCGCTCATCCACATCAGAAGAGCATTGCCACTCAAAGCAGATCAGTAGCAGAAACCAGGCAAGCAACACCAAAAATTCAGCCACCAGCTCCAGGCTGTAGCAAGCCCCCCATCATCATCAATGCCGCATCAGCGACTGCCTACAGAGGTCGGCCGGCAAGCACAACAACTCAAATAGCCATCCGGCAAAATCATCAACCAAACTGAGATGGGCAGAACACCCATCAGCATCTGGCCACTGACCAGGCAAAATGCAACAGCAGGAGAGCCTACAAATGCATCATCAAGATAAACAAATGATCTCCAATTCATCAAACTGCTGCAAATTAGCAACAACAGCAAGTCCCCAAACTGCCTCAGTAACAGCATTACACACTAAAAATCAAAGTTTGACACAACATCAAACCAAGTTCAGCAGCGTAACCACAAGAGAGCCTGCACAGCAGCAATGCAGAACAATGACAGAACCAGCAGAGACAAATCTCCAAGAGCTGCCCCAACCAGCTATAGCAAGGACCAAAACGTCAATTAATGCAAACCAGTTACAGCATCCCTTGACGGGGAGGGGCAATTCCAGTAGAAATTAACCCATCATGCTTCACAATCGGCAATACAAATCAGACAGAAACAAGGTCCGATACAGATGGATAAAAACCAGCAATCCGGACCAGGTCTCAGCAATAGACCATGACCACGCATTCACACACAGCGGTAGCCAGCCAGGATCGCCACCGCAACAGGGGCCATTTGCAGCCAGACTAGACCAATGTCAGCTCTTCAGACCACAGCCGGAATGACCCCAGCCTGAAAGAAATCCAGTAGAGGCAACATTAGAGGCAAGAAAGAGCACAACTAGCATCCTTCAAAAAACACCGATCAGTTGATTGCGCCAGAACCAGCAAAGGAGTCCAAGACTACTTCTTCAGCCCATCAAATCAGCACACAGCGAAAACAGAGGTAAACACCTCACAACAGCAACTCATGACAGCTGCAAACAACCCACCGCATCAGCACGATATTCAATGTCCGAACATGGACACTCCCAATTCTTCGGCACTCCAGCCTATACTTCCAGACCGGATTAAAAACAGACTCCCCCCAACCCATCAAACAAGAAGGAACGTACAGGCAGAGAGGCTTCGGAATCCGGGCTCAGGGCGTTCGTCAACATCAAAACCAGCGAGCAGCAAAGAGCAATCACAACAGAAGGGACAATAGCAACTAGCCAGATCCTCGCCCAGCTCTTCAGTACCCCCGCCTAATAAAACCAATCCAGAGCTGCACGGGGTCCCCCAACCCATCCAACAGGAGTGAACCCATAGGTAGTGGAACATCAGAGCCGGTAATAGAGACAATCGACTGCGCCAGGTCCTTCGAGCAGTGCGGAAGCCAACAAATGCTAGAGACAACATTAAAATCAAAACAGCAAGTAGCGCTGAAAAACCCAGCCTTACCTTAGCGCACAGCCAAGGGGAAAACCGAGAAGGAAGAGATAGTCCAGAGAGAACTATCGAGCCTCAGAGGAATCGTTCTTATCGGGCAGAGGTGGGGGCTTCGGACCAAGCTCACAGCCACAGGTAAAGCCACAGAGAGCGCCGACTTAGCCAGACCAGAGATCCGGGAAGGAAGCAAGCAGGGGGCGGAAGACGGGAAGCAACCGGGCGGAGCAACCAAGAGACCGGCCGTGGCCGGCTCCGGCGCCGCCCGGCCAGAGGAGGAGCGCCTCTTGCCTCTCTAGCCATAGCTGAATAATAGTCAGCCCTACAAGAACGTTCAGTACTGTAGGTCCCTAGGGAAGGGGAGGTTATGGATTGGATATCCTCAATACGCTTCCTAGTGCGCAGCACCTCTTCGTGAATATCCCCACATAGGGTATTTAGAGATTTGAGCATTCCTTTCACCTGTTTGAGAGAGGATACAAGCTTAAACATTGGAGTACCATTAGTCTCGGTCTCCCAAGCTTCCTTGACCACAGAAAAAAAGTTTGGGGATTTGGTGAGAAAGTTATTAAACCGAAACATTCCACGTTTACGCACTGCACGATCTAAAGGAAGAAGGATGCAAGGGGAATGATCTAATAATCTTGCAAGAGGGAAAACCGCTTTAGAGTTCCTGAAAAAGTCAAACCAATGGCCATTTGCAACCACTCGATCTAATTTTCTGAAAATACGGGATGAGGGGTCATGCCCATCATTCCAGGTGAAGAATTGTCCTTCATGACAAACGTCCTCCAGATCACAATCCCTGAGGCAATCATTAAGATCAATGGAGCTTTTATAATGCCAAGAGCCACCAAGGGCCTCAGTCGCCGAGCGAATGGCATTAAAATCTCCCAGAACCGCCCACGGGAGGTCGCCCGGGAGGCCTGAATGCCTCCTGAGGCTGTGCCAAAGAAATTTCCGAGAGCCTTCCAGATTAGCACCATATACAAAGGACAAGAGGCAGCGGAAATTTTTCTCAAGGAAAAGAGCTTCGGTATGTATGACCTGGTCTTCCTTGGAGATAATATTCACAGCCACCTTATTGGGGTCCCATCCGACCCAAATTCTCCCAACAGAGGAAATAGAGTAGTTCATAGCCCAAAGCCATTGAGGGTTAATCCTGGCCGAAATGGAGGTTGCATTTTTCTCCGCAACTTTAGTTTCGACCAGTCCAGCAATACAGCACCCGTGAGATCCAATGAGGTTGCGGACTTCATGGGCTTTCACCACCCCATTGAGTCCCCTCACGTTCCAGCATGCTATATTAATCATGAGAGACCAGTAAGAGGGGAGTCGAACTCTTAGGCCTCTTGGAGTTTCTGGATTTCTTAGAGGATTTCGAGCCCCTCTTCTTGGATTTACCAACAAAACCACTAGAATCAGATCCATCGGAAGCTGGGTCTAGGGTCAAAGGATTATTAGGCGAAGCAAGTCCCTGATGGCCAGAATTGGAAGGGTGCTGGCTAGGGCAGAATTCCGGACCAGATTCCATATCCGTCCGAGAGGCAGAGTTTGATGCATGATGGGCCTCATCCCCATCATAGTGCCTCTCCTCAACGATCTTATTCAGGGACAAGGTAGACTGGGTCCCCGAGGGGATAAATAATGCCGGATTACCATGTAGGGGAGCCATAAAAGACTCAGCCTGTTGATCTGGTGGTGTAATATTATCACTCTCCACATGGTCATCCTGGGAAGGGACCTGGAGAGCGCTGAAGGAATTGGCTACAGATAGAGCCTTCTGATCCAAAGTCTTAGAGGGTGGGACAGCAGCATTGGAGTTCTTGAATTGAGGCTGAGATTTTGGGGGAGATTTGGCTGGGACTTTGTAGGATAAGGTCCTAGCCTTGACAACACCAAGTTGATTGAGGGGCAGAGCCTTGTCATCAACCTTACTATGGGGACTTCGATGAGGCGGTCTCCGCTGGTACTCAATTTTAATTTCTACGAAAGGCTGTACGCCGGGTCAGGACGGCAGCCTGCTCGAACCTTAATAGATTCAGGTTGCGGAGCATCAACTGCCAAATCAACACACACCGGGGCATAACCCATGCGCTCAAATCTTTTAGTGACAGGGTCGAGAAGGATAGGTTTACCGATAGCACTGGCTATCCAACTCAATCCCAGGGGTGTCCAGTATTAAACTGGAACCCCTGACAGAGTGATCCAGGTGGGTATGGATTTGTATTCTTCCTTAGAAAGGACCATTCCAGGCTCCCATTTCTTGAGAAACAATGGGAGCCCTGCAATAGACCAGGGGCCGCTAGCCAAGCATTTATGGAGCATATTAGTGGAAGAGAAACGAAAGAAAAAGAGGCCATTTTCGTTTCTAGCAACATGACTAAGCTCAAACCGAGCCCAGATTTTTCTAATAATGTTGTTTATAGCATTAAAGTGGAGGGGGTGCCAGCAAAGTAGCCTACAAGGGTAGCACCCCACAGTTGCTCACCCTGATAAATAACATCAGGAGGAGGTGATAGGATCGCATTCCCAGCATCATCAACATTAAGGGGGAAAAATTTAAGTGGGGACTTACCACCAGGAGTGTTTTGTTGTACCACTGAGGACCATGAGACACCATGGTTGTCGGCACCAGCACCGTGTGGATGGGTGGCAACAAGGGAGTTCTTGGGGACCTCCGGGCAAAATGGAAGGGCTCCACAAGAAGCAGGGGGGATAGTAGGTGCAGAAGAAACCGGCGACTTCACACTGGAGGTACAAGGCACATTCAGGCGAGGAGGCGAAGAAGAGCCCAGAGGCGAAACACCGACATCCAAACCTCCTACAAGGGAGGGACCTAGATTAAGAGGGAGAGAGCCCACAGGAAATTTGCTCAAACTGGCCAAGCAATTACCAAGACCGCCCGAAACCAAATCCGTAGAACAAAGAAACGAATTAGCTTTAGCCTCCTAAGGAGCACCATCGACGACGACAGAGACGGGAAGCTCGGCTAGAAGAGTAGAACGAGCAAATTTAGAGTGGAGAGATGGAGGCCATAGGGTTTCAAAAAACACACCCATGTTGGAGAAATCAGATACGGGCCGAGAGGAGACAGGGATTAAGTCCGTAGAAAGGTGAGATTTAGGAGAGGGGGGGTTATTGATCGGGGAGGGATGTGAGGATTGGTTATGGACCGGTGCCATGGGCGCCAGAAGGAGAAAGGCGACGAGAAACGGGCAACGAAATCGGGCAAGACGTCGTAGCAGGAAGAACAGGGAAGAGAGAAGCGAGAGCGTCTCTCTCTAGAATTCAAAATTCAAATTGTCTCTGGAATTGAGATTGCCATTATGGAATTGAGGCCGTTTTGGCTTTGAGGCTGGGTTGGCTTCGCTGATAAGGCGTTTGGTTTGCGGACAAGGCATGTATATTGCTGATGTGCTGCATAATCTGTTGATGTGGCTGCGCAGTGGTGGTGAGGCTGCTTTGGCTTGCTGACATGGCATGTATAGTGTGGAATCGAGTTCGGCTTGGTCTTGCTGATGTGGATTAGCTTAGCATCTGATGCTCTATTCTGCTAGCTTGATTTTTTGCCGAGCTGGTGTTTTGTTGGGTGCTAAGTGCCTGCTGAAGTGGCTCTTTCTGCTGAAGCTGCCGGTTTGCCGATTTTGGCATGCCGGTCTTCTTCCCCAGATGGTGTGAATGGATTTTAGTTAATGTGATTTTATGTACACAAGTTGGCTGCGACAATTGCCCCTATGTTGCTGCTGAATGTGCAGCCCTTTGGGGGGCTGTGTGCTGATTTGGAATTATCATTCGTGCGCTGATGTGGTAGTGTGGCTGATGCCATTGATGCTGTGCTGAATTCAAATATGCTTCTATTTGCTGCATAAGCATGCTGAAGGAGTTTCCCCTCTTTTGTATACCGGCTCCCTCTCTCACATTCTCCCGGTCTGTTGTCGCCAGCTAGCCTGCAGTTGCATTCGGCCAATTTCGATCTTGTGTAAAGGCCGAATTTGAATTGTGGCCGTTTCCTTCTGATATTGAGAAGTGGGTTGCAACTGTAGCAGTTCTCCCGGTTTTGTGGATCGCTGCTGGATTCTCCCAATTTCCTCGCTTCTTCTCTTTGGCATACCGGCTTCCTCTCTCACATCTTCCTGGTTTGTAGTTGCTTGCAAGATTGCAGTGGGGCGGTATAAATTTGAGACCGGGATGCTCCTGCTGACATGGAATGATGGCTTACTCCTCGTCTGATATACCTCTTGGTGGGGTGCCTGCCTTTCTGCCGGATTGAGCCTTCAGTCCGGTATGGGGCCTGGCTTGCGGGCATGAAATGGATTGAGATTAGGCAAGCTGTTTATGTTGAATGTGTTTTGTGGGCCGGATTGCATGTGGTTGTTTTAGATGATGTTAATCTTGATGTTGTTTTTTTCTATTTTCTTACGCTCAGTTTCATGATTTTGTTCATGGTGGTGCTCGGGGAATACCCTAACTCGTTATTCTACCTCTAAGTCAGCAAAATACTTGGAGCTAGAACATTGTCTTGTAATTCCATTTATTTTAATTTAATTTACTTACTTAACAAAAAAAAAGATATCTCGGCGGATTGCAACTCGAAAAAGGAGTCATGGTCATTTGCACACCTCATCCCAGCCTAAAAGTGGCAAAAGTCTTCTGATTCTCTTCATGTACTTGAGAACTGTCTTAGGAATGGCCCCTGGATCTTTGCAGGGCATCCCCTGTTTCTCAAAAAAATGGAAACCGGGCATGCCATTGTAGAAGGAAGAGCATAAATCCTTCCCAATTTGGATTACATTATCAAATGTACCAGTGGAGTAGTGGACTCCAATGGGATTGAGCTGGTTAGCTAGTATGGTGGGAAAGCCTTTACATTTAGACCAGCTCACTGAGAAGATGGAAAGAATGAACTTTGCACGTGTCTATGTGGAAATTAAAGCTGATGCGCCCATGCCTTCTTAGCTGCGTATTAAAACAGAAAGCTCCTCTGAACTGCTTGATCAAATGTTTACTATTATACAAATCAATTACCAATAGAAGCCCAAACGTAATCACATGAGTTCTCGGGTTAGGTTGTCTGATGTTCATCCTAAAACTGCTGCAATATTTAGGCCTGCTGGTAAAATCCTGCCAAATGTAATACCCCCCTCCCCTTAGCATGGTAACTAAGAGTAGGCATAATTCTAATGCCTCTAGTGAGGCCATTCCTGACAAAGAGGTTCTGCCTGTGTCCAATTCCTTTGCCGCCTTATAGTAAGGCGAGATGGAGAGTAAACATCAGACCAATTCTGAGATTATTCTCAGCGATGAGATGAAGGATGATCCCAATGGCAAGGATTGTATCCGTATGGAGTTCGATAATCCTATCGCGTCAGCTTGGAGTCTGAGTGAACATCAGAAGAAACCTATCGGCCTGTTAGCCCCTGGAGTGGAGTCCAAGACTAAGGAAAATGAGGCGATGTCTCAGCAACATCCTAATTATGGGGCAGCATCTGTAGACAGCTATCCCGAAGGTATTGGCTTTCTTCCCATTGAAGGACGTGACTCTCCTCTGGAAGACCAAGAACGCCATACCCAGATCGTGGATGATGTGCTCATGTGTGGCAATGCTCAGCAAGAAAACATCAAAATGGAGCGGCATCCAGTATCATATGCAGATATTATGAAATGTGGAATCTTGAATCCTGCTGATGTGACGGGTTCATATAAATCCCCTCATGCCCACTCGACCTATTACGGAAGAGGATTGTCTGGATGCTCAATGAAGACCTTACGATCATGATGAGATCGTAGGACCTCCTGCTATTGGCAAGGCTTCCAGAATTGGCTCCGCTTCCCATGTTGTCCCAGACCACCATCAAAGAGGGGAATTAAGCCCGAGCACCAAACTTGGTCAGCTGAGAAGAAATATTTTGGAGCTTCGCAAGTAGTTCACCATTCCTGGAGCACACGGTATAGAGGACTCTTGTGATGACTGAGACATCCATTATCATGACCTTAGGCTAAAGTCTATTCTAAAAAAACCAAAAAAGCCTAAGAAGAAATGCTCTCCTTAGGCTTTATGACCGAGATCATATCAGTTGGCAACTTAATGGTGCTGAAGTTGGCTTCAGTTTCTTGTAGCTGCTGTGTGGCTTTGGTGCATCGGCAGTTTGCTGGCTGCCTCTAGACGGTGGCATTTGCTGATTGTTGTGCTGCAACGCAAGATGCTCTTGCTTGTTGATGCTTGTGTGTCTGAATGTGTGTAATTTCAGATTACATATTTTGTATTATCTATTGTACCGTTTGCTCGGAGTATGCCCTAGCTTTCTATGTTTTAAATCCAAGTCAAAATACTTGGAGATAAAACATAGATTTTGTAATTTTTTTTCCTACAATCTAAAATACTTACTTACCAAAAAAAAAAAACAAAGAGATCATATCAGTTGGGCTGAGGTGGTATTTTGACCGAAATCCATTATGGCTGGGATGGTAGAATTGCCCGAGATTAAAGGGAGACAAAACTCTTGTCCAAGGTGCAGCCCTCTCACCTGAGATTAAAGGGATGGTGGATGAGGTCGTGATCCTGTTGCATATGGACAAGGTGCAGCCCTCTCGCCGAGGTGTTGTCCTCTTTTCCCTATGAGACTCAGTTTAGGGGAGCTAGTGATTTGGCCCGTGCTTTAGAGGGGTGGAGTGCATTATGGCGAGTTGATATGAAACTCTCCAGCCGTGTTCCTGTCTTCTGTTTTGATTGTTCTGGTTGGTGGCCTTTGCAGATGTAATTCTACTTACTCCTTTGGCTTATTTTTTGGTTTCATAAAATATTTCATAGTGCTCGGGGGATGCCCCAGTGTCTTTGATCTAAATCCAAGTCGGCAAGACACTTGGAGATAGATAATTATTTATGTATCTTTCTTTCCACTTTCATTTATAAAATTTACTTACCAAAAAAAAAAAAAAACTACACCTAGAATGATTGTCGTGACCCCTCTATTAGCTTTTTCCGAAAATTAGATCATTTTTTTGTAAGTAAGTAATATGCATTAAATTTAAAAGAAAATTACAAAACTTTATGCTAACTCCAAGTGTTTTTCCGACTTAGAATTAGAACAAAGACAATGGGGTGTATCCCAAACTTCACGAATAAGTCCTGATCTGAGACCAAGACCCACGACATGAAAAAATAAAAATACAATCGAAAATACATCGGATCATCATAGATCATATGCCTCCAAATAAAAGTCACTTAGTCTTCTAAAAACCTTTTTTTTTTTTTGATAAGTAAGTGTGTATTTTGGATTAACGGGAGTAAAAATTATAAAAAAATATATTATAACTCCAAATTTTGATTTGGAGTTAGAACATAAAAAGTTAGGGTATACCCCGAGCATCTGGTACATCAGAGAATTCCTCAAAAAAACCAAAGAGGAACTATCTAACAGAAGAACCAAAGAAACAAAAACTTAATACAGTCATTATACAGAAGCTAAAGCAAAAAAGTTACTCCCAAGCAGACCAGCACAACAACACCCGATCACCCTGCAGCAACTTACTATATCACACCGGGACTGCCGACAGCCCAAAGTACCCAAGTATTCCAATCAACCGGGAGCACATGGTAGCTGCAAACACACATCATCAGCACACCCCAGGAGTTACAATCAATTCAATAACAAACTGCATCAATAATGCCAGTTAAAAATCAGAAGTCTTCTTCTTCTTCTTCTAAAAACCATATCGGCCAAACCGTCTATTGGTAGCAAATCGGGTAAGGGCGCAGCAAATCAGACCGATTTTTTAGCTAATTGCTTTAAACCAGCAATAGGCAAATCCTGGCTAACAAGATTCGCTCCAAGATTCGCTATCACATTGGTAATGGTGTTAACACATTCTTATGGCTTGATTGTTGGCACCCTCTTGGACCCCTCTATGATTGATTCAATGAGAGAGTCCGATGTATAACTGGGTTGCCCAATGACGCGAAAGTAAAGGATATTATCAAGCGTGGCAGATGGAGGTGGCCAAATCTGTTTGATTTGGAGGTTGCAGAAATTGTTAGAAGCATGCCACCTTACCACCCTGATTCCTCCTCTAGAGATGCGGTAATATGGTGTGAAGACATAAATGGGGTTTTCTCGACTAAATCTTCTTATGGGCTGTTCCATGAGTCTAAAGAAACGGTGCCTTGGTTCAACCTTGTATGGGGCCTGAAGCTCACTCCGGCTCATGCCTTTATTTTATGGCTGGCTATTCGCCAGAGACTTAGCACTCTGGATCAAGTGGGCACCTTCATCCAACAATCGGTATCTTGTACCCTGTGTTCCAATGGATCTGAATGACACGACCACCTCTTTTTTGCTTGCCCTTTCTCTTCGACTGTTTGGAAGATGATGCGCCGTAAGGTTGGGATGATTTGGCCTTATCCTAATTGGCATTCCAACATTATGTGGATTGCAAATCTATTGAAAGGAAAAAACCTTAAAGCTCATTCTTTCCGTCTCACTCTTGTTGCCTCAGTTTACTATATTTGGAAAGAAAGAAACCAACGCATTTTTAAAAAATCAGTGCCTCTCAATGAACACCAATTGATTACTCAAATCACCTCTGCAGTTCGGAGCAAGCTGGAAACCGCTCAAATCGACAGGAGGCATAGCTCCAGATCTATTCTGACTAGATGGAGTATCCCCCTTTTAAACCGGAGATGATTTTCCTTTCCTTCTTAGTTTACTGATAGAACTTTTTGGACTGTGCTGCGGTCGTTTTTTTCTTGGGAGACTCACTTCCTGTCTGCCATATGGAGTGTGGACGGATGCTCTTTCCTAGTTCTTTAATTTGCTGTTAGTCTTGTCGTCCGCTTTGTTAAGATAGTTGGTTGGGCCGAAGTGTCTTATATATAAAAAAAGCGTGTTTGTAAGTTGGGCTGTCGTGGACTTGTGGTTCCAGCTCCCGCTAGACTGCCTGGCGAGGTCCAGGTCGATGCCTGGCTCCTCTAGATAGCTATAGCCTGTCTCTATGGTTTAGGTATGGGATGTCTGCTGTAGTAGTAGTTGTAGCTCCTTTGGGCTGAAGGAACCTCTGTTCCTAAGCTTCTGGTTCCGTTAGAGGCTGGAATAGGTTCCTTTTAAGGAAGTGTCAGTTTTGTTTCTCGGTCGCTCCTGGTTAGATGGATCTAAAAATAAAAAAATAAAAAAAGATCTATTCTTTATTGTTAGAGTCTTCAATTATTTGGTCGTAATTAGGATCTTAAAGAGTTGGTTTTTTTCTGTTTTTTGGTTTTTAATTGGTTTGCCCTTGGTGGTCATTTTTTGGCTTTTTCCCCTAGCTCCCTCGCTTGGTTAAAAAAAAAGGTATATATATATTTTCTTCCATGGTTTTTCTTTGGCTTGCTGGCTGTTGGTCATCCCCTGGTAGGGTATTGGTTATTGATGCTCTCTGCTGTACTATTGAGGTGGTGTTAAACTCGTTTGCTCAAGCCATGATCAATCTAGGCTGTGTAATGGTTAGTGTCCCCGACACTCTGGTTGAGGTTTTTCTGTTGAGGGGGATTAGTGGCCTCGTGACTAGGTGTGTCATAGCTGCTGCCGTCTTGGAATTGCGTGATGCTGATGGCTTGGCTGGTAGTGGTGTGGTCAGGATAGCTCTGGTGCTGCTGTTTGTCTAGGCTGTTGTCCTTCTATACTAATTTACTGTTGGCCTTGCTGTCTTGAGTCACCTTACTGCTCCTTTTGTAGTTCCTGTAGGGCTGTGGAGATTAAATCGGCTGCTGATGTAGAGTAATGTTGCTTCGTTCCAGCTGTCCTCATTGTGCTGGAATCAGACTATAAGCTGGGCTGGAATCTTCTTGGTGCTGTGGCAGTAGGCTGTGCTGATCTTATGGTAGGAGTGAGTGGGTTTTCGGGCTAATCTGCCATGTCTAGGTTAGTTGAGGGTGAACTCTCCTAGTTCTCGGATTGTAGTGGTCGGGTTTCGTCTGCTGTGAGCTTCGGGCTGGAAAAATCCATAACAGCACATGCAGTGATGCTCTGCTCCTCTTTTGCTTACTTGTGGCAATGAGTTGCTGATGAAGCATAGCTATTGGCATGTGATTAAGTTTTGCTCCTGGTGCTTTTGTGTATTGCTACTGATTTGTTGGGAGTGTAAGGTATTTAATTGCCAAGGGATGATGCAGGTCTGGCAAAGTGTAAGTCTTTGTTGATTTGGTTTGTAGCAAATCTATGGAACTATGTATAGTTCGCAAATACTAAGGGCTACTATATGAGGTCATTCATCTGGTTGCTGTATTCTGAGGAGAATTGCTACTGCTCCCGTTGTCCTAGCAGTGCGTTGCTACTGGTGCAATGCTGTCGGAGTGAATTTGTACCTAGTATTTTGGCTGTTGGTGGTGCTGTAGGCTGTTGGAGGTGCCATAGTCCCCATACTATTGCTGGCTGAAGCGAGTGTTTTCACTCAGCTGATAGCTCTGGCTGTGTGTGTTGTCTATGATGAAGCACTGTATCAGATATATGATGCTGGTTTTATTGCTTCTCCATTAGCGTTTAGTTGTCTATAGTAAAGTTGGATCTTTGCTTTTGTTCATTAATCTGGTGTCAAGTGTGTTGGGGTCACTCCCTTGTGGCACTTATGTCGGTAGACTCAAGAGGAAAAGGATGCCGACTTTCTTGAGTGGTCTGAGAAACCTGTCAAGAGGGACGAGGACTCGTTGGAGGCGCCATGTCTGAGAGGTTGCTGAGGATATGGACGAGGACTCCACGAATCTAGGCGTTGACTCTCTCTCTCCCGTAGGCCTGCTGTAGCCACATTTCACAGGTGGGCAGTTGACTCACTCTGATTGGATGTTGAGGCGGCTACAACTTCCTATGGTGTCAGGCTTGCCATTCTGGCACACCGGCCGTGCGCCTGCCATGGCAGGCCTAGGGGACGTGGTCCTGCCACCCTACTTGTAGTAGGGTGGCTGGCTGATCACTAGGCCCTTTGTGTATATAAAGGTTTGAGCCCTTGCTTGTCTAATATACGTTGTTGGCTGCGTGTAATGGTGTGAGAAATCACTTGGACAAGAGCTTTGAGAGAGTTGCGGGCAAGCCTTGTTGTAAAGATAGAATGAGAAACACTTTTAGAGAGAGATTGTGTGATATACACTTAGTGATTGTTTTCTTTTGTTTGAGCTTTGTGCAGCTAACAACCTTATAAACAATCATTTTTCATAGTGTATTCTTTGGTGGTTTTTCCCTTAGTTAAGAAGGTCTTTTCACGTTAATCTCGTGTGTGTTTCTCTCTTGTTTTTCTATCTTTACTTTTGGCCGTCTGACTGAGAGCTCTGCTCTGTAGCTGTCCGAGTGATCCGTTCGCCCAGTCACCGTGTCTTCCGTTTTACGCCAACAAGTGGTATCAGAGACTTTGGTTCTTTGAACGGTAACCTGTTGCTGGCTGCTATGGAGGTTGGAAGCAAGATGACTTGCTTAAATGGAACCAACTTTGACACTTGGCAGAGAAGATGTCAGACTAGCTCTTTGTGAAGTCCATGCACAATCCCATTTTTGCCACAGAAAAGCCGGCGGCAAAAACGGACTACGAGTGGACGTTGGAGCACAAGCAAGTGTGTGGGTTCATACGGCAGTTTGTGGACGACAACGTGTACAACCACGTTCAGGGAGAGTCCAATGCCAAGGAGCTTTGGGAGAAGCTGTAAAAGCTCTATGCCTCCAAGATTGGCAATAACAAAATCTTCTACTTGATGAGGCTAATGCAGATCCGGTACAAGGACAGTTCATTTGTCGCCGACCACCTGAATGAACTTCAGGGTTGTGTGGACCGACTGAATGGCATGGGGATCAAGTTTGAGGATGAGGTGCTCGGACTCTGGCTCCTAGCAACCCTCCCGGACTCATGGAAGGTCATGAGGATCACCATTGCCAATACAGCTCCAGACGGCGTGATGACTTTGGAGATGGCCAAAGGAACTACGCTAAACAAGGAGGCGAGACGGCGGTCTCAAGGCACGTCCACCTCTCCGCACTCCGAGGTCCTTGTCACCGAATCAAGGGGAAGGAGCCGAGGATGTGGCCCAAAGTCTGAAGACAAAGGGCAGAGTAAGTCACGCTCTCGGTACCAGAACATGGAGTGCCACCATTGTGGCAAGAAGGGCCACATTAAGAAGTTTTGTTATAAGTGGAAGCGTGAAAATGCTAGAAAAGAAAGAGGAGAAAAGAGACGTGGCGAGGAAGAGTCCTCGATCTCTGTTGTCACAGGAGGTAACCTCTTTCTGGCCTGTGAATCTGAAGACTCTGTAAGCGTGGCCGAGCAAGCCTCTGACTGGGTGGTGAATTCTGGCGCATCCATCCACGTCACTTCCAGGAGAGAGCTGTTCTCCACTTACACTCCGTGTGCCCCAGGAGTGTTGAAGATGGGCAATATGGAGACGTCCGAGATCATTGGACGAGGCGACGTCTCCTTGCTGACGAACAATGGAGCCCAACTGATTTTGAGGGACGTCCTAGATGTCCCCGATATTCATATGAATATCATTTCAGTTGGATGGCTTAATGATGAAGGCTATTACAGCATCTTTTGTGACGGCAGTTTCAAGCTGAGAAAGGGTTCCATGGTGGTTGCCCGAGGAGTAAAGGCTTCAGGCCTTTACTTTTTGTTTTGGTAAGTAAGTTAATTGTATTAAAAAGAAAAAATTATAAACTATGATTTAAACCAAGTGTTTTTCCGACTTTGAGTAAAATCATAACCACGGGGCTTAACCCGAACAACAAATAACTACAAAACAGCCAAGTCCTACACCTGAAACCCTTTGATGGAAGGGAATCAATACAATTCAAAACCGGCAGCACTAGTATGGTGAGAAAAACAAGAGATTGCATCTCAAAAACAGTATCACCAACAGCACCCTGCATCAGATCAGCCATATCTTCGAGCATCTGTGGGGGAGCAGCATAGGAAACCAAAAATCTTCAGCACACGCACAGCCTCAACATTCACATGTAGAATTCCAATATACAGCAATGAGATGGCTCCCAATCAGCTGTACACATACGATTTGCAGGAAAATTCCTGACTCCACATCATCTCAGACGGTAGTACCCGTCACAACATCGAAACAAAAAGCAGTGCACATGGAGCTTGCTTTCGACAGCAGCTCCTTGCTTCGTCAGCTTCAGTTGCCATGCTTCAGAAGAACGCCACATCAACAATTCCACGTCAGGAGGCGAGCCCAGCCACGTCAGCGTATCAGCATCAGTAAGAAACATGTGAACCGTAGGTCAATCCCAACGCCAGAAAAAACTCCGTCCAAAGGATAGCCTAGAGGCACTCCGGACAATGCACACCAGCCTTAGAAGCTTCGGAAAATAGCACTCCAGTCTACAAGCTCCGGCTATACAGCAACAAAAAATAATTTTTTTTTTGGAGCATCAGATATGATAAAAGTAATCCTCTCCAGCCAAGAAAACACCGGACCAAAATGGATTCACTCCGGATTTCGGTGTTCTTACACTCCGAAGACTGGAGCTCCCATATTCCAGAAACCGGAATTCTCACACTCCGGATTCCGGATCACACTCACTCCGGAAACTGAATTTCAAACACGCAGGTCGCACCTTCTTTTTTTTTTGAAACCCACTCCGGATTCCGGAGTTCACACCATACACTCCGGATTCCAGAGCTCTCACCCTCTGGAGTCCGGAATTCACTCAGAAAATTTTTTTTTTGACGTGGAATCCACTCCGGATTCCGGAGTTTACCCCACACACTCCGGATTCCGGAGTTCTCACACTCCGGAGTCCGGAGTTCACAAATTTTTTTTTATGATGTGGAATCCACTCCGGATTCCGGAGTATACACCACACACTCCGGATTCCGGAGCTCTCACACTCCGGAGTCTGGAGTTTACAAATTTTTTTTTTTTGTAAGTGGAGAATACACAAGCATAACCCAAATTTTCATCCTCCACGGAGGTAGTCCAATCTTCATACGCAAATCACTTCGGGCGAAGGGCACTAAAACAGCCAAGTTCCAGCAGCTGCTTTCCAGCGCCATTTGACAGCATGGAGATGGCATAAGCCATTCCACACAGCATCAAAATAAATCAACAGCAATCAGGATAATAAAGGCTCCAACAAAGACAACAACTGGAACAGCAACAACAAAACGCAGGATCAAATCCTGAGAAACAGCTAGCACAACTACAAACATCAAAAACCTGCCAATCCACATCAAGATCTTCTGGGCTACAGCAATAATATATCAAAGGTAGTGCAGCTGATCCTCCAGCCGTTCAATGCAACTGAAGCAACAGATATGATCAGCCCATTTTGTACCAGAACAACTAAAAGAGATCAGTATTTATGCAGATTTTTCGCTGTACAGCAGCAACAGGTATGATCAACCAAAGCAGGCATATCAAAAGCTGCAATCCCAACTTCTGCGTCAACAAAAAACCACCCAAACCACAAA
This sequence comes from Nepenthes gracilis, assembly GCA_033239525.1. Lineage (NCBI taxonomy): Eukaryota > Viridiplantae > Streptophyta > Magnoliopsida > Caryophyllales > Nepenthaceae > Nepenthes > Nepenthes gracilis. The sequence goes on from BSYO01000029.1 coordinate 7,667,865, forward strand.
CTGGAAAATCCAACACAACACCATAAGACTCCCTTGCAGACCGCGTAGAGGATCCGACCAGCTACCCCAATGTTCTACATCTGCATAAGAGACTCACCCAAACTCAACACGGGTAAGATTAAGTTGGTACTACCCAGCAAACAAACGGCCCCAACCACACCCAGCAACAGTAACAAGCGGGAGGACTTGCCAAAGGCCGAGGAGGCAGAGATAAATGCCACAAGATGTGTGGAGTCCTCGGGCTTCTGGTACAAAAGGCTCGGACACATGAGTGAGCGTGGCATGAGTCATCTGGCCAAGAAGGGTCTCATCCCAGAGATGGATGGAGACAGGCTGAGGACTTGCCCTCACTGCATGGCGGAGAAGCAACAGCGAGTCTCCTTTCAAGGAGATGCATCATCCAGGAGGTCCGAGGTCCTAGAGCTCATCCACACGGATGTGTGTGGTCCCCTCCCGGAGAGGTCTTTTGGAGGAGCACAGTACTTTGTCTCCTTTATTGATGATTACTCGAGGAAGTTGTGGGTGTTCCGCTGAAGACCAAGGATATGGTCGCGAAAATCTTTGAGCAGTTCCATGTCCTCGTTGAGCATGAGACCGGGAGAAAGTTAAAGGCAGTCCAGAGCGACAATGGTGGAGAGTACATTGGGACTTTTGATGCCTATCGTCGAGCTGATGGTATCAAACATCAGAAGACTCCACCAAAGACGCCACAGTTGAATGGCATGGTCGAGCGGATGAATCACACCCTGATGGAAAGGGTCAGGTGCATGTTGTCCGAGGCCAAGCTTCTGGGATCTTTTTGGGCCGAGGCCTTGAAGGCGGCCGCCCACGTGATCAACCGGTCGCCCAGTAAGCCTCTGGACAGGAAAGTTCTAGAGAAGATTTGGACCGGGAAGGAACCAGCTTTCAACCATCTTCGGACTTTTGACTACAAGGCCTTTGTTCATGTTCCGAGAGATGAGAGGACCAAGCCGGAGCCAAAGACAAAGCAATGTGTCTTTCTGGGCTATGGCGAGGTTGAACTTGTGTATAGGTTCTATGACCCAAAGGAAAAGAAGCTGGTCCAGTCCCGAAATGTGGTCTTCATTGAGGACGAGACCATTGAGGATATTGGGAAAGAGGAGTCTTAACCTAATACTTTCCGGACGGACAGAGTTGATGTGGATGCTATCCGTCCAGTGCCTCTTGTGTCCGATGTCTGCAAACCAAGAGTGGTTACCAACCATGATGAGGCGGTTCTAACGCCTCAGGATCAGGTTAAAGATTTGGTGCCTCAACAGGCCGAGGTGGCCCCTGTGAGACGGTCGTCCAGGGAGAGACGTTCGTCCGTCCGCCTTCCAGCAAGTGAGTATGTCCTCACTGTAGTTGGAGAACCTGAAGATTTTGGCGAAGTCATGTGTAGCGCTCAGAATGATAAATGGTTTGAGGCCATGAAGGAAGAAATGATCTCTTTTCATGAAACCATACCTTTGAGCTGGCTAAGCTACCCAATGGAAAGAGGGCCCTGAAGAACAAATGGGTCTTCCGGCTGAAGTCGACCGAGGACGAGAGAAAGCCAAGACACAAGGCACGGCTTGTGGTGAAGGACTTTGGTTAACGCAAGGGTGTTGACTTTGATGAGATTTTTGCACCTATTATGAAGATGTCCTCGGTCCGTGTGGTGTTCGGACTGGCAGTGGCTTTGGATTTGGAGGTTGAGCAACTAGACGTCCAGACAGCTTTTCTCCATGGAGATCTAGAAGAAGAGATCTACATGGAGCAACCAGATGGCTTTAAAGTCAAGGGGAAGGAATGACTGGTTTGTCGTTTGAAGAAGAGCTTGTATGGGTTGAAGCAAGCTCTGAGACAGTGGTACCAAAAGTTTAAGTCTGTTATGATCAGACGTGGATACTATAAGACTACTTCCGACCACTGTGTCTTTGTCCAGAGATTTTTGAAAAATGACTTTGTCATCCTCCCCCTTTATGTGGACGACATTCTGGTTGTCGGACAAAACAGTGCTCGGATCAAGGAGCTGAAAGAGAAATTGGGACAGTCTTTCGCTATGAAAGACATCGGACCAGCGAAGTGGATTCTGGGGATCAGAATATTTCGCGACTGAGGGGACAAGAAGCTTCGGCTGTCCCAAGAAGACTATGTTGAAAAGGTCCTTCAGCGATTCAACATGAAAAGCTCCAAGCCTGTCAGTACCCCTCTGGCTAACCATTTTAGGCTGAGCAAGCAGCAGTGTCCATCCTCGGACACTGAGAAGGTGTGTATGAGTAAGATTTCTTACTCCTCCGCCGTTGGTAGCTTGATGCATGCGGCGGTGTGTACGCGGTCGGACATTGCTCATACGGTTGGTCTGGTGAGCCGATTTCTCTCAAACCTAGGGATGGAGCATTAGTCCGTGGTAATGTGGATTTTCAAATATCTCCGTGGGGCCTCCAAGATAGGTTTGCAGTTTGGAGGAGAGAAGCTTCAGCTGTTTGGGTACACGGATGCCGATATGGCCGGGGACGTTGATTCTTGGAAATCAATATCCAGATACTTGGTAAAATTTATGGGAGGGGCGGTCTCCTAGCAGTCCGAGTTACAGAAGTGCGTCGCTCTCTCAACTACGGAGGCAGAGTTCATTGCCGTGACCAAGGCCTGCAAAGAGATGCTTTGGATGAAGAGGTTCATTCAAGAGTTGGGTCCAAGGCAAGAGACGTATGAGGTCCTTTGTGATAATCAAAGTGCCATTCACTTGTGTAAAAACTCCTCATTCCATTCCAGGTCAAAGCACATTGACGTGCGATATCATTGAGTGAGAGATATTTTTGACGATGGGCAACTATCAATTGGAAAGGTCCGCTCGGATGACAATGGCTCGGACATGTTGACCAAAGTTTTGCCAAAGGGAAAGCTGGAAGCTTGTTGTGACATTGCCAGTCTAACTAACTTCACTCCCACTCGGTCGTGAGGGAAAGTTTGTCGGGGTCACTCCCTCGTGGCACTTTTGTCCGTGGACTCAAGAGGAAAAGGACGCGGACTTTCTTGACTGGTTCGAGAAGCCTGTCAAGAGGGACGAGGACTCGTTGGAGGTGTCATGTCCGAGAGGTTGCTGAGGACATGGACGAGGACTCCACGAATCTAGGAATTGACTCTCTCTCTCCCGTAGGCTTGCTGTAGCCGCGTTTCACAGGTGGGCAGTTGACCCACTTTGATTGGATGTTGAGGTGGCTACAACTTCCTAGGGTGTCACGCATGCCATTCTGGCACGCCGGCTATATGCCTGCCATGGCAGGCCTAGGGGGCGTGGTCCTACCACCCTACTTGCAGTAGGGTGGCTGGCTGACCACTAGGCCATTTGTGTATATAAAGGCTTGAGCCCTTGCTTGTCTAATACATGTTGTTGGCTACGTGTTGTGGCATGAGAAATCACTTGGACAAGAGATTTGAGAGAGCTGTGGGCAAACCTTGTTATAAAGATAGAGTGAGAAATACTTTTAGAGAGAGATTGTGTGATATACACTTAGGGATTATTTTCTTTTGTTTGAGCTTTGTGCAGCTAACATCCTTGTAAACAATCATTCTTTATAGTGTATTCTTTGGTGGTTTTTCCCTTAGTTAAGAAGGGTCTTTCCACGTTAATCTCGTGTGTGTTTCTCTCTCGTTTTTCTATCTCTATTTTTGGCCATCCGACCAAGGGCTCTGCTCTATAGCTGTCCGAGTGATCCGTCCGCCTGGTCACCATGTCTTTCTTCTGTTTTGCGCTAACAAAGTGATGCCTTATGAGGATCGAGGAGATCCTTTACCTGAAATCTGTATTTTACAGTGCCGCAATCCTTTCTCCTGCTAGCCGAGTTGCTGTTTGTTGCTGTCAGCCTTGTTGATTTCCTTGGAATTGGGCTGCTGATTTTTGATGGAATCCGGCATTCTCAATGACAAGTGAAGCTACTCTTATCGGCTGCTGATTTCAAGTAGATTGTAGGTGTGATGCTGATACCTTTTTGCTGAATGGTGGTGTGCAGCTATGAGTTTGGATTGGTTTTCCTTCCGAGGTGCTGAAATGGATCAGTACTGTGGCCGGCTACAGTGCCGCCCATGGACTTGCTGATGCCCTGCTGGTTGATGGACATGTGACGTTGCAGCGTCTAAGGTAATCCTCTGGCCAACAAGCCAACTCAATTCAAAGATGCTCTGATCTCCTGCTGGTCACTGCTAATTTCTTAGGTGTGTTGGACTGATAGGCTTTGACTCAGTAGTTGAATATGGCGGCTAGCTCCCGGTTTGGTTCTCAATCAACCGACCGGATAGGTGTTGTTATGTAGCCGATTCAAATGTCGTTAACCTTGCTGGGTTTTTTCCTTTTTGTTTTCTTTTGGACTCATGAATTGTTTCATGGTGGTGTTCGGGGAATGCCCCAACGTTTATGCTTGATCTCCAAGTCGACAAAACACTTGGAGATAGAACATAATTTTTGTACTTACTTTTATTATCAATTCAAATTATTTACTTACCAAAAAAAAAGAAAAAAAAAACCATATCGGCGGTAGAGGCTACGTACGCAGCATACAGCATCAATCGTGCTAGGCGCAGACTAGGCATCTCATTCTGGGAACGTGTGAGAGTTAGAACCGGTGTGCCTAGTAGTGCCAGATCGTCCACGTCAGCCAATCCCGGCAGCCTAACAGGGAATATCATTTCGCATACTGTGTAGCCAAACAAGTTGACCGGTAAATGTGTATCCTCACTCACAAAAGCCAGGTCGACCAACCATCCATTAATCCTAGTTCCCATTCGTGTCAATAGACCTTTTCTAGGAAATCAGGCAGGGAAACAGCTGGACTTCCTGAATGCCCTTTTTGATTGTAGCAAACCGAGCATAAGCAAACCGGCCAAATCCCACATTCCGGCATATACAGCAGACATTTCCAAACCAGACGAAATAGAACAGTATTCCAAATCGGCATTTTATTGCATATCGGGCAAAAAGCCTTCCATCCTTAAGTTGTAAAACGGGCAAAAAGAGCGCACACTGCCACGTTGAGGCATGTCAGGCAGAGTAGCAAAACATCAAATTACTACAATGGACCAAAAAAATCTAACCGGCATTTACAGCAGTAGCATACTGGCAACTAAAGGCTTACGGGCCACATCTTTTTTTTTGGTAAGTAAGTATTTTGGATTAAAGGGAGAAAAAATTACACAGCCTATACATTAATTCAAAGTATTTTGACTTGGAATTAATGCATAAAACGCTAGGGCATTCCCCGAGCAGTTTATACATCAAAATAGGGGTCCTCCAAGAGGACACCGATCAACAAAATCGGCAAAATTTAAAATTTGTCTGATGTTACACACGATCAGACATATCCCTGGCAGCTGCTCCCTTGACTCAGGGACAACTGCACGATCAGCATCAGCAACTTCACATCAAGAGGCAGCTTCATAATAAACTTCTGCTTCAGCCACAGCCCCTCACATAAGAAAACCGCAGCAACCAAGCAAAGGATAATCCTTGATTCCTCATCCATTGCATCAGCAGGGTTGGTAGCATATTCCCCACTAACCTGGTAGCAGAAATCTCCACAGGCAGAATGCCAGCAGTATCCTAAGCTTAACCGAAAATCAGATCCTGAGCAGGACACGAACTCCAAACCAAAGTCAGAGCCTATGCAGCAGAAGGATTACAACTTCTACAGCGAAGCCCATTCAGATGTTCACACATCAGAGTCGAGAAGACTTTAGGCTCCTCACTCTAGCATACACTAAAGCAACCATTCCTGCCAGTAGCAGAAATACCACAGCCCCTAACTCCGCCAGCAGCCGGCCCCCAGCTATAGTTGGACTGCTGCATTTCAGAGGCAATTCAGAACTACATGCTTCTCAAAACAAACTACATAAAACAACAGCACCAACCCCAGGTGCACTACCATCAAGAGACAACACACAGCACAAGGAGCCATCCACATTTCCTGCAGGATCCAATATCTGGCAAGAATGCAACATATAATCAACAGCAGAATATCAGGTTTTCGGCATTGATCTCCAGCAGAAGAAGATCTTCAGCAAATATTCCAACATGCCAACAGCATCAGATTCTGCAAACCAACCACCAAACAGGTAGAACAGCATCAGCTAGCAACAAGCCAGCCGACAAACCACAAGGCAGCAGTCCTGCCATCATCATTTGGGCACCAGATCAACATTCGGGAATGGCAAATGGGTATCATATCCAAATCGGCATTTGGGCAGCAACACCAACTCGGCATTCGATATCGACAAATGGCCACAACAGCCATCTCCAGCATCAACCAGATGAGCAAAGCAGCTGCCCCAAATACCACATCGGCACACCAGACCTTCCTGATCGACTACCTGGCAGCCAGCAACAGCACCCATATGCCAAGCAAGTTTCCAACATTTAGAGCAATCCATATGGAGACCAACACCAGCATATCAGCAAAACAGATAATACAGAATCTGATACCGATACAATAAGGAGACCAAACCAGAGCTAGTCTCAGCATTAGAAGCCATGACATTCATTCCAGCCTTTCAAATGGAATGAATGTCAGCAGGGACTGGTGTCTCGAAGCCGGCTCCTTTTGGTGTTTCTATTGATGCATGTTGAGTTTATGTTGAGCATGCTGAACCTGTTTTGATAGAACCCATTTTTTTGTTATTTAGGTTAATCGCCTTTCCTCCTAGAGGGTTTTTCATTTGTTTTTTTATGATTTTTCTGTTGTACTAGAAGCTCGGGGTATGCCCTAGCTGTTTATGTTTTTACTCCAAGTCAAAATACTTGGAGTAAAAACATAGATTCTGTAATTTTTTTCTCCCTATAATCCAAAATACTTACAAAAAAAAAAAAAATGTCAGCAGGGAACTGCCTCAGCATTCAGCAGATCAGAGGAAAGCTCCTCAAAGCAGCATCCTACACCAGAAGCAAACTATACATTGCTCCACAGATAGCTACAAACAGAAGGGTCTCCACCTTATCTGAAAGATCTCTTGCAATCAAATAGTCCCAAGACAGAGTGCACGGGTAACCCCCAAACCGTCCAATTGGAAGGAACACATAGGCAGAGGATCATCGAAGCCAACAGCACAGGACCCTTCTCAAACAGTAGTTCAGGGAACTATAAAAACGAAATGAACCAAAACTATGACCTAGAAGAAGCTTCATGGCAAATTTAGTCCTTTCACAACCACCATATCAATCACAATATCAGATAGAAAATGGCAAAAACACAGGCCAACCCTATAGCACCGCATCAGTAGGAGCTCTAGCATCCAAACAAGGCCACGGCCAGCTCTTCAGCACCCCAGCAAAGAAATCCCAAACCAAAGCTGCACGGGCTCCCCCCAACCCATCCAACAGGAAGGAACACACAAGCAGAGGGGCTTCAGAGCTAGAGCACAGGACATTCGTCAGCGACAGATCCAACGAGCAGCGCTAGAGCATTAGCTTCAGACAGCAGTTCCCGAACACAAAGAACACAGCACAGAGAATCCATCTACACCCCATCAGAAGAGGCAAACTGTCCAGGAAACACAAGCCGGACATCAACCAAAGCCGGAGCTTCCATAAGGAAACCGAAAACAGGGACTCTCAGCCCCGGCAGCCAAAGCATGGAAACCCAGCCAAATCCAGAGGCGAGAAACCCTAAAAAATCAAATTTCAAAGCTGAAATTTGATATTCTAAAGTTCAAATTTAAAGAAAGAAATAGAAACCGTAAAGAGTCCCAGAGAGTAGTAGAACTCCTCTTTGATACAGCCACTGCAGATGGGATAATGGTTCCAGCAAAAAACCCCAATCAGCTTCTGCACGAGCACCGGGCACCAAGGCAACAGCTCCAACAGACGATGATATAGGCCTACGGGAAAGATCCATCATCCCAATCTGATACAGCAAAACAGAAGTGGGAGAATCGGTCTGAGCTCACAGCCGCAGTCGAAGCCACTGAGGAGTGGAGTCAAAAACCGGGAGGGAACCGGGCGGAGCATCCAGGAGACCAGCTATGGCCGGCTCCGGCGCCGCCTGTCAGAGGAGGCAGAACCCTGGAGCGCCGCAGCAGGAAAGATTTTGAATTTGAAATCCTAGAGAGAAGAGAGAGTTTCTCTCTCTACGGCAGCAAAACGATCGCTGTTGCTTACGGGCCACGTCAGCAAGGCCAAACCAGCCACAACACCGTACCGGGCAAAACTGCAGCCTATCTGGGCAAATGAGCCACGACAACAAGGAAACCCAAATCGGGAAAAACACAACCTGTCAACATCCACCTATCCAGGAAAAACTCCATGCCAGCAAAAATAGACCGATTTTCCAAACCGGCATTTTCTGGCATTTTGTTGCACGCCGGCCATTGAGAACTATCCGGATACTGCATGCTCAGCAAGAAGTGCATCCAAAGAATGACTACCTCACAGAAGCAAATTATTTCAGCAGAATCCAAGACGTTAGCACGGCCAACACCTACCATCTGCTACCCTCAGACATACAAATTATTTCAGCATATGCCCATCTCGGCCATATGCTGGACCCAAGAATGCAGCAGCTTATTCTAGCAGCATGAGTTACTAGTCGTGGAAGACCACAAAACCTGCCAGACCCCAAACCTAGCTTAATTGGCAAACCAGATACCCAGTACTTGTCCCGTTCATAATATCATGGCAGAAGCCTTTCAACATAAGCAAATGCTGGTCCCAAGGAAACAGCAACATCATGCAGCAGCATAAGAAAACAAAAGGGAAAGACCATCATTCCTACCAAAACGCAACCTCATAGGCAAAATTGGCTTTCAGACGGCTAAAGAGCAGCTTTCGTGCCTGAGGAACCCTTAAAGTTCTTGGAAGCAGCTTTTCGTTGTCTCATTGACTTGGCTTGTTTCCAAGTTCCATCTTGCACCGTAATATCTCGATTGTGATGTACATCCTTAACACTTCGGCCAGTCAGCCGTTGTGAGCAGTTAGTGTTGTCAAATATATGGAGGCCCGCCACTAATCTATCCAGATCGCTATATTGACAAGATGGAAAAGCTGTTTTCATTTTCAGCAGGAAACTAAGAAAACCAAAAATTACTTACTTCCCTTCACGGATTGGAGAATCTCACGGATTAGTGGAAGTTGTTGGTTGTCTGCCGATTTGGTGTCCTACTGACGTGGGACTGTTTCTTTGCTGGTTTTTGTTGCTGTTGGTGTGTCATCACGCTGACGTGGCCTTTTGCCTAGAATGGATGAGTTGTGTGTGCATTTGGATATCTATGTTTTGTATATGCCCGAAGGAAATGAATGCGGCTTTGGCAGGTTTACATTTGCTCGGTCTTAGCCTGCCTAGATGGGCTGCCCGGATTGACGACGTGGATGATTTGGCACTCAGGGTCATACCGGTTCCTATCTCTCACTTTCTTGGTTTGGGCAGCCAGCTACGTCTAAATGATTAATGCTGTGTTGGGAGCATGCCTATAAAGTTGGTTGGCTGCAGGTTTGGATGACGTGGATGAATTGGCTCTGCTGGGCAGTCCGGCTAGCCGATATGGCGGTTAGGTGGCTCTATTGGAACCCTGTTCTGTGAAGTTCTGACGTTTCGCCTTTTTGTTATTTGTTTTCATGACTTTGCCATGGTGTTCGGGAAAGGCCCCTGATATGTGTTTTTCTTTCAAGTCGGCAAAACACTTGGAATAGAACATAGGTATTGTAATTTCTTTTCTTTTTAATGCACTTTACTTACTTACCGAAAAAAAAAATACTTGCTTCCCTTCAGGAGATAAGGAATCAATGTGTGGTTTAGAAGATTTAGCAACCACCAACAATCTGAAGGCTTCAAAAGGTGCACCAGAGGAGCTGTTCAGATTTGCCACATCCAGCGGAGAGGATGATTTGAACTCATCCCTTGTCTTTTTAGTTACACACACCAACAGTTATCTATAAAAACAATCACAATGTATCTTTGTTCCGGGGCGAGGGAGTTAATATGTAGCAGAGTATCTTTTGCCGCAAGCAACATCTGGAGGGCATAGAGCATTGGATCATTATCAACATCCTCAGCTGCCGTGGCCTCTTTGATCTGAGAAGATACATTTATAGGGCTTCTTTCAAGGACCCGTTGGTCGCCCGACGCAAAATCCTCATCGCCCACTGCCTCCTCGACAAGGCCTGACTCATCCAGGTGATACTTACTAGAAAGTCTTGAAATTGAGTCGGGAGTTAACTCAAAATCCACATTCAAGGATCGCAAGTCCGGTTTCCTCTCAATATGAGCTAAGTTATGTGAAAGAGAGCCCAGGCCTAATTTGCCACTACTCGGGACACGGCCATTCCGGACAGCAGGGCCAGCATGAGTGCTCGGAGCAGGGCCACCAGCGCAAGTACCTTTAGCCATTTCAGTGACTGGCTGAGAAATATCCATCAAAAAATCGGCCATCAAACCAGAGGAAACAGTATCCAAGTCAGAAGCAGTATCCATGCCTAAAGATTTACAGGACATCGGGGAACTTCCTTCCATTCTGATTATGTCCTGAGCAGCGAAATCAACAGGAGCCATGTGCACCACAGCCTCTTTACCTGGATCTGGATCAGGATCACCGCAGACTAGCTCACCGGAGGTTCAGGTTGCAACTCAGTCCCAGTGTCAGTGGAATTCTATCTTTCTTGATCAATTCCACAGACATATCAAGGCAACTGGCTTCAGAATGACTACAGTGCAGCTGCTCAATAGAGATCCATCGATTCAATGGCTGTGTTTAGGCCACCACAGCCAGGTTCTCCTAACATACAGGAGCCATATGAATCACCTTAGTAGAGACATCCACCTGCAGATTCGTCTCCTGTGATTTGAGATCAACAATGTGGGCTTCCAGCACTGATGGAGCCTCATGGCAGGCCTTAACTTCATCAAGGTTACTCTGTTTGGCTTTTTGGTCAGACACTCGATGCGCCGACTTTCATTGAAAAGCCACCGCAACCTCAACAACAGTGGCTCCAGACTGTTCACAGTATGAGATGCACACCGGTTCCTTACATGTTCTCGGTATGAGATGCACGGTCTGCGCCTAGCACGTTTGTTGCTGTATGCTGTGTACGTAGCCACTACTGCTGTTAGAAGGCTAAGTTAGTGTCTTTTATTTGGTAGAATATGATCTACAATGATCTGATATATTTTTTATTGTATTTTTTATTTTTTTCATGTCGTGGGTTTTGGTATCTGATCAGGACTTATTCATGAGTTTTGGGGTACTCCCCATGGTCATTGCTCTAATTTTAAGTCGGAAAAATACTTGGAGTTAGCATAAAATTTTATAATATTCTTTTAAATTTAATGCATTTTACTTACAAAAAAAAACAGTGGCTCTAGACTTTAATCTGATTTTTGCTGGGAGTGGGTCATCACAACCCACTTCAACACATACTCGGGCGAATTGTACTCGGTCCATTCTAGCAGTGTTAGAATCTAGCTGAATGGGCTTGCCAATTCCACTAGCGATCCAACTTAGGCCTAAAGGGGTCCAATATTCAATCGGAATATTGGTCAAAGTGATCCAGACTGGGAACCTTTTGTGGGATTCCTTAGTAAGAGCCATACCAGGCATCCATCTTGAAAGAAAAAGAGTTTTCCGTCCAAAGGCCCAGGGACCTTTTGATAAACACTTTTTTTTTGTAAGTAAATTAAACTTAAAATGAAAGAAAGTACAAAACAATATTCTAACTCCAAATGTTTTGCCTACTTAGAGGTAGAACAACAAGTTAGGGCATTCCCTGAGCACCACCATGAACCAAGTCGTGAAACCAGACGAAAAAACACAAAATTCATCTAGATGAGCATCATCTAAGCCGGCCACATTCAACTACTAAGTATACAACCCAGTCCTAAAACACACACACAAGAAATCAGCAGCAACAGATTTTTTCATCATCAGACCTAGAGCAAACTGAATTTCTACCATTCCAAAATAATAACCAAACAACAGTAGAAACTGCAAATGCCAGCAGCAAAGTCCTCGGACTAGATTTACACACGCCATTATGCGTGCATTGCTTCCACATCTTTTTTTGGTAAGTAAAATGCATTAAAAAAAATAAAAAAGGTACAATATCTATGTTCTTTTCCAAGTGTTTTGCCAACTTGGGGTAAGAAACATAATTATAAGGGAGTCCCCTGAGACCATGACATAAGTCATAATGAAATAAAAATATAACAAAATTAGATCACCATGATCTATGATACTAAAGTAAAAAGGCTACAGACGTAGCATATAATAGCAAATCAACTAATAACCTGCCACCCAGACCGGGGAAGAAGACCGTTGTGTCCAACCTGGCATTTACTGCAATAGAGCCACGTCAGCAATCACACAGCACCTTGAGGCTTAGCAGCGAGGAGCAAGCCGGCAAACTGAATAGTCCACGTCAGCACCTGGGGCAGGTTGCCCAAACCGGGAGCGAGAGAAAGGAAGAGCAGGAAAGCCCACATGCCAGCACACCTGACAATATTCCATATTGGCATATTCATGCATTATGAAGCGGCATAATCAGCAAACCTTCCAAACTCAGCAATTGATTGCAACTGAAGGATTATAGGCCACATCAGTAAGGCTAAACCGGCCTCAACTCCACAGCGTAAAATCAAACCCAGGCAGAAAAATCGAACCGGCTAACAGCAGAAAGCTATAGGCCACATCAGCAGGCACACCGGGCAAAAACCAAGCGAAAGTAAACCGGCCAAATCCCTCCTCTTGGCATATTCATGGGAGAGTTTGCTCTATTGCTGTCAGACCCGCTCCTCTGGTATGCAGCATGCTGCCTTGTAATGCTGCTCCAGTTGTAATTCTTGCTGTTGACCTGTAGGCCCTGTGTTGTGTTGAATTCAGATATTAATGAAGGCTGGAATTATGCTAGTGTTGTGGGTTTGGTCATTGATAATGTTGATGTGCTAGACCAAAAATTTAGTATCGGGTTATCTATTCAGATTGTAATGTGGCATCGGGTTGCTGTAAAATGAGCTTATTGGTGGATTCTGATTTTCCTTACCTGGCTACTGTTCCAAGGGGTTGTAACCGCTCTTCTGACAGCTCCAAATGGCATCTCCACGGTTTTAGAGCTGCTGTCTAATATGGGTCTCATGTTTGGCTAGTTGCAAATCTCTTGTTTTTATGCCGGTCCCTGTCTAGCTGAAATCTAGTGAAACTTGATGGGCCACGGAAGCAGATGATTTCCCTTTGTTCTGTCTGCAATTTGTGTTTGAGATGCAAGCCTTTGGTGCTGTAAATCGAGGCGCACTACTGGTTTTCAGCTGATTTTTGCTGCTACTCTTGGCATGACAATGTGTTTGCTGATATTTTTGAATCTGGTTTTTCCGAGCTCTAATGTAGAAATCTGTGTCCTGTGAGCAATCTCAGCCTGAGGTATTTAGGAGATGGTTGGTGTAAATGCTGCTCGAGGTGCTGTGGGTTCTTTCCGAGGTGATATTAATCCAGCCCATGATAAATCTTTCTCTCGATGGTGTAGTCCGGGGTGAGGTTTTTCTGTGGTGGTGTTAATGGACGAAAGCACAATCAGCTCGCGATTCTTAGCTGTTGGTTGGTGTTTCTCCAGCATGTGATTGTGGTCCTTGGGGATTCATTCGTTGTCGGGTTGAATTCGGCTAGTGGCCGGTTCAGGTATTTAGCTTCTTTTGATAGGTCTTCCTTGTTTTTTATCCGTCTCATGATATGCGGTCTGTCCGGGTTTAGTTTCTTTGCATGTTTCTTTCTTTCTGTAAACTTCCTTCGGTCTCATGATATGGTTCATGGGGGTGCTCGGGGATGCCTTAGCGTCTATGTTCTGCCTCTAAGTCGGCAAAACACTTAGAGTTAGAACATAGTTTTGTAATTTTCTTTTATTTTAATACACTTTTACTTACCAAAAAAAATTCAGCTAACATTCCAGACCGGGCGAAAAGAATGGCATTCCAAATAGGCAAGCCTTCCGGCCTTGAGATTGAAACACAGCAAAGGCCATGTCATCAAGCCCAATCCTACCAAAAATCAATACCGGGCTAAACCAGTAGCTAAACTGGTAAGGGCCACAACAACAGGGTAATCCAAACTGGCAAAAGAAAACCTTCTGGCCTTCAAATGTAAAATGGCAGCTACGTGCCATGTCAGCAAAGCAAACCAGCAACAGCTCCACACCGGGAAAATGAACAAAGACACCAAAGTAAAAATGGCTACAGACACAACAAGGCCACAACGGCAACCCTATCAACCACATCACAGGCCAAGCTGGCCTACAGACGACTAAAGATCGGCTTTCGAGCCTGAGGAAGACTTAGAGTTCTTGAAGTCAGCTGTTCGCTTTCTCCTTGACTTTGCTTGAATCCAGGTTCCATCTTGCACCATACTATCAAGATTTTGAAACTCCTCCACACCGCAACGGTCATTCAGCCGTTGTGAACAGTTTGAGTTGTCAAAAATTTGGAGGCCTGCCACTAATCCATCCAGATCGTTATATTGACCGGATGGAAAAACCGTATTCCATTTCAGCAGGAAACAAAGAAAACCAAGAATAAGCTGCTTCCTATCAGGAGATAAGGAATCAATGTGTGGTTTAGAAGATGTGGCTACCACCAACAAACGGAGGGCTTCAAAATAAGCACCCGAGGAGTTGTCCAACGCTGCAATTTAAACTCCAATTGAAATCGACAAATTTCCCTCACACCAAATCGGCATATGAAAATGGCAATTTACCCTCAAAACCAAACCGGCAAAAGAGTCCACGTCAGTCAATCCATCCAGCCGCAAACCAAACCGGCATCCACCGCAAGCCAGATCAGGCTAGGCAAACGGTAACTGCCGTAATAAAAAACGGCAACATTAGGACAGAGGTCCACGTCAGCCAATCCGAATCAGCAAAACCGCCAGCATTTCAATACAGGAAGGATGCCACGTCAGCATTGCCACTTCAGGAAGGCAAACCCGGCCACATCAGCAAATCAGGCAAACATAACAGCAGGAAACTACAGCCCACATCAGCTAGACCAAACCGGTCTCATCTCCACATCTGCAAAGACCAAGCGAATGCAAACCGTCCAAGAAGCAGCAACCTGAATCCGAGGACGGAGAACCAACAAAGCGAGATCAATTGAAGGTACACAACCCAATTCAACTGTGACGTAGCCAGATGCCTTCGTTGAATTTATTGCCAGGATCTTTCTGCGTGCTTGGGATTCAAGTTGGGCAAACTCCCTATCAGATATCTGGGGGTCCCCTTGATCACCACTAGGCTTTCGGTCACTGATTGTAAATCTCTTACCGAAAGAATCACAAAGAGAATCTCATCCTGGAGGAATAGATGGCTTTCCTTTGGCGGGCGGCTAAAACTAGTTGCCTCCATCCTCTCCTCTATTCACCTTTATCGGGCTTCTCTGTTCATTATTCCCAAATCCATTTTGAAGGCAATTGACCGCATCTCGCTGGCGCTTCCTTTGGAAAGGATTTTCTAAAGGAAGAGTCCATGCCAAGGTGGCTTGGCATGACATTTGCGCCCCAAATCAAGGTGGATTAGGAATCAAGAACTTGATTGATCGTAACAAGGCGCTTAACTCGCAAGCTCCTTTGGCGTCTCCTTACTAAAGATCCGACTTCGCTTGGACTTCATGGATATACAAAAACAAAATCAAAGACCGGTGCATTTGGACTATTAAAGTCCCGAGCATCGCCCTCTCGACTGGCGCAAAATTATGAAGCTTCGGCTCTTGATGCGTGCCTACTCTATCAAGGACATTGGGGATGGCTCGACACTTTCCTTTGGCACGATAACCGGCACCCCCTTGGCCCTCCGAGTGAAGTGAGCTGCGAACGGACTCGCCTTGTCTCGGGTCTACATTGGGATATGAAGGTCGATGCCATTATACGGGATAATGAGATGGAATCGGCCTAACCCTTTCGACACGGAGGTGTCCCATCTCGCCTTGAATATGCCAAACAACCCTCCCCGCACCTATCAAAAAGAGACTCTAAGATGGTCAGGGCTTCCAATGGCATTTTCTCGACTAAGTCAAAGATACTCTCTCATTCATCCTCCAAAACCTAAGGTCTGTTGGGTCCATCTGGTGTGGGGCCCATCCCATATTCCTTCGCACGCATTCACCCTTCGGCTCGCCATTAGGGGCAGATCGAATACCATCGACCGCCTCCATTATATCCCTAACCTTTCACCTAAGTGCATTCTGCGGCAAAGACGGATGATGAAGACCTCGATCATCTCTTCTTCTCTTGCCCATTCTCAAGAACCTTGTGGACCAATATCCAAAGGCATTCCCGGTATTCACCGCCCTACACTGAATGGTATCAAAATATTTCCTGGCCGCCTCTCGTTGGAAAGGAAAAAGCCTTCCGCTGCCTCAAGCGCTTGTCCACGGCCGCCACGGTTTACTTCATATGGAAGGAGCGCAATAATCGGATTTTTCAAAAATCTCCCCCACAAGACTCCTCTCGTCTCTTCTCTTTGGTGGTCGATGTTGTGAGGCTTAAATTATTGACCTTATCGGGCCCTGATTGGGCTGACTATAGGTCGACTCGGATTAGGTGGGGTATATATTGAAAATATATATATATATATATAGGGGTAGGTGATTGAGGTCATTACACCGCCCGATTTCCCGGTGGCCCTCGCCTGGATGGTTCTTGTGTTCCTGTTTCCGCTTCTCCCCTTTGGAACTTTGGAACTTGTTTCTCGGGGTCTCCATAGGCCCGATTTTTTCGTTGCGTGAGCCCTTTTCTTTGTTTTGTCCCTTTTGGGCTGTTTTTTGCCCTGTCCTTATTGTTTTCCCCCTCCCCTAGCGTTGTCCCCCTCCCCGAAAAAAAAAAAAAAAGGGTCTGCCCCTTCTCGGCCAGGAACTTTAGCACGGTTCTTGGTTCCCTGCATTGATTGTGGTGATTGCCTCCGGAGGGAATCCATTCCCTTTGTTGGGTGATGCTACCGGTTTGGCTCTGGAATGGTGGAATCTTGATTATGTATAATGCACGAGTTTACTCTGGTCTGCAATGAGTTGCCCGGGGGTGGCTCGGGGTTCTGGTTTATTGGTCTGTTAGGGATGAATAATGGCTGATTGCATTCTGGTTTTTTAGTGACTTCTCCCATTCTTGGTCTGATGTGGCATTGGTGCTGTAATGCTTTGGATGATACCTAGCCTTCTCTCTCATTTGGTTCCGATATGTAGGATGGAAGGCCAAATGCTCGTCTGTGTGGATCTTTGTGTGTGAATGAACAGATGGGTATTCATGGATCGGCCGTGGATGGGTCCTTATGCGATGCTGGTTTGGGGGATGCGGAACTGCGGGCTCAGCCCATCATTGGTGGAGGGGTGAGGGACGAATCTTTGTATCATTAAGAGCTGGCCTGTTTGCTTTTTACCGATGTAAAGGGGCTGTGACGGCATTGGTTTTGGAAATAGAGAAGCGTTGTGGATGCCAACAAATGTTGTTTATTGCTACAACCGGGTGTTCACCGGCCCCGGCTTTTTCCTTTGGTTGGCTGTCAGTATGGGTGATGAACCATGATACTCTTGATCCCGCGTGTGGTTATGACTTCTTTGGGGTTGTGAAGGTTTTAGACCATGTAGCCGGGGGTGTTGCTGGAACCTTTTGCGATTGCTGGAAGAGGGTTGGGCTGCTGCTTATCTCGAGTGGGGTTGAAGCTGGGCTGTTATCATAGTCCTGCTTTGGATGCTTGTCTTTGGGATATCTGGGGAGGATGATGGCGTTGGGGTTTGGGTGACTGAAGTAGTTTATTTGCTGATGCTGACCTGTTGAAGGTTTGCTGATGGCTTTGTCTTAAAGGGATATGCAGTTGCCCTTGTTTGCCGGCTGTCTGTTGTTTATATGTACAGTGGCCCGCTGCTTATGCAGCTGATCTTTGCATCTCAGATTTTCTGGTTACTGCAGGTCTTGCGGCTGACTATTGTTGCTGCTTTCAGCTGAATGAAGTTGGTGATTGATTATGACCTTTTGTCTTGTTTGAGCTTCGGTTTAGAGCTTTCACTACTGTGGAGTTTTGTTGAAAAGGGTTATGATGAATCTGATTCGGTGCCTGTGATGAGCCTCATGTGCCTTTTTTGTCATCTGAAGGCTGGACTGTTTTTCTCTGCGTGCAACAGTCTTTTGGCCAATCCTTACGGGTTGATGCTGGCTCTCTCTTGCCTTGATGGATGCCTTGTTTTGGTGTGGTAGGGGATGATAGCTTTGCTCCTACGCGGTGGGGGCAGATGCCGAATTGACTGCTTCCCCATGGCTGCTGAGTTTGTGAACATTGTTGTGGCAACTATCTGCTCACTGGTGCTGGCTTTCGTGCTTCTTGGTTCTTCATGTGGTGACTGGACTGGGCAGTGCGGTTCAGCCCATTATGTGTGAGCTGGGGTGTTTTGTATGGATCCTTCTTGGCGTGTTCTGCTGATGTTTTGCCGGAGAATGCCGTTGCTGTCTCCGCCCTGCGGTGTGCTGGCTTGTGAGCTGCCAATTCCCTCTGATGCATGTTGGAGTTGCTGTGGCAGATGTTGACGCACCGCAGCAATCATAGGTGCTGCTGTGCATGCTCCTTCACGGTTATACTGATGTTATAGATCTGTTGAGTCCTGGCTCAAGGTTGCTGGTTTCTGCTGTCCTATATTTTGAAGTTCAATTAATTGGGATGCTGATGAACTGCCACTGGTTTGGTGTAGCGTTGTGGCATTTACTGCTCAGTGTAGCTGGTTTTCTTGGTCCTCGGTTCTGCTACGGTGCCTCCAGGCGTGTTGTTATAGGCTGATCTCCACTTTCAATTTGTGACTGGATCTGGTTGTGCTGTTATATCTCATTATGCGTGAGATGGGGTGTTTTGTATGATTCTTTCTTTGGTCGTGTTCTGCCGGTCCATTGCTGGTATTTGTCGCTGCTGTGTGCCGGCATATAAGCTGCCCATTCCCTCTGATATAATTGTCTGCTGATCGATGCTGATTAAATGGAAACTAGGATGTGTTTGCTTGCTGCTATTGTTTGCTTGCTGCTGCCCTGTACTCCTTGCTGTGGAAAACTAGGTTGCTATGGGTTGCCGGCAGATCGGGGTTGATGTAGCTAGATGCTGCGAGGCGATCGGATGGCTGTTACGGTCTTCTCGGGAGTAATTTTTGCTTTTGATTATGTATAATGACAAGTGTTATTTGTCCATTCTCTGTTAGATAGTTCCTCTTAGGTTTTGAGGAACTCATTTATACCATTTCTTTCCGGGGTATCTTTGCGTGTTTTATGTTTTAACCCAAGTCAAAAACTTGGAGTTATAACATAATTTTTTGTAAACTTTTCTCCCTTTAATCCAAAATACACACTTACCTACTAAAAAAAAAAAAGATGCCTTCGTTGAAGCCAATCCGAACCAGCAAAGCTGGTAGCATAACAGCAGAAATGAGTCGTCACGTCAGCAAAGCTCCGTCGGCAAAGCCATGTCAGCAGAGCCACTTCAGCAATGCCACGTCAGCAATGCCACAATAGGAAGCCACGACAAGAGGCCACAACAGAAGGCCATGTCAGCAATGCCACGTCAGCAGTGCCACGATAGGAAGGCCAACCTGGTCAAAGCAGACCGGCACCAGTCTGTTGGAGCAGTCTTGGCAAAGGAACTCACAGCTACCATGAGGCAAATCAGGCGGGGAGCAAACCGGCATTCTACGACCTTGGACAGAGAAGGCAGCAAACCGGTAACAGAATGTGCCGAGTCAGCAACCCAGATGCCAAATTAGCAAAGCCAAACCGGCCTCGAAGCCAAAACGGCCTCAAGTCCAAATCGGCAACCTCAATTCCAAATCGATAATTGACAAACCAAGTCGGCAAATCAAAACCGGCCTCAAAGCAAAAACGGCAATTGCCATGCCATATCAGCAAGGCCAAATCAGCCTCAACCCGTCATGATTCCGAATCAGCCTACCTTGAGACAGTGATGGCAAAACCGGCCCAGAGAGCACACGGCAAAAGCCTAAGATCCGGAGGAACTCAGGATTTTTTGGAAGCAGATTTTTTCTTTTTCTGGGACTTAGCCGGCTTCCAATTTCCATAAATCCTGGAGCTGGAGATATCAGTAGTGACCAGAGAGGCATGGTCAAATTGCTCAAGAATAGAAGAAGCCTCATTTGGATTACAATCCTCATGGGAGCTACAGGATAAAGAATCCAGATATGGAGGCTGGTGACGAATGTCCTTATAAGCCTTCAATTGCTTCCACAGGGACTTGACTTTGGAGGAGATTTTGCTGGCTGTAGAAATCGACTCCTCCGAATCACTGCAAGAGAGCCCCAATGCTGCTAATTGATCATCACCTGGGATGAGTAGGACATCAATCAAAGACACAGCATCATCAAGAGGGGTCTGGGAGTCCTCCAAGGGCCTGTAGACAAGACCCTTCACCACTCCACAATTTGTTGAAGGAGCCGCATCCTCAGCCGGCCACTAAGTCATCCATATTGCTATATTGATAAGTCGGGAAATCCGTTTTCATTTTCAACAGAGTAGTAAGAAACCCAAATACTACTTTCTTCTCATTAGGAGATAAATAAGCAATGTGTGGTTGGAAAGTTTTGGCAACCACCAATAGTCTGAGGGCTTCAAAAAAGGCACCAGAAGAAAAGTCCTGATCCACCGCAACCAAAGAAGAGGATGATTTGAACTCATTCTTTGTCTCTTCGGTTACAGCGTACCAGCAGCTTTCCATGAAAACAAGCACAAGGTACCTTTGCTCCGGAGTGAAGGAGGCAATATATTATAGAGAATCTTCTGCCTCCACTAACAACTGGAGGGCATGAAGCATTGGTTCATGACAAACAGCCTCAACTGCCATAACCTCCTCAGTTTGAGAAGACAAAATCATGAGACTGCTAGCCAGGAACAATTGGTCGCCCGACGCTGGTTGGATCTGCATCTCTCTAGTGGCATCCTGTGCCCAGCCCTCCCAACCACCATCCAATGAACCCCTCTGGCTCACTGAAGTAGGCTCAACATGGACTAAATCATCCAGGGAATACTCGCTGGAAAGTCGCGTGATTGAGTTGGGTGTTAGATCAAGATCAACACCAATGGCTAAGCACTCCACATACGAGGGTCGCTTTTCTTGAAACCCTTCAATTTGAACTAAATCCAATATAGGATTTCCAAGGACAAATTGAGCCCTATCTGGATCCTTACCATTCTTGTCAGCTGGGGCAACATGAGAGCTGGGAGTAGAGCCAACTGCAGGAGTGTCTTCCATTTCAGCTTCAGTTGGCTCACCAATTGAACCAGCATCTGAACAACCATCAATCAAAACAATCATAGTCACCGGATCATTAAGGGGAGACTGTGAATCCAGCCCAAGCCTACTGGTTGAGTTTTCAACAGGAGCAACGTAGGTGACCTCATGAGCCTTCACTGTCAGTTCCCGAATAGATGAAGGCTCCTTCATGCCGCCAGAAATTCCAGATGCTGGAACCATTTGCTCGTCAATAGTAGGATCCTATGAAGGTAGGCTATGGTCCCCTTCGGCAAGGTAATCTTTACTCATAGGCGCCACATGACATGCCTCAGTCATGCCAACAGTTGACAGCCTCTCCTCCTAATTATCCATTGCCGACTCAAGAGAATTCGTATTAGAACCAAATGTTTGATAGGAAGGTTGTTCGATTTCAGGCCTAAGTTTCACACATAGTGTTTTGTGGTTAGCAGAATGGGAAACCAGGGAGGTTGTCCCACTCCCAACCCCATCAACACCAGGAGCCAGGTTCTTAGGTTTAGCAATCTACTCAGCCTTCATACCATTGTAAGCCTGTTCATGACTGCTCTGGTTGGCAGTACATCCATTCACACGACGTGTCGGCTTCCATTGATAGTCTACCTCAACCTCAACAATCTTGGATGACATAGCAGCTCCAGATGTTAATCAAATTTTTGCAGGGAGAGGGTCATCCCGTCCCACCTCAACACAAATTCGGGCCAATTGCACACGATCCATTCTAGTTGTGCTAGGATCAAGTTGGATAGGTTGTTCAACCCTACTGGCAATCCAACTTAGGCCTAAGGGGGTCCAATATTCAATCGAAACATTGACCAAAGTGATCCAAAATGGGAATGTCTTATGCGATTCCTGACCCAAGGCCATACCTAGTGTCCATCTCTTAAGGAAAATGGATTTCCTTCCAAAGGCCCAGGGACCATTAGCCAAGCAGGCATCCAATTGAGCATCAGAACCAAAATGAAAGAAGAAGAAACCCTTATCATTCGTAGCAATGTGACAGAGCCCAAATTTTGCCCAAATTTTCCGTGCAATGGTGTTGACCGCCAGAAAATGTAATGGTTTTTCATAGAAATAACCTACCAGCGTGGATCCCCATAATTCCTGGCACTGCTGAATAACCTCAGAAGGAGGAGAAATAGAGAATTCATCTCCATCTGTAGATTGGGGAGGAAAATATTTGAGAGGAGCTAAAGAATTGATACTTTTGCCCTGAACAACTCTAGACCAGGAGTTGGAATTTGTCTGAAAATTTCCAGAATTAAGAGGCGAGACTGCATCTAGGGCATTGGCAGGGTTTACCTAAACCACATCAGGAATCACGTTTGAGTAAGCAGGACCTTCAGCAAGAGCAGAGGGAACGGCCACAGACGATGGCTCAGTACCTAGGATAGCCAAGGAACCAATTTGCAGCAAGCTCCTACACTAGTCGATGTTACCAGTAGAAGGAGAAAGAGAAGAAGCAGTCGGCGTCTGCAGGTGACATTTGTTGAACCTAAAGAAAAAATCCTCTTTCCATTTTCGGCAACATGACAAAGGCCAAATCTAGCCCATATCTTATGTGCAATGGAGTCAGCCGCCTGAAAAGGAAGAGTTTTTTCATAGAAGTATCTGACCAACGTTGCTCCCCAAAAATCTTGGCACTGCTGAATAACTTCAGCAGGCGGTGAAGAAATGGAGACAGCATCTCCATCTAAGGATTGAGGGGGGTAATATCTCAAAGGAGTAGAAAGAGTAATACCGTTGCCCTGAACTACTCCGGCTCAAGAGGAGGTGGGGGTAGTCTGGTTAATCCAAGACTTTTGAAGCAAAGTGGCAGAATCCACAATTGGAACTGAAGGTTTCTGAAAATTACTTGGTAAAGAGCACAAAGACATAGGATTACCAGCAGGCTTAGACGCAACAACAAAGGACCTCGGCTCTGGGTCAAGACTCACCAAAGGCATTAGCCCCTTACTCCGGTCGGCAATCCCATTAATCGGCTCAACGGGAGAGTAATCCAGATGCTTCAGGGATTCCAAGAAGAGGGCATCTGGGGCAAGGGATGGGATCAGTACATCTTTCTATAAAGGAGGGAAGGAATGGGAGGAATGGGTGGAAAGCGAGTCTGAAAACAGCGCCGAAGAGGAAGTATCGAGGGACTAGGGGAGACAGGGGGAATGGGTAGGGCTCGACAGTGCCCTCTAGGGACCGGCCATGCCGGCGCCGACAGAGAGATGGCACTCAGAACCCTTCAGCAAGGGTACGCAGATTCAAATATCAAATTTAAAGACCTAGAGAGAAGCCAGAGCTTCTCTTTCTAAATTCAGAGGCCTAAGGATTGTCAAAAATTAGATCGTGTGGTTGCTAATGGGCATTGGCTCGGCTACTTTAGGATGGCAAGAGCCTTTTTACCCCGGCTAGGATCTCGGACCATTCCCCTTGCATCTTACTCCCTGCCGACAGGCTTACCAAAAAGAAGGGGTCATTTCGTTTCAATAACTTCCTCACTAAGAACCCTCACTTCCACCAGGTGGTGAGGGAGGCTTGGAAAGAGGAGCCCTCTAGCTCCCCTATGTTCCATTTAATCACGAAACTAAAAAATGTGAAAAATGTTCTCAAGAACTTTAATGTACATGGGGGAGATGTTCATGAGGAAGTTGCGAGAACTAGGAAAGCCTTAGAGGATGTCCATTAAAGTTCTCGCAATGTGAGGGATTGAGGAAGTAGGATTTTCCTCATAGAAATTGGTCCTCATAAAGAAAATTTCAGGCTCCTCATAAAGAAAAAGCATTGGTCCATTAAAGTTCATGAGGAAGAAAATGTGAGGGAATTGCTATGAGGAACGTGGATGTAGGGATGCTTATTTCTCTGCTATGGCTAGGGAAGCCGATCTCATTCAGAAAAAAAGCCAAGATCAAATGGCTCAAAGAGGAGGACCAATGCACCAAAATTTTCTTTCAGGCTGTTACTGGAAACAACAATAGAAATAGGATTTTCCTCCTTACTTGATGATAACAGTACCCCCACTAATGGGATTGAGGGTGTCCATAAACTGATGATAAACCATTTCCAATGGGTCTTAGGAGCTTGCTGCTCCCAAGGGTCAGCGGATACTTTTTTTTAGTAAGTAAATTGCATTAAAAATAAAAGAAAGTATAACATCTCTGTTCTATTCCAAGTATTTTGCCAACTTGGAGTAAGAACAAAGCAGCAAGGGAGTCCCCTGAGACCATGACATAGTCATGATGAAATAAAAATACAACAGAATCAGATCATCATGATCAATAATACTAACCACCTTTGCCCGTACATGCTTCCTACTGTCCTGGAGTCCTTATTTGCCCCACTTACTGCCCGGTCAGCGATGAGGAGATCTTTTTTTTTCTTTTTTGGTAAGTAAGTAAATTTTATAAATAAAAATAAAAAAATACAGAATCAATATTCTATCTCCAAGTATTTTACCGACTTGGATTTATAACAAAGATGTTGGGGCATACCCCAAGCACTGTGAAACATGTCACAAGCCAAAATAAAGTAAAGAAACAATGGAGCAAACAGAATTATATCCACCAAAGGCCATCAACCGAAACTAAAGTCAAACGATCGGCCAAAAACATGAGACCGAAATAAGAGTTCAAAAGAAAGAAAACGACCAAGGTGCCATCATTCCAATTTAAGAGCAAGCAACAGTCCAAAGGGCTGCAAATATCCTGAAAGGACTTCTTGTATAGTAACAGCAAGTCCCTACCATCAGCAAGTCCACTGCAGATTGCATCTCGGCAACAGAAAGTAGGAGTGCAAATAGACCTCGGCTAATCATCAGCATCTCGCCCCTTAGTGTATTGGGTACAAAGCATCTCACTAATGGGGATTCACGAGAGTCAGTAGTGGATAACCAGATGGTGAGAAGGAAAAGCTGAGGAGAGTCATGAGGATCATATGCCTAAGGAGTAGGAGGAGTTGAAACCTAAGATGGAGCTACATTCTGGCTCAGTTTTGCAGCCCCTTTCGTTGAAGCCTACTGACGAAGTATGTGTGCTTGCATCTCCTGATACTGTAAGAGATTGTGAGCCGCAGTGTAATATTGTATCCCCCGTAAGGCGGGATGAAATCTGCTTGAGAGATGTTGCTTCATCTGAGGAGGCCAGTCTTGATATCAGAGGATCATTTCCTTCTTTCCATACTCCTCAAGAAGAGGACCATAACATGGATGCTCCATTTGTTGTTGCTGGGGAGTCGATGATGGCCATGATTATGACCCGGACCGATGTTAAGGAGGTTTTGCCTCCCTCTGCCAGTAGTATTACTTCCAAAGTAGAGTGTTTACGCAGGCAATTGATGGAGTTTAAAGACAATCGTTGCCTGGCGCTGACACCAAGGCACATGCCTTGTAGCACCCAAGAAGCATGTATTGCAAATGAGTCTTCTGCTACGCGTGAACCTGCTGCTCAAGTCTCCCAGGGTGCTGCTGAATCTCCCTGCTGCCCTCAAGAGCCTTCCTTTTCTCTACAGGCAATTCCATGGAAGAGATCAAAGCCCCCGGGATGACGGAAACCATCTCCAAAGAATCCAAAGGGCTTGGATTCTAACCCCTTTTGAATCATAAATTGGAGATGATGGAGAAGCGACAATACCGATAGTACTGGTAGTAGATATGCTGAGTTTTGGAGTCCGGATTCCGGAGTTTTTGTGTAGTCCGGATTCCGGAGTTTCTTTGTGCACTGCTTAGTCTGGACCTTGCGAGGTTTCCGGTCTCTAGAGTGATTCGCTTTTGAGGACTCCGCATCTGGTTTGCTTATTTCTGTGCTCCCTTTGTAAAAAAAAAAGGGGGGGTTGTTCTTTTTTGTGTAGTCCGATTCCGGAGTTCTTTTGTGCTTTGCTTTTAGTCCGGACCTTGTGAGGTTTCCGTTTGGAGTGTTTCGCTTTTGAGGACTAGGATCGGGGTTTGCTTTTTTTTCGTGCTCCCTTTGTAAAAAAAGGGGGTCATGTCATTGATTCTATGAACTCGGAATGGAGGTGGTTTTGCTGCTATTTTTGGTGCTCCTAGGACTCGGATCCGGAGTGTTTGGAGGACTCGGATCCGGAGTGTTTCGGGTTTCTCGTTTTCTATCGTGCTTCGTGAAAAGAAAACAGGGGAGTCTGTTGTGTTTTTGTGAATGCGAGAATCTGCTCCTATGTCCGGAGCTCTCAAGGACTCCGAATCCGGAGTGTTATTTGTTCTGTTTAATGGGAGAGGCCTTTGCACTGTAGCCTCGTTGTTTTGACTCGGAGCAGAGTTTGAGATAAAAAAAAATTGGTGTCCCGCCTTCGTGGGTTTATTATACTGCTTTCCATATGTCTTCTTCTTTCTGGAGCCCTTAAGGATGGCGTGCTTCCCCTTATCCGGTGATTCTAAAGCCGGATCATCTTTATTCAGTGTGCAAAAATCTGGAGTGCCCTCTATGTGAACATTTCCGGAGCTCCTTTGCTTAACTAACAGGAGGGACGGAGTGGCTTGTGCTATTGCTGGCCGGAGTGCTTGATGCTCCTCTTGGGCGAAGTGGATCTTCTTAGCCGAAGTGACCATTTTGTGATCATTTCTGGAGTTTCATCGCGTCTCCAAAAGGTTGGACAGAGTGGATTATGCTCCCTTGATCTCTACATGTGGATATGCTGACGTGACAGGGTTTGCCTAATGCTGAAGCAGCGTCCTCTGGTTCAGTACTGCAGGCAGTTGTGGATTTGAATCTCCTCCTGTGTTATGTTTTAGGGGAATCCCTCTTTCTATGTTTCTTATTCAAAGTCGGTAAAACACTTGGTAAAAGCATAGATGTTTGTACAGTTTACTTAAAATTTAATACAATTAATTAATTACCAAAAAAAAAGAGTTTTGGAGTCTTCACCTTGCTCCGAGTGGCTGCTGAATGCTGCTGTCGTGTGCTTCAGTTGCCTACGAGTGGATATGATTCCTGCTATCTTGGAATTGTGCTGATTCTTCAGTAGCTGTGCCTTGCTGTTGTTGTTAATTTGGTCGAGTTCTTGTTTAATTTGGCTGTCCCTTGCTGAGATGTAAGCAACCGGAAGTGATGCTTTTGACCAAGTTTCCCAATGGCCGAGGTGGTGTTTTGTCCAAGTGGCATTGACTATTTGGAATTCATGATCGAGATGCATACTGCTTGAGTATTAGGAAGAATTACTACTGCTGTGAGCCTTGATGAAGCACGATGGAGATCCATCGGTTTATGCACTAGGAAGTGGTGATTTTGGAGGTGCACTCTGCATTGTACTGGTTTGGCTAATGTACCTTTAGCCAGGGATGAGATGAGCAGTTGACCATGGTTTTTTTCGAGGTGCTTATGGCTAAGATATTGCTTTTGGCCAGGAGGTCTACAAGACCAAGGCTACGTCTGGTAAATGACCGAGATGTTGCTTAATGTCCGGGGGTCTACCCCTGCTACAATGTTCTGCTTCCAGGGACCGAGTAGGCAGGCCTGTGGCCGATTATCCTCTGCTTTTTTTTTGGTAAGTCAGTATTATGCATTAAATGTAAAAGAAAATTATAAAACTTTGTGCTAACTCCAAGTGTTTTTCCGATTTGGGATTAGAACAAAGACAAAGGGGTGTACCCTAGACATTATGACAAAGTCCTGATCTGAGACCAAGACCCACAAATCCTACATGGTAAGAAATGGGAACCAGAAATGGTTCTCTCCAAGGAAGAGCACAAATCCTACCCCATGTGGATCTCTCTGACCGGGGTTCCTATCGAATACTGGACCCCTCTGGGTTTGAGTTGGATAGCTAGTGCCGTTGGAAAACCCACACTATTAGACCCTGTTACTGAAAGTTTTGAACGTATGGGTTTTGCGCGTGTCTGTGTTGAAGTGGAAGTGGGGCGCTCAACTGCCTGACTCTATAAAAGTCTGGTCAGGTTGCCATCTCGAGAATCCCATTTGTCCTTTCATTGAAATTAAAATTGTGTATCAACGGAAACCACCTCATCGTAGCCCCCCTCGGAAGTCTGGCAATGTGCCCCCTCCCAAGACGTCGGAGGAGTTTAAGGTTGTAGGTAAAATCCGTGCAAACCCTACCTCCTCTCCTCCAAATCCTTCGTCTCCTTCGGAGACCCCTGTAGTAGAGGTCTCCCCTACAGGGGACCCCACTCTAAAGGATATTTCGACAGCCAACTCTTTTAGTATTCTTCAAGAGCCCTCTCCAGATGAACCTTGTCCGAGCAATGACAATATCCCTAAGGGTCAACAGGATGAGAATACCATGACGCCCCCTTCCAGTGAATCTGGGTTAATCCTTCCCCTTTAGAATCTGTCTGCCGTGGCCCTAAATGGACATGGAGCGCAGATGGCCCTTGATGAACCCCCCCTCCCCCGTTTCTAATGGTATATGATCTGAGTGTTCCTTGGATGAGGGCCCAGCTCGAGCTTTTGGTGTCTCTGGACCGAATAAGGCCCTTGGCCCGATGGCTACCGTTTCTCTATCCTCATCCTCTTCAGGCGCTGTGAGCCTCACTAGCCCGAAAACTCAGTTGAGTCCTGTTCCCGTCTTTGGTGTGAATGACTCTAGCTGCTCTGACCTTAAGTCAAATAGTAGGAGACGTAAAGAAAAGCTCAATAATTCTCGGGGGCCTAAAAAGTCTAACCCCCTTTCGTCATTCCCAAATGAATAACATTGTATGTTGGAATGTGAGGGGACTAAATGGGATTGTCAAAGCCCATGAAGTCCATAACCTCATTAGGTCCCGTGGATGTTCTATCGTGGGGCTGGTTGAAACGAAAGTTGCAGAGAAAAATTTGGCCTCTATTTCAGCTAGGATCAATCCTCATTGGTCTTGTCCATGAATTATTCTGCCTCCTCTCTCGGGAGGATATGGGTTGGTTGGGACCCCTATAGGGTGGATGTCAAAATCCTCTCTAAGGAAGACCAAGTTATCCACACTGAAGCTCTCTTCCTTGATGAAAAAGTGCGTTGCCTCCTATCCTTTGTTTATGGAGCTAACTCGGAAGGCCTTCGAAGGCTCCTATGGGAAAGCCTTAGGACGCAGTCGGGGCTCCTGGGTGACCTCCCATGGGCTGTCCTTGGCGATTTCAACGATATAAGATTAGCATCTGAGGCCCTTGGTGGCTCCTGGCACCAAAAAAGTTTCGTTGATATTAATAATTGTTTCAAGGATTGTGACCTTGTGGATGTTTGCCATGAAGGTCAGTTCTATACTTGGAACGGCGGTCGCGACCCTTCTATCTGTATTTCTAGAAAATTAGATAGAGTGGTCACTAACGGTCACTGGCTTGATCAATTCACAAGAGCTAAAGCCGTGTTCCCCCCTGCCAGACTCTCCGACCACTCCCCTTGCATTCTCATTCCCTCAGAGGAGTTGGCTAGAAAGCATGGGCTATTATGGTTTAATAACTTCCTCACTAAATCCCAAAATTTTCTTCCTGTGGTTAAGGAAGCTTGGGAGATTGAGATTGCCGGAACCCCAATGTTTCGGCTGGTGTCTTATCTCAAGAAGGTGAAGAATGGACTCAAATCCCTTAATGCTCAGTGTGGTGATGTTCATGAGGAGGTTATGCGAACTAGGAAACACTTAGAGGATTTACAATCCCAGCCCCTCTCACCTATGGGTCTCAATTATATTAACAGTCATATAGGGCCGCCTACTATGATGCTATGGCAAAGGAGGCCGAATTTCTTCATCAAAAAGCCAGACTTAGGTGGCTCAAAGAGTGGGATCAGAGCACTAAATTTTTTTTTAAGACTGTTAATGGGAATAATAACAGGAATAGGATTATCTCCCTCCTTAATGAGTCTGGAAACCCTACAAGTGGGTCGGAGGATCTTCATAGATTGGTTGTTGATCACTTCAAAAGGGCCCTTGGCTCCGGTAGATTCTTTGGTTCGGCGGATGCCAGCCTGCTTCGTCCTTACATTCTCCATACAGTCCCGGACTTCCTAACTGGCCCTCTCACTAGTCCGGTTAGTGAGGAGGAAATCCACAAAGCGATTTTCTCCATTGGAGATGATAGAGCTCCTAGTCCTGATGGCTTTACATCAAAGTTTTTCAAGGGCTCTTGGGAGATTACTAGCCATGCTGTTTATGAAGCTATTCATGATTTCTTTAATCATGGAAAGCTTCTAAAACAATTGAATACCACTTTGATTAGTCTTATTCCTATGGTCAATCCCCTTGCACGGATTTCTGACTATCGCCCAATATCTTGCTGCAATGTCATTTATAAAGTGATTTCAAAAATTATTGCAAACCAGATCAAAGGAACCCTTCCCTATCTTGTTGACAAATGCCAAACAGCCTTTGTTGCAGGGCATCAGATTAGCGATAATATTGTTTTAGCTCATGAACTCTTTCATAGGTATCACCTTAGTCACGATCCACCTAGGTGTACTATAAAAGTTGACCTGATGAAAGCGTACGACTCCGTCCATTGGGACTTCATTATTAACATGCTGACCCTCATGAATTTTCCCCCTAAAATGGTCAACTGGATCAGTTAGTGTATAACCACTCCATCATATTCCCTCAATCTCAATGGAGAGGCGGTTGGTTTCTTCAAATGAGGTAAAGGCCTCCACCAAGGTGATCCTATATCTCCATATTTATTTGTCCTTATTATGGAGGTCCTTAATGGCATTATTGAGCTCAAGGCTAGGCGAGATAATAATTTTAAATTTCATTGGAAATGTGCCACGACTCAAACTGTCATGCTAGCCTTTGCTGATGACCTCCTTCTCTTTTCCCATGCGGATTCCCACTCCACTCAGATCCTTAAGGACTGCCTTGAAGAATTCCATTTCATTTCGGGCATTTCGGCTAACATGAGTAAGAGTGAAACTTTCATATGTTCCAATGACTCTGCCCTTCACCAGCACATTGCTGGTATCATGGGGTTTAAAGAGGGCAAACTTCCCATTAAGTATTTGGGAGTCCCTCTGTTCACCTCTAGACTCTCTGTTGCTGACTGCAAATTGCTCACGGATAGAATTAACAAAAGGATAACATCTTGGAAAAATAGGTGGCTCTTTTTTGGTGGTCGGTTGCAACTCATCGCATCCATTCTCTCGTCCATTCACCTTTATTGGGCCTCTATTTTTATTCTGCCCAAATATACTCTCAAAGCTATTGATAGCCTCTTACGCTGATTTCTTTGGAATGGATCATCAAATGGCATGGCTAATGCAAAGGTAGCGTGGGACGACATTTGTTACCCAAAGTCTGAAGGTGGTTTGGGCATTAAGAATTTGATGGCTCAGAATAAATCTCTCATCTGTAAACTTCTTTGGTGCATCATCTCTAAAGACCCTAATTCGGCATGGTCGTCTTGGATTCACATTAATAGAATAAAAGGCCGCTACATTTGGACTCTAAAAGTCCCGGACACAGCCTCCTGGGGCTGGCAGAAGATTTTGAAACTCCGCCCCTTAATGCGCTCCCACTCTATTAAGACAATTGGGGATGGATCAGATACCTTCCTATGGCACGATAACTGGCACCCTCTAGGCCCCTTGAGCAAAGTCAGCTCTGATAGGACTCGATTGGTCTCAGGCCTGCCATGGGATGTTAAAGTTTCTACTATTATTACAAATGACCGTTGGCAGTGGCCTAACCGTTACGATATGGAGAGCTCCCGTATTGTCGATCACATGCCTACTTACTCCCCTCGCATCAATCAAAAAGACTCGCTGATTTGGGTCGGGAATGCTCATGGAAAGTTCTCAACTAGATCAGCGTACGTCCTTATCCAGCCTCCCAAACCAAAGGTTAGTTGGGCATCTTTGGTGTGGGGCCCATCCTATATCCCTGCCCATGCGTTTACTCTCGATATGGAGAGTAAACTTGATTGGTCTGGGGCCCATCCCCTTGAGCGAAGTCAGCTCTGATAGGACTCGATTGGTCTCAGGCCTGCCGTGGGATGTTAAAGTTTCTGCTATTATTAGAAATGACCGTTGGCAGTGGCCTAACCGTTACGATATGAAGAGCTCCCGTATTGTCAATCACATGCCTACTTACTCCCCTCGCATCAATCAAAAAGACTCGCTAATTTGGGTCGGGAATGCTCATGGAAAGTTCTCAACTAGATCAACGTACGTCCTCATCCAGCCTCCCAAACTAAAGGTTAGTTGGGCATCTTTGGTGTGGGGCCCATCCCATATCCCTGCCCATGCGTTTACTCTCTGGCTGGCTATTAGGGGTAGACTCAATACCATCGACCGCCTCCATGGAGTTCCAAATCTTTCCCCTAGATGCTCCCTTTGCAACACAGGTTACAAAGACCATGGTCGTCTTTTCTTCTCCTGCCCCTTTTCCAATTCCTGATGGGTCAAACTCCAAAGATATGTGGGTATTCAATGGCCCCACTCCGAGTGGTGCCACAACATCACGTAGGCTGCCTCATTATGGAAAGGGAAAAGTTTATTGGCTCTCTCTAAACGCCTTTTCGTTACGGCCATTATGCATTACGTTTGGAGAAATGAATAATCGTATCTTTCAAAAATCCCCCCTCAAGAAATCTCCCAAATCTTTCCTCAAAATATCAATGTCGTGCGGCTTAAACTGAAGACCGCCATGGAAGCTGATAGTTGTGTTACTAGCTCGCTCCGGATTCACTGGAGTTTATAAAAAAAAAAAAAAAAAAATTGGATGGCAGTTTCTCTTGTGGGTGTGGACTTTCCCCACTACTGTTCAGGGTTGTGTTGGATTTGGGCCTCCTCTTGATTTTGCTGGTCTGGCTTTGTAACAACCTTGGTTTTGTCCCTCTGCTGGACCGGTTCATCAAAAAAAAAAAAAAAAACAGGGTGCTGGCGGGCATATTAGGCTGGCGTTGCTGGTTTTCTACTGAACCTCCTTCTCTATTCCCTCTTCAAAAAAAAAAAATCATCATTCCCCTTCCCCCAAAAAAAAAAACATCCCTTCCTCCAAAAAAAAAAAAATTTATTCCCCTACCTTAAAAAAAAAAAAAAGGGAACCAAAATCTCTGGGTGTCCTGTTTGAGGGTGTATGGTGATTGGGTCTGGCGTAGATGGTTGTTCTGTAGGATGTGCTGTGGTGTAGTCAACTGAGGTGTTGCTGTTGCCTCTAGCTGCAAATTAATGAGGGTGATGCCTTGTGTGGTTGTGTGGTTACTTACCAAAAAAAAAAAAAAAAAAAAAGATGCCTTGTGTGGTTTTCATGAAACATGTGATGCAGGGACTGTCGTGGGTTGCTGCTATTTTATGGAGCTGTGTTATGAAGTATGGCAAATGCCATGCTGGATTTTGCTGCTGGCACTTGAATTTTCCTGCTGCTGTTTTGAATCTGAGTTTGGAGCTGTTGCTTTCAGTTGCTATAGATAATGGTGGCTCCTATGGACCATGTTTGGGCTTTGTGGAACTCTCATCATGGGGCTACTGTTTGCTGGAATTCTTTACAATTCCTTGTGGCTGCTGGAGTCGAATGTTTTAATTGGAAGCCGGTGCAGATTATGGGTGGTTTGATGTGGAAGCCATGTGCTGTTGTTTTGTTCGGTATTGACTTATGTGGAGCTGAGATTTGTTGCTGATACTGAGCATGCTAGTTTCTGTGTTGCTACTTTTCCTGCCTCCCCATTAGCTGTTTATCTGTTGAGGTTCTGCTGTAGTTGCTGTGTGGCGTGGAGTGAGGTTGGTAGATCTGCTGCTGGAGCTCCTTGCCCTTGCTGAATGTGGCACGGCTTGGGTGTGTTGGTGATGACTTGAAGACTTGAATTGATGCTGGGTCTTGTAAAGCCCATTGCTGATAAGGCTGCTGGAAGCTCGGAGGAGTGGAAAGCCAAAATTACTCTCTTTGCTTTGTTATGCTGAATTTCAAAGGAATTTTGTTTCTGCAGTGTTGCAAGGTGCTGAGTTTTGCTGTTCACACAGCAGTCCTCTTATTTGTGTATGTCACCCCTTGACTATTGTGGAACGTGATGTGGCGGGTGTGTTTTGGTGTCTCTGAAGACTGATGCCTTGCTCTGATTTTGTGCAAAATGTTTCTGCTTGGTTATCAAAAATGAACCAGCATCCGGTGATAGCTCCGCTTGGTATTGGTTGCCTAAATCTGTTGTTGCTGGTGTGCACACATAAGCCGTTTGATGTTGCTGCTGAGGGCCTTGTTTTGTTGCAACAACATGCTGGGCTGCTGTATTCTGTGGGATGGCTGAGAAGTCTACCATGCAGCACGGTCCTGAAATTTTGCTCCATTGGATGGACGATGGATGATGTACGTGTGTGGTTACTCGTAGGATGGTAAATGGCTGGATCCTCTATGGTGCATCATGCTGTCAAGTTGGTGACGCTGGAATGGAGGCATCCATTTTTTCTCAAATTTTGCTCCAATCAAACCTGCTGTAGGTTTTCCTTAATGTATGTATTGCGGCTGGGTTATAATTGGCAGATTAGATGTGGATCATATTGTTGTCGTGTTTTGTTACTTCTCTTTTTGTTGAGCTTTCTCTCTCGGTTTCATGTCTTGGATCATGGTGATGCTCGGGGTATGCCCTAGCACGATGTTCTACCTCTAAATCGGAAAAACACTTGGAGTTAGAACGTTGTCTTGTAATTTCATTCTTTTTAATTTCATTTACTTACCAAAAAAAAAAAGAGACCAGGACCCACCCACGGCATGAAAAAATAAAAATACAACCGAAATACATCGGATCTTCACAAATCATATACCACCAAAAAGTCACATACTTAGTTTTCTAAAAAAGAAACCATAACGGCGGCAGAGGCTACGTACGCAGCATACATCGCCAACCGTGCAAGGCGTTGACTGGGCATCTCAAATCGGGACGTGTGAGAGAACCGGTGTACCCAGCAGTGCCAAATCGTCTACGTCAGCCAATCCCAGAAGCCTAATAGGGAATATCAGTTCGCATAATGTGCAGCCAAACAAGTTGACTGGAAGAAGTGTATCCTCACTCACAAAAGCCAGGTTGACCAACCAATCCATTAAGCCTAGTTCCCATTCGTGTCTCCAGGAATTCAGGCTTGGGAACAGCTGGACTTTCAGAATGCTCTATTGGATTGCAGCAAACCGAGCAAAGGTAAACCAACCAAAAATCACAGTCTGGCATATACAGCATACTTTCCCAAACCGGGCAAAACATAACAACATTCCAAATCGGCAGTTTATCGCATACCAGGCGAGAAAACCATCCAGCCTTCATTTGTAAAATGGCAGCTACAAGCCACGTCAGCTAGGCCAAACCGGCCTCAACTCCACACTGGACAAAACCAAGCAAAAGCAAACTGGCCAAAGCCCACATTCCGACATATTCAGCATACTTTCCAAAGCGGGCGAAACAGAACAGCATTCCAAATCGGCATTTGATTGCATCCCGGGTAAAAAGCCTTCTGGTCTTCGGTTGTAAAACGGCAGCTAAATGTTTACAGGCCACGTCAGCTAGGCCAGACCGGCCTCAACTCCACGCCGGGCAAAAACTGCAACATATCTGGCGAATGAGCCTCAATAGCAAGGTAACCCAAATCGGGCAAAAGTACAACCTATCAACCACCTATCCAGGAAATACTCCATGTCAGCAAGAAAATAGACCGGTATACCAAAAAAAAACATTGGTGCCTGCTCTCACATTTCCCATTTTCTCTACTTGGCAAACCGGTTTCCTCTCTCACAATTCCCGGTTTGAAAGTCTGGAAGTTGGTCAGCCTGCTGTCGGGTGAGGTTGACGTGGACTAGCTGGTTCTGATGGACACGTCGGATCCTTCTTTCTTAAATTCCCGGTTTGCTTTATTAGTTTTGTGGTAAGCGGTGTGGTTTACCCTGTTTGGCAACTGGGTGAGGCTGACGTGGACAATTTAGTTTGTTGGAATCACCGTTTCCTTCTCTCACACTTCCTGATTTGGGCAACCCGGACGTTGGGGAGCATGTTTGCTGCTCTACAATGCGTAAGACTGTAAGGACCCATGCTGCTTATATGATGTGGTGATTGCCATATTGTGTGGTGCAAAATCAGTTTTGCTCCTGTTTGCTGAAGCTGAAGCTGGTTTCTTTGTGCTGGCGTCTTGGTGTGAGAATATGGGCTGAGAAGATTGGCCTTTGTAGATGTAATGGCGACTGCAATTTATTTGGATTTGAGTTTGCAGCTCTTTGGATTTGGGTGCTGAAGTCTGGTGCTAATGTTAGCTCTCGCGCTGTCCAGCCAATTGAGTGAATTAAGCCCGCTTTTTTTTTTTGGGTAAATAAGAAGTTTGGATTAATGGGAGAAAAAGAATTACAAGAAGAATGTTTTAACTCTAAGTATTTTACTTAGAGGTAAAACAAAACGCTCAAGGGCATGTCCCGAGCAACTGGTACATCTGAGGAGAAAGAACAGTAAGAACTACCACAAAAACAGAAAATAAAAAATAAAAATGTCAACTATTACACACAACCAATACCGAGGTAAACTACGCCTGAATCACCAAGGACGACACAGCAGAACAAAGTAATAGATCCATCAGGATCATCATCTGTACAGGGCAGCATCCCACTGACCGAACAGCATAACAACATGAGAGAGCAAGTAAAACAGCGCCGACATATGCTTCGGGCATACAAAATCAGCCACAAAAACACTGGGAGCATTATCAGCGTTTCAGCCGTGATCCCATCGAACTAGCCCAGTTGCATAGACATCCAAAAAGGTGGACAACCCGACCAGCAGCAAAGATCCAATTAATTCAGCCCCAGCAACCAGAATAGCAATTAAGCGCCTCCAAATAAGACAATGGTCAATTCGGCACCAGCCCATACAAAAGGAGAAAATTACACAACTTGCCAAACCGCAGCCAGCATCACAAACTGAGTCGGCAAAGTCAGACGACAGTGC
Organism: Nepenthes gracilis; assembly: GCA_033239525.1. Lineage (NCBI taxonomy): Eukaryota > Viridiplantae > Streptophyta > Magnoliopsida > Caryophyllales > Nepenthaceae > Nepenthes > Nepenthes gracilis. The sequence goes on from BSYO01000029.1 coordinate 7,704,921, forward strand.
ATACAAACGGAGAAAGTCACCATCCAAAATTCCAGCACGGCGGCCTCATCCTGCGCAGCTACCAAACCAGAAAACAAAATACCCCATTCCAGCAGTTCGCATCAAACCCGAATCAACTCCTACAGCACTTCAAGAGCTTCAGCATAGCCGTAGCAAGAAGGCATACAAGCAGGATAAGTCTTCGAAGGGCAGAGAACCAACAGCATCCGAAAATTTCAATCAATAGCAAGATAGACAGCACCAGCTACAAATCATGCACGCCTAGTTTGAAGCAAGGCAGTTTACAATCCACACCAAAGTTTCACAACACCGTTCCACCACCAAAAACCCGAATTCAAAAGCAGCATGGGGGAAACGACAACAGAAGCAGCACCAGGGCTGCGGCTATATTACAGCTATTTCAACTGCAGCAATAAAACCTCAATACAAGCAGTTGCAATAAAACCTCAATATTAAGCCCGCTGTGTAGGGGTTATACCAATCTTGGTGGAATATTGTTTTAGGCTCTTGCTTTAGATGGAAGTCTGTTTCCGTTGTATTTTGTTTTTGTTTTCATGATTTGCAAAATAGACCAGTATATCAAACTGGCATTTACCGACATTTTGTTACACGCCAACCAAAAACACCACCTCACAGGCCAAATTGGCATACAAACGGCTAAAGTGCTGCTTTCGTGCCTGAGGAACCCTTAGAGTTCTTCGATGCAGCTTTTCGCTTTCTCCTTGACTTGGTTTGTTTGCACCGAAATATCTTGATTGTGAAGCACATCCTTAACACATCGACCGTTCAGCCATTGTGAACGGTTAGAGTTGTCAAATATATGGAGGCCCGCCACTAATCCATCTAGATCGCTATATTGACCGGATGGAAAAGCTGTTTTCAATTTCAGCAGGAAACTAAGAAAACCAAAAATAATCTGCTTCCCATCAGGAGATAAGGAATCAATGTGTGGTTTAGAAGATTTAGCAACCACCAACAATCTGAGTACTTCAAAAGGTGCACCCAAGGAGCTGTTCACATTTGCCTGATCCAGTGGAGAGGATGATTTAAACTCATCCCTTGTCTTTTCAGTTATATCACACCAACAGCTATCTAAAAAAATAAACACAATGTATCTTTGATCCAGGGCAAGGGAGTTAAAATGTAGTAGAGTATCTTTTTCCGCTAGCAACAACTGGAGGGCATAGAGTATTGGATCGTTATCAACATCCTCAGCAGCCGTGGCCTCTAGGGTTTGAGCAGAAATATTTACAGGGCTACAATCAAGGACACGTTGGTCGCCGGCCTCAAGAACCTCATCACCCACTACCTTCTCAACAAGGCCAGACTCATCCAGGAGATACTTACTAGAAAGTCTTGAAATTGATTTGGGAGTTGACTCAAGATCCACATCCAAGGAAAGCAAGTCCGGTTTTCTCTCAATATGAGCTAAGTTAGAGCCCAAGGCTAATTTGCCACTACTCAGGACACAACCAGATTCCCGGACAGCATGGTCAGCATGAGTGTTGGGAGTAGGGCTACCAGCGCAAGAGCCGGTAGCCATTTTAGTGACTGGCTGAGAGGAAATATCCTTCAGAAAATCGCCATCAAATCAGAGGAAACAGCATCCAAGTCAGGAATAGTATCCATGCCTAAAGAATTACAGGACATAGGGGAACTTCCTTCCATCCTGATGGTGTCTTCGTCAACAAAAACGACAGGATCCAGGGGCACCACAGCCTCATTACCAAGAGCAAGATCAGGCTCACCGCAGACTAGCTCACCAGGAAATTCAGATTTCAGCTCAGTCCCAGTTTCAGTGGGAATTCCCTCATTTTTTATCAATTTCACAGATGAATTAGGGCAATTGGCTTCAAAATGACCACAGTGCAGCTCCTACTCAACCAAGTCCTCAGAAACCTGGAGGACCGCAAAAGAGTTAATAGAGTCTTTTACATCCATTACCAACTCCTTAGAAACAACATGAGCCAGACAAGGGGATGTAGAGGAGATCATCTACTCATTAGAAACCACATGACCCTCCGTAGCTAAATCAGCATGCAGCGCCATCTCCAATGGCACATTATGATTGGCAGCAGTAGCCTCTTGTTCAAAACCAGAAGTCACAGCATGCCCAAGAGTCAAATACAGTGATTTTTCAACATCATGGACATCCATAGATAATAGGGCCCCACTTCCATCCAAGGTACCACCAAGGGTCAAGTTCTTAGGGATAGCATCCTGTTGAACAGGCATATTCTTTCTAGTGCTCTTCTGGTTAGCAGAGCGCCCATTTACATGATGCACCGGCCTCCACTAGTAAGCTACCTCTACGTCAACGACCTTGGCCGTTTCATTATCACCAGATTTAACTCTAATTTTTGTAGGAAGGGAAGCATCTTTACTCACTTCAACGCATATCCGTGTGAAGTGCATACGTTCCATTCGAGCTGTGCTTGAGTCCAATTGGAGGGGTTTACCAACCCCACTTGCTATCCAACTAAGACCTAAGGGGGTCCAGAATTCGATCGGGACGTTAGACAACTCCATTCCAGGCAACCATCGTTTAAGGAAAATGATTTTCTTGCCAAATGCCCAGGGGCCTTTAGACAAACAGAGATTCAATTGTTTTTCAGACGCAAACAAAAAGAAGAAGAAGCCATTTTCATTCCAAGCTACATGACTTAGCCCAAATCTGGCCCAAATTTTGTGGGCAGTATTGCTAACCGCCAGAAAGTGTAATGGAGTTTCATAGAAGTACCCCACTAGCGTTGCGCCCCATAATTCCTGGCTCGGCCGAATGACCTTAGCCGAAGGAGATATGGAGACGACATCCCCATCAATAGATTGAGGGGGACAAAATTTAAGTAGAGGACAAATACTCACTCTATTGTTTTGGACGACATCTACCTAGGAGGACGGGGGCATTGAAAGAGCCACACCTGAGTTGATTTGCGAGGAGTTTGGCACATTCCCAGTTTTGGCAACGGCTTCGCCCTGGACCACACCAGAAGATGAATGCAGGTAGGCCAGATTTGCAGCAAGAGCTTTTTTTTTTGGTAAGTATTTTGGATTAAAGGGAGAAAAATTACAAAAAATATGCTTTATCTTCAAGTATTTTGACTTGGATTTGAGGACAGGTTCTCTGAATCCCTAGAGAGAAGTTCTCTGACTTCTCTCTAGATTTCGAAGTTCAAATTTGAAATTCGTTTCTGCCGTCTCTGACGGACGCTCCTCCCTTCTTTGTCAGCTGTGCTCATCGACGTCCATGGCCGACCCCTTGCTCCTCCTCCGGTGTCCGTCTCCCCCATCCTTACCCACACCTCCTCTCCTCGAACTCCGTCTCGCCCCGTTAATTTCTCCTCAAAGCTTCCTTCACCTTGGACCTGTGGCCCCTGTTTCGTTCGAGTCCTCGAATCGCGCTCCCGTCCAATCCGGTGGTAACGATGTGTCCCCCATTCATGGGCTGATGTTGTGAAGAAGGATTGAGTCCAGGCTTAGTTCGAACTCCCTTTCTTCCCTCTCCGTGCTACTACGTGTTCCGATGGTTCTCTCTCTCCTCCGGGCAGAGGTCATCGAACAAGGAAACTTGTTTGGAGCAATACATTGCGGGCTATTTCCTTAACTCCACCACCACACTTCATAATTTTATTAAAGCAATTGCCATGAAACTTTGGTCCCGATTCGGGTCTCAAGCAAACGGTTGGAAACGAAGTTTTTTTTTCTTCCGATTCCCTTCAAGAAATGATGGAGAAAGTCATTCGTGCCGGTCCATGGATTTTCTCTCGCAAAGCAATCTTCCTAAAGCGTTGGAAGCCTCGGCAGTGGAGCTATCAAAGACGAACACAAGCGCTTTCCAATTTGGATTAAAATGTCGAACATTCCACTCGAATTGTGGTTGCCACGTTGGGTTCATCTTTGGTTAGCCGCAGGATTGGGATTCCTCTTGATTGATCCCAAGACAGCTCGTATGGAAAATCTGTCCTTTGCAAGGATTTGCGTTGAAGTCGGGGTGTGGATGGTGGTTCCCCCGGCTCCATTCTTTGTTCATCCTTGCTCGCTTCTATCGAAGTTGCTTCGGTGAATGTGGCGTATAGCTGGAAGCCAACACGATGCGCTCGATGCCGAATGATTGGGCATCCGGAGTCTAATTGCCGGGTCCAAGCTAGTTCGGGTAATTCTCATCCTAAGCCTCGGGCCTGTGGCTATCTAACCCGGTCCTTAACGATAGCCATCTTTCTGAGGATCATGTGGAGTCTGATTGCCATGCATCTTGGCCTCCAATTGATTCGTATGGTAAATCTGGTCAACTTCCTGATTCTGTGGCTGAAGAAGCCTTGCCCCAACCGGAGCCAATCACGACCCCAATTGCTGTTCTAAAAGCTGAACCGGTTTTTGGGGCTGTAATTGAAACTCCAGCCCTTCCAATTGCTGATTCGCTGGCTCTTACTAGCCCAAATTACCCTAGTCCTGTTTCAGTACCTCAGGCCAAGCTGGATCTTGGGGCTACCAGGTCTGGCAATAAGGTTGAGCTCCCTCCCCTGTTGGATTCTGTTAACAGAAGCCAAATTGGTTGTGCTATCCCACATTTGTCTGCTGAGTGTGCGCAACAATATTGTATACCGGAAGATTCCAGAAATTCGGACGGCTTCCTGAATATGCAGATGGATGATTTGGATCCTAATTCCCTGGATCCCGAACCCATACACCATAATATCGATTTAGATGAATTTTTGCTTACCCCAAGCTCCATTAAGAAGATTTCTAAGCAATACTCTTCTAAAGCCTCTTCGGTTGATGAATTGAGGGGCCTGGAGGCTGGGTGGAAGATTCCTAAGTCTAGGAAAAAGAAAAAGGCTGCCTCCAAAAAGTTCAGTGGCACCTATGGCTCCTAGGCCTTTGCTGCCGGGTTCTTTTTTTGTCTGGGTATTGATACCGGGGAATTGGAATTGATCGGGAGTATTTTGGTGACTTCCTTTTCCTGGTTGTACTTGGAGGTCCTTGGGTCCTTTTTGGAATAATTAAACCCTTTTTTTGGTATGCTGCCTGTGCTGTTGGGGCCCCATTTTTTTTCTGAAAATGGTGAGTAGCAGCTAGTGAGTAAGCTTTGTGATCAATGCTGAGGATGTGGCTAGATGGGTGAAGTGTGAAATTTGAAGGCTTCTCCGGAAGCCTTGCTTTGACAATGGTGCTGTCATCCCGGCCGATAATAAATGGTGATTTTGGAGTGGTATGATGCAGGAACTCTGTTGATTGTGTTGATGCCAATACATATTTACTCTTTATTTTGTGGTATGTTCTTATGGTATATGTTATGGAGTTCTTCTCCGGATGCTGGATGGATAACAGAAGCCCATGAATTACATAAGCAGGAAATGTTGTAAAGCCTTTCTGTGCTGATTTTAGTCTGTATAACTGCTGAGTAGTAATGGTAGTTTAAGCTGACTGCTGATGCTGATGGCCTCTGCTCTTGGTGCCATGCTATGACTGTGTTAAAGCTGGTGGAGACATTCTTTAATGCCAGCTTCTGGAGATATTTGGATTGATTCAGCATCTGGTTGCTGAGATGGAAGTACCTCACGATGGGTACTTCTGAGGAATGCACTGATGAGTCGGCTGAACTGGATGTTGAAAATTCCATATCCATCGGTTGTTCATGTGAGTGGGCAACATTCTTGTTGTGGGTGCTGATTTATGCTATTCTCTATCGGGACGGGCAGAGATTCTGTTGTGATTGAAATGGGTGTCTGCATATACTTTGGTTGTGATATTCATGGCCTCTGTGTGCCTTAGATCATTGGATGGAGCCTTTGTCCTATTGTTGGAGGTGTGGCATTCCAATATTGGTGACATGTGCTGGGATTCATTGTGGCCACATTTTCTCACTCTTTTTCATGTGGCTTGGGACTGCCAGCTTGTCTGACTAGCTGGAGTGTGGACCTTGTCTGCATATACTTTGCGGGTTTTGGTGCTGCTATCTGAGACTGAGTATCCTGGAAACTGGTGAAATTCTTGGTTGCTGTTTTTCTTTGATTGAGGAGGAATACAGTTGGACGCTGAAAGGTTTTCTGCTGCCACTGTTGGACGCTGAAGGCCAAGCTGATGTTTTCTTTGAAGCTTGATACACTGATTTCATGCTGATGGTTGCTGTTCTGGTGGGAACCCCTGGAAGGGAGACCACGGCTGTAGTTTCCAGTTGTGTAATGGCGTTTTGCACTTGGTTTTGCCGGAATGAAATCTATGCTGACGTGGATTGAGCTTCCCAGGCTATGCATTCTATCTTCGTGGTTTTGCCGGAATGGAATCAAGGCCGGTTTCATTTCGACTGCAAACCGGTTTGCATAGGGTCAATTGCCGGTATGGATTGTGTTTATGGCGTAATCCAGTTTCTGCTCGGATGAGGTTATGACCCAATTGCCGACCTGGTCTCAAGAGCCGGTTTGGGCTTCAATATGAATTGCCGATCTCGGATTGCATCCCATATGCCGATCTCGATTGTTGTAGCCTCCGATTGCATCCCAAATGCCGGTATGGGAGAGTAAATTGCCGAGCGCGATTGGGAGCTTAATTCCTGATTTAGATCTCAGCTGCTGATCTCGAATCGTGATCGGTTTGGGGCTGCTTGCCGGTTTCGTTTGCACACGGGAGCAGGTTTTGTGTGCTGCTTCAGACTTATGGCCGATTTGAATTTACTGTGGCCGCTTTCAAGCCGCTTTCAATTGCCGGTGTTGACTCTTGGCTGGTTGACTTTTATATGGCGTTTCCAACTGCCGTTTCCACTTCGGTCCTCACTTGCCAACCTGTGGTAGGTTTCATTTCAAGGGTGACGGTTTGGTTTCGAAGCCGTAGTGGAAGATTTGCTGTTCCTGTTCTTGGGATGCACTTTGGTTTGGGGCAGTACTGTTGTTGTTCCCACTTTTGTAAAATGACGTTGTTCGTTTACTACCTTCTGTTAGTTCCATCCTCTTAGAGGTTTTCTGAATGTATTACATGATGTCTTAGTCATTTCAGGGTATCTTAATGCGTTTTATGTTTTAACTCCAAGTCTAAAAACTTAGAGTTATAACATAATTCTCTTGTAAAATTTTTATAAGTTAATCCAAAATACACACTTGCTTAAACAAAAAAAAAAAAAAAATTTTGACTTGGATTTAAAATATAAAACGCTTAGCGCATACCCGAGTAGGAGAAGTGCATTAGGATAATACATAAAAGCCTAGGAGGACAACGTTCAACGAGAAAAAGACAAAATATGAAATATCATTCATTAAAAATATGAAAATTTGGTTCAGCACGAGGAGCACCGAAAATAGATCTAGGCAAGGCAATTTTCCTTCATCAGAGGGAACCAGCAACCGTGTCCCATCCAAATCCAAGGCAGGGGCATTTACCACCCCCAGTAAAGGCGGTAACCAAATGCATAATCCTTCAGCTGGGGCAGCACCCAAGATCAGCATTTCCAGCCACTACACCCAACAACCACCCACAATAAATTTTCAATGCATCATGGCCAAGAATCAGTAAATCAGCAGAGCAATTGGCACTCAGCAACAGCATAGCTCCTCTCAGCTGAAGTGAAAAGCAGCATGCAGACCCAGGCTGTAGGCACAGGCAAAGCAACCAGCTATACTGTGCCAGCCACAGGGGCCACAGCAAGCAAATTTCACAATTGCATCAGCTTATATTACTTCAGCAAGCTGAGGACCGGCCAAATCGGCCCAATGTCCTTACAGCCACTCGAGACCAGCAGCAACATAAAGGACAATTACCACTACCAACTATTGTAAATCATCAGGGCAGCTTCCATCTCCACAGCACAGCCCCTCAAGTAGCCATCCGGCAAATTAATCAACCAAACAGAGATGGGGCAGATCACCCATCAACATCTGTCCTCAAACCAGGCATAAATGCTGCGCCAGAGGTCCGAGCAATTCTGCATCAGCAAAGAGCCATCGGATAAATAGCTCCTACATCGAGAGAGGTCGACTGCAACATGGCTGGTTCCATCATTTGGAGTACACCAAATGGCTGGCCAGCAGGAGAGCCAACTATTGCATCAGCAAGAGAACACTAAAGAGCTGCACATACACATCCAAATGATCTGCAATCCCTCATACAGCTACAAATCAGCATCAGCAGCAAGTCCCCATACCGCCTCGGCAACAGCAAGACACATTGAAAACCAAAAGGCCGACACTACACCATTCCAAGTTCAGCAGCATAACAACAAGAGAGCCCGCCACTTTCCAGCATTGCAGAAACAAAGACAGAAACAGCAGAGCCATCAGCTCCAAGAGCTGCGGCCCACCAGCTTCAGCAAGGACCAAAGAGTCAATTTTGGCAATCCAGCTTCAGCATCCATTGGCAGGAAGGGGCAATTCCAATAGAAATTAGCCCAACATGCTGCAGCCAAGCTAAGAAAGCCTTTAATTACACTCCCCAGCCAATGCAACAGCAGACGACTCCAACCCATTAGCATCACCAAACCTTCACATTCAGCAATACAAACAATGCAGAGTCTAGACCCGATACAGTATGGAAAGATCCCAGCAATCCAAACCCGGTCTCAGCAATAGAATCTATGACAACCCCTTCACAGAGTTGCATCCACAGCAGTTGCCAACCAAACAAAGCTCCCCAAATTGGCAACAAAAAGCAGGATCTCCACCGCAACAGAGGGACTCTGGCAGCCAAAACTAATCCACTGTCAGCTCTTCAGACCACAACCAGAAAGACCCCAGCCAGAACTGCACGGGCAAGCCCCAACCCGTCCAACAGGAGGGAGCACATTGGCTGAGGGTCATCAAAACTAGCAGCATATGATAGATTACAGCGCCAGATCCAGAGCACAGTGCGAGAGCCACCAAAAGGCCAGAGGAGGCAGCTTCCGAATTTTGCAGCGAACCACAAATTAGAGCAATCCGCCATATGAGTGTAGCAGCAATGTCTGCAACATGATAGGCAAGAAATGGCATAACCAGCTGCCTTCAAACTATAGCCCAGAGAGAACTCAGCAATCCGAAGCTCAAAACTACAACCCACATCTGATGGCAGCAAACAGAAGGATCTCCACCGCAACAGAAGGATCTCTTGCAACCAAACAGGTCCTCGGCCAGCTTTTCAATACCTCAGCCTAATAGTTCCAAGCCAGAGCTGCACAGCATCCCCCAACTCGTCCAATAGGAGGGAACACACAGGTAGAGGACCCTCAGATCCAGCAGAACAGACATTTGACTGCGTCAGTTCCTTCAAGTAGCACGAGAGATGACACTAGCTACATACAGCAACTCCCGAAACACACCGGGAGGGCCAATCACAATAGCAGATGGACAATGGCACAAAACACGGCCAAGCCTAATCCATCGCATCGTAGAATCTCCAGCGGAGACAAACAAAACCTCGGCCCAACTCATCCGTACCCCGCCAAGAAGTCCCAAAGGCAGTCGCACTCTGCCTGCCTCCATCCCATCCATCGGGAAGGAACACACTGGAAGGGGAGCATCAGAGCCATCAACGCAGGCGATTCGTCCGCTTCAGATCCATAGAGCAGCCCTAGAGCCACATTAAGCATCGAACAACCTCTGCCGAAAAGAACCCGACAAAGCCTTAGAGGACGCGGAGTCTAACACTTCCAGATCTGAAGACCGGAAGGTCGAGATGGGGAGTCAAAAATTGGGAAGGAAACGGGAGGGGCAACCGGAGCCAGCCGTGGTCGGCTCCGGCGCCGCTCGGCAAGAAGAGGCGGAAACCTGGAGCGCCGCTGAAAAACGAGTTCAAATTTCAAAATGAAATTTGAAAAGTAGAGAGAAGCGAGAGCTTCTCTCTCTAACAAGATTTGATTTGAAGCAAGAGCAATAGCTTCAGAATTGGAAGTCGTTTGCCCTTGACCATCCGCGCACCCAATTTGCACCGAGTTGAAACACCGGTCTGCATTCCCGTTGTGCGAATCAATGGGAGAGGGAGATGGCATCAATGTGTGGGAGTTGCAAAGGCCCAATGGCTTTAGACGCTCTAGGAAAGAGGCATCAAGGCAAGGGGACGGGAGCTGGACGGCCCTCTGTAGAGGAGGGAAGGAGGGAGAGGGAAGGGAGATGATAGACGAAACCGTCGCCGAGGGAGAAGGATTGCTACGGCTCAGGTTGCCATTCGGATGGTGCATCTAGTGGTGTTGTTACGGGCCGAGCCCACGATGTTTCGTACTCTCTCTTGATGGAGCGGACGGTGACGTTGGAGGAATGCCGGTTTCTTGTTGTGGAGTTTTGATGTCGGCGGTATGGTGGATCCCATCTCTTGTCTTGCCGTCAGCTTGCTGAAGCATCTTGGAGTTTAGTATTGCCTTTTCTTTGTTCGACTTGCTCCGTGATTTCTAAAGTCAGCGTTCTTGGTCTTTGCCTTATTGGTGTGCAGTATGGGCTGAAGTTTGTCTGTAGTTGCTTGATGGGCTGGAATAAATCTGAATTTGGGTTTGCTGAGATCTTTGGATTTGGAGTACGGAGGCTTCAGTGCTTTTATGGCTCTGGCGTTGCTTGATGTAGTTGTTGCGGCTAAATGTCTAAGCCTTGGCTGGATTGTGAGGCAATGGTGTTACGATTCAGTTAGTGAGGCAAGTTGCGATTGCTCTACTGGCTGGATTGTGACATCGATGCGATTTCGTTTTGACTCTCTTTGGGCCATCCGGTTTTGCTCTCACAAACTCTCGGTATGAGTAGACTGGAGGTGGTTGGCCTTGGTGGGCTCTTTGGATGGAGTAGTCGTGGTGAATCGATTCATTGGGCACTCCGCACTGCTCTCTCACTCGCCCTGGTTGGTTTTTCTGGACTCTACTCGTGCCTGTTCTGATTCAGTATGGCCCGATTTGGAGGTGTGGTTGTTTCGATAACTTGTTGACGTGGCCCGTATGCTCTTTGGATGCCGATATGCTTCTTGCCGGTATGTTCGGTTTGCTCCTCTCCCGATCTGCCTCAAGCCATTGCTGGGATGGATTCTGGCGATATGCAATTCTTACCGATTTGCTCCTGTGCTGGAAATCTGGCTGACGTGGCTTCCTTTCCTGGTTTGGCTTCAGCTTTTCTTGGAATGCTGGAAAGGATTCAGAAGCTGCTGTTTTTTTAGTGGAGTGTTTTGAGGCTGGGTTGCCTTAGTCCGAATTAGATGACACTCATCTAGAGGTTTTCTTGTGTTTTTTTTCCTCCGTTTGGTTTCATGAATTGGTTCATGGTGGTGCTCGGGGAATGCCTTAACTTGTTGTTCTACCTCTAAGTCGGAAAAACACTTGGAGTTAGAATATCTTTTTGTAATTTCATTTCTGTTAATTTTAATTTACTTACTTATCAAAAAAAAAAAAGTTGATTTGAGTTTCGTTCTTAATTTTCCTACTTTGCAATATTCCAATCTTTGTGCAAGTGACAATCCAAATTTCTGCAAGTAAAGCTTCTCCATCACTAAATAAATCCTTCCTTTATTTTGTTAAGGTGAATCTTTGATTAATTGTTAAGGAACTATGGAAAATTAAGGGCCCGATTTGGGGGAATCCGAATGTGGAGCTTCAGCTCGGTGAGGATTCGACCACCCCTTTTGATTCAACGATGAAATGGGGTTTGTAAAATGTTAATGGAATCATTTTTTTGGTAAGTAATTAACGATTGCATAAATTTAAAAAATGTACAAAACTCTATTCTACCTCCAAGTGTTTTGCCGACTTAGAGATAGCATAAAGCCGCCGGGGCATACCCCGAGCAGACCATACATGAATCATGAAAATAAGAGAAAGCATACATGAACTAGATACCCAGAACATCTATACTCCTCCCAAGCCGAAGACGAAGTCATCAACAAAACCAAATCAGCACGTCCTCCCAGACAAACCTGTATACAAGCCCATCTCATCGACCTGGCTAGCTACTACTCGTAGCACTATGCCGGACCTATCAGCCTTGAAACCGCGAAGCCGATCATGTAACATTAGGAAAACAGACTAGCCAAAGAAGATAAGCCAACCATAACAGCAGCGAGATGTACAGAAGCCATCCCAAAAACCTGCAAAGACCAGATTTGCTCCGATAGTAAACACCACACCATCCGAGCACCTCCAACAGCTTCCACCTTCCAATTTTTCTTTTTATATAAATCCTATGGGCACAGTAGGATTCCAAATCAAAAAGTGAACCACAAGAAACCAAGAGGGTACCCTGGGAAAGGTAACAACCAAAACCGGTAGCCAAGAGTCAACAGCAGCCAAAGAACTAAACAGAACACCGGAATAACCGCTCTAACCAACAGTCATCCGGGAACAAAGCACCAAGAGAAAATAATTTTTTTTCTCAATAACAACGGACCAACCAAGAAAAGAACCAACCAAGTGAAAGTTACGCCTGAACCCCATGAGAAACATAGGATCAAGTTGCCGACCTCTACAGACAGCCTACATACAACCTGCAGTCCCAACATGAAAAAACAATGGAATAATCGGCCATTGAAATTGCCATCCTGGGACCAAACACCAAGAGATACAACAGATATATATATATATAATTAACATATATATATATCAATTGTCAAACAATTTTTTTATAAGTTCCAACGCCTCAAAAAAGCACTGTCCACCCCTCTGGCTCGGTCCACCCCACAGGAGGTGTCCAAACGAATCTTTAGCTTTCTTCGAACCACATTGAAAATATGGGAATACAATAGAGTGGTATCCTGGATAGGAGAGTTTTGGATTGTACTATTGTTGTGCTCCTTCCAGATGAAATAGACCGTGGCCGCAAGGGTCAGACGTTTAGATTGGGCTTGCAGGTTTTTCCCTTTCTATTTATGAACAGCCCAGAGGATATTTTGAGACCAATCAGGATAAGGCCATTGGATTCCCGTTCGCCGCCGGATTTGGTACCAAAGTGAAGCCAAAAATGGGCAGGAGAAAAAAAGGTGATTATGGCTTTCATCCCCCACTTTGCAAAAAATGCAAATTATTGGTATGTTGGTGTAGCCATAGATATGGTCCAGAGTGCTCAATCTACATCGGATAGCTAGCCATAAAGTGAAAGCATGGGCGGGTATGTGAGGGGGGCTCCAAACTAGGGAGGCCCATGACATTTTTGCCTGTGGAGGGTGAAAGACGTAATAGGCAGAGCGACTCGAAAAAACACCCTCAGTAGATGCCATCCAACGAACAGAATCCTTGTTCTGAGACATCGGGAGGTAGGGGGCATGTTATCTATCAAAAAAGAGATTTCCATATCAAACGGATTTGGCCATGCCCATCTATCTCCTCTTTAATGTCTTTAACTTTCGCATCCCACGGCAGGCCAGAAACCGTGCGAGAGTCTGTCATGCTCATATCCTACAAAGGGCCCAAAGGGTGCCAATTATCAATCCACAGGAAGGTATCAGCTCTGTCCCTAATTAAATATTGCGTATAAGGCCGCATGTAGGGACGTAACTTCATAATTTTTTGCCAACACCATGACGCTGATATCAAGACTTTTAAGGTCCAAATACATCGGTCCTTAATCCTGTGCATATGAACCCAAAGAGCCCACACAGAGCCAGAGTCTTTTGTAATAATTCACCAAAGCAACTTGCAGATCAGAGCTTTATTTTGGGCCTGCAAGTTTTTAAGCCCCAATCCACCTTCGCTCTTTGGGTAGCAAATGTCGACCCAAGCTACCTTGGCAGTTGCCTTCCCATCATAAACGCTGTGCCATAGAAAACGTCGGATGTAGCTCTCAATGAGTTTAAGAACAGACTTTGGCAAAATAAAAATGTTGGCCCAGTACAAGTGGATGGACGAAAGAACTGATGACACGAGCTGAAGATGCCCTCCAAACGAGAGCCAACAATTTTTCCAGGAAGAAATACGTCGAATGAATTTCTCAATTAGAGGCTTACAGTTAGCTATAGAAAGTCTCGAGGTGATCAGAGGAACACCCAAGTATTTTATAGGAAGATGACCTTCCTTGAAGCCCAATATACCCGAGAAAGCCTTCTGGAGGTCGGGGTCTTGGTAAGAGATAAAAATTTCACTTTTCTCTTTGTTTGCTGATAGGCCAGAAATGAGCTTAAACTCCTCAAGACATTCCTTTAAAATTTTTATGGAGTACTCTTCAGCATGGGAAAACAGTAATAAATCGTCCGCAAAGGCAAGCATAACCGTGCGTGTTTCCTCACAATGCCAGTGGAACTTGAATCTAGCATTCTGTCTAGCCTTCACCTCTATAATGCCATTCAACACATCCATGACCAGCACAAACAGGTACAGGGAGATAGGGTTGCCTTGTCTCAGACCCTTACAACCTTTGAAAAAACCGACCGATTCTCCATTAATATTTCTTGAAAAGCATGGGGTTGTAATGCATTGGCTAATCCATCCAATGAGTTGAGGGGAAAAACCTATCAGAACCACGATATGGATAATAAAGTCCCAATAGACTGAATCATAGGCTTTCATAATGTTAATTTTCATAGCACAGCGGGGAGAACCACGACCCAAGTGGTAGTTATACAAAAACTCCTGAGCCAGGAGGATGTTATCACTAATCTGGTGCCCTGCAACAAAAGCTGTTTGAATGTATCAACCAAATGAGGAAGGGTCATCTTAATTCGATTAGCAATGATTTTTGAGATAGCCTTGTAGATTACATTGCAGCAGGAGATAGGCTTGTAGTTAGTCACCATATGTGGGTTCTGAACCTTTGGGATAAGATTGATTATGGTGGTATTGATTTGTTTGAGAAGCTTTCCATGTTTAAAGAAATCACAAATAGCTTCCGTCACATCATTACCAACAATATCCCAAGCATCTTTGAAGAACTTGGAAGAGAACCATCTGGCCCAGGGGCACGAGATTCCCCAATTGAGAAGATAGCCTCCTTGATCTCCTAAGCACTAACCTGGGTCGTGAGGGGGGCAATTAGGGAGTTCGGAATGGTTTTAAGGATGTACGACTGAATTTGATTAATATCAGCCATTCTCGACGAACGCCTGGATCCTAACACCTTTTTAAAATAATCAACAATAAGCTTGTGGACATCCTTTCTCCCTGAAGTAGGGGTGCCGTTTCCATGAAGTAAAGAGGATATCCAATTCCTATTGCCATTTTCATATACCGTCTAGAAAAAAAATTTGGTGCATTGGTCACCCTCCTTTAGCCATTTGACTTTAGATTTTTGCTGAATGAGATCAATTTCCATATCTACAGCCTGGGAGTAAGCCTCCCGACAAGCTTGTTCCTCATAAGTAGAAGCCATGAGAGTCGGATAACCGACCTGGAGATCTTCAAGAGCCTGGCGGGATTTTACCATCTCCTCGTGAATGTTCCCAGTTTGAGCATTTAGGAATTTCAATGCGTGTTTCACCTTTCTCAGTTTTGAAATGAGCCAAAACATCTGGTAACCAGGAGTTTCATCAACCCACACCTCCCTAACAATATTAAGAAAATTTGAGTGCTTGGTGAGGAAGTTATTAAAGTGAAACATACCCCTTTTACCAGTAGAATCACTAGTTGTCCGAGAAAAAATAGAGGGAATGGTCCGAGAGCATGGCGGGTAGGAAGAAGGCTCTGCCTCTTTGGTACATTCCTAGCCAATTTTCATTAGCAACCACACGGTCTAATTTTCTAAAAATGCGGATAGAGGGGTCCCTACCATCATTCCAAGTATAATACATCCCCTCATGACTTACATCTTCGAGGTCGCAATCTGTTAGGCACTTGTCTAGGGCCGAAGCACTTCTGACATTCTAGACACCCCCCAGCCCCTCCGATTGAGATCGGATAGCATTGAAGTCACCCAAAGCAGCCCATGGGAGGACCATGGCAAGGCCACTGATTTTGCACAGGCTGTCCCAAAGAACACCTCTTTTAGTTTCGGAATTATCTCTATAGACAAAAGACATAATACACTTTTGATTGTCCTCTTTAACCAAAGCCTCAATATGAATAACCTGATCCTCAATGGAGAGGACACTGACATTCAAATAGGCTGGATCCCAACCCACCCAAATTCTACCTTTGGAGGAGTCCGAATAGTTCATAGACTAAGACCAATGAGGTCTTATATTAGCTGCAATAGAGACCGAATTATGGACATCCACTTTAGTGTCCACCAGCCTCACGATATGGCACTTGTAGGAACTAATAATTTTTTTTTTGGTAAGCAAGTGTGTATTTTGGATTTAAGGGAGAAAATAAATTTACAAAAATTATGTAGTAACTCCAAGTTTTTTGACTTGGAGTTAACACATAAAAAGCTAGGGCATGCCCCGAGCCGCTAGTACATCATAGGATATAACAAAAAAACCTCGAAGAGGAAAATCTAAAAGTGATCAGAGTCACTTTACATAAGCAGAACTAAAAGCCATCCAGCAGGTACAAGAAACTGAACCTAGCTTCAAATCCGAACAGCAACCCATGCTTCAGAATCACAGCATCAGCTGCAGAATTTCCATCAGCAACCAAATGCAGCTGAATCATCAATCCCACGGCCGCACCAGGAAGCAACACCAGCCGGTGTTAATTAGATGTAGAGAGCATCACCGTCTAGCAAAGTGGCCATGCCCCAACAGCACCAATGCAACAAACCGCATTACACCCATCATCAAAGCTGGGCCATCAGGTCCCCAACCACAGCCTCACAAAATTGTCATCAATCTGCTACCCGCGACTTGCAAAACTGCATATGAAGTGGCACGGCAGCATCACTTAGCACGTGAAAGCATAATGCTCCAGTACCAAAAACAGCGGCTCACAGGTCTCATCTACAAGTTGAACTAGCAACAGCCAGCAAACTGGAACACCACCAGCTGCATCAGGAACAGCATCAAGGACAGCGTGAACAGAGCAGGTCAAAAGCGAATTTAACCACTTCACTGGCTCCCACCATGCCATCAAGTATTCCAATAGCGACATCAGCACCCAATAGGCGTAATGTATGAACATCAGCACACCACCGGGGGCCAGATAGTCCGCCAAATGCAATCATAGACCAGCACTTATCAACACAAAGGCAGGCAGCTCCCTCAACCTGTAGAACGTATTCACTGGAAAAAGCCCATCAAAGCAGCAACCCAACTTGCACTGCTTAATGGAAGGCAGCAGAACCAATTTAGTTGCATAATTCAACAGAGTAGCATCAAGGCCTGAGAAGATGGGAACAGCACCATGGCCTGACTTCATCTAATTCCCGAAACAGCTGACCCATGACCTCACAGCCAGTCTGAGAAAAACCAGCAAGATCTTTGCATTTTTAGATACGGCGAGGCCCGAAAAAAAAATTGAACCAAAAACGGTTAACAACGGCCAGCTGCGGCATTGCTAGCCGAATAGCACAGGGCAACAGCTAGCGATTCATCACCAAGCACAGCCAAACAAAGAAAAGTCACTACAACGCCACATGCTCCCACTACCCCAATTATATACACAATTACGGGCGGCGGATGCAAAGAAGAACTAGCCATTTACGCGCGGGCATTGCATAATGAAGAACCTCACAACCGGCCCAAAAGGAACAGCTAACGAAGGATCATCTACCCATGCAGTTCCTAGCAGAGCTGATGCGAAGAATAAGACACAAAGCGGCAGCATTTGCTGCATAAAGCAATCCGGGGATTACTACCGAGCAAGGCACCAAGTAGAAGGGCCTCCACCAACACAAAGGTCAAATTTACAGCCACCAGAGCATCCTTCAACGGGCCGTTTGCCGTCGAGACGACATCAAAATTCAGCACAACTAAATCCAATCACAGGCATGGACAGCACCATCACCCACAAACAGAGGATTGAGTCCTCAAAAACAACATTTGTATCCCCACAGAGCGAACAACCCCGATCGAATCAAGGTCAAGCTCGCATCCCGCATTACTTCACAGAGCAAAGCGGCCCAGATTCGAAGGCACTAGCGGGCGGATTCTGTTCTCAAAGATCGAGAACAGGAGAGCGGAAGAAGCCTGACACGAAGGTGCAACAAGATCCAAAAAGTCCACGGCCGCGGCCGAGCATCGCCACATCACCAAACCAAAGACAGAACGTAAACCCTAAACCGTCCACGAAGGGAACGCCCGGCAAATACACCAAAGAGTCAGCATCCGGACCTTAGAATGCCCCTCCAAACCGAACGGGGAGAAACGATGCAAAGCTTAACCCTAGGCACAAACCGAGGGAAAAGGAGACAAACTTGAGAGACGCGGGGCCTCAAAGGATGAACAGCAGCGCACTCTCGAGCCCATAGATCCCCGAAGAGCGTAGTCTTCGCCGAGATGAAGAGTAAAACCAACGAAACCCAACATCGGGCCGAAGGTGGGATACGGGCGAACCTCGCGGCCAACATCGAATGCTTCGAGGACGCGGTGAACGACAATCCAGCTCATGGATACGGAAAGGAGGAGATGGAACAGGAGGAGGGGGCGGGGACGAGCACCGGGGAGGCCGCCGGGCAGGGCTTCGTGCCGTTCGGCACCCAAGGCGGACTCGACGTGAAGACGGCGCCGGGCTAAATTCAAAATTCGAAAACCTGTAGGAACTAATAAGATTCTGCACTTCATGGGCTTTTACTTTCCCATTAAGCCCCCTAACATTCCAGCAAGCAATATTAATCACGGGAAGAGGAGATATGGGGAATTATACTTTTAGGCCCCTTAGAACAATCGTGGGTGGTTTTCATATTTTTGCTATGATGTTTCCACTTTTAGATTTAGATCTTCTATGGACCAACCCCCTCAAAGTGGAGGAAACCTCACACTAAAGTGGTTGGACAGGGGAGTGTGTGGGGTCCCGGTCAACCTTGGTTAGGTCCGGGTCCTCAGCGCTTTGCGGACACTCCGAAATCTCACCCTCGATAGGACTAGACGAAGCTCTAATTTGCCAAGTAGAAGTGGCACTCAGTCTATCCTGAATGGAAGATGTATTCCATTGAGCATTTTGACTGGAAGAAGATATGAGGTTTCCATTAACCCCATCAGAAACGTCACTCACTAAAGCAGGACAATCATTAAGAGTGAATTTATCACCCGAGGGCTCCATCACCATGGTGGTATGGATAACAGCCCCATTTTTTGTGAGGGGGGATTGATCTTCCTTATCTGAACCCAGGGCTACCCCTACACAGCTCCCTTCTCTCCCAATCTCCTTCTCAACAAAGGGGCCCTCATTCTCAACGTCCTGAAGTGCTCCAAAGGAGTTAGAGAAGGGGGGAGAGTTGAATAATTGAAGTTTACCCTGAATGGGTCCCTTCGAACCAATTGATGGACCAGAAGAAGTGGGTTTTGGGTCAACCCGATTCTTTCTCTTGTGTCTATAGACCCCAAAAGGATGTTTCCTGATAACCTCTGGGCCTTTCTGAGCAGGCAATTTATGCTGATTAGGCTTCCATTGGTAGTGAAAGTAGATTTCAGTAAATTGGCAATCAGATTGCTCTTTCAAGTTTCCCGCCTTAATCTTCACCTTTTCAGGCAATGGGGCATCACCAGCAATTTCCACACAGACCCAGGCATAGTCCATCCTTTCCATCCTTGCAGTGATAGGGTCTAATTGTAATGGATTTTCAATGACACTGGCAATCCAGCTGAGCCCCAAAGGGGTCCAATATTCTACTAGAACTCAAGTCAAAGTGATCCAAATGGGAAAACATTTGTGCTCCGCTTTAGAGAGAGCCATTCCTGGCTTCAAGAGTTTTAGAAACAAGGGTTGGCTGGCAAAGGACCACGGTCCCTGAGCAAGACATTTCTCCAATATGTTGAAAGAAGAAAAATGAAAGAAAAACAAAATCCTTTGTCATTACCAGCAACATGTTTGACCTCAAAACAAGCCCATATTTTCCGGGCTATATGGTTATTTTGCTTGAAATGGATTGGCTTACTGAAATAACTTGACGAGGTGTCACCACATCGACTCCCCCTCCTTCTATAACTTTGGGGAGGAGCAAGAGTCTCTGATCACCTAAAGTAAAATTTCGAGGAAAAAATTTAAGCTTACCTCCTTGTTAGAGTGCCGAACCACCTCGACCGAAGATTTTGCGGTGGAGGCGCCGTGGGATCAGCAGAGCAATCGGACAAATCGCAATTGGTAGAAACCAGATTGGCCGCGTGATATGGGGAACAAATTCACATGTTTGCTGCTCGAGTTGCCCTCTTCCCTTTTTGGGGCAAACCGAGGCAAAAATGGAGAACACCACGAGGCATCATGAACTTTCGGATCGTAGTCACTAACCTCGACATTAGTACCCGGTAGAAGCAATAACGCAAAACAACGGGCTCCCTTGGCATGAGGGGGAGGCAAGCCTCGATGGACCCGATTCAGAACCGATCAAGCCGGAACACCCATCGAAGAGACAGAGGAGGATTTAAAAATCCTCAAGATTGTCTACTTGATAGGAATTTTCTCAAGTTGAAAGGTGGGAAGCAGGGGCGATGCGAGGGAAGAGGGCGAGAAGTGGGAAGCTCGAGAGGGTAGAGGAACCTTTGGTGGGGACACGACCAAAGGATCCATGGGCGACAGAAAAGGTGGAGAGAGCATATTTACCAGCGATGGAAAATCTTCAGGAATCGAAAGGGCCACAACGAAATCACACAAGAGTGAACGGGAGCCTGCGAAGGAGGAGCGTCCTAAGCGAAACAGAGGGGGAGACAGGAGTTAGGACAATGGTGGACCGGCGCCATTCGGCACCGGCAAAATCAGGGGAAAAGAGCGAACAGGGGAGAAACAAGAACAAAAGGCTCACAGGCACCGAAACCCTACAAGCAAACGAAAGGCTCACGGCTTAAAATTTTAATACGAGTAACTTTGATTAATTTGAAATAGCAAAATTGGCTTCATAAATATAATTAGTAAAAAAAATAAATAATGCTCCATTTCTTTTTAGAATGAGATAAAGAAAAACTTGTGGCGTCGCCCGGACATGAAGCACCGATTTTGTATGATTGTGCCCCAATTTTTGGGTGATCATGAGCGGACGTGGAAACAGAGCGTATTTCCAAACGGGTTCAAGGACCTGGAGGCAGTGGGTGTGTTCCAACCCGTATTCTGCAAGTAATTCTTTCCCTTTTCACCTTAAATGTTGATTATCGCTGCATGTGGAGCGTTGGTGCCATCGTTCCAAAATTTGCACTAAAATGAGGAATTTAGGGAAAAACAGGGGCTCGGTTGTGGGTGCTGAGATATATCATCTGTTGCTTACCAAAAAAAAAGAGATATATCATCTGCTATTATTATGCTTATTCATTATTTATCATCTGAAATGCTTTATTGTACTCCTCTATTGTTGTTTATTTTTACTTGTTGGGTATTTGGCTCACCTTTGTATTTTATTGGCTCCAGAGTAGACAGATTGACATCAGGATAGAAGAGATCGCGTTGGTAGACTCCAGGCAGAGGTGATTTCCAAGATTAAAAATTCCAGGATAGAGATTTAGAGCAAGACCACCAACATAGAGACCGTGAGCAGCAGAACCGACCGAATGGGGGCAGAACCAACCGGCGCAGGTTATGCCCTTGCTGGCTGACGCCGGCCATGGCCGGTCCGTTGTCGGCCCCGATAGGGCCCCGTCGGGCCCCGTCCTCCTCCTCTCCCCATCTCCTACTTCTCGCCATAAGCCGTTTGAAAATTGCCGATGGGGTTTTCGTTCGTCTCCTCGGTGGTTAAGTCTGCCGAATCACACCCTCTCTGCTCCTAACGCGTCCTCCTTGGCCGGTCCGAAGCCTAAGGAGCTACTCTCCTGAGCGAGCATGGCGCGGATGCTCATCTCTTGGAGCAAGGGTATCTAAGCAGTTCTGCTGGGCCGGTATGTAATCCGTCTTACTACCCCCTCAAATCCCACGGAGTGTCGGGATTCATCTCCCCCCTCCCGATGTAGTCGACCCAGGCCGCGTGTGCGGGGTTTTACTCGGTGGTCATTTCATTTGACTCCCACCCATTTCACTCGCTGTCAAAGCCATTGCCACGGTTATGGGCTCGTTTCGGCATACAGCACATTGCGGGAGCGAACAGGTTTCTTCTTCTTTGGTTCTCATCCCCAGACGATGATGGACAAATGCCTTCCATGGCCCTGGACCTTGGGTGTTCTCTCGGGAAACATATATTCCTCAGCGATGGACGGGAATGGTGTTATCGGCTGCGCAGCTAATGCGTTTTCCTATCCAGATTAAACTGATCAATATACCTATTGCCGGGACTCGAAGTGGACTTAGTTGGATTGCTAGTTCCATAAGGTCCCTCCGTCCCATGATCCGAACCGCGAATGGAAAATATCTCGCTGCGAGAATATGCGTGGAGGTTGGAGTGGGCCCCTTCCACGAATGCATTGCCGTGGACTGTCCCAGCTCTCGATTCACTCGAAGGTTAAGGTGGAGTACTGTGGAAACCAATCGTTGTGATCGTGCCATTGTATCAGGCGTGATGTCGATAAATGTCGGCCTAAGATTGCAGATAAATGCTAAGAAGTGCCCATCGATAACTTACTCTTGTGTTGGTACCCAGTATTGTGAGTGATCCCCAGTTCCATCGGGGCCTCCTCTCTTGAATTGCTCGGAGTGCTCTTTGGTGGATTCTAAGTTGAGGTGGTGATTGATTGCCCCCTCTTATGTAATCAATCAAGTCCTGCGGGACTCTTGCCCGTCCCGAGGCCCGATTCCGATTCCGGCTCTAATGGCTCGTCACGGGTTTAAAGTGGAGGCTCTGCTCCTCCGGACCAGATTTCAGAGAAGGTGGAAAGCTTTGTTGATGGGTGCAACCGGCATTCTCTGGAATGGGTGTTGGTCCCCTTTATGCTGACAGCTCTGGTGCCATTGGCATTTCTCATGCTGATGCAGTGGCTCCGGAGGCTGTTGAGTGTGTGCCCGGGGTCTATTGTGTGAATCTAGAGGAGAATACCTTACCTGAGTCCACATTGCAGATTCCTGTGCCTCAGCCTACTGTTAATGCTTCAGATGAAGAGGTGGATTCAGATAAGCAGCCTGGTCCGTTAGCTGTGATTGACCCTGATTTTACCCCTGAATCTATCTCTCGGATTGCTCGAAAATATTGCTTGAACAAAGCTGACCTTGCGGGATGTCCTCCTTCATGCAAACCTTTGGAAGCCAATCTTCCTGCTGTGTCTTCCGTCGGGGATGTGACTGCTGGATTAGATCCACCTAAGAGGCCGAGCTTCTTTGATATGCCCCCCCTTTGGGATTTGTGGGAGTTGCAACATGAAGAATGGAGAAAGGCAAAGAACCGCAGATGCAGTTTAGACTAAAGGGCTTACAGAGCTGTAAGCTGCTGATCTGGTGTGCTGGTTCTGATTGTTGCCATGCTGGTGGCTGTGAAACTCTCAGTTTTTTTGCTCCTCTTGAGGCAGGAGCTGGATGTGTTGTTTTATGTTCTGGTCTAAACTTTGGCCAAAGCTGGTGGTGTCCTTTGCACCTTTTGATGGAATATGTTAGTGGTCTGGCCATTGTAACTGATGGAGTGGGACATGCCTTAGAGGTATGCTGGAGGCAGACTGGACTGTTGCTTTTCCAGGGGCAATGCTCCCTTTTTGTCTCAACCGATGCTGCTGTGAAGTGGTCTCTTTCCATTAATCATGATGGCTTGGAGTTGGCTTCCGTTCGTAAGTAGCTGTTGATGGCTATTTATATGGGATCTTCCTTCGCTTACATGGACTTGATGATCATAATTGATGCTGCTATCTTTGGTAGCTCATTTTTGGGCTTACCCGCTAAGAAACCTGCTGATGAGCCCGTGGTTTGGCTGTATGGTCTGCTGATTCTCTGGTGGAGTTCCTTGCTGCTTGACCCGGTACTGCAGTTGGCCAATGCTGCTGATTGGTGCTATTGCTGAGTTGCTGTTGCTGGCTAGTGAATTAGATGCTGAGCCTGCTAAGTGGGTATTGGGTCATTGGCCTGGAATCAGTTGCATATTTCCTTGCGGATGCTAAATTGTATTCGATTTGCAGCTGCATTCGGAGGCTGTCCTGTGGCCTGCTGTGCTGAATTTTGGCCCTTTGGCAGGGCGCCTTTTTGTTGATGATGCTATCTGTTGGAGTGGGTTGCAGCCGGCCTTTGTTATTTGCCGGATGCATATTTGCCTACCGGTTGTAGGCAGGTGTTCTCTGTGCTGGTCATGGAATCAGCTGTGTTGCTGGTGTTGCTCCCTGATGCGTGCATTGCTGGGCTTGGGGTCTGGAGTGTTGCAGTTTTTTTGGAGCTGCAGGTTTTTCCATTTGAATTACATCCTGATTTTTGGTTGTTCTTTTTGCTGGAATTGTGCTGAATCTGGGTGGAAGTTTTGATGCCTATCCGGTTGATTCTTCCTATGGCTGGGCCATGTTCTGCTGTTTGAGCGTGTTGGGTTCCTGCAAATGAGGGATTCAGCTACTGCCTTCTGTGGTGATCCCCAAGAATGGATTCTCTGCATTGGATGGGGTGGGTTTTCTTGCTGTTTTGCGCTAGGCTGGTTGGTGAGCCCAGAATGGGTCCTCTGTTTTGGATCAGCTTTTGGTGATCCCCAAGATGGATGGCTGCTGGTGCCTTGGTGGAATACTGGGGCTGCTGCGCTGCTGTAACCAGCATTGTTTGGCTGCTGTATGTTGCTGCGGACTGACCGGATGTGTTGATCATTTCGTCTAGGGAGCAACTGATTTCGTATTTGCTGTTGTATAATGACTTTGTTCATTTTCTACTCTGTTAAATCGCTAATTTAGGGGTTTTCGGTGGTATACTATGATGTACAAGTTGCTCGGGGAATGCCCTAGCTTTTTATGTTCTAACTCCAAGTCAAAAAACTTGGAGTTACTACATAATTCTTTTGTAATTTTCTCCCGTTTAATCCAAAATACACACTTACTTACCAAAAAAAAAAAAGATTTAAGATTTTTGTTGATTCAGTTACTGTTCAATTTCTATTAGATTTTCTTCATGAGGATTAAAATTTTGGACATCGATATTATTTATTGAACATATTATTATTATGGATATTTAATTAATTAATTATGCACTTATAAGGTTCATTGATGATATCTTTGATGATGTTGAGTTCATTGATGACGTATAATTGATGATTTTGGACAATTTGAGATTTTCACCGTGACGGTCCAGGTCGGGTTCGGGAACTCAACTTGGGTCATTACAGGTGCAGTGCTCAAAGATGGACCTAAGTCCTCGAGGAGACACCAAGGTGAGTCTTGTTGTCATATCAAGCCGATTTTATACTCGAGCATGAGTTGAGGTTTGGGTAGCGCTGCACATGTATGATCTTGGGTGGCCAGCTTTTGGATAGAGCTCTTTGCTTATGATGTGTCGACCATCGTAGACTAACAACGCTAACTCCTATTAGAGGAGGTCGTCATGCGTGCTGTTTAATCCCCCTAAGGATTAGTACTACATCGCGAATGGGCCACTTGGATGACCAAGGTTTTACTCGACCGCGTATGGGCTGCATTGATGACCAGAGTTTAATTCAACCGCTTACAGACCGCTTGGATGACCAAGGTTTAATTTGACTGCTTATGAGCCGTCTGGATAACCGGGGTTTAATTCAATACTTATGGGCTGCTTGGATGACCAGGGTTTAATTTACTGCTTACGGACTGCCTGGATGACCAGGGTATAATTCGACCGCTTACGGTCTGCCTAGATGACTAGGGTTTAATTGCAAGTAGGTGAAAACTCTCTCGACTTAGGGGCAGTCTATGCCTTTTATTTCGTATAACCTACAAGCAAGCATTCATATGAAAAAAGAAAGAGAAGGAAAAAAAAACATGCATAATGCAAATGAAATAGAATTTTATTTTATTAATGACAATATATGTTACAAGCATGCTCATGTCATACTTATGACCTACTTGGGTCTTCACTAAAAGTAACGTTTAAGGTGGATTGCGTTCAACGTCCGTGGGACCAACTTGTCATTCTGGGTTCGTGGTCTGTACCCTCAATTTAGTAGAATGACTGAGACTAAAATTGGCCCTTTTCAATTCGGGAAAAGTTTGTTCCGATTGGTGGTCTTGCTTGTAGTCTCTATGCTTCGCAAGACCAGGTCTCCAACTTTAAGTTGCCGCGCTTTTACTTTCTTGTTGTCATAACGAGCGAGCTGCTGCTAGTAGGCTGCTGTCTGCATTTTGGCTACGTCACAGGCTTCCTTCAACAAGTCTAGGTGTTCCCTGATCTTTTAAAAGTTACCTAGTAAATTGAAGGCTTTGACCCTAAGACTTGGGGGCTCAATTTCAATCGGTATTATCGCCTCAGTCCTGTAGCAAAGGCTGTAGGATATATCGTGAGTTGGTTCCTTAGGAGTCGTCAGATATAACCATAGGACAGAGGGCAGCTCGTCGACCCAGGAGCACTCTGTGTCCTCCTGCTTAGTCTTTAGACCATAGAGTAACGCACGGTTGGTGACCTCCACCTGTCCGTTTGCCTGGAGGTTTGCTACCGAAGTATGGACCAATTTGATGCCAAGACTGGTGCAATACTTGGTAAAGCGCTGTGACGGAACGGATATATATTTTTTTATCCATCATTCGCGTCACAGGATCACAAATACCATCTAGGACCCATATACCCCATATACTATTTAACCATAAGAAGTATAGCGGAAGTTACTCTAGTCATCTTGCGGAAACATTCATATTCATTCCAAGCATTCATTTCCAAATACATAATCAAAATGTCTAACTATAAAAGTTCATCGATCATAATCAAGTCATTACAATGATATTCTCCAAAATAAGCTTCCGAGTCTTTAATAATTCTTCAGGCTAGCTCTAATCACTCCAACTCGTTAGGCACAAGCTCTAAAGTTTCATCTGTAGGGGGAAAAATAGAAAACAGTGAGCCGGAGGTAAACAAGGTACATGCTGATTACCATAAAATATTTGTGCTGTCAAGCAGATGTATAAATCTTAATAAACATTAGCGGATCAGAAAACTAAAGTAATCAATGTCGAAAAAATCAGAAAAGAATCATAAGCAATACTAAAATCAGTACTTAGCCGGATGAAGGTCGAATAGAATGTCAGAGCATAAAACAGAGTCCGTTTCGTCAAAAAGTCTTATTTTATTCTTCTGCTTATGGAGGGGCATTAATCAAGGATAAATTGTGTTCAATCCACACAATCCAAGGCCGATAACTGAACAGAAGTATCCCGTCTCGTGGGATCGGTGTGCCACCCAAAGGTAGGCCAAAAACTGAACTTTCCTCTTGACCGTAATGCCCCGAGGACAGAGCGGACCACAAATAACTCCATGGTCAGAGTTATTCTCGATTATTACCGTAAGGTTCTAAGGCATTACCAGAGTTCCTTGGCTCCCAAAGGTTAAGGTCTGAACTTACTTATCATATCACAAAACTGGTTCATTTTTTCTCAGAAGTCGGTGTTCTTTTTCCAACAAAAGGACGGAGTGCTTTTTCTTAAAGGTCAGAGTGCTTTTTCTCAAAGGTCGGAGTGCTTTTTCTCAAAGGTCGGAGTGCTTTTTCTCAAAGGACAGAGTGCATTAAAAGCCGGAGTTTATTTTCCTCAAAGGACGGAGTTCATTAAAAGTTGGAGTTCATTAAGCCGGAGTTCATTTTCCTCAAAGGACGGAGTTCATTAAAAGCTGGAGTTCATTAAAGTCGGAGTTCATTTTCCTCAAAGGATGAAGTTCATTAAAAGCCGGAGTTCATTAAAAGCCGGAGTTCGTTTTCTCACAAGTAGGAGTTCAAAAGCCGGGGTCCTTTTTTTTAACAAAAGTCGGAGTTCTTTTTAACAGAAGCCGGAGCTCTTTTTCTCAAAAGCCGGAGTTCATTTTCAATACAAAGCCGGAGCTCATTTTTTTATACAAAGCCGGAGTTTTTTTTAATAGAAGCCGGAGCTCGTTTTAACAGAAGCCAGAGCTCTTTTTAACTGAAGCCGGAACTCTTTTTCTCAAAAGTCGGAGTTCATTTTCAATACAAAGCCGGAGCCCATTTTTTTTATACAAAGTCGGAGTTCTTTTTAATAGAGGTCGGACCTCATTTTTAATACAAAGCCGGAGTTTATTTTTTTGAAAACCGGAGTTCATTTTTCTCACAAGCAGGAGTTCAAAAGCTGGAGTTCATTTTCAACAAAAGCCGGAGTTCAAAAGCCGGAGTTCTTTTTAACAGAAGCCGGAGCTCTTTTTAATAGAACCCGGAGCTCTTTTTCTCAAAAGCGTGAGTTCATTTTCAATACAAATCTGGAGCTCATTTTTTTTATACAAAGCCGAAGTTCTTTTTAATCGAGGCTGAAGCTCATTTTTAATACAAAGCCGGAGTTTATTTTCTTGAAAATCGGAGTTTATTTTTCTCACAAGCAGGAGTTCAAAAGCCGGAGTTCTTTTTTAACAAAAGCCGGAGTTCAAAAGTCGGAGTTCTTTTTAACAGAAGCCGGAGCTCTTTTTAAAAGCCGAAGTTCATAAATCCGGAGTACTTTTCACTGAAGGACGGAGTGCTTTTTATTGAAGGACGGAGTGCTTTTTTTTATTTATGGAAAACCGAACTGATTCTTTATAAAGGAAAAACCGAACTTGATTTTATTAAGGGAAAACTGAACTTCTTTTAAGCATGTAGTTAACAGAGGTTCTTCTTTAATCAGTGATCAGAACAAACATCGTGCGTACCATAACATATGCTCATCAGATATACTTGCGATGCAACATGCATATACTTGCATTAAATCATGATCTTAAAAGCAGGGGGGAGGGTGTACACTTACAATATTCTTAAAGCAGGAACTTAAAGACCAGCGTCCGAGGTACACTTGCAGTAAAGTATGAATTTTAAAACAGTGTACACTTGCCTGACTGCCGTTCATTCACCTACATAGACGAGAAGTTTTTTCCTCCTTTTCCCTCCTTATTGTTCTTCTTGCCCTTTGCTTATGCCAACTTGCTCGATCGAAGTTGAGTATTTATAGAGTAAGGGTTAGGCGGAGCAGTTGGGGTAAGTCACCTACCTCGTACTTCTTCTCAGACGGCC
The DNA here is from genome assembly GCA_033239525.1 of Nepenthes gracilis. NCBI lineage: Eukaryota > Viridiplantae > Streptophyta > Magnoliopsida > Caryophyllales > Nepenthaceae > Nepenthes > Nepenthes gracilis. The sequence continues at coordinate 7,733,834 of BSYO01000029.1, forward strand.
AACGAGGTGGTTTACCTACTCCATTTAGTTAGGGGTTTAGTTGGTCCCAACTAATTAGTAATGTTGGTCCTTTGTCTTTTAGTTGCCCTTTACTCCTAGTCAATTCTACCGTTTTTATTCTAGACCGGTCAACATTATACTTTTGGTCAATACTCACTTTCTGCCGGTCAACATTCTTCAAGTAATCCGGCCTTAAGCCACTCCGGTCCTTCGGAGGTTAATTTTATTATGAAATTTTAAATTTTCTTTTGAAGTTGGGATCTCACAATTCTCCCCTACTAAAAAAAATTTTATCCTCGAAATTTGGATGGGGTTACGTACCTTAGTCAAACAAGTGGGGATACTTGCTCTGAATTTCTTCTTCTCGCTCCCAAGCAAGGTCTGCCCAGTATGGCGTTATACACTGAGGGTAGGTCGACCACCATGAAGGTGAGTGTCCGACTTGTTATTTTCGGATGCGTACCCAAGGTGACCTCCAACTGGACGGTCCCTTGAACGGGCACAGGCTCTTTGTCGAGGCCGTTTAATGGTCCTTTGGCAGGTTTTAGTTGATTCTTTTTTAAGCCTAGTTTAAAGAATGCATCCAAGTAAAGCAATCTCTCAAACTTCCATTATCGATGAACACTCGCTTCAACTGGTAGTCGACTCGACCGTCCGAAACAAGTGTGGTTACAACGAGGGGATCAGCATGGGGGGATATAACATGAGCTAAGTCATCGTCACTGAAGCTGACGATGTTGTCCGCCGTGCGCTATTTCTTCCTCCGAGTTTGCTGTTCCTCGCTGCCGAATGGGTTTTTAGCAGGTCGGGCGGTGACCATGTTAACCACCCCTACTGCAACCCGATTTCAGGGAGGAGTCTGTTCCTGCCTCTCTCCGTCAGCTGCTCCAGAGCTATGTCCGGAGCTCCTGATGTACTTGTTGAGGTGCCCTCTATGGATCAGCTCCTCGATCTCCCTCTGCAGCGTCTTGCAGTCCTCCGTCGCGTGCCCAGCAGAGAGGTGGAAGTCGCAGTAATTTGACTGGTTTCCAGAGTCCTTTTTAGTGGTTTTGGCCACTTTAGGAACTTCTCCCCGCGTATCTGCATGAGGATGTTTGAGCAGGTGTCCGTCAGAGGCGTGAAGCTAGTGGACACGTAGTCTCTACGCTCCGATGGCCAAGACTTGTGTTGCTTCAGGCGGGAGTGATCACCGCCGCCGTACTTCCATTTTCCCTCTGCAGGGAATGATCGAGGCTGATCTTCCCGCTCTGGGCGTTTTGCCTCGTTAGCCTCCTCCGCCAGTGTATGCCTATGTGATGGACTCCGCTTCCCGGAAGGTTTGAGGATTCTTATGGGCCAGATGCTTGAAGAAGTCCCCGTAGGTCAGTGCGAAAATAAAACTGCTCAACTTCATCTCCTCCGTGATCTGAGAAATCCCCCTGGCCTTCGCCACAAAACGATCCAGGAATCACCGTTGGTTATCTCCCGGTTTCTACTTAATGTGGGAGAGATGCCACGACTGCTTCTCTTCCTGTCGGCTCGAGGTGTACTGAGCTAGGAAGAGATCCATGAGGCCACGGAAGCTGCTGACAGGCTTGAAGGGAGGTGATGGAACCAGATTCGGGCGTCTCCCTTCAACGTGAGCGGGAAGCAGCAGCACATCGCTGAGTCTTCCAGCCCTTCTAGACTCAGATGGGTGCGAAAGTGATCGAGGTGGTCAATTAGATCACTGCTCCCATCGTATGAGTCAAGGGATGACATCTTAAACTTGGTAGGCAGTGGACGGCTCAGGATCTCCACTGTGAAAGGAGATCAGTCCAGGTCAATGGCATGCTCCTCATCTTGGAACACGCAGTTCCAGATTGTGTCCACTCGCGGATCTGCGCGAGTGGCGTTTGCTGATCTTTTGGAGTTGAGGTAAGCCCTCAACTCCGTCTTGTCTCTGGAGGGTCCAGCAGCCGGCTGGCTACTGCCTCCAGCAGGTTTGACACTCCTGGAGGCTCGCTTCTGAACTGCGTTCTCGTCTTCAGCCCAAGAGTATTGGGGGTTTCTTTTCTCTGAACTTTTCCTTGGAGTTGTGCTCCCGGAGCATTCTTCAGGCCTGTTCTAGCCAGGAACACGGGAGGATGCTCAGTTGGAACTGGAATGCCCAGCAGAAATGGATAGTCCACGTCAACTCTGTTCGGTAGCCCCTAGTTCCCATTCATGTCTTCCAGGAATTCAGGCATGGAAACAGCTGGACTTCCAGAATGCTCTTTTGGATTGCAGCAAACCGAGCAAAAGCAAATCGGCCAAAAAACACATTCCGACAAATACAACATACTATCCCAAATCAGGCGAAACTGAACAGGAAAAGTACTGAAGTTTGCACCAGTGCACTCTTCCAGCCTCTACGTCACAGGCAAAGATAGGCTGCCCCATAACCGGGAAACTGAGAAAGAAAGACCGGAGTGCCCTTCATCTACAATCTGCCACGTCGGTCAACCCCGCAGCCACAACCTGGCTAAGCAAAGATAACGATCCAGCCTTCTGTCTCAGCAAGAAAAAATAACAGACCGGAATAGGAACAATCCAATCTTGCAACTTGAGAGAATGACCGGTGTGTCCAACCAGGCCAGCCGTCCACGTCAGCCAAAACTAGCTACCACAAAGCCTTTGCATATCCGTCAGAATGCTCAATCCTCGTCAGTCCAAGCTGGTAGCAAACCATTACTTCGTCCAGTTAGTTGGGAGCCAAACCGGGATTTGATGAGAAACCCAACCCAATCAACGACCACAAAACTGCCACGCCACATTCGTCATGAATACACACCAAATTTTAGAGTGCTTAAAGCCACGTTAGCCCTTAGAGAAGTGGCCAGAATGCAAACTAGAGGACAATAACCCGGTCTACAAGTTGACCTATAAAAAATTAATTAATTAAGTACTTATTTTTAACAGACAGCAAAGGCCTCGCCATCATAACCCAACTGGATAAGACCCAACCCAGCATAAATTTAGAAATCAGGCAAAAAAACCACCCGGCCTTATAATGCCCTACGGGCAAAAGAACGTGAAGTTGAGTAATGGGCAAACAGCGTCCACACCGGTCCAAGCTGGCGGCCAAACAGGGAACGCCAAAGACGGGATGGATGCCCACCGGGGATTTGAATCTAGAGAGAGAAGCTCTGCCTTCTCTCTAGGGATTCAATTTTCTTCTCGACTGTGCTGTCCTGGGCATAGGCGCCGCCGCAGGTGGCCATGGTCCTGGATCTCGCCCTCCCCTCTCTCGCTATTGGTCCTGTCGAACCGGTAGGGGCACCCGTTTCGTCCGCCTCCACTCAGCGAATGGACGTTCTTCCTCCGGATTCTTCTCCCATGCCGGTTGAAGGTGGCTTCAATTTTCCCAAATCTATAAAGGAGCCGAATTCGATCTCTCCTTCCTGGTCCGTCATAGTCCAGAACGGCAATAAGTCTACCTTCCCTGCTCTGAACTACTTTCCTCCCCAAAGTGTTGTTGGCAAAATTGCCCATATCTCTCCTCCTCTCGAGGTCATCTAGCAAAGTAAGGATGTTTGGAAATCTACGTTAATTGGTTTCTTCTCAGGCAAACCCTTGCGCTTCCAAACAGTTGCCCACATTGCTCGCCGGATTTGGTAGCGCTTTGGCATCTACCATGTTGCAGAAAGTGCAGATGGGTTCCTTCTCTTTCGATTTTCTTCTGATATTAATCTGGAAAAAGTTCTGGCTAGAGGCCTGTGGTCCTTCAAAGGGAAAGCTCTTTCTCCTCAAACGTTGGCTACCGGGTATGCCTCAGGACAAAGAGAATTTCAATTCTCGCCCAACTTGGATTAAATTGAAGAATGTCCCTATTGAGTTCTGGACCCCTCTGGGGCTTAGCTGGATCAGTAGCGTGGTAGGCAAACCCCTCAATTTTGATGATGCCACGGCTAAGATGGAACGTTTTCTCTATTCTCGGGTTTGTGTTGATGTCAAACTGGATGCTGTTCTCCCATCCAAAATATTCTTAAGCAATCACTCTACTTCTGAGGAAGATCCGGTTGTTGAGATTGAGATGGAATCTCCTGAAATATCCAAGAGGATTAGGCTTTCTGCTAGAAATGTGATGTACGCCCAGAGTGGCATGCTACCTGCTTCTGATCCTTGGAAGACAGAGTATTAATTGAAGGGTTGTGAAGCCTATTTGGGAGCTAAACCTGCCGAGGTTAATATGGAGCCTCCTCAGCAGGTTGTTGTTTCCCCTTCCAGCCTCTGCCATGTTATTTCCTCTGATGGGGACTTTCGGGATTCCATTGGAGGATACCAATTGTCCAATTCCTCAATGCCCTCTTCTTTTTCTCTAGCTGATGGGGTTGGTAAGGAGACAGGTGACGATGATCAGGTGTTAACAGCAGCTGATCCATTGCCCATTTCACTACTGCCGGAGATTGAAGATCCTGTCTCCTGGCCAACTGTTGCTGCTACTGCTGGTTCCTCCGATGAGCTAAAGGCTTGCCTTGGCCAGCTAGATCCTATCCCTTGTGTGCTTTCAGCTAACTCTGAGTCTCAACCACCGGGTTTAACCAGTAGGGAGTCTCCCGAGCTGCTGGTTTCTCTGCATCTCCTTGACTCCAAGGCTGCCTCCTTTGTGAAGGATCCGCTACATATTGAAGGCCAGCATATCTCTAGTTGTGCTGGTGAAGTCTTGGAGGTTGTCCCATCCGGTATGCCATCTGAAGCTGCGGCTGAAGATGCTCCTACAGACGATTCTACTCCCAGCCCTCATGCTGTCCAACACGATTTGGCTCCTGATGATGACTCTGCTTGTAGGATTGCTTCTGATGTAGAACGATTGCGGAAGCAATTAATGGAGATAAAAGAGCAGCGTTGCCTAGATCTGCAATTGCTTGGTTGCACCCCAGCTGCCCGTAAATCTGGTCCAGATGGGTCATATTCAGGAAGTGAGGCTGCTTTGCAGGGAGTGTCACTATGTGGAGCTAATGCTTCTCCCAGCTACCATCAGGGACCTCCTGCTCGATGGACTGATGAAGAACTTTTTGCTAGGCAGGCACTTAATGGGAGGTTCCCAAAGGCCCAGCGATGTCACAAACCCCCTCCAAATACTCTAATGGGCTAAACTTCCACCCTCTTTTGAATATTTTTACCACGCTGCCTTTGGTTTTTTGGCCGAATCCCTTGTTTTTTCCTGCGGAAGATGAGGCTGCCCAGTTTTGTGCATATGCCCTGCCGGCTGGTGTGGTTTGGCAGGTGCTGGTGTTTGGAGTTATGCTCTTTGGTGTTTGTTTTTTTTCTTTTGCCCTGAGTTGAGGGTGCTGGTGCTGGAATGGATGCAGGCGATAGTATGAAGACTATGCTGCTAATTCCTGCTTTAAAGGCAGGCCTGCTCGTATCCTGTGGATATGCTGTTTGCGTTGTGGCCTGGATTTTGACCCCATTGCTAATGGAAACTGAGGCAAGGTGTTTTTCCTGGTCATATGATGGGGTGCTCCGCACATCTAATCCTATGCTGCTGGCATTTGCTTTCTCTTCAGCTATCCTTACCCTGTTAAAAAATTGTGGGCTTTGTTGCGGCTAGTTGTTGCTAGGTTGCAGTTGGTGCTGGATTGGATGCAGGATCCAGGGGTGCCGGCTCTTTGGCGGGTCTCCAGGGCGTCTTAACCCCTGTTGTGGAGCTATAATCAGCTAGCCTGATGGAAGTTGTTTAGTGGTGGCATTGGCGCTATCCTACTGTGTTGATGTTGCTGCATAAGTGTGCTGCTGTGGACCAGGGTGGTCTATTTTGCAGATGCTGCTCATCTGTGTTGCTCCTGAAGGTGGCGGTTTTTCCATGTGGAAGGCTGCTGTGCGCTCTCTGGTGGAAGGTAAAGTCTGGAGCTATTTGTTTCACTTTCATCCTGTTGGTTTGGGTTGTGAATTTTGCATTGGAGGGCTGTTGGTGCTATTGAAGCTACTGCTGTTACTGCCTTTCCTATCCATGTTGCCGTAGCTGTTGCTTGCTGTCTTGCTACAGTCGTGAGCTGCTGCTGGGTGATAAGAAAATTGCAATGCCCAATGCCCTTACACGAACCTGGGGTCCTGGTTATGCTACCAGCATATGCTGCTGATCCCGTTTAGAAGACTGGATGGAGTTTTGGTGATGCTGATTTGGCCTGGTTGCTAATTTGGTGAAGCTCCTTCATCCTCTTTAGAAGTCTTTGTTGGTCTGCATAGGAAAGATTTCAAGTTTGGTTGATTTTGTGGAGTGGTGTTCCCTTGGTGGACCCTTCTTTTGTGTTTTGGTGTCATCCGTTGTATCAAGTTGCTCGGGGAATGCCTTAGCGTTTTATGCTTTATCTTCATGTCAAAATACTTAGAGATAAAGAATAGATTCTGTAAATTTTTTCTCCCATTAATCTAAATTTACTTGCTTACCAAAAAAAAAGGGATGGACGCCCGCCTTTGATCTTAGCGCAACCTCCACGTCACCCCTTGCTGCAACTTATGTCATGGTCTCAGGGGACTCCATTGCTGCTATATTCTTACTCCAAGTTGGAACACTTGGAATAGAACATAGATGTTGTACTTTTTTATTTTTAATACAATTTACTTACTTATCAAAAAAAAGAGAGGGCTGCAACTCATCCATGTGCAATAGGATCACGGCCTCATCCACGCCATCACGGTAACAATAGATCAACCCTCTGAATCTCAGCCAATCAACCAACAAGCCCGACAAGGTTCAGGCGGAGATAGAAAAATAAATAAGAAAAAAATATAATATATATATATATTTTGGTAAGCAAGTAAATTTGGATTAATGGGAGAAAAAATTACAAGTTATGATTTATCACCAAGTGTTTTTTCGACTTGGGGATAAAGCATAGGAGCTAGGGCACACCCAGAGCATGTTGATACATCAGAAGAGACCAACAGAGCAACCATGACAAAATTCATTAAGAAAAAATACAATATCAAGATGACATTCAAAATGCGGATCCAAATCTGCACTTGAAACTTCTGTCAAAGACGCACTGGAAACGCAGCTCCAATTCGACTCAATACAAGCCACTCCGGCTTTTAAAAGGCATAAAGCCACTCCGGCCTTAAAGGTCACAAGGCTACTCCGGCCTTGAGGGGCACAAGGCCACTCCGTCCCTCAAGCCTCTTTTACTCCGGCTTTCAAGACGCACAAGGCATTTCCGGCCTTCAAGGCGCCACAATTCACTCCGGAATTCAACATGCGCAAGGCAACTCCAGCATCAAGAGGCACAATTCAACTCCGTCCAAAAAGCACATCGTTCTTTAAGAGGCACAAATCAACCGTCTTAATTCACTCCGGCATTTAAGCGACAAATCACTCCGGCTTTCAAGAGAAAAACTCAACTCCGATTTTTGAGCAGCACAAGGCCACTCCGGCCTCACTAGACGCAAGTCCATTCTAGCCTTCAAGACGCACTTGAATTGCAGCTCCAATTCGTCACAATAAAAGCCACTCCGACTTTTAAAAGGCATGATGCCACTCCAGCCTTTAGGGGCACAAGGCCACTCCGGCCTAAAGGGGCACAATGCCACTCCGTCCCTCGAGCCTCTTTTACTCCGGCTTTTAAGACGCACAAGGTCCAACTTTCAAAAATTTGCAACTTCGACATCAAGAGGCATAATTCAACTCCGCCATAAATCACACCGGTCATTAAGAGGACCGGCCTTAATTCACTCCGGCATTTAAGCGACATATCACTCCGGCTCCCAAGAGCGAAACTCGTCTCCAGTTTTCGAAAGGCTTTTTTTTTTTTTGGTAAGTAAGAATTTTGGATTATAGGGAGAAAAAAATTACAAAATTAATGTTTTATCTCCAAGTATCTTGACTTGGATTTAAAACATTTAAAGCTAGGGCATACCCGAAGCTTTGAGCATACAAAGAAAATACCAAAAAACCTCTAAGAGGACAACAAGTAACGAGAATACAGCAAAAGAAGTCTGAAAAAGACTCCTAGTCGACACACAAGCATATGCAAAGTCTTTGCAAAAGCCATTAAAAAAAAGGGCAGCAGCCGGTCCATAAACTGAGCCAACAGACACCATGAGGAAGCGAGCCAGGGGTCACCAATGCCACACAGCTAAACTCCATTCAACTGCCAAGCTTCAAAGACATCAGCAATCAAAAATTGTTACGGGGCACACATCAAAAACAGCATAAGCCGCAGCCACATCAACAAAACCTGGCTGTAATTGACCAACTTGGCACGAGAAAGTATTACAACTTCTCGGCTTCAGCCACGACAGCTCAACAGCGAGCAATTTCAAGCAGCTTTAGCATCGGTAGCATACAGCCAGCACTAAGCATGGTCTAAAGCTGACAGCCAGCAAGTCCCATACATCAGCGGTATATAGTATCGGCGGGCCCGGCATGCTCATCCCACAAGAGATCAAGACGCCATCATCAGCAAGGCAGAAGCGCATCAATTCACCCACGGCCAACCAAAATCTGCCAACTACGGGGCAGCCAAATTTTCCTAGCCACCGATTCGAGTGCAGGTGGTGAAGACCAACCCCAAACATCAGCCCAGCATGATCAAGCAAATAAAGGTCCATAAATGACAAAGCAATTTGGCCCTTGATATGCCAACGGTCCATAAACGAGAACCATTAGCCACACAAAGATACACCATGCGGATCCGGCTGCGAGATTCCAAGCCACACGACATCGAAGACAAGCTGTTGGGGCAGCGGCTAGCGAAAAATTAATCATATGCTACACGGGACTCGGAATCGAGAGGATATCAATAGCTTGAGACCATTCTTGATTCCTGGCACCCAACTTGGCATCGAATGCATTACAGCACCACAGCTTGGCCACAACATTTGACCCATCGAGAGGGCAAACCCGCGGTTGCGGAGAATGCAGGGGGCACCACCTCATCGGACGGGAGAAAGAGTCACCGAAAGGCATCTCGGCCGCCAAGCCTCGGCCCAGCCGATATCTCCCACACCGAGAATCACAAGGGCTCCCCAACCCAATCAAAAAATGGGACACCGGCGGAGCAGGCAGCCAGAGGACAATCAGCTACCTCAAATCCTATGAGAAGAGGAAACCCCATGAAATGCAGCCGCCGAATTCCATTCAGCACAATGGATAATCCAAATTCCATAATCCCATTCAGCCGCTTGTGATAGCAACAACAAAGGCCGCCAAGCCCATAAATCGATGATTCAAGACATTGCAGAAATGTAACCCGGTTAAGCGGCTAAAAATAGCGGACACAAGCAATCAAAGGATTGCAATAAGGGCATCATCTCAAGCGAGAAGAGCAATCAGCAACCATAGGAAACCTCCAGCGGTTTGCTCAGCCCGTAACTATAGTTTCCACTTCCGTAAGCATACGGGCAGCCAACCCAATCAATAAATGGGAAAACAACAGCCTGAGCGGATAGAGCAACACCGGGAACATAGGCGACATCAAACTTCAAACAAAAACCACAACCCACGGGAAGATTGTTATGACAACAATCTCAGCCAGACTGGCTGAGTAAGCCCGGACACGAGCATTCCAAAGAAATGCAACACAGAGGCCTACAAAAGATCACTTGGGCGGGACATTACCACACTCAAGGAGAGCAATCAGCAACTAAGCCAGCTACCTCACTACCATCGAGATGGGACTGACATCCACAATCCGAGATTCAGCCACCGGGGAGAAGCCACGAGAACCATGGACCGCATCCGGGCGAGGAGGAGGCCGGTAAAGGATGCGACACGAACAGCGAATCCAAGGCGCAACCCGGGAAAGGCCATGGCAACCGCAGAGCCCAAAGGACCCCAGCCACGAAATCAACATCCGAATGAGAGCCTTCGCCCCAAATTAGAAAGAGGAGCATCGGACTCTAACCACGCCGGAATCAACAAATATTAGCGAAGGCGCCAAGACAGACAACCTGATTGGAGACGGGAGGGTGAAGATGGGAAGCCGGGAGAGGGTGGGGGGCCGGGCAAGCTGCCGGGAGGCCGGCCGTGGCCGGCACCGGAGCCGCCGGCACCCAAGACGGAGTCGTCACGGACGACGCCGGGCAGATTCAACCGCAGAAGGAAGATTCAAATTTCAAACGAAATTTGAAAATCAGTCGTCACGGAGTCGTCAGTTTTTGAAAGGCACAAGGCCACTCCGGCTTTAAAATACGCAAGTCCATTCCAGCCATCAAAATACCTTTGATTCAGAATAAACCAGCACTACATACTGAACCAGCCGCAAGGTGACACACGGCATCAGAACACCCACAGCAAATCTCCATTTCAAACATCTCAATTCTCCCATTTCAATCCCAGGAAATGGCTGGAGCAAAAGAGAGCAAACATGGGCAAAATAGGGCAAAAAGGGCAGCATTAGGTTGACCCAAACACTCTCTAGGATCATAACCCCAATCCAATTAATGCATCACAAAATTGAGAACCCTTCAGGAGCTCAAAATTTATTATCAGCTTGGTTTCAAACCAAACAAATCAAAACCCCCTCAACAAAAGCCAAGGAAAATTCCTTATACGAGGAACATCTCACCCAAAAAACCCACTCCCGATCCAACAGCTGCAGGTTTTCATATTTGAGGAGTCCGGGTTTTCTTGGGTGCAGAGTTATGCCGCCGGGCCCTTCAGTGCCGCCCATTTATTGCCTGCCTAGCAAGTAGCTCATCACCAGCAGCATGATCCAAATTGTTCAGAGCAAGGACATTTCCACAGCCAAAGTCACTGGAATGCAATGGTTCAGCCACTATAACCGCAGAGTCCACAGCCGAGCAACCAGACGGGACCGAGCTCAGGGCATCTTGAATGTCAAGCGGATCCTTATCCAATAGACCAACTCCCATTGTATCCTTTAGGCACACATCGGGGGAACATCAGCCAGGGAGTACTTGCGGATGATCCGCGCGATAGACTCCGAAGTAGAATCATCGACCCCAGGAATTAGGCAAACCTCATCTGAGAGAGCTTCTCCTGGAGACCCTTCAGTTTGATTAAAAGAATTGGTAATCTGGTGACAAGGTTTCTGTTCGGATGCCAAATCAGCAAACATAGAAGGCTGATGCGCCCTCCTAGAACCATCCTCAATAGGGGCGTCTTCCATGACAGCAAGTGGCCTAGGAAAGAGCCAGCATCATGTTCGCCCACAATATATATATATATATATATATATATATATATATATATATATATATATATATATATATATATAGATTTTATTGTAAATTGTTTTTTTGGATATAAAAATGAAACAATTTCAGGACAAGAGCACGGAGCAGCCACTCCAAGCTCGAGTGTGATGGCACAACAGTCCTTCGGACCTTGCTACAAGAAGGGAGCTCAGCTTGCGCCACAGAAACAAATGAACCTCCTTGTGGCAAAGGGAGCCCAACTACTTATCATTCTATGCAGATATCTAGTGTTGACTATGGAGTTACTCCAGCTGAGTCCAACCTCTTGGGAGTAACTCCTAGCTGTCCTCATGATGTTACCAGTAATGTTCATATAGCTTCAGTATTTCCTGCCTCTCAGAGGGCTTGGATATTAGCACGGATCTAGTGCTTTAAACTTCTTCGGGGAAATCAAGCGATTGCCTCATTATAGATCCGGAATCTGCTGAGCATGGTTTCATCCCATCTGATCGGAATACAGAGAGAGAAGCTCCCCCTTCTCTCTTGTTTTTTTTTTCAAATTTCAAATTTGCAGTCTAAGGGTTGCAGTATGCCTGAACCCACGACGGCGCAGGCCAAGGCCGGTCTCCTGGAGTCTTCACTCATTCCTTCCTGACCATCCCCTTCATGTTCCTCGCGGGCGGGTTTTGTGGATGGTTCGAAGTGGCTAGAGCAGAACGATGTTAGTAAGCCAATGCGATTTTCTTCTCGTATGCAAATAAGGCCGACGATAGATTAGGGGTGCTGTCTAGATCTCCCAGACACCCATCTTTGTCCGTTAAGGGCATTTTCTCTTCGTCATCGGGGATTTGTCCATTTGAGTCCCCGTTGGTCGTAGGTTACTGTAGCTTTCTCTCTCGTTTTGAATTTCTGCCCAGCCCGCCTCCGTTCACCCTGCCGGCGCCCATGGCGCCGGTCGACTCTTCTCCTCCTCCTTCCTCGGTCATCGCCGTTCCGCTCTCCCCTGTCCTCCTTCCTCACCTCTCTGCATCTCCTTCGCCCCCCTTCCAAACTCGCCCCGCCACCCCGTGGCCTCACGCCTCTTCTAATCCTCCTGCCTCCTCCCCTCCCTCCTCTCCATCGTCCGCCATTGACTTCCCTCCCTGTCCAGTTTGCCTCCAATCGGCGTCGTTCGGCGGCGTTAAGGTCTTCCTCCCCTTCGATGCCCAGCCATCGGCATCTGCCGTTCCTTTTCCAACCCCCTCTTCCCCTCCCTCCACCTCCGTTTTCCAAAATTTGGGTACCCAGATCCCCAGCTCCCTCTCGCCTCCCCCCTGTTGGTCTCGATCGACTTGGGCGTGGCCGCTGCTGATTCGGACGGGCCCATTTCGCCGTTGGCACCCCCGTCTCTCGCCGATTCTCTTCCCGTCGTCGAGATGCCCTGCCTTCTGTCGACCGGTTCCGTTGGGGTTGGGTATGTGAGCCTCTCAAATCACCTCCATTGCCCTGTCGGTCCCTCATCTGGCTCCCCTGTGTCCCCTGCTGGGTTGCTGCTTGGGTCGGGAGGCTATTTGCCAGTAGCGGTTCAGTCTTCTTCTCTGCTGTCTTCTTCAAGCTTGCTGGTCGATGCTTCCCAAAAACCTGCTTCTGCTGGTTTGATTGTGGCACCTCCTCAGAGGTCTAGCGCCCCGGTCTTGCCCAGTGCTGATTTTTCCTCCTCTGCCGTTGCTCTTGTCTCCCGCCCGTCAGGCTCCTCATGGTCCTCCGTTGTTGAGAAAAGGGCTCTTGGAGGTAAGTGTTCCCTTAAATTTTTTCCACCAAATATTTCAGATTCGGATAATATCATTTTATCCCCCCCTCCCGAGGTTACCAAACAGGGGGAGGACATGTGGGGTCCAACCCTTGTTGGATATTTCGTCGGCAACCCTGTTCACTTTTGTCCACCAAAGCGGCTTTGGCCTGGTGGTTAAAAGGGAAAAATCCCTCGTTCCCCACCTAGGTTCAATTCCCCGCGGCGGTATCAGTGGTACTGTGCCTCCCAAAAAATCCTTCGGGGTTTCTGGGTTATGGGGCCACAATTCGGTGGGGCCAGTCACTTAAAAAAGCTTACCCTTAACACAGTTTTGTCCTCGTCGACTCCGCCTTGGGTGCCGGGCGGCACCGGTGCCGGCCATGGCCGGCCTCCTGGTTGCTCTGCCCGGCCCCCCCTCCGGTTAGTCGTCTTCCGTTCCCGTTTCCACTGTCTATTTTCTGGACCCCTGTTCTGGTGGTATTGAAATTTGTTCGCTTCTTCTGCGGCGCCTTTTCTGGCCGGGCAATGAGACGTCTTTTGCCGATTCAGTTTGGGATGGAGGTTCCTACCGATTGCCCTGGTGTATATGTTCGGGATCGAGCTGACTGGGGTCCCTGCGGACTCCAAAATCGCATGGCTGTCGTGCCTACTTTCCGAGGGCCCTTTCGGTTTCCCTCTCTTCTCATCCTCAAATCCCGTTTACCTTGGGTTGTTTTGTCCAGTTTGGATGCGCTATTTGCTCTGCCTGTCACGGCTGAGAGCCCGGTCCCTGGTTTCTTTGTAGAAGCCATGGTTGGTGCTTGGTGTCTCTGCTGCGTCCCGTTTCAGGAGCAGTTATCTGAACCCATAGCTATTTCGCGGCTCGATGGATTTGCCACGGATGAAACGACCTGTGCCCGGTCTCTTTCGCATCTCTGCCTATGTCTCCTTTCCTGTTGGCTGGGTTGAGGGGAGCCCGGTTCTGCTCTGGATTGGGGTTATATGCTGGATTGTTGAAGAGATGGGAGTGGCTCGGTTTGGATGCTGGAAATCCTTCTGATGCTGTGTTTGTTATGGTGGTTGGTCTCCCTCTGCCAATTTGTTCCTCCAGGTTATGCTGAGGACCCCTTCGTTTATGCTGTTCTCTATGCCGGCGCTCCCTTTGTTTGATGTTGCTGGATTTGATGAGGATAAGGCTTCTTTTTATTGACTGATGTTTTGTCAAGCTGGTGGGGCATTTTCGGGTGCAATTGATCCTTCTGCGGTGGGAGTTCCTCTTGCTGATACCTGTAGTGAGGAAATTTCTGGCATTAGGTCCCTCCTGCTTGCTGATGCATGAAGTTTCTGTCATATGGTGATAGTATGGTGGGAGTGCTGATGCCCAATGTTGTGCTTTGAGCCTGAAAGGCTCTGATGTTCTATTCCTGTTCGCAGTCCTGCATTAGTTTGGAGTGCTGCTTCTGTATGAAGTGGTTAATGCCACTTTGCTGTTGGAGCTATTAGCTGGTGAGCATTGGATCGCAGCTGATCGGCTGCGGATAAATGCTGCTGTGGTTGCTGTGTTCGGCTGCTTGCTGCCCCTGCTGGCATGTTCAGTGTGAAGTTGGACTGGGGTTTTATTGTGAGTCACTAAATCTAGAATCTGCTGTGTGGTGCAGCCTCTGCTGGAAGAAATTGGCTGCAATTCTGGTCGAGAATGGCCTTCATTGTCCTTGGCCTCCTCCCTGGTTTAATAATGCTGGTTTGGACCTGCTCTCCGGATGGGTGGTGTCTGTCATCCTATGCTGCTACTGATTTCCTGATGGGAGAGGTGCAGCCAGGCAGATGATGCATTGCTGCCTTCTGGAAGTCCTTTGTGACTTAGATGCAAATTGCATCTGTCTTGTGCTATGGAGTTAATTCTGTGTTGTAGCTGCTTTGTTCAACTGTCGATGATGGAGCTGATGGTCTCGGAGCTGGAGCATTATGCTGTCGTGCCTTGCCGTGCCAGCTAATACATGCTGTGGTCTGTTTTGTTTTTGATGAAAATGTCATATTGTGTCGTTTTCGGTCAATGTTGTCCTCCTTGAGGCCTTTTTGTATATTCAGATGTACTGTCCGCTCGGGGTATGCCCCAGCGTCTTATGTTTTATCTTCATGTCAAAATACCTGGAGATAAAACATATTTTTTTATACTATTTTTTCTCCCATTAATCCAAAATACTTGCTTACAAAAAAAAAAAAAAAAGTGGTTAACTATATCACCATGAAAATTTGGAAGAGATTTGAGCTACAACATGTGGCTTGTAACCGAATCGGGGTTTTTTTCTTTCGATTTTCATCTACTTCCATGCTTGAAAAATCCTTGGCTAATGGCACGTGGACGATCGTTGGTCATCCGTTTTTCCTTAAACATTGGTGGCCTGGTATGATTCTGTCCCGTGAGGAACACAAATCTTTTCCTACCTGGATCACAATTTCTGGGATCCCGGTTGAATACTGGACCCCGCTAGGTTTAAGCTGGATTGCGAGTGCGATTGGTAAACCACTCTTTTTAGATCCGGTCGCTGAAAAGCTTCAGCGGTTGGGTTACGCCAGGGTATGTGTCGAATTGGGGGTCAATGCCCCTAGACCGAATTCTGTGAAGATTCGGACAAAAGGAGGCCCCGGTGAACTAAATGAACATCTCTGTGAAATCAAAATTGAGTACCTTCATACGCCGTCGCGCAGGGGCGGTCCTGCCTCGCGCAGGACTTCGAATCAACCAATCAAACCTTCTTGGGTCCCCAAGAAGGGTGTCCCTCCTCGGGATATTTCCACCTCCTCCGTTCCATCTAGGTCGCCTCCCCGATTAAATAATCCTGTTGTGGCTGCCTCCGTGTCCATCGATATCGTCCCTAAGGCCATAACGACCTCTAACTCGTTTATGGCCTTACAAGTGGATGACACAAATGAATTGTCTGAATGCCCCGTTCTGGTTTCTTCTGCCCTGCCCCTGGGATGTGATTAAGTCCCTCCTCCTAGTCACGAGGGTCATGCCGCTGATGAGGCACGCGTCACGGCCCTAGCCGACCCGGCTCTGCCAAATGCCCATGACGGTGTCGGCTCGTCCAGTCTTCTACCCTACTCACCTCCCCCCGGGCCTGGTTGTCCAAACCGTGATTTGGAGCATCCCGGTTCGCTCCCTACGAAGCTTGAAAGGGCTTCCTCTGCTCCTGGAGTGATTGAAGTGCTTAATCCTTGTCCTTCTTCCCTCCAGACCCGCCAGATGGCACCAAACATTGTCCTTCTATGTCGGGCCCCCTTGGCTGTTTGACAAATGGTGGCCCACCAACCAACATTGGGGTCCGTGCTACTTCTCGTAGAAATAAAAAAACTCGGGGGGTTAATAATCCTTCCCCCCCTCAACCTTAACCCATGACTAACATTGCCTGTTGGAATGTGAGGGGACTTAATGGGAGTGTAAAAGCCCACGAAGTTTGCAACCTCATTTCCTCCCATAGGTGTAGTATCGTTGGCTTAGTGGAGACCAAGGTTGCGGAGAGAAACTCTGTGGCTATCTCAACTAGAATCAAACCAAACTGGTCTTGGTTTATGAATTACTCTTCGTGCTCTGGTGGTCGGATTTGGGTTGGCTGGGACCCCAATCTGATCTCGTGCACCATTCTTTCCTCCGAGGACCAGGTCGTCCATCTTGATGTCCTGCTCCTTGAGGAGAATACTCGATGCATTCTGTCCTTTATATATGGTGCAAACTCAGAAATTTCCCGTAGGCTACTATGGGATAGCCTTCGCGCGGTGTCTAACCATCCGGGCGACCTCCCTTGGGCGGCCCTCGGGGATTTCAATGCTATCCGGTACCCGTCCGAGGCCCTGGGCGGGATTTGGCACAACAAAAGCTCAATCGAGCTTGAAAATTGTCTTAGAGACTGCGATCTCAATGGTGTGAGTCATGAAGGCATGCACTATACCTGGAATGCTGGGCGTGACTCTGCCCTTGCATCTACAGAAAGCTTGATCGTGTTGTCGCCAATGGGCATTGGTTAGATAATTTTCGGAGGGCTAAGGCCCTCTTTCCCCCCGCCAGACTCTCTGACCATTCGCCCTGTATTCTTCTTCCTGATGGCGATTCCCCCAGAAAGCACGGGTTTTTTCGGTTTAATAACTTTCTTACCAAGTCCCCAAAATTTCACCCTTTAGTTGCTGATGCCTGGTCGGATGACACCATTGGTTCGCCTATGTTCAGACTTGTGTATAGACTGAAGCTGGTGAAAAAGTCTCTTAAAATGCTAAATGTCCACGAGGGTGATGTTCATGAGGAGGTAATTCGTGCTAGGGAGAAGCTTGAGTTTATCCAAGGTAAAACTCCCTCTAATCCCGGGAATCATGTTGAGGAGCGCAGCTGTAAGGATGCTTACCATGCGGCTCTGGCAAAGGAAGCCGACCTTACCAAGCAAAAAGCTAAGATAAGGTGGCTCAAAGAGGGTGATCAGTGCAATAAATTCTTTTTTAAGACTGTGAATGGAAACAACAATACGAATCAGATTATTTTCCTTCTTGATTAAGATGGGAATCCTACCATTGGAGTCGAAAATGTTCAGAATCTGATTGTGGAACACTTTAGGAAGGCTCTTGGGACTGGCCGCACGTATGGCTCGGCTGATGTGGATCGGCTCCGTCCTTACGTCCATCACTCTGTGCCTGAATCGCTTATGGACCATCTTGTGTGCCCGGTAAGCGACGACGAGCAGAACAGGTTCTAATTTTTTCTCCTGTAGAGAGAGAATTCTCTCTCTTCTCTCTAGAATTTTGAATCCGTGCGATGACTGGAGCCCGTGCTCTGCTCGTCCCCGGCCATGGCCGGTCCTTCGGCGGTTCTCCCTGGCCCGCTCGTGGACCTCGGATCTCTTGGTATTCCCTCTCTTTCGTCTTCCTCTCCGCAAACGCAGAGCCTGGAAGGGAATGTTTTCCCGAAGCTGAGGCGGTCGGCCGTATCCCTTTCACCGGCCCCAAATGCTCCTATTTTGTCTTCCCCGAAGTCCAAGGGTCTCCGAATAGACCTTGAGAACGGAGTTTCTGTTCCTCCATCTTGGTCGGCTAGCATTGACAAGAACGCTGCTGGCAAGTTGTCACAAACTTCTCCTCGGTCTCGTTCTTCCCTGAGTAGCAGTTTGCGCTCCGTTGAACCTCTAAAATACTTCCCTCCCCTCTCAACCGTGGGCGTCGACCCCCCCTGTTCTCCTCCGGAGGACGTCATTCAGCAGGGCCGGGAGTTCTGGGGGCACACTCTGGTCGGCTTTTTCGTCGAAAAGCCTTTACACTTCCTGGCGGTTCGTTCCATTGCTCGAAGTATTTGGGCAAAATATGGGATAAACCATGTTGCTTCTAACGGTAAGGGTTTCTTCCTTTTTAACTTTGATTCCGACGATCATATGACTGCTTGCTTGGAGCACGACCCTTGGTTTTTTCGGAATCATCTCTTATTCCTTAAGAGATGGAATCCCGGCTTGACTTTGGAACTGGAATCGATTAAGTCCGTTCCTGTCTGGATTAGCCTCCTTCATGTTCCCTTTGAATTATGGACCCCACTTGGTTTGTGTTGGATAGCAAGCCGAGTGGGGTGTCCTCTATGTCTTGAGCCCCGTACAGCTAGAATGGAGTTTCTGAATGCTGCACGAATTTGTGTGGAGGTAGACAGGGATGCCATTCTCCCTGATAAAATTAGGATTTCAACTGGTGCCGAGGTGCCTCAACTGAGCGCTGTGGTGGAGATTATCTATCATTGGAAGCCTAAGGGGTGCTTGAGCAGTAACTCCAATCAGAGATGCCCTGTGTTGGTGGCTGAGGTTTCAGAGCCCCATAAAAATTCTTCGTCTCTGTCTTTGAAACCTGGCAGCGTTGTGAATGGTTCTGTCCTGCTTGTGATTGAACCTGGCACTGTTGGTGTCACGGCTGACTTGAAGGAGGAGGCGTGTGCCATCATGGATACGATGTTTATGGAGGGATGTGAGGTTGGCTCACCTCTGTTGAAGTTGGAAAGCTACGTAGTTGGGAGTAGTTTGCCCGAATCTGTTTTGGATGTTGGTCCACATTCTGATGGCCTTGCTGATGCCCCTGGTATCTCCTTTGTGGATCCGGGTGGTGCTGAAGTTGTGTCTGGGGCTGTCCCCAGTGTAAAGGAGGCTATGGATTCTTTCTCGAATTCCAATTTGTTGATCCCAGGGCATGTGCAAGGCCCAGCTGTGATCCCTTGTGAACCCCTACTCCCTGTAGTGGCAGCCCCTGCATCAAAGTTGCCCCCTATCTCTTCACCTGATCTGTGTAATCGTGGTCCGTCCCCTGTGATTGACCCCGATATTACTCCGGAGTCCATCTCTCGGATTGTTCGGCAACATTGTTTGTTTCAGTCCGACCCAGCTGGACAAATGTCTCCTATTTGTGCGCCTTTGGAGGTTAAACATCAAGTTTGCTCGGCTGTGGACTCTGATGAATCAATACCTCCCATCGGGCATGATTCTGTTCAGGAGTCATCCACTATGTACTCTGATTATGGTGCTTCAACCTCCTGTGCAGTGTCCCGTGCCTTTGCGGTTGCATTCCAGTTGGAGTCCCGTGACCAAAGGAAGGAGGATGAACTATTTGCTAGGCAGGCTATCAATGGGTGGCAACGAATGGCCAGGCAGCATAATTCTGCACCCAAGAAAACCCGATCTCGTCAACATTGATCCCCTGCAGCTGGTGGATCGGATGTGGTATTGGTTTTTTCCAGTGCCATCAGCTTATGCTCTGCTGCTGGCTATGTGGAATGTATTTGTTTCTGCTGTAGTTGAGGTGTTCTCTCTGGTGGTCCGTGATGCTATGGTCCATGCAGTTGCTGGATAAGCGTTTGACCTTGAGGTTGGTGGTTATGCTGCCTGTGAGGTTGCCGTTGTTCTGTGGAGTTGATAACACTTCCTGCTGCAGTTTGCTGTCTGCTACGGCTATGCTGTCTGCTGTTTGGCTGGATACAAGCCAGTTTGCTCTCCGACTTCTTTATGTTGCAGTGGGAGTGTGATGGTGCTAGTCTGCTCTTGATGTGAGTTGTTGTCTAGTGTTGGTAGCTTCTGATGGTTGTACATGGAATCCTACCTGCTGTTGTTGATGGTCGCTGTGATCCTTGCTGAGGCGACTCTCCTTAATGCCCGGCTGCTGATTTAAGCTCGCTGGTCCAAATGTTGCAATTCTTGGTTGCTGTATCTGCTGCTGAATTTTTGTTCCATCTTCTAAGTGATGGACTTAAAAACTAGTGTTGTTTGGATGAGAATGGCAAATGTGCTGCTGCATTGGGTCTCCTGCTTGGCGCTGGAATTGGGACCTGTGTGTAGCAAATTGGTTCTGATTTGCTGTAGGCGGTGCTGTAAAGCCTTTGCTGCTGCTGCGCTGCCCTCTGTGAGGCTGTCACAATGCTGTCACTGGAGGTGGCATCATATTGCGGCCATTTTTGTGAGGCTGGGGTTGGTGATTTGCTGGCCCAGCTTTGATGATGGGTGAAAGGAGGATGCTGCATTGGATGCAGTTGGGTTGCACGCTGGACAGTGATGCCTCTCTGCATCTGTTTTTGTGGATTTCGGGATGTTGATCCATTGCTGATTGTCGCTCCCAGTTCAGTGATGCTGGGTTTTCTGATGCTGATATAAAGCAGCGGACGGTGGCAGAGATGCAGCGGTCTTCTGCTTCCAGTACTTGGGTTGCATTTTGGTTTGGGGCAACATTGTTGTTGTACCTTCATTTGTAAAATGGCTTTGCTCATTTTCTATATTTGTTAGAGCATTCCTCTTAGAGGTTTTCTGGTGTATTTTCTGATGTACTAGACGCTCGGGATATGCCCTAGCACTTTATGTTCTAACTCCAAGTTAAAAAACTGGGAGTTATAACATAGTTTCTTGTAAACTTTTTCTCCCGTTAATCCAAAATACACACTTACTTACCAAAAAAAAAAAAAAAAAAGGTAAGCGACGACGAGATTCGCAAGGTGATCTTTTCTATAGGAGACTATAGGGCCCCGGGTCCTGATGGATTCAGTTCCCTTTTTTTTAAGGAGTCGTGGGAAATCATTGGTTCATCTGTCTGTGAAGCCATTCGTGACTTTTTCAATCATGGTAAGCTTCTCAAACAGATGAATTCTACGATCATCAGCCTGATTCCCAAAATCCAGTCTCCTCGGTTGGTATCTGACTACCGTCCCATATCATGCTGCAATGTCATATACAAAGTCATCTCGAAGATTATTGCCAATAGGTTAAAGATGACTCTTCCTTATCTTGTGGACAAGTGCCAAACGGCCTTTGTGGCGGGCCGCCAAATCAGCGACAACATTCTCCTGGCCCAAGAGCTTCTCCATAAGTACCACCTTGGTCATGACCCTCCTCGTTGTACTATAAAAATTGATCTTATGAAAGCCTACGACTCCGTTCACTGGGATTTCATCATCAATATTCTGACCATCATGAAATTCCCGCCCAAAATGATAAGCTGGATTAGACAATGTATTACCACCCCCTCGTACTCTGTCAATATCAATGGGGAACCGGTTGGTTTCTTCAAAGGGGGTAAGGGCCTTCGTCAAGGTGATCCCATTTCTCCCTACGTCTTTGTTCTGGCAATGGAGGTGTTAAATGGGATTATCGATTCCAAAGCTCGTAGGAACAATGAGTTTACTTTTCACAGGAATTGTGAATCAACTCATACTGTCATGCTTGCCTTTGCCGACGACCTCCTCCTATTCTCTCATGCTGATGTTTGCTCTATCCGGATCCTCAAGGCGTGTCTTGAGGAATTCCATTGGCTTTCTGGTCTTTCGGCAAACACGAACAACAGCGAGGTCTTCCTTTGCTCTAAAGACCCATTCCTGAATCAGAATATTGTAAATGCACTGGGGTTCAAAGTTGGCTCTCTCCCCATTAGATACCTCGGCGTCCCCCTGATCTCCACCAGGCTGTCGATTCGTGACTATCAGGCTCTCACTGAGAAAATTACGCGCCGCATCAAATCATGGAAGAACAGGCGGCTCTCCTTTGGGGGCCGCCTTCAATTGGTTGCCTCTATCCTCTCATCTATCTACCTCTATTGGGCGTCAATTTTCATTTTGCCCAAATCTATTCTGAACCAAATCGACTGCATTTTGAGGTGCTTCTTATGGAATGGCTCTATTGATGGGAAGGCCAACGCAAAAGTGGCCTGGTCCGACATCTGTTACCCTAAGAGTGAAGGTGGACTGGGTCTCAAGAATTTGCAGGCTCAAAATAAAGCCCTCATTTGTAAACTCCTTTGGCGTATCATGTCTAAAGACCCTGAATCGGCTTGGTCTTCGTGGATACACAAGACTAGAATCAAGGATCGGTGCATGTGGACCCTCAAAGTCCCCGATTCGGCCCCTTGGAGCTGGAGGAAGATCATGAAGCTCCGTACTTTCATGTGCTCGCATACTCTTAAGATCATTGGTGATGGCGTTGATACTTTTGTCTGGCACGACCATTGGCACCCAAATGGTCCCCTCAGTCGGTTATGTACGGATCGCATTCGTTCGGTTACTGGTTTAGCTTGGGACGGCAAGGTGTCTCAAATAATCAGAAACAACCAATGGGTCTGGCCTAACCCGTTTGACCAGGAGGTCTCTAGACTCGTCTCAAACATGCCCCGTTATCATCCCAACAATGAGCAAAAAGACTTCTTGAGATGGGTTGGTAGCCCTAACGGTGTGTTCTCGTCTATGTCTGCCTATCTACTCTTTCACCCCCCCAAACCGAAACTAAGCTGGACCAACGGGTTTGTCTGGGGCTCTTTCCATATGTCCGCCCACGCCTTCACACTTTGGCTGGCTATTAAAGGCCGACTTAATACATCCGACCGTGTTCACGGTGTCCCCAACCTTTCCCCCACTTGCTCTCTTTGTGATTCGGATACTGAAAACCATAACCATCTTTTTTTCTCCTGCCCGTTCTCCTCCTCCGTGTGGACTTTTATCCAACGTATTGCTGGCATCCAGTGGCCTTACCCAAATTGGTTCCAAAATGTTGAATGGGCTGCCCATAGGTGGAAGGGTAAGAATCTCATTGCCCTCTCCAAGCGTCTGTCTCTTGCGGCCACCGTTTATTTTATTTGGAAAGAACGTAATAATCGTATTTTCGAGAAATCCTTCAACCTGAATGCTTCCCAAATTTGCTCCCTGATTTCAAACGTTGTTCGGGACAAGCTAAAGACCTCCTTGCATGTTGATGGTCGCCCTAACCGTTCGCTGGTTAGACGTTGAAACTTATAAAAAAAAAATTAATACATTGGTTTCCTTTCCTCTGGTGTTGGATGCTGGCCCTCTTGTTGGCCTTGATGGTTGTGCTGTTGGAGTTTCTGCTCCGTGATGTTCTTCTGTTGGTGCCTTGCCGGGTGTGGCTCCTTGCTGCCATTCCGGTCGGGTCTGAACCCCGGTTGTTAGTTTCCCTGTTGAACTTTGATTTGTTCGGTGTCCGCTCCCTCCTCGAGAGCTTTGATTGGAAAAAAAAACGAGGAGGATAAAAGGAAGAATGAAAGAAAAAAAAATAAAAAATGGAAGAATAGAAAAAAAAAACAGTATTGAATTGGTTTTCTGCAGCTGGTGCTCTCTTATGCTGATCTTGTCGGCTGTGGACCTGGTGGTTTGGTTTGCCAGGTTGTGGTTTGGGGGCCTTTTTGTTATGCAATGTGGATCTGTTGGGAAGGTGATATTGATGTACTTGCTTAGGGGCAGATCTCTGTGGGTTCTGCTGCTGTTGTTTCATCTGATTGGCTGGTTGCTGGGAATGTTGAGTACTGCATTTTAGTATTGGGATCACTAGATCTGGTTTGATCGGCCTTTGGTCTTTTGCTTGGTTGTGGATATAAGATGCAGGTTTTTGACTGGAGGTGCTCATGGTTGCTGCCTTGTCCTTTCTGGTTTGGTATGTGCTTGATGATGCTGCCGGTTTGGTTTTTTGGCTGGTGACCCTCACTGTTTGTTTGCACTGTCATCTGAAGCTGCTGCCTCTGTTCGTGATGCTGGCATATAGCTGCTTCTATGCTGCTGGGCTCTGATTATGCTGGGGAATGTTGGTACCCTGTTGCCCAGCATTGTTTAGCTGTTGTGTTGGTCTCTGTTTCTGCTAAGGCATGCTGCCGGTTTTCTCTGCTGACCCCTGATCACTATATGGTTGGGGGTTGTTGTAGCACCTTCGGTTTTCTGGGATGTGTTGCCCTTCTAGTCAACACCAATGCTGTCGCTTTAATTGCTCTGGTGATGTGAAAAGCAGCTCCTGATGCTGTAGTCTGTCTGAAGCTCTGACTGCCATTTGGCAAATTTTGGATTTTTGGCCTAGGGCCTCATTGGGCAAATTCAGGATGGTGCTTTGCTGATACGTTAGTCGTCTTGGTGGATTGGCTAGCTGAAGATGGTGCCGGTGTCAACCTCTGTTAAGGCCTTGGTTTTTTTGCTGACAGGCTCTAAATTGCAGAGTTTACCCGCGAAAATCCAGTTCTGCTGGGTGCTGGCATCTTTCTGCTGCCAGAGTTGTGAGATGGTGGATGCTGGTTGTCTGGCAGTGGAGGTTGTTGGGCCATGGTTCTGTTGCTGGGTGATCTACATGTAGCTGTGAAATTACCTGCTGATCTGTTGGAATTTTTCCAGTAATGATGTATTGCCGGATGCAGATGCTGCCTGTCGTTTTGATGCTGTGCTTTTGTCTCTATGGCTCGGCTATCAGTTTGGCTCAGGTGCAAGTGCTGAATGTGCTGTCCGTATGTCCTTAATTGGAGTGTGGGCTGCTTACCTGGCTAACTGCTGTGGATGTTTTGGATTATGTTCCTGATGTTAACTGATGCTGTTAGCAGTTGGATGCCGGTTTCATCCTGCTCCCCTGCTGATGGTTTGTTTGCTGGGATCATGGAATCTGATGTTGGTCCGTTGATTTGGATGTATGAAAGATGGTGGTCTGGCCGTTTGGATGCTGATGTTGGCTCCCGTCTGAAGGCTGGATGCTGCTCAGACTGGCTGATGTGCTGCGATGGGCTGGCTGCCTCTTTAGCTGCTGGTGCTATTTGATGGTGCTGATATGTTTCTTGACCTGCTTGAAGTTGGATTGGCTGAATTCCAGGTCCTTGCTCTTGCTGGTGGAGCTGAGCTGCTGGTGCCATGCTGGTGCAGCTACTGCGGATTCTCTGCCGGCTTTGGAGTGATGTTGCGTGTTGCTTCCAACAGCTGTAATTCTTGGGATGCATTTAGTTTTTGAATTTGTAAAATGACTATGTTCATTTTCGGTCATTTTGATTGCTCCTTCTAGAGGTTATTGAGTTATACTCTGATGTACCAGTTGCTCGGGGCATGCCCTAGCACTTTATGTTTTACCTCTAAGTAGAATACTTGGAGATAAGACATTTATCGTGTTATTTTTTTTCCCATTAATCCAAAATTCTTACTTACCCAAAAAAAAAGTTGTCGCCAATGGGTCTTGGTTTGACAAATTTCGTAGAGCTAAAGCCCTTTTTCCCCCTCCCAGGCTCTCTGACCACTCGGCCTGTATTCTCATCCCTGCTGGCAATCCACCCAGAAAACACGGCTTTTTTCGGTTCAATAATTTCCTTACCAAATCTCCGAAATTTCTCCCTTTGGTTGCTGATGCCTGGTCGGAAGACATCAATGGCTCTCCAATGTTCAGGCTTGTGTCCAAACTTAAGCAGGTAAAAATTTCTCTGAAAATGCTCAACGTCCATGAGGGTGATGTTCACGAGGAGGTCTTTCGTACTAGGGAGAAGCTTGAAGTGATCCAATGTCAAACTCCCTCTAGACTAGGGAATTCTCTTGAGGAGCGTCGTTGTAAGGGCGCTTACCATGCTGCTCTAGCCAAGGAAGCCGACTTTTTTTTTTTTTTTTGGTAAGCAAGTTTTTTGAATTAATGGGAGAAAGAATTACAGTATTGATGTTTTATCGCCAAGTAATTTGACTTGGGGATAAAACATCACCCGCTGGGGCATACCCCGAGCAATTAGTACATCCAAAGATACATAACAACCTCTAGGAGGCTAACACTCTACAAAATCTAAAGGGAAAAGTAATACATCACAACCCATGTACTGCGACTCGAAGACCAGCACGTGCCAAATTAATTAAGCAACCAGCCCAATATCATAATCCAGCAGCACGGAGACTAACAGCATCAGAAGCCCACAGCAAAGCCAAAACAAAGCCAGTCCATGGCAAAACACTTGATCAGCAGCCACAACTTATCAGCGATCATGATGATGCCTGCATTCAGCATCAACACAATCAGCAATTCCACCTTCCACCGAAGCGGCACCACAGGGGGAAGACCGAAGGAGTTCAAGCAAGCCGAGCTTCAACCTCAATACATGGCAGAAGCACAGAGCACGAAAGGCAGCAGAATGCACCAGCACCAAGGCCAGCAGCACCATCAAGCGCAAAACCAATGCAGTTTGCCACTTAGTCACGAAGGACTTCCCAGAGGGCAGCAGTTCAGCAAAGACCAGCCAGGCTGAAACTCTTCCATCAGGATCCATTGACCCTGGTGATGCACCACAATAGCAGCAGCAAGAGGATGACAGACACCACTCATCCGGAATGCACGCCCATACCAGCAAGGTCAGATGCCAACCCTCGGCCAACACCATCAGGCCAGGCAACTGTTGATGCCTCAGGCCAAACAAAAACAGGAAAAAGGTACACTGAAAATACCAATTGGCAACGATACCAATCCAGAACTTCAACCAATTCATTACCGCAAGGGCCGTATCACACAACAGATCCCCGATTCAAAATCCGCCAAGTCCGAAGCAGCAAAGAATATGCACACTGAAAAACCTGCAGGGGCAGCAAGCCCACCGCACCCACTGCATCATTAATCAGGAGTGAGAACGCCGGGCTTTCCTGGAAACAGATTTACGCCATCTGCGATCAGCCACCACTCGTTCCCACCCGTTTATAGCCTGCCTAGCAAAAAGCTCATCCATGTATCGTTGGTGATCATCATAACCATGACCCACACCATCATCAACCGGATACTCACTACCAGATACCTTGGTAACAGCCGCTGTCGGCTCAGAATTCACATCCGAGCATCCAGTGACGGGGACCGGTCGCTGAAAAGATTGGATTGCAAGCTCAGCTAGATCCACAGAACCATCAACCGGAGGATTGAGCTCCTCAGGATCAGGACGAACAGCGGATTCCAATTGGTTCAAACAGTAAGTCCGAGCAATAGAATCAAGGATATAATCAGGATCAATCACGCCTAACGGATCAGGGGCAACATTAACAGGTGATGAAGAAAGGGCCAATGCCATCTCATCCACTGCCACCACAGGGATAGCCACATCTGTAGAGGGTTCCTCTGCAGAAGGCCCCTTGCAAATCTCAGCGTGAGCGCCAGAAGCAATCTTAGGCTTGGGCTGCTGCATATTTGATACGGATATTGAAATATTCTCATCCAATGCACATTGTGGAACCCTGGACACATCAACAATACCATCCGGAGACACAACTACCACAGTAGAGATGTCAGGGGCATCAGGGGACTTAGTAGCAGTCCGGCCACCATCCAAAGCTAAATCTGCTTCAATCCTCTCAGCTAGAACAGACAGATTCTTCATGGATGAGTGATCATCCACCCCCCCAGAGAAATCAAATTCATGGGCTGATTGCTCAGCGTGGTCAGAATCCATCTCCACTAAATCCAGATCTTTAGAGGCATAAGCCATCTCCTTCAAGGAAGGAGAATCATCATCAGAGCCAGAATTAGGTAAAGGGGATGGGCCAGGTTCGAGCCTCAGAGGTGAGATAGACTCAGTTTGGACAGAAGTCAATGTTAACGAAGGGGTAAAACCACCATCAAGGAAGCCGACCTTACTAAGCAAAAAGCTAAGATAAGGTGGCTCAAGGAGGGTGATCAATGCAATAAATTCTTTTTTAAGACTGTGAATGGTAATAACAATAAGAATCGGATTTATTCCCTCCTTGATCAAGACGGGAATCCAACCAGTGGTGTTGAAAACGTTCAGAATCTAATCGTGGACCACTTTAGAAAGGCTCTCGGGACTGGCCGAACGTACGGTTCGGCTGATGCGGCTAGGCTTCGTCCTTACATCCTTCATACTGTGCCTACATCTCTTATGGACCCTCTTGTGGCCCCAGTATGCGATGATGAGATCCGCAAAGTGATCTTTTCCATAGGCGACTATCGGGCCCCAGGGCCTGATGGTTTCAGCTCCCATTTCTTTAAGGAGTCGTGGGACATCATAGGCCCATCTGTTTGTGAAGCCATTCGTGACTTTTTCAATCATGGAATGCTTCTCAAGCAAATGAATTCGACGATCATCAGCCTGATCCCCAAAATCCAGTCTCCTCGGTTGGTCTCTGATTTCCGTCCCATTTCATGCTGTAATGTCATTTACAAAGTCATCTCGAAGATCATTGCAAATCGTCTAAAGATGACTTTACCTTATCTTGTCGAAAAGTGCCAAACGGCTTTTGTGGCTGGACGCCAAATCAGTGACAACATTCTCTTGGCCCAAGAACTTCTCCACAAGTATCATCTTGGTCATGACCCGCCACGATGCACTATGAAAATTGACCTCATGAAAGCCTATGATTCTGTTCATTGGGATTTCATTATCAATGTCCTGACCATCATGAATTTTCCGCCCAAAATGATAAACTGGATTAAGGAATGCATTACCACCCCCACGTACTCTGTAAATATTAATGGTAAAGCGGTTGGGTTTTTCAAAGGGGGTAAGGGTCTTCGTCAAGGTGACCCCATTTCTCCTTACCTTTTTGTCCTGGCGATGGAGGTTTTGAACGGGATTATCGCTTCCAAGACTCGTAGGAACAATAATTTCAAATTTCATTGGAAGTGTGAAGCGACCCATACTGTCATGCTTGCCTTTGCCGATGACCTGCTCCTCTTCTCTCATGCTGATGTCTACTCTATCCGTATCCTCAAGGATTGCCTTGAGGAGTTCTTTTGGCTTTCTGGCCTATCAGCTAACACAAACAAGAGTGAGGTTTTCCTTTGCTCTAAAGACCAATCCCTTAATCAGATTATTGCTGACGTCCTGGGGTTCAAAGTTGGATCCCTCCCCATTAGATACCTTGGCATTCCTCTGATATCCACCAGGCTATCAATTCGGGACTGTAAGGCCCTCACTGAGAAAATTACTTGCCGCATCAAATCATGGAAAAACAGATGGCTATCCTTTGGGGGTCGCCTTCAATTGGTGACCTCGATTCTCTCTTCGATTCACCTCTATTGGGCTTCTATTTTCATTTTACCCAAATCTATTCTTAACCAGATCGACTGCATTTTGAGGCGTTTCCTCTGGAATGGTTCTACGGACGGAAAGGTTAATGCAAAAGTGTCCTGGACCGATCTTTGCTACCCTAAGAGTGAAGGTGGGTTGGGGCTTAAGAACTTGCAGGCACAAAATAAAGCTCTCATCTGTAAGCTTCTTTGGCGTCTCATATCTAAAGACCCCGAATCGGCTTGGTCTTCTTGGATCCACAAGACTAGAATCAAGGACCGGTGCATTTGGACCCTCAAAGTCCCTGATTCTTCCCCTTGGAGCTGGAGGAAGATCATGAAACTTCGTCCATTCATGTGTTCACATACTATAAAGATCATTGGTAATGGCGTTGACTCCTTTACTTGGCATGACAATTGGCACCCTGATGGCCCGCTCATTAGGGTTTGCACGGATCGCATTCGTATGGTCACTGGTTTATCCTGGGACAGCAAGGTTTATCAGATAATCAAAGATGACCAGTGGGCCTGGCCTAATCCTTTTGATCAGGAGGTTTCTCATCTCGCCACAAACATGGCCCATTATCTGCCAAACAATGTGCATAAGGACTCCTTGAGATGGGCTGGGAGCCCTAATGGTGTCTTTTCGTCTATGTCTGCCTACCTCCTTCACCCACCCAAACCGAAGCTGAGCTGGGCCAACCTTGTATGGGGTTCTTTCCATATCCCTGCCCACTCATTCACCCTTTGGTTGGCAATAAAAGGCCGGCTTAATACCTCTGACCGTGTCCACGGTGTTCCCAACCTATCACTCACTTGCTCTCTTTGTGATTTTGATGCTGAAAACCATGACCATCTTTTTTTCTCTTGCCCATTCTCCTCCTCCGTGTGGACCTCTATCCAACGGATCGCTGGCATTCACTGGCCTTACCCCACTTGGTCCCAAAATGTTGATTGGGCTGCGCACATGTGGAAAGGCAAGAACCTCATTGCCCTTTCCAAGCGGATCTCTCTGGCGGCCACTGTTTATTATATTTGGAGAGAACGTAACAATCGTGTTTTTGAAAAATCCTCCCACCAGGATGCTTCCCAGATCTCCTCCCAGATCTCTAACGTTGTTCGCAACAAGTTGAAGGCTTCCTTGCCTGCTGATGGTTGCCCTAACCACCTGCTGGTTAGGCGTTGGAATTTATATAAAAAAAAGGGGGTTTTGCCGCTTTTGTGGCTGCTGGTCCTTTTGGCCCTGTCTATTCGCGACTCTGCTTCGTGGTGGCTTTGGTTGTTTATTAAAAAAAAAAGAGAGAAAAGAAAAAAAGGTCTTTATGCCTTTTATATAAAAAAAAATGTGAGGGGGTTTTTCCTTGCTTCTTTTGAGGCTGCTGGCCTTTTTGGCCCGGTGGGCTGTGATCTTGGCGGCTCCGGTTAGTGGTGGCTTTGGTAGTTTTTTCCAAAAAAAAAAAAAGGGTCCTGAAAAAAAAAAACCTGGTCTTGGTTTTCTGCTGTGGGTGTACTGGCTGTATAATGTTCCCCCACTTGTTAATTCTGTTACCCTGTGATGACTGGTACTTATGTTTTTTGAGTGTGACATGGTGTGCTGGAGTGCCCTTCGTACATGATGTGGTGGTTGAAGGTTCTGATTGCTTCTGATGGCGGGATTTGGGTTGAGCTTCTGGACTGGACTGTTGTCTCTCCATTGGATGAGACCTCGTGGTTCGGCTGTGCATTAGTCTGCTGTGGGGTCACTGGGCTTGTGAACGGTGATGACTGAAGTTCTTGAAGGCTTGAAATCAACCTGTCCTGTGGAGCAGCTTCAGCTGGTTTCTGCTTTACTGTGAGAGTGATGGGCATGAGGCTGTTACTGGTTTTTTTTGCCTGATGATGCCATCACGGTGCTGATGTATTTAGTCCACTTGCTGTTGGTTGCTACTGGATCCTTGTACTGGTGCTGATGGTGTTGGCGTTGGAATCCCTGCATGAGCTGTCCTTGGAGTTCTGCCCGGCTGTTGCTTGATGGTGCTGATGTGCTGTGGCCCGGATGTTGCGGTCCTGGCTCTGAAGCTCTATTTATTTGGATGCTGTCGAATTGATGCTGAAGCTCAGCATGCTTGAGTTCCCCCCATGAGACCTCGGAGCTAGCTGCTATTGCTGGTGAATTAGAGTGGTGAATTTGCATGTTACTTAACCCATGATGCTGATTCTCTGTTTGATCTTGCTGTCCTGCGGCAGTGTGTGGCTGCAGTATGCTAAGATTGGATTTTAAATTCAATGCTGGAAGGCATTGGGGATGTGCTCGGTCCTGCAGGATTAGGTTCAGATCAGGGTTACACTAGCTCTAATTCTTTTTGGGCTAGGGTTGTGTGGCTGTTCTCAGATATGCTGCCCGGTTGCTGATGGTGATTGCTGGCTGAAGGCTTCTGTTGGCTGGAGGCTTTGGAAAATGGTGGTTGTTCTTGGTCTTGCTGGAATGGGCGTGCAGCAGTGATTGGACCTGCTGTCCGGAGGATGTTGGTGGTTAGAAGTTTTAGAATATTACAACTGCTTGTATTGAGGTTTTATTGCTGCTGTAGGAATAGCTGTAATATAGCCGCAGTCCTGGTGTTGCTTCTGTTGTCGTTTCCCCTATGCTGCTTTTGAATTCGGGTTTTTGGTGGTGGAACGGTGTTGTGAAATTTTGGTGTGGATTGTAAACTGCCTTGCTTCAAACTAGGCGTGTATGATTTGTATCTGGTGCTGTGTATTTTGCTCTTGATTGATGTTTTCGGATGCTGTTGGTTCTCTGCCCTTCGAAGACTTGTCCTGCTTGTATACCTTCTTGCTACGGCTAAGCTGAAGATCTTGAGGTGCTGGAGGAGTTGCTTCGGGTTTGATGCGAACTGCTGGAATGGGGTGTTTGAATGGCGTTGCCCATGGTAGCTGCCTATGGTTTTGATGGCTCATTGGTGTTGTCAACCTTTTCTGGTTTGGTAGCTGCGCATGATGAGGCTGCCGTTTTGGAATTTTGGATGGTGACCTTCTCCGTTTGTTTGCACTGTTGACTGACTTTGCTGCCTCAGTTTGTGATGCTGGCTGCGGTTTGGCAGATGTGTAATTTTCTCCTTTTGTGTGTGCTGGTGCTGAATTGACCATTGTCTTAAATGGAGGCGCTGAATTGCTATTCTGGTTGCTGGGGCTGAATTAATTGGATCTTTGCTGCTGGTCGGGTTGTCCACCTTTTCGGATGTCTCTGCAGCTGGCCTAGTACGATGGGATCACGGCTGAAACGCTGATAATGCTCCCAGTGTGTTTGTGGCCGATTTTGTATGCCCGAAGCATATGACGGCGCTGTTTTACTTGCTCTCTCATGTTGTTATGCTGTTCGGTCAGTGGGATGCTGCCCTGTACAGATGATGATCCAGATGGATCTGTTATTTTGTTTTGCTGTGTCGTCCTCGGTGATTCAGGCGTAGTTTATCTCGGTCTTGTTTGTGTGTAATAGATGACATTTTTATTTTTTATTTTCTGTTTTTGTGGTAGTTCTTAATGTTCTTTCTTCTCAGATGTACCAGTTGCTCGGGCATGCCCTTGAGCGTTTTGTTTTACCTCTAAGTAAAATACTTAGAGTTAAAACATTCTTCTTGTAATTCTTTTTCTCCCATTAATCCAAACTTCTTACTTTTCAAAAAAAAAAAATCTTATTCCAAACTCTAGGAATAAAAAAAGGGTCTTGTGGCCGGTCAACCTGTTGACTGGCAAACGTGGCTGGTTTTGTTTGGCCGATTATCTTGTTTTGGCAATCTTGGTTTCCTATAGTAGGTTGTAAAATTAAAAAAAAAATAGAAAAAAGAGAGAGACCTCTTGTGGCCAGTCAACCTGTTGCCCGGCTAACTTGTTTTTTCTTGGCTGATTATTCATGGCTTCTTCTACATCACGGCTCAGTGGTTCATTGTGGTTGTTGGTTTGGTATCATGTTGATGTGGCCCAGTGGTCCATTTGCCCAAATTGGATGATCTCTGTGTTCTGTATGCTATTTGTCGGATGTCCTATGCTATTGCCGTATTGCTACTGTTGTTGATTTGCCTAAAATACCTCTGAAAGTCGTTATGTCATTCTGATGTTCTCATCTGGTTATACGGCTGGCTCGTGGCCGGCTTGGAAGTTGGCTCTTTGGCCGATGTTTTTCCTTTCTTTGAGTGTTTTTCTCTTCTATCACAGATTGTTTCTTGGTGGTGCTTGGGTTCTTCCCTAGCGTCCTTGTTCCACACCGTCTATATGCTCGGTGTATACCCTAGCGTCTATATTCTACCTCTAAGTCGACAAAATACTATGAGCTAGAACATAGTTTATGTACTTTCTTTTATTTTAATTACATTTTTCTTACCAAAAAAAAAACGAAAATCTTATTCCCAACTCTGACTATCCTCTTCCAGTAACTCGTTTGCCTTCTGGTTTAGCCAATTCGGCCCTCCCACTGATTACAAAGATGGTGAATCAGCCTGATGTTGAGTTATGGGTCAATCCCGTGTGGACCCATACCCGCTTGATGTTGAGTTATCAGCTTCTGAGGCTTTGTGACAGGTCTGGCATAGTACTCTGACTGGTAGCTAGCCATGTAGATGAGATGGGCCTGTCTACAGGTTTGTCTAGGAGGACATGCTATTTTGGTTTTGTTGATGACTTCGTCTTCGGCTTGGGAGACTTTTTGGAGAAAGCCACAAAGGCTACTCCAGCTTTTGCGGTTGAGCTCGCGTCCTCCTTCGGCGCTCCTCCTCTGGCCGGGCGGCGCCGGAGCCGGCCTCGGCCGGCCTCCTGGCTGCTCAGCCTGGTCGCTTACCGCCTCCCGATTCAAGCTTTTTTCGGTCCTGGTCCTCAGTTCTGAAGCATTGGCGCCCTAGGAATTTTCGGCGCTGCCGTGAGATTGTTTCGTCTCTACCATTTGCTCTGGCTGAAGAGGCTGCTGAGAGCCCTGTCCCTGGCTTTCTTTGTTGTAGTCATGGGTTGTTGCTTATGGTTTCGAATGCGTCCCTTTTCGGGAGCTGATGTTCGAACCTAAGCTTTTGTTCGGCTCACTGGTTTTGCCAGCTGAAGAATCATTCTGCGCCCGGTTTCTGAAGCACCCCTGCCTGTGAATCCTTTCCTGTTGGCTGGGTTGAGGGGAGCCCGGTTCTGCTCTGGATTGGGTTTTATATGCTGGATTGACGAAGAGCTGGGAGTGGTTTGGTTGGGAAGCTGGAAACCCTTCTGATGCTGTGATTGTTATGGTGGTCGATCTTCTTATGCCAAATTGCTCCTCCAGTGTATGCTGAGGACCTTTCCGTTCTTGCTTCTCTGAGCTTGCGATGTTGCTGGCTTTGATGAGGCTCAGGTTCTCTGGTTCTTCCTACTGGATTGGGGGAGCCTGTGCAATGGAGGCATGTCTAGGGATGCTTCCGATGTAGGATGGTGCTGGTTTGCAGTGCTATCTCTAATTGAAGTGGTGGGTGCCACCTTTGCTGCTGGAGCCATTTGCTGGAGTGCGTTGGAGTTGCAGAGCAGGGTTTCATCCCTGGTTTATGTTGATGCTGTGGTTGTCCATATGGATGCTGATGCTCAGTGGTCTGGTGCTGCTGTGTGTCTTTTGCAGAACCGATCTGCATTCTGGTGCGATGGTAGTAAACAGGTTTGCTCCTTCTGCTGTTTGGAGCTTGTTTTGTTTGAGGCTGGAGCTGTGTAGCTGTTTCTGCATTCTGATTCCAGTGACCCATACTGATGGAATAATTGGCTGCCGAATGCAAGTTAGGTTGCTTGGTTTGGTCCCTACTGTGTTATGATCGTGGTGGCCTGGATTGGCTTGCTGGACCTAGTTGCAGCAGTGAAATTTTGCTGCTAATTTGCTGGTTTTCTCCGGTGTTGCTGTTTAGCAGTCTGCGGATGCTGCCTGTTGAGTTGATGTAATGAGCTCGTTTTGAGTTTAATGCTGGTCCATGTGTATGCATTTGGCATTCCTTGTGCTGATGGATTCTGCTTGACTGCACTGGTGCTGCTGATTAGCAGCTCCTATTTGACTATGTTCCTGGTAAAGAAGGCCAGATCTATGGCTTTTTGGATTTTGCTGTTTTGTGCTGCTGTGTGGTTGTTCACCATGCTGATTTGAGCTATGTGGTAACGGGGCTGATCTGTGTCTGCGCTGGCTGCTATTGTGGTATGTCAGGGCGAAGTATGGAGGGTAGCTGTTGCTGTCTTCTGAAGATACATTGGTTCTGATGTTGGGGTGTGGATGCTGCAACCTTTCTGCCTTTTCTGCTTTTGAATTGCAGATTCTGATGGGTCCACGTTGCTGTTGGCCTGGAACGCTGCTCTTGCTGTTAATTGTAGAGTAATTGGAGGTGCTGATCTTGCTGTGTTGGTCTTTTGGCTGCGGTGGTGGATGGATCCTTTTCTGAGAGGGATCTGGCTACTGATATGGAGATTGATGTATCCATTGGAGCCTGGTTCGGGTTGGTTTGGTAGTGAAATTGATGTGGCCCGGATGGCTAGCTCTATTCTTGGGGAGTTGCTGCTTTTGCTGAATCCAGCTCTGGATTTGCTGTTTAACAGCAAATATTGTGGCGGTTTGATGCAGTGCTTCCTGCTGAAACAACCTGCATTTGCTGAAGAATCTGGTTTCTTTCGGCGGTTGCGATGCTGATGAGATGCTGGACCACCTTTGATGCATGGAGTACTGGTGATGTTGAGATAAGCACTGGTCCATGCTTTTGCATACCTGGTTGGTGTGCTGATGTGCATACCTTTTGCTACTGTGCTACTGAACTGGGAGCTGTTATTGCTGCTTGGTGCAGTTGATCACGTTCCAGTATGTTGGGCTGTTGCAAGTGTTGGTGGCAACACTGGTTACGTTCCAGTTTGCTTTTGCAACTACTGTTGCTTGACGATGTTTCTTGTAAATTCATTGTATTTTCCTTTGTTCTTCTGTTGAACGTTGGTCTCTTAGAGGCTACTTTGGTATTATATGATGTACCGGTTGCTCGGGGTATGCTCCAACATTTTATGTTTTATTTCCAAGTCAAAAACTTGGAGATAAAACATAGCTTTTGTAATTTTTTTCTCCCGTTAATCCAAAATTCTTACTTACCAAAAAAAAAAAAAAAAGTCTTCGGCTTGGGAGGACTATAGATGTACTGGGCTATCTGGTTCATGTATGCTTTCTATTAGTTTCATGATTCATGTATGGTGTGCTCGGGGTATGCCCTAGCGACTTTATTCTATCTTTGAGTCGACAAAATATTTGGAGGTAGAATAGAGATTTGTACATTTTTTAAATTTAATCAATTGTTAATTACATACTAAAAAAAAGAATGTAGGTAAATATCCTCACCGCATGAAGAAGGATCGAGTTGTGTCTATTGGGTGCTCGAGCCGTAAATTTCAGTAAGCTCCTGCTAGCCGTTCGCTTGAGTGTCGCCGAGGCGTGGGCCTGCACCCGATGCGCGCTGGACGGGTGCTCATGCATGCGCCGATTATATAAACATGCACTTTGCATTTTTAGGTTATTCCAATCAGTTTTGAGTGCTGTTCCAGAGAAGAAGATGAAGAGGAAGATTTGAGTCTCTGTTTGGGTTTTCAATCAAGTTCCAATCTTTGATAATCACACATACGAGGTTCTTACTACTGAGAAGAATATTTGTCGGTTTTATCTCTACTCTTGCTCTTTATATTTCTTATACGGGCTGTGCAAAGCTAGTTAATATTGATTCTTATGATTTGGGGATTTGTGTAACCGATCAACTGTTGCTAGTGAAAATTTCGGACTCTGTGTCTCGTGATTTTTTTCCCTCATTTCATAGGGAGTTTTCCATGTAAAAATCATGTCTTTATTGTTTGTGGTTGTTTATTTTGTGCATGCTATCATCTACTATATGTTTCCTCACGGTTTAAACAAGTATTTAATTCTAACAAGTGGTATCAGAGATTTTGGTTCGTGTTGGGTTTTGTGACTTGTTTGAATTGATGGAGGCCGGAAATAAGATGATGTGTTTAAATAGTATGAACTATGATATTTGGCGTAGCAAGATGAAGGATTTTCTGTTTGTGAAATCAATACACCATCCGGTTTTTGCTACGCAAAAACCAGAATCAACGTCCGAGGAGGATTGGGCTTTTGAGCATGAACAAGTTTATGGTTATATTCGGCAATTTGTGGACGATAATATATATAATCACATCTAAAGTGAAACACATGCAAGGACTTTGTGGCAGAAACTTGAACCACTCTATGCCTCAAAGACCGGTAACAATAAATTATTTTACTTGATGAAGCTTATACAAGTGAGGTACAAGGAGGGCTTATCTATCACTGATCACTTAAATGAGTTTCAAGGATGTGTTGATCAATTGAGTGGCACGGATATAAAATTTGATGATGAACTATTGGGTTTGTGGCTTCTAACTACTTTACCGGACTCTTGGGAGGTGGTAAGGATTACTGTGGCCAATGCAGCTCCAAGCGGCGTGGTAACTCTTGAGATAGCAAAGGGAATTGTGCTGAATGAAGAGATGAGACGTCGATCATAGGGTACTTCCTCTACACACTCCGAAGTGTTAGTCTCCGAGTCACGAGGAAGAAATAAATGGCGTGGTCCTAAGCCTGTTGAGAAGGGCCGAAGCAAATCCAGATCGAGGTATTAGAACCTCGAGTGCCATCATTGTGGAAAGAAGGGACACATCAAGAAATATTGCTACAAGTGAAAGTGAGAGAATGTTGAGAGTAATGAGAAGAAGGCTGATAAGACTCAAGACGAAGAAAGAGCTACTGTTGTTACCAGGAGTAATCTTTGGCTAGTGTGTTAGGAGGATGAGGTGGTAAATATGGCTGATCTTGAGACAAGCTGGGTGGTGGATGGTAGTGCTTCACTTCATGTCACGTCACGGAAAGAGTTCTTCACATCATACACTCCTGGCAATTTTGCAGTGTTGAAAATGGGAAATGAATGTATGTCCCGTATTGCTAGCTATGGCGATGTGTGTCTCACCATAAATAATGCAACCAAGTTGCTGTTGAGGGATGTCAGATATGTCCCGGATATTCGACTGAATCTGATCTCGGCTGGCAATCTTGATGATGAGGGCTTTTGTAACACATTCTGCGCAGAAGCATGGAAGCTGACTAAAGGGTCTTTAGTTGTAGCTCGGGGAAGAAAAATTTCCAACTTGTATGTGTTACAAGCCTCGATTACAGCGGGAGATGTGCATTTTTTTTTTGGTAAGCAAGTATTTTGGATTAATGGGAGAAAAAATTACAAATATAATGTTTAATCGCCAAGTAATTTGACTTGGGGATGAAACATTATCTGTTGGGGCATACCCCGAGCAACTAGTACATTCAAAGGTACACTACAGCCTCTAAGAGGCCAACGTTCTACATAATCAACAGAAAATAAAAGCAGTACATCACATTCAAAAAAACAGTACAGCCTCTAATGGACCAAATCCAAACCGGCAGCAGATGCATCAAATCCACGACCGCAAACCGGCTGAAATCAAGCCAGCGTCGAAGCCACGATGCAAAAATTCAAACCGGGACCAAATGGAGCAGAAACAGGATTCACAGTCCATTCCGGCATTTTACCCTGTGCTAACCGGCTTGCAAAAGAAATTGAAACCGGCCAGATTCCATTCCGGCAAAACCAAGCAGAGAGAGTGCATAACCTGGAAAGCTCAATCCACGTCAGCAGAGTTTCCATTCCGGCAAATCCAATGCAAGCATGATATCCAGCCAAATCAACACCAGCAGCAGTGAGATAGATCAGTTCACCAGCTGCAGCAGCATAGCAGCTACCCACATCCCAAGTGAATAGGAAGCAATTGCAACAATAATTAAGTCCCTCCTGGCAGCATTTTAAGCATCATCACAAACCGGCCAGAGAGACCAGCCAATCCGTCCGAACTGAACAGCTACAGAGCATCAGCATCAACTAACAAGCGGCTGACAATCATCTGCCCACCTGTACATCAGAAGATCCACACAGCAGGGCATTAGCCCACGAGAAGGTCATCCCAGCATCAGCCGCAATACACCAATCAGATTCAACCTCAAACTGCAATACACAACACCACAACAGGTTAGCAAAAACAGCAGTAGCTGCCCCAAGGAGTCAGCAGATGCAGGTCTATGCATGGGAGGTTCGGTTTTTTGCAGCTTTACGCCGCCTCCCAGACTTGAACTGACGCCAGGCTTCTTCATTCGGGATCTTAAGAGCATTTCCGTGTAGCCCAGCTAAAAAATCAATCTGATTACCATTCAGGAAACCCGGCCAATTTAAAGCCGAATTCAGCAAGGAAGACAGGAAACCAAAAACAACCTTCTCCTCCATTGGAGAGAGATGTGCATGTTGCTAGAGATGAGGAGATTTCAGATTTGTGGCACCGTCGATTGAGTCACATGGGTGAGAAGGGCCTGAACTGTTTAACCAAGAAAAATTACCTTCGGGGTGTAAAAACAGCTCAACTGAAGACTTGTTCTCATTGCATGGCTAGAAAGCAACGATAGATTTCATTCAATGGCAATTCATCTATAAGGAAGACTGATCTTTTTGAATTGGTTCACACCCACTTATGTGGCCCATTCAAGGTGAGGACTCTTGGAGGAGC
Organism: Nepenthes gracilis; assembly: GCA_033239525.1. NCBI lineage: Eukaryota > Viridiplantae > Streptophyta > Magnoliopsida > Caryophyllales > Nepenthaceae > Nepenthes > Nepenthes gracilis. The sequence continues at coordinate 7,773,560 of BSYO01000029.1, forward strand.
TAGTAGTGGTGAAGCAACTGTTCCTGTAGCCTTTTTGTCTTTGTCGAAGTTACTATGTAGAGTAGTAGCTGGCAGAAATGCTGCAAGGGCTCTTTGACTTTGCTAAATATGGAATCGCCGATATTAGAGCTGCTTTGTAGCATTGTCTATGCACTTACTGAAGTGATGATGCTGTATATGCATGACTAGGTTTAGGCCATGGACAACAGTTGGCTCACTGCTAGTCTTCCTTGCTGTTGCTCGCCGGTTCTTCCTGCAGATGCAATGCTCGGGGTGTGTATTCTGGCTACTTTACCAAACTTGTGATGCCAGGTTTGGTTTCATCGTTTCCCTTCCATCATCAGGTACTCTGGTGTTGAACTTGTTCTTTTTTGTATTTATTTTGTTGTTCTGGGTCAGCCCTCACGATTATGATTTTATCCCAAGTTGAAAAAACACTTGGAATTAAATCATAATTTATAAAATTTTTTTCTTCTTCTTTTAATACAATTAACTTACTTTCCAAAAAAAAGACTCTTGGAGGAGCACTTTACTTCATTACATTCATTGATGACTATTCTCGAAAATTATGGGTGTATCCGCTGAAATCGAAGGATCAAGCTTTTATATTCTTCAAACATTTTCACGCCTTGGTTGAGAGGCAAACGGGGAAGAAACTGAAATGCATCCAAAGTGATAATGGTAGGGAGTACATCGGAGCATTTGATGAGTATCGCCGATCTCATGGAATTCGTCATTAGAAGACTCCACCGAAGACACCGTAACTAAATGGGATAGCCGAACGGATGAATGGGACTTTGATGGAAAGGGTCCGATGTGTGCTTTCGGAGGCGAAGCTCCCTGGCTCGTTTTGGGGGGAAGCCTTGAGGGTCGTGGCTCATGTTATCAATCTGTCGCCGCATGTACCTTTGATGGAGAAGTGCCGGGAAAGATATGGACCGAAAAAGATGTATCCAACGATCACTTGTGGGTATTTGGATGTAAAGCTTTTGTTCACGTTTCCAAAGATGAAAGGACCAAGCTGGAGTCAAAAACCAGACAATGTATATTTCTCGGTCATGGAAAAGATGAGTTTGGATATCGACTGTATGATTCAATTGAGAAGAAGCTGGTTCGATCTAGGGATGTCGTGTTTGTTGAGAATGAGACTATAGAGGATATCGACAAAGGTTCAGAGTTTGTCTCCAAGAATGATGCAAGTCGGGCATGTGATTTAGATCTTTCGTCGGCACCTGTTCGTCATCAGAGTGAAAATCAAGGCAATGCTGAAGATGAAGAAGATCACGAGACTGTAGTGCCCGATAGAGATGAGGATGAGGCTATTCCTCCTGATACTGCCGAGCCTATCGAGATTGTTCCACACCGACAATCCATGAGAGATCGAAGACCCTCTACTTGTCTGTCGGTCAAGGAGTATGTGTTACTCACAGACAGAGGAGAGCCTGAATGCTTTGAGGAAGCAATGGAGGACGAACACAAGGCAGATTGGATGGAAGCTATGCAAGAAGAGATGGCATCGCTGCATAAAAATCACACGTTTGAGTTGACAAGGCTGCCAAAGGGAAGACGAGCATTGAAGAACAAGTGGGTCTTCAGGTTGAAGACAGATGAAAATAGCTCACAATCGAGGTATAAAGTGAGACTGGTTGTGAAGGGTTTCAATCAACGAAAGGGTATTGACTTCAGCGAGATCTTTGCACCAGTAGTAAAGATGTCTTCTATTCGAGTGGTGCTTGGGTTGGCTACTGTTCTAGACCTAGAGATAGAACAGATGGATGTGCGGATGGCATTTCTTCACGGTGATTTTGAAGTAAAAACCTACATAGAGCAACCAGAGGGATTCCTAGTGAAGGGGAAGGAGAACTTAGTGTGTCATCTCAAGAAGAGTCTGTATGGCTTGAAACAAGCACCAAGGCAATGGTATAGGAAGTTTGAATCTGTCATGGTAAATCGGGTCTATCAGAAGACGACCTTGGATCATTGTGTTTTTATTCAGACCTTTTCAGAAAATGATTTTGTTGTTCTTTTGCTCTATGTGGATGATATGCTGATTGTTAGGCGTAATGCTTCTCGGATCATGGAGTTAAAGCAACAGCTTAGGAAGTCATTTGCTATGAAAGATTTGGGACTAGCGAAGTAAATTCTGGGAATTAGAATTTTTTGCGACCGTAAATCAAGGAAGTTATGGATGTCACAAGAGAGCTATGTGGAGAAAGTGCTTCAACGCTTTAACATGGAAAAGTCAAAATCAGTGAGCACACCGTTGGCCAATCACTTCAAGTTAAGCAATTGTCAATGTCTTTCTACCGAAGATGAAAAGGCATATATGAAAGGTATACCCTATTCTTCAGCCGTGGGTAGCCTAATGTATGCCATGGTGTGTACGAGACCAGATATAGCTTATGTTGTTGGAGTTGTCAGTCGATTCTTGTCAAATCCCAGTAAGGAGCATTGGTCTGTGGTAAAATGGATTCTGAAGTATCTCTAAGGAACTTCTAAACTGTGCTGTGTTTTGGAAGCAATGTGCCCCTTCTGGTTGGATATACTGATGCAGATATGGCGGGTGATGTCGACTCACGGAAGTCTACTTCGGGATATTTTGTCATGTTTGTGGGAGGAGCTGTTTCCTGGCAATCGAGATTGCAGAGGTGTGTTGCTCTCTCCACTACTGAAGTAGAATTCATTGCTATTACGGAGGCAAGTAAGGAGATGCTATGGATGAAGAAATTAATTTGGGAGGCCGGAGTGCTTTATGTTTGCCAAAAGGCCGGAGTGGCCATGCGTATGATGAATCTGGAGTCCCTTATGTTCACTAAAAGGCCGGATTGGCATGAGTTCGCTGAGGCCGGTTTGCCTTTTGAACACTTAATGGCCGGAATATCCATGTGTGATGAGTCCGGAGTAAAATTGTGAGTGCATGGTACTGTGGCCGGAGTGGCATTGCCGGAGTGAGTGCAAGGTGGAAAGGTCCGGAGTGCCCTTGGCCTTTAAAAAAAAAATTGTTTTTGAGGGAGCTTGATTGGCCAGTTCCCTGTTTTGGTTCCATCTTGTAGGGGAGCCATGTTGGCCGCTTTCTTGTTTCGGCTCCTTGCCCCTTGGGCTCTCCTGACGTGGTTTAAAAAAAAAAAAAGAAACATCATGGAGGCCAGAGTGCTTTTTGTTCTTTAAAAGGCCAGAGTGGCCTTGCGTATGATGAATCCAGAGTCCCTTATGTTCTCTAAAAGGCCGGAGTGGCAAGAGTACGCTGAGACCAGATTGCCTTTTGAACACTTAATGGCCGGAACAGCCATGTGTGTGATGAGGCCGGAATAAAATTTGTGAGTGCAAGGTTCTGAGGCCAAAGTGGCCTTGCCGGAGTGAGTGCTAGGTGCAAAGGACCGGAGTAAAAAAAAAAAAATTTGTTTTTGAGGGACCCTGTTTGGCCGGCTCCCTGTTTTGGTTCCATTTTGTAGGGGAGCCATTTCTTGTTTCGGCTCCTTGCCCCTTGGGCTCTGCTGACGTGGTTTACACATAAAAAAAAAAAAATCCTTTGTTGGGGGCCTTGTTGGCCGGCTTCCTGTTTTGGCTCCTTGCCCTTTGGGCTTTGCTGACGTGGTCTCAAAAAAAAAAAAAAAATCTCTTGTGGGGGAACTGTGTGTCTTTCCTGGCCAATTTCATTTTGGTCTCGTCTAAAGTCAAAGCTGATTCGTTTTACTATTAAGGAATTGCTGACGTGGCCATGTAGACCTTCCTATCGTGGAATTTATTGGAGGTTGGGTGGTCTGCTGAAGTGGCTTGTCATCTCCTGTTATCAGCCAGTGTGTTGGTTTTCCGGTTTCCTCTGAAGCCTTGACCATCTTCGGATTTACTGTTGCGATGTTGCTGATGTGCCCAACTGCCGTTTGCATATGCCTGCTCTAGCTTGCGGAGACTACCGGTTTGGATTGCGGCTGGACGGATTGACTGACGTGGACTCTCTCGCCGGATCGGTCTTGAGGATAAACCGCTGATTTCATATGCCGACTTGGTGTGAGGGAAGCTGCCGATTTCATTGCTGAGTTAGAATGTGCTCTTTAATTGCTGATTGGCAATGCGGGTTTGGAATGCTGTTTTGGATCGATCCTGTTGGAGGCTGGTTTGGTTTTGCTGATTGACATATCATGTGCCGCTCTCGTCAAGCACTTCATTTCCCGTCTTCGGCATGCTTTTCAATTGCGAATTGGTTGTACATTTCAAACGACGATTTCGATTATTTAATCTTCTTATCAATGTCATAGTTTAGAGGTCCCTTTGGTTCTATGTTTCCTTTCCCAAGTCGGCAAAACACTTGGTAAAGAACATAGCTGATTTGTAATTTTTTTTAATTTTAATACAATTAATTACTTAATAAAAAAAATTTGGGAACTTGATCTCAAGCAGAAACAATATGTGTTGTTTTGCGATAATCAAAGTATGATTCACCATAGCAAGAACTCGTCTTTTCATGCCAAATCAAAGAATATTGATGTGAGGTATCAATGGGTGCAGAATGTTATTGACACGGATTCGTTGGTGCTGGAAAAGATCGGGACCGAGAAGAATGGATCATATATGATGACCAACGCATTACAAAAGGGAAAGCTTGAAACCTACTGTTCAATTGCTGGGATGATGATGAATGGCCGCATACGGTCGTGAGGAAAAGTTTGTTGGGTTATGGGTCACTCCTATGTGGACCCATACCCACTTGATATGGCAGATAGAGGTAAATATCCACACCATGTGCCTCTTAGAGGATCTTTTGAATCCAATTCTCTCTAGACCCTTTCCGGTTTTTGTTTTTGCATTTGAACTAATCTGCCTGCGCACTCGCTGGCACCGGCCATGGCCGGCCTTTTAAAGTCCTCCCCAGATCCTTCCCGGCTAGGGCTTCTGTCTGTCTTGGCTGCAGTCGCCCCTACGAACGTTCAATCCATCCCTGCTCTCTCACGCTCTTCGGATTCTGCTGCTCTGTGTGATACAGATGGCCCTGTTCCTGATCTCCCTTCTGGTATCGTCCTTCCGTCTTCCCCTTCTCGTTCTCCTGAGGCTTCATCTTTTCAGAGGGGCCTTTGCTCTCCCCTCTCATGGGATGATGTTGCCCAGAGTATGGGATTGGGTGGAAAGTGTGGATTGAAATTTTTCCCACCTCCCGCTGTTGTTGGGGATAGTGCTTCCATTTCTCCTCCGCCTGAGGTTATTAACCAAGGCAGACGATTATGGAGGTTCACTCTTGTCGGCTATTTCTTCGATGTCCCTCCTCACCCCCTGGCTATTTGCTCCATCGCTCGTATTCTATGGGCGCGATTTGGTCTTGAGCACATTGCTCGCAACGAAGCCGATTTTTTCTTGTTATGTTTCTCCTCACAGAAGAAGATGGAGCAATGCTTGCTGGTTGGCCCGTGGATGATTGCTCGGAAGGCCATTTTTCTTAAGCAATGGCTTCCTGGTATGCAGCTGTGTAAGGATGTGCACAAAACGTACCTTGTTTGGATCAACCAATCTAATGTACCGATTGAATTTTGGACTCCTGTGGGGCTGGGTTGGATTGCCAGTGCCATTGGGAAGCCAGTTCAACTTTGCCCATGGATTGAAAAAATGGAGAAAGTTGATGTTGCCCGTTATTGTGTTGAGGTTGCTGCGGACGCTTCCCTTCCCACACGAATTGTCTTGGAGTCGAGCCCAAACTCTGTTTCTTCCTCTGTGGTAAATGTGGATTATTCCTGGAAATTGATTCGTTGTGGACTCTGCCTTCTCTTTGGGCATGAGGAATCCATTTGCAAATCACAGAGGATTACTAAACCTACTAGGATTCCGGTTGCTGGTAAGGCTCATAGAAATCAAATTGGGCGTAAGAAATCTCTGTTTCCTACCTCTTCTGGTGGCCTTCAGAAGGATGATGGAGTCACTGCTTGCAATGGCAACCCCTTTGCCCCCCTTGTTGGCTGTGATCCTATAAATTGTTTGGTTCTAGATGATAAATGCCCTATTGTTGATAATCAGATGGTGGCTGCTGCTCGGGGTGAGGTTCCTGTCTCGTGTAATATCCCTATTGCTGCTTCCTTGGGCTCGGCTGTTACACTTGAGCCGTCAGTTCCCTTGGATCCTGGAGATGTTGTGGTGCAGCAGGCGCCTCACAAAGCGTGGAAAGTTGATATTTCTACGGTTCTTTCCTCGTCCCATAAGATGAATCGGGTGGAGAGGGAGGATATGGGCTGCTGCCAAGAGCCGGCCAAGAAAGTGAAGCCAGTTTCTGCCCTTGTCCAGACTCCATCAGATTGTAGCAGTTTACTGCCAAATTTGGAAACTCAAAACTATAGGCATCAGCTTTTGCAAGAAGCTCAATCCAGCTCTCAAGCTGGCCTTGTTGTCTGTAATGGTTGTGAGAGTAATCCGGACTTGCTTTCTTTGGATGTGGATCTTGTGTTAACTCCCGAATCCATTAACGAGAAGACAGTGGGCGATGAGGTTCTTGAGGCCGGTGACCAACGGGTCCTTGATTGTAGCCCTGGTGAAGTTTTTTCTCAGACCTCTGAGGACTTGGCTGCTAAGGATGTTGATAACGATCCAATGTTCTTGGTCCTCTAGAAGTTGCTAGAGGAGAATGATACTCAGCTACATGTTAACTCCCTCGCCCAGGACCAACGTGGCTTTTTGTTTGATTTCTTAGATTCTTGTTGGGGCGATGTGACTGAAATGACAAAGGAGAAGTTCAAATCATCCTATCCGTTGGAGGAGGATAATCTAAATAGCCCCTCAGGTGCTTATTTTGAAGCCCTCTGTTTGTTGGTGGTTGCTATATCTTCTAAACCACACATTGATTCCATATCTCCTGATAGGAAGCACCTTATTTTTGGTTTTCTTTGTTTCCTACTGAAATGGAGTACGGCTTTTCCATCCGATCAATATAGCGATCTGGATGAATTAGTGGCGGGCCTCCAGATCTTTGACAACTCTAACCGTTCACAACGGCTAAATGACCGTTGCGTTATGGAGGAGTTTCACAATCAAGATAGTATGGTGCAAGATGGAACCTGGATTCAAGCTAAGTCAAGGAGAAAGCGAAAAGCTGCCTCTAAGAACTCTAAGACTTCCTCAGACTCGAAAGCCGATCTTTAGCTGTCTGAAGGCCAGCTTGGCCTGTGAGGTGGTTAACAAGGCTGCGGAGGTGGAGTTGAGGCCGGTTTGGCCTTGCTGTGTCTGTAGCCATTTTTTCTTTGGTGTCATTGATCATGTTGATCTGATTTTGTTGTATTTTTATCTCTTCATGACTTATGTCATGGTCTCAGGGTACTCCATTGCTGCAATATTTCTTACTTTAAGTTGGAAAAACACTTGGAATGGAACATTAATATTGTACCTTCTTATTTTTTAATACATTTTACGTACTTACCAAAAAAAAATATCCTCATCGCATGAAGAAGGATCGAGTTGCGCCTGTTGGGCACTTGAGCCGCAAATTCAAGTATGCCCTCGCTCTCTATGAGCCCGAATGGCGCTCGAGCCGCAAATTCCAGTAAGCCCCCGCTTGCTGCTCACCTGTGTGTCGCTCGAGCGGGGGCCTGCGCCCGATGCTCGCTCGACGGGCACTCGAGTGCATGCCGATTATATAAAATGCGCACTTTATATTTTTAGATTATTCTAATCAGTTTTGAGTGTCGTTCCAGAGAAGAAAAAGAGAGAAAAGACAGAGAAGAAGACGAAGAGGAAGATTTGAGCCTCCGTTTGAGTTTTCAATCAAGTTCCAGTTTTCGGTAATCACATGTACGAGGTTCTTGCTGCTGAGAAGAATATCTGTTGGGTTTTATCTCTACTCTTACTCTTTATATTTCTTGTATGGGCTATGCAAAGCTAGTTGATATTGATTCTTGTGATTTGAGAGTTTGTGTAACCAATCAACTACTGCTAATGGAAATTTCGGACTCTGTGTCCCGCGGTTTTTCTCCCTCGTTTCATAGGATGTTTTCCACAAGTGGCTTAGTTAGGGTTTGTCTCCCGAGTTTTCTAATTTCGGTTCTGCCGCTCTCCCGGCTTTGGTGGCAGCGTCGCCGGCCATGGCCGGCTCCCAGGATGTTCCCCCGAGCATTCTCCTAAGTCGTGCTCGCTGCTTGGATATTTCTCCCACCTCCTTCCCTCCTCTTCGCGAAGACGCTCGGGTCCTTTCCTCAGGGCCCGATGCTGATTTCCTGGCCAAAGCTAGGGATGTGGGTGGCATCAATTGCATCTCACCTTTATCGGCTGGCCCCTCTTGCTCTCCGCATGTTGGTCCCGTCGCTCCATCCGATTGTCTGGTTCAGCCGTCTCCTTCTGCTGGTACGACTGCTACTACTGATTTTGGGCCATCCACTGCCAAATCCTGGTCGCAAGTTGCGAAGGACAAGGGTATTTTTTCCTTTTCGCCCCTCAAATTTTTTCCTCCTCATTCGGAGGCTGGGCTAAATACACCATTGGCTCCCCCGGTTGAAGTCTTGGAGCAAGGCAAAGTCATGTGGGGTTCCACTCTGGTGGGCATGTTCCATGACAAACCTCCCCATTTCTTGGCAGTGGATTCCATAGCCAGGAAATTATGGGCTAGATTTGGGCTACGAAATGTAGCTGTGAATGAAAAAGGCATCTTTTTCTTTACGTTTGACACTGTCCCTCATATGGAGGCTTGCTTGGCTAAAGGCCCTTGGGAAATCAAGAGGAATTCCATCTACCTCAAGAGGTGGTCACCGGGTATATCATTGGATTCATCATCCCTCAAGTCCTTCCCCATGTGGGTGTCTTTGGTCAATGTACCTATTGAATTTTGGACCCCATTAGGGTTAAGCTGGATTGCAAGTAGGATTGGTAAACCAATTCTTTGCGATCCTAGCACTGCTAGGATGAACCGCCTGCACCTTGCCAGAGTTTGTATTGAGGTGGGTTTAGATGACCCCCTTCTTAAAAAAATTTCGCTCTTGACTGGTGCTACTGATCCTTACAAGATTGTGGAAGTCAAGATTGTTTACCATTCCAAGCCAGCTCATCGTAATACCCATACTATTAATAGCAAGAAATGGGTTGCCAAAAGTCTAAATCAGCAACCTAATTTCCCTCTGCCTCCCGCACTTTGTCCTGGGAGTCATGTGGGATAGGTGGCCCTTCCATCTGACCAAGTGCTGGTTGCTGAGGTACCAGTGGATGCCAGCTCCGCCCATGTAGAACCCAGTGGAATGGGGCTTGTGCTTTGCTCTTCTGCAGCTGAGCTGGCCAAGGCTGCAGTTGGCCCTAAAGGCACCTCCTCGGGAATGGAGGGTAACGTGGATCAATTGTCCCAAGTTTGCCAGGTCCCTTGTGATGCTGGAGCTGAGGTTGATACCTCTGAGTATGATACTTCTGCTGATGGGTCAGCCCCTGGAGCTCCCCCTGGGTCTCTCTTGAAGGGCACTTCTGAGGAGATCTCCAGTGTTGCTATTATTAGTTTTACTAGTGTTGAAGGGTCCTCCGATCTCCCTGAGTTGCTTGCAGAAAGGGATTCAGACCTGAGTCCTTGCCACCAAGCCATCATTCCGGACAATCAGATTGAAAGATCTCCAGGTGAGGCTCCTTTGTTGAGGCTTGCATTAGTTCTGGGGTTGCCTTGAATATTGCTGGTGCTGGGGGGTCTGTATTGGATGTTTTTGTCTCGGCCAACTCATTCGCGATCCTCCAAGAACCTATTGATTTAGATGTGCAGGAGCTGCAGTGTGGTCCTCCTGTTGAGCTTACATGTAAAGCTCCTGGCGCTGCTCCTGGTAATATACCTGTTGTGCTATCATCTGAAGCTAAGATGCATGTGAATCTAGAACCAGGGGATGATGATCATACTGTCTCCTCTGCTGATGATGCTGGTAAAAACTGGGCCACTGATAGCGACTCTGAGGATGATTCCTCTCTGTATGCCAAGGAATGGAATGCTGAGGAGGTTGTCAACAATCCAATGCTCTATGCCCTCCAGTGCTTGCTTGGAGAGAACGAATCTCAGGCCTTCTTGAAATCCATAGTCAAGGACCAGCGTGATTACTTGCGGGATTTCTTAGGATTATGTTGGGATGATGTGACTGAGCACACAAAGGATTTGTTCAGATCATACTTTTCGAAGGCAGAGGATTATCTGAGGAGCCTCTCGGATACTTATTTTGTTGCCCTCCGTCTGCTCATGACTGCCACTTCCACTAAGTCTCACGTTAACCCATTATCTCCGGAGAGAAAGTTGCTTTTATTTGATCTCCTTATTGTCATGCTGAAATGGAAAAGGATTTTTCGGTAGATCAATATACCGATCTGGATGGGTTAGTGGCGGGCCTCCAAAGTTTTCGATAGCTCTCGCATCTGTTGTTTGCTAGATGGCTTCATCTGATTTGGGATTACTGACGATTTGACATGAGGCTGGAATGGCGGAGTGGCATTTTGAAGCCGGAGTGCCTTTTGATGCCGGAGTGGCATCTTGATGCTGGAGTAGCCCTTGTGGCCGGAGTGGCTTTTGAAGCCGAAGTGCCTTTTGTACACTAAAAGGCCGGAGTAGATAACATGTTTTGCGTGTGCTGAGATGTGGCATTTCAATGCCGGAATGCCTTTTGAGGGCAGGGTGGACTTTGAAGCAGGAGTGCATTATTTCTGCACGTCAATCTGGGGTGCACGTGTTTCTTTATAAGGGGTAATTTCTTGTCCTTGGACGGAGTGGTTTTTTACCGGAGTGATTATCCTCTCTTTGGACGGAGTGCCTGGCTTTTATACTTCTGGAGTGCAGTTATCCGGAGTGGGGCAGCTTTGTTCCTCTGGAATGCAATTGTCCTTTTCTGGAGTGCTCCTTTGTATCTCCTGATGGTGTGGCCGGGTGATTTGTTGAAGCCGGAGTGCCTTTAGCACATCTATAGGCCGGAGTGGATTGTGTGTTTGAGTCCGGAGTGGTTTTAGGCGGAGTGGGCTGCGTGTTTTAGAGGCCGGAGTGACATGTTAAAGACGGAGAGAGTATTGAGGCCGGAGTGGCATTATGATGCCAGTATGCCCTTTGAGGATGGAGTAGAATCTGCTGGAGTGCCAATACACACTTAAAAGCTGGAGCTGGTCTGCGTGTGTTGGAGTCGGAGTGTCAATTTGATGCTGGAATGTCTTAAGAGGCCGAAGTGGCTTCTTGATGCTGGAGTACTTTTTGTGTCTGGAGTGGTTGGTTTACAATAATCGATCATTTGTGTATTTTTTTTTAATGACTGTTGTCATAGGATTAGGGGTCTCCCCTGTTTTATGTTCCTTCTCCAAGTCTGTAAAACACTTGGTTATGAACATAATTTTTATACATTTTTAAAATTTAATACAATTAATTACTTACCAAAAAAAAGAAATTTTCCACGTAAAAATCGTGCCTTTATTGTTTCTGGTCGTTTATTTTGTGCATGTTATCATCTACTACGTGTTTCCTCGCAGTTTAAACAAGTATTTAATTCTTACACCTGATACAGTTGGATGTCTTTAAAATCGTTTGAGAACAGAAGACTTTGTAGATTCAGAGATTGCAGCCTCGAGCATTGAGGAGGCTTAGACCATTGGCCCTTATTGTGATGGGGCTCCTCCTTCAGCCTTTTTCGAATCCCCTACCCATCCCTGGAATGCATCTTTGGAGACAGGTAATTTTCTTCATGCCTCTTTCTCTGGAACGGTATATACCGAAAAGATGGCTAGAATCTCTCCATTATCATGGGTTTCTAGTGTTCAAAAGGAAGGAGATTCCCCTATTCAGTTGCTGATTTTTTACCCCACGCAGAAGATAGAAGGGGATATTGCTTCAATTTCCCCTCCTTCTAAAGTTATTAATTCAGGGGTGGAGTGTTGGGGAGCCTCTTTGGTTGGTTATTTCTATGGAAGAACACTACACTTTCGGGTTGTAAATATCATTGCTAGGAATATTTGGGCTCGATTCAGATTATGTCATGTTACAAAGATTGATATTGGCCTTTTCTTGCTCTGTAGCCGTCTGAAGGCTAGCTTGGCCTGTGAGGTGGTTGACAGGGTTTGATTTTGTGCTGTGGAGTTGAGGCTGGTTTGGCCTTGCTGACGTGGCATGTAAAATGCCAATTTGGAGTTGAGGCCGGTTTAGCCTAGCTGATGTGGCCTGTAATCCTTAAGCTACGATCAAATGCTGAGTTTGGAAGGTTTGCTGATTATGCCGCTTCATAATGCATGAATCTGCTGGTATGGAATATTGTCATGTGTGCTGGCATGTGGGCATTCCTGCTCTTCCTTTCTCTCACTCCCGGTTTGGGCAACCTGCCCCAGTTGCTGACGTGGACTATTCGGTTTGCCGGCTTGCTCCTCGCTGTTATGCCTCAAGGTGCTGTGTGCTTGCTGACGTGGCTCTATCTGCAGTAAATGCCGGTTTGCTGGTTTGGACACACCGGTCTTCTTCCCCAGTCTAGGCTGCCGGATATTAGTTGATTTTCTATTATATGCTACGTCTGTAGCCTTTTTACTTTGGTATCATAGATCATGGTGATCTGATATTGTTGTATTTTTATTTCATTATGACTTATGTCGTAGTCTCAAGGGACTCCTTTGCTACTATGTTTCTTACCTCAAGTTGGCAAAACACTTGGAAAAGAACATAGATATTGTACCTTTATTTATTATTTATTTATTATTTATTTATTTATTTTTATTTTTTATTTATTTTTTTAATGCATTTTACTTACCAAAAAAAAAAAAGATATTGGCCTTTTCTTGTTCCGATTTTCATCTGTAGCTCTAATGGAAAAATGTTTAGATAGAGGCCCTTGGACCTTCTCGGGGTGCCTATTGCTACTCAGAAGATGGAAATTAGGTACACCTTTGGCTAGTGAGAAACATAAAGCTATTCCAGTGTGGATATACCTGCAAAACATACCAGTGGAATATTGGACTCCATTGGGGATTACCTAGATTGTCAGTGCTGTAGGAAAGCCTATCCGGATGGATTCCAACACTGCCAAAATGGAGCGTATGAAATATGCCCGTGTCTGTGTTGAGGTTGGTATCGATTTTGCATTTTCCTCTAAAATTAGGCTTTGCTCTGGGCTGAATTATAATTCATTGGGTGAGACTGCAATTCAGGTGGAAGTGGGCTACCAGTGGAAACTGGAGAGAGGTGAAAACAATGGAAATATTGAGAAATCTGTATCACAATGCAAATCTTCTTCAGAATTTAGGCCTACAGGTAGGCTGCTACCTCTTCCCTCCGCTGTGTATGTTCACCCAGATTCTGAGGATTATAAGCTAAAGCAGGGTAGCTCATGCTCTACTATGCCTAATGATCCATCATCCTCTCCCTTAAAGCATGATGGGGAGCTGTGTATAGTGCAGTGGTATAACGTGAAGTTGGCAGGAAATCCAACATATCCTAGTGCTGCTTTTTTTTTTTTTGGTAAGTAGAATTAGTGCAATGGTTGGGGATGCGCTGCAAAGCCAGGCACAGGCCAACTGTATCCTAGTGCTGCTGATCTAGACAATTGTTCCCTTCCAGTTTACCGTGGTGTACTTGCCACTTCACTGGCTCCAATCCCATCAATTGTTGCGGGCAAGAAAAAACATAAACAAAAATGGAAACAAAAACAAAAACAACATCTCCATCTATCCGGGAATAATCAGAGGGGTGTTTAGTATGTGGCTCTGATCATGGATGTGCAGAAAACCCGGTTGCTGAAGCTGGGATAAATTCCCATGTTGGTCATGTTGCAGAATTGTATCAGGATACATTGTTTCCCAACCAGCAAGGAGGCAACTTGGAGATAAACCAGGGGGTAGTAGGCTGGCCTTCCAAGATGTTCTCTTTTTCTTTGTGCTTTTCCATTTTTCTGCCTTAGTCCACTCTAGCGTGACGTCTGGGTTGTGAAAAAATAAATCACTTTTTCTTTGTCCTTTCCTGTTTTCCCTCATTGGTCCGCTTTAGCGTGACGTCAAAAAAAAAATCTCTTTTTCTTTGTACTTTTCTAGTTTCCCACCTTGGTCCGCTTTAGCGCAATATTTTTTTTTTTGATAAGTAATTAAATTGTATTGAAATAAAAGACAAGATTAGCATGGAACGAAAGAAAATTCTGGTTTAAGAATGGATCGGAGTTCAGTATGATGGATTGCCGAGATGAGTTGTTGACTAGCAAGCTTTGCGGTCTGCGATGTGGTTGCCCTGTTTGTTTACCCGGCTAGGCTGACGTGGAGCATTTGGCTCTGCTGGACACGCCGGTCTTCTCTCACTCCTTCCCGGTCTAGGTGGCCGGTTTTTAATTAGCTGGATTGCTATTGTATGCTGCGTCTATAGCCATTGTTATCGATATGGTATTTTGATGACTCGGTAGGAGTTTTTACTCTGGTGTCATTGATCATGATGATCTGATTCTGTTGTATTTTTATTTCATCATGACTTATGTCATGGTCTCAGGAGACTCCCTTGCTGCTATGTTCTTACTCCAAGTTGGCAAAACACTTGGAATAGAACAGAGATGTAATGTCTTTTATTTTTTAATGTAATTTACTTACTTACCAAAAAATAAATAAAAGAAATAAAAGAAAAGAATACAAATCCAATGTTTTATCTCTAAGTGTTTTACCGACTTGGAAATAGAACAAAGACGTTGGGGCATACCCCGAGCATAGTGATACATTTCTCCAGATGAGAAGAAACACGAAGGAAGTAAATAAATATACAAATACCAATATCCACCAGACACACCAACTAGGTACGAAGCCTCAGGGAATCACCAGCCGTACAATCCATTGTTATCACTGCCACGCTGCTCCATTCCTATAGATCAAGTCAGCTCGAACAAACAGCAAATGTGTCATAGTATGAGGAGGTAGCATCCGCGCAACACCAGGATATCCAAACTACGCATGGTAGCAGAAAGATGCTCTCAGGCAAGAGGGCAAGCAGCCGAAGAAGAAAGACGTACAGATGTCATTCCAAGCAACCTTTGCAGTATATTTACCTTTAGTGGAACCATGCCATAGAAATTGGCAGATGGATTGATCAATACTCTTCAGGACGGATTTTGGAATAATGAACATTGATGCCCAGTAAGTGTGGATTGTCAATAGAATGGATGAAATCAACTGGAGTCGCCAACTAAAAGATAGCCATCTATTCCTCCACGATGATATTCTCTGTTGTACTATATCCAGGAGAGGTTTGCAATCTTTGCTGGAGAGCTAAGAGGTGATGAAAGTTTAGTGCGACGTCTGAAAAAAAAAATCTCTTTTTGTTTGTTCTTTTATGTTTTCCTGCCTTGGTCCGCTTTAGCATGACGTCTGAAAAAAAAAGAAGTGAGAGAGGGGTATCTATCTTGCTGTCACATGATGGGCTTCATCCTCCTGCTCGGACGTATTTGTGGCTGCATGGAGTCTGACCTCCCTCCATTACCTGAATGGCGCGAACTTATGAGGCTACTAATACTTTTATTAGCTGTTTGATCAGGCTGCTCTCTTGTCTGGGGAGGATGCTTTCTTAGCAGGACTGTCCGGCCTGTTGGGCTATTTAGATGCTTTAATCTACAGATGTGGCTTCTCTACATTGACTAGTATGTTATCCTGCCAATGCACAGTCGACTACTTCCTCCTGCTCGGACGATCTCGCTGGTTTGTGCACTACGCTTGCTGGTTTGTGTGGTGACCGACCTCCTGCCATTGCATGAATGGCTTCATCCTTCTGGTTTGTGTTTGGCGTATGCTGTCGATCTGATGTTTAAATGACTGAGTAGAAGACATCACTGTATGATGTTTTGATTGTATTTTAGATTTTTTTGTTTTTATAACTTGTGTCATGGTGCATCGGGGCTGCCCTGCTACTATGTTCTATCTCTAAGTTGAAAACACTTGGAATAGAACATAGGTGTTGTATTTAACTTTCTTTTCTTTTTAACACAAATTAATTACTTACAAAAAAAAGTAGTAGTGCATAAGGACTCCTTGAGATGAGCTGGGAGCCCTAATGGTGTCTTTTCGTCTAAGTCTGCCTACCTCCTTCTTCACCCACCCAAACCGAAGCTGAGCTGGGCCAACCTTGTATGGGGTTCTTTCCATATCCTCGCCCACTCATTCACCCTTTGGTTGGCAATAAAAGGCCGACTTAATACCTCCCGACCGTGTCCACGGTGTTCCCAGCCTATCACTCACTTGCTCTCTTTGTGATTTTGATATCTGAAAACCATGACCATCTTTTTTTCTCTTGCCCATTCTCCTCCTCCGTGTGGACCTCTATCCAACGGATCACTGGCATTCACCGGCCTTACCCCACTTGGTCCCAAAATGTTGATTGAAACTGCGCACATGTGGAAAGGCAAGAACCTCATTGCCCTTTCCAAGCGGATCTCTCCGCGCCACCGTTTATTATATTTAGAGAGAACGTAACAATCGTGTTTTGAAAAATCCTCCCACCAGATGCTTCCCGGATCTCCTCCTAGATCTCTAACGTTGTTCATGACAAGTTGAAGGCTTCCTTGCCTGCTGATGGTTGCCCTAACCACCTGCTGGTTAGGCGTTGGAATTTATAATAAAAAAAGGGGGTTTTTTGCCGCTTTGTGGTTGCTGGTCCTTTGGCCCTGTCTATTCGCGACTAGCTTCGTGGTGGCTTTGGTTGTTTATTAAAAAAAAGAGAAAAGAAAAAAGGTCTTTATGCCTTTTATAAAAAAAAAAATGTGAGGGGTTTTCCTTGCTTCTTTTGAGGCTCTGCCTTTTTGGCCAGTGGGCTGTGATCTTGGCGGCTCCGGTTAGTGGTGGCTTTGGTAGTTTTTTCAAAAAAAAAAAAAAGGGTCCTGAAAAAAAAAAAACCTCGGTCTTGGTTTTCTCTTTGTGGGTGTCTTGCTATATAATATTCCCCCACTTGTTAATTCTGTTACCCCGTGATGACCGGTACTTATGTTTTTTGAGTGTGACATGGTGTGCTGGAGTGCCCTTCGTACATGATGTGGTGGTTGAAGGTTCTGATTGCTTCTGATGGCGGGATTTGGGTTGAGCTTGGATCGACTTGTTGTCTCTCCATTGGATGAGACTCGTGGTTCGGGCATGCGTTGGTCTGCTGTGGGGTCACCGGGCTTGTGAACAGTGATGATCAAGTTCTTGAAGGCTTGAAATCAACCTGTCCTGTGGAGCAGCTTCAGCTGGTTTCTGCTTTACTGTGAGAGTGATGGGCATGAGGTCACATTCGGGTTTTTTTGTTTGATGATGCCATCACGGTGCTGATGTATTTAGTCCACTTGCTGTTGGTTGCTACTGGATCCTTGTACTGGTGCTGATGGTGTTGGCGTTGGAATCCCTGTATGAGCTATCCTTGGAGTTCTGCCCGGCTGTTGCTTGATGGTGCTGATGTGCTGTGGCCCGGATGTTGCGGTCCTGGCTCTGAAGCTCTATTTATTTGGATGCTGTCGAATTGATGTTGAAGCTCAGCATGCTTGTGTTCCCCCCATGAGACCTCGGAGCTAGCTGCTATTGCTGGTGAATTGGAGTGGTGAATTTGCATGTTACTTAACCCATGATGCTGATTCTCTGTTTGATCTTGCTGTCCTGCGGCGGTGTGTGGCTACAGTATGCTAAGATTGGATTTTAAATTTAATGCTGGAAGGCATTGGGGATGTGCTCGGTCCTGCAGGACTAGGTTCAGATCAGGGTTACACTAGCTCTAATTCTTTTTGGGCTGGGGTTGTGTGGTTGTTCTCAGATATGCTGCCCGGTTGCTAATGGTGATTGCTGGCTGAAGGCTTCTGTTGGCTGGAGGCTTTGGAAAATGGTGGTTGTTCTTGGTCTTGCTGGAATGGGCGTGCAGCAGTGATTGGACCTGCTGTCCGGAGGATGCTGGTGGTTAGAAGTTTTAGAATATTACAACTGCTTGTATTGAGGTTTTATTGCTGCAGTAGGAATAGCTGTAATATAGCCGTAGTCCTGGTGTTGCTTCGTTGTCGTTTCCCCATGCTGCTTTTGAATTCGGGTTTTGGTGGTGGAACGTGTTGTGAAATTTTGGTGTGGATTGTAAACTGCCTTGCTTCAAACTAGGCATGTATGATTTGTATTCAGTGCTGTCTATTTTGCTCTTGATTGATGTTTCGGATGCTGTTGGTTCTCTGCCCTTCAAGACTTGTCCTGCTTGTATGCCTTCTTGCTACGGCTAAGCTGAAGATCTTGAGGTGCTGGAGGAGTTGCTTTCGGGTTTGATGCGAACTGCTGGAATGGGGTGTTTGAATGGCGTTGCCCATGGTAGCTGCCTATGGTTTTGATGGCTCGTTGGTGTTGTCAACCTTTTCTGGTTTGGTAGCTGCGCATGATGAGGCTGCTGTTTTGGAATTTTGGATGGTGACCTTCTCCGTTTGTTTGCACTGTTGACTGACTTTGCTGCCTCAGTTTGTGATGCTGGCTGCGGTTTGGCAGATGTGTAATTTTCTCCTTTTGTGTGTGCTGGTGCTGAATTGACCATTGTCTTAAATGGAGGCGCTGAATTGCTATTCTAGTTGCTGGAGGCTGAATTAATTGGAACTGTGCTGCTGGTCGGGTTGTCCACCTTTTTGATGTCTCGCAGCTGGCCTAGTACGATGGGATCACGGCTGAAACGCTGATAATGCTCCCAGTGTGTTTGTGGCCGATTTTGTATGCCCGAAGCATATGGGCGCTGTTTTACTTGCTCTCTCATGTTGTTATGCTGTTCGGGGTTAGGTGGGATGCTGCCCTGTACAGATGATGATCCAGATGGATCTGTTATTTTGTTTTGCTGTGTCATCCTCGGTGATTCAGGCGTAGTTTATCTCGGTCTTGTTTGTGTGTAATAGATGACATTTTTATTTTTTATTTTCTGTTTTTGTGGTAGTTCTTAATGTTCTTTCTTCTCAGATGTACAGGTTCTTGTAGGGCATGAGCTGCGTTTGTTTTACCTCTAAGTAAAATACTTAGAGTTAAAACATTCTTCTTGTAATTCTTTTTCTCCCATTAATCCAAACTTCTTACCAAAAAAAAAAAAAAAAGTAGTAGGCTGGCCTCCAGTTTCTTTTTTTTTGGGTAAGTAAAATATATTAAATTTAAAAGAAAGATACAAAACTTTGTGCTAACTCTAAGTATTTTCTGACTTAAAATTAGAACAAAGACAATGGGGTATACCCCAAACCTCATGAACATGTCATGAGCTGAGACCATGACCTAAGTTATGAAAAAATAAAAATACTACCGGAAATACATCGGATCATCATAGATCATATGACACCAAAGTAATATCTCCTACTGAGTCATCTAAATACTAGAGTCTACCAACTGTTGGGTCACTCCTAACCTAAGAAATAAGAAATTCAGCCTTGCATGGAGTAGGCAGCAGTCACAGCTCCATCCACAACACCATGTTGATTCATCTAGGCTCACGGCAGCAGCAGAATACAGCGTGTGCAGGGGGCTTCCATACTATCAACCAAAAAAGCTCTATTGCGTCGTAAAACAACGCCATCAACAGCGAAAACCATTGTTGTTGGCAGCCCAATTCATCAGCAGTAGTCATAGGAGATAGCAGGAAGCCCGCTTCCCCTTCGTACAGCACTTATAGTCGGTTGTAATGGATGAATCACAACATCACAACACTAGCTAAAGGTACATCATTCTAACCAACACAAGGCAAAGTGCACCTAAAAATTCTCCATCCTTTTTGGTATCGCGTGGGGAGCAATTTGAGCAGCTGAACCCACTGGCTGCCATACTGCACCCAGTTTTTTTTTTTTTTGTGGGCATGGTTTGTCGATCAACTAGTTGACCAGCCAACCCCAATTTTCCCGGTCATCAAAGTGACAAGCCAATAGAAATTCCCCTTTTTTTTGGGGTATGGTTTGCCGATCAATTAGTTGACCGGCCAAACCCCAATTTGCCGGTCATCAGAGTGACCGGCCAAAAGAAAGGCTCTTTTTTGGTCGGCTAGCACACCGCCCAACGCCCACTTTTGCCGGTCAACACGTTAACAGGCCAAAAATCATCTTCACTTTTTTGGGGAACGAGTCAATCTTGAAACTGGCCTCCGGTTTCATATGCTGACATGCTAAAGCGAGGCATTGGAAACTCTTATGCTGAATCAGCACAGACCCCTCCAATTGTCTCCCCTAGACCTTTAAATGATCTTTCTGTATTGGAGGCTTCCATTTGCCCACGTTAACTTTTCTACTCCTCCAGGAGATGTCCAAGGAGTAGAAGCTCTTAACTTTTGCTCCATTTCTGATGGAATATCTGAGGATACGTAGGAAAGCAAGTTGAAGAATCTTTCTCCTCTAGCTCGTAAAGTTGCTGCACGGATTAAAACCCTTCTTTGAGCTGTTGACAAATCTGCGCACCAGGATGAGGCTCTTCACGGCCTAGCATCTTCTCAGGCTGAATATCTTAGTCCACGGACGCAGGACTCATCCCTAAAGGTGAAGAAATCCATGATCAAAAAACATAATTCCTGGTAATTATCGCATTACAACCCTCTTTTGGTTAATGAAAAGGAGGTTGAGAATGGGAAGTGGTGCTGTGAGCCTTGATGAAGCACAATGGAGATCCATCAGTCTATGCACTGGGAAGTGGTGACTTTGGAGGTGCACTCTACATTGTACTGGTTTGGCTAATGTACCTTTAGCTAGGGATGAGATGAGCAATTGACCATGGTTTTTTTCGAGGTGCTTATGGTTTTTTTTTCTTCTTACCAAAAAAAAAAGCATATGGTTGAGATATTGCTTTTGGCCGAGAGGTCTGCAAGACCAAGGCTGCGTCTGGTAAATGATCAAGATGTTGCTTAATGTCCGGGGGTCTACCCCGCTACAATGTTCTACTTCCTGGGACCGAGTAGGCAAGTCTGTGGCCGGTTGTCCTCTGCTGGAATGAAGCTTCAGGTAAAACTACCATCTGCTGCTATGTAGGTGGTGGGGAGATATTTGATGGATGTAGGTGAGTTTGGGCTGGTTTATTTTCGCCGTATGAGGGGATGCGCATGCTCAATGCTGGTGGCAGTCTTTTGAGGGATGTCGTTGATGCTACATTGCTCTGCTGATGGAGCTGCTGGTGATGCTGGAGGGGAAGCAGGCTTCCTGCGGTTTCCTGTGACTGCTGCTGATGAATTTGGCTGCCGACAATTATTTCTGTTATTGTTGGCGTTGAGTTATGATGCAATGGAGCAATTTTGGTGTTGACAATATGGCAGATTCCATGCAAATGCTGTATTATGCTGCTACCGTGAGCCTGGATGAAGCAACATGGAGTTGTGAATGCTGAATTTTGCTGAAATTCAGCTTGTTTTATGAATTATGATGCTGAATTAATTTGCAGCTGCTGATTTCTTAAGTGTGTGAATTTGGGCCGATTTGTATTGCTTTTTTTGGTAAGTAATTAAAATTTGATTAAATTAAAAATATATAAAACTCTATTCTAACTCCAAGTGCTTTGCCGACTTAGAGATAGAATAAAGTCGCTAGGGCATTCCCCAAGCACACCATGAAAAAAACATGAAAATGAAAAGAAAATACACAAGGAAATAAAAACCAGCCAAGACCATCAACCAACTAGCCCAATAGCAGCCTCATTACAGAAGAGTGCACCGGAGCACTCTTCCATCCTCCAAGTCACAAATGGTTAAACTGCCCAAATCGGGTACGTGTGAGAGATGGACCGGTGTGCCCAGCATATCCAACCGTCCACATCAGTTAAAACTTGCAGCCAAACAGGGCTATGCAAACCGGCCTGAAGTCGCATACCGCAACCAGGGTTGGGAGCTTGTGAGCGAAGGAGCCATATTGCCCAAAAGAACCATTTCGTCCAAGTTAGCTGGCATTCCATTGCCTTAGTAGTTGAATATGGCAGCTTGATTTTATTGGCTTTGCATGACTAGTCTCATGTGTTATGGAGTTTTGTTTGTGGCTCCCGATTTTGTTTTGAATCAACTGACCGGATAGGTGATGGCATGGGGCTGGTTTAGATGATGTTAATCTAACTGATTTTTCCTTTTTGTAATTTTCTTTTGATGATAACGCATTTTTATTTTTTTTTTAGATGATAAAAAATTTTTATTTTTTAATGCATTTTACTTACTTACCAAAAAAAAAAAAAATTCTTTCGGACTCATGAATTGTTTCATGGTGGTGTTCGGGGAATGCCCCAGCGTTTATGTTCTATCTCCAAGTCGGCAAAATACTTGAAGTTAGAACATAGTTTTTATACTTTCTTTTATTTTAATTCAAATTTAATTATTTACCAAAAAAAGGGTAGAAAGCATCTCGGACTCATCTTCATCACCTCGGAATAAAGCAACTCGTCAACAGAATCTTGGGCAATTCGACCATCCCGGCCAAAATGGATCCGGGTCAAATACCGCTCGGCCATTTGCCGCTCGGTCAGAAGCAAAAATCTCCAATTCTCGAAAGGCTGTATACACGTGCAAACCTCGTCACACAAGTTTTTTTTTAAGAAAAATTGGGTTAAATTAAAAGAAAGTATATAAACTATGTTCTAATTCCAAGTGTATTGCTGACTAAGAGGTAGAACATAAACTCTAGGGTATACCTCGAACATATAGACGGCGTAGAACACAGACTTTTTGTTTTTGGTGAGTAAGGCATTAAACATGGACGCTAGGAAAAATCCGAACATCACCAAGAAACAAACGACTATCAGTGGTATTTTTGGTAAATCAGAAAGATCAGCATGATACGGGCAAATGCGGTAATAGCAAAAGACGTCCGGCAAACAGCATACGGACATGTAGATTATCCAATCCGGGCAAATGGATCACTGGGCCACATCAGCATGATGCCAAACCAACAACCATCATGAACTACTGAGCCGTGATGCGAGAAGAAGCCATAAATAAACGCCCAAGGAACATCAAGTTAACCATGCAAGAGGATGACTGGGCATAAGAGTTTTTTTCATTTTTACAACCTACCAAAAGAAACCAATTTGTCAAATCCGGTCTCTGCTACATACCGAAAAGACTATGCAACCACCAAGGTACAAAGCCGGCAAGGAGCCCAACAAGCCATACCGTCAAGATAAGACAAAATTGCAAATCTGGCAAGTGGCATCCCAACACATTTTTTTTATAAACCCAAGTAAACCGGTCAGCAGGTTGACCAGCCAAACACAATCGTTAGTCAACAAATTGATAGGAATATTTTTTATATGGTGGATAAATTCCAGCCATCTAAAGATGTTTTGTCCGCCATAGAAGAGGCACTAAGGAGAGCTTTCAAATGGTTACGAATAACGTCTAAGATTTGAGAGAACAGATTAGCGGAAGCATGGAAATGAGAAGATTGAAAAGTTTAGTGATTCGACTCCTTCCAGATATAATACACAGTAGCTGCAAGGGTATGGGCAAGGATGTAGCTTTGAAGTTGTTCCCTTTCCATTTAGAAGCGGCCCAAATAATGTTTTTTTTTGTAAGTAGCGGCCCAAATAATGTTTTGGTTCTAAAGCCGATATTAATTCTGAAGAGGACTCAAATCGGATTATACAAAACATTCTCGGTTACAGAAGAGGTAAACTTCCAGTTAGATATCTAGGTGTCCCTTTCATTACCACAAAGCTCTCTAGCAATGATTGCAAACCACTCCTTGATAAAGTACAACAGAGAATATCATCGTGGAGGAATAGATGGCTTGCTTTTAGAGGGCGACTCCAGCTGATTTTATCCATCCTCTCGACAATCCACACTTACTGGGCCTCTGTGTTCATCATTCCAAAATCCGTCCTGATGAGTATGGAAAGGAATGGTGAGCGAGCCTGTAGAGAGAGATGCTCTCTCCTCCCTCTAGGTTTCCAAATTTCAAATTTGAAATTTACGCAGCAATTCTTGGCTGGCTCTCACCGTCACCAGCGCCAGCCATGGCCGGTCCCCTGATGGCGCCGGCGACCCCTCCTTGGTCTTCCTATCCTCCACTATCCCCCGATGTTTCTTCTTCATCGGTGGTTTCTTCTCTCGTCACCCAATCCTCTCCTTCTTTCCCTCCCTTGCAGAGGGCCACTTTGCTTCCTTACCCTGCACCTGATACCTCCTTTTTGGAGAGTATGAAGCCTTTGGAACTTAGCAATAGCCACCTGTTGGTGCCGACTCCCTCTCACCTTGATTCGTCTGCTGGGAATGCCAAACGATGTAAGAATATGCCACAAAATGGGTTCGTAGATGTTCTGGGACCAGTGCATGCGTCTAATGCTGCTGATACTGCTCTTGCTGCAAATTTAGACTCTTTGCATTTAATTTTTAGTGCGATTCAGAGTGAAGCGGATGCTGATCCTGGGGTTGTTCCAACCTCTACACAATTCAATTCAGGTGTGGCTCTTATAAAGCCCTCATCCTCCTGAGTTGAAGTCGTTCAAAACAATGGAATTAGTCATTGTCCTCCTCTTAGATTTTATCCCCCCAATCTATAGATGGGGGTGTTGTCTCCATCTCTCCTCCTGCTGAGGTCATTCAGCAGAGCCAGGAGTTATGGGGCGCAACGTTGGTGGGGTATTTTTATGAAAATCTATTACATTTTCAAGCGGTTAACAACATTGCCCGCAAAATTTGGACAAATTTGAGCTATGTCATGTAGCTGGGAATGATAAGGGCTTCTTCTTCTTTTGGTTTGCTTCTAAAAATCAAATGAATCTTTGTTTGGCAAAAGGCCCCTGGGCCTTTGGCAAGAAAATCATTTTCCTCAAACGATGGATGCCTGGAATGGTGTTGTCTAAGGAATCCTACCAAATGTTCCCAGTTTGGACAACTCTATTCAACATCCCGATTGAATTTTTGACCCCCTTAGGTCTTAGTTGGATAGCAAGTGGGGTTGGTAAATCACTCCAACTGGATTTGAGCACAGCTAGAATGGAACGAGTGCACTTCGCACGGATATGTGTTGAAGTGAGTAGGAATGCCCCACTCCCTGCAAAAATCAAAGTTAAATCTGGAACGAGTGCACTTCAACGGATATGTGTTGAAGTGACCGATCCCCTGGTTCGTGGTCAGTACTCCGGCTCGTTCATAAGTGATGGCTGGTTGTGCTGATGTGGCCCTTCTTATGTGGACAAGCGCCATATTGTCTCCCGAGTGTTTCCTTTGGCCTCTTTGGTTCCTTCGCTCTTATGCTTCCGGCACAGTTGGAGGCAGTCTGTTGTTAATGCCGTAAAACTCAGCTGACGTGGCTTCCTCACCTCGTTGACTTCTCTGTTGCCCAGTATGGTGTTGTAGCTGGTTGGGCCTTACTGACGTGGCCCGTATGCCCAACTTGCTGGCAAGAAGGCTGTTCGCCCGATTTGCAACAAAACGCCGGGTTGGAATTGATGCGCTGCTTCGCCAGGTTTGAAAATTTCTGCTGTAAATGTCGGTTTGTCCTTGGCCTGGTTTGAAGGCAGGTATGTTTATATTTCTTAGCCCTATATTAGCTACCCGATTGTCCTACGTGGAGTGATAACGCTGGGCACAATGCCTCTCGTGCATGGCTATGGGCTGTTAGTACCTGCTTTTCTTTTTTTCCTCTCGTTTCTTTCTCGGGGTGCTCAGGGTATGCCCTAGCGGATTATTTTAACTCTAAGTTGGCAAAACACTTGGAGTTAGAATAGTATTTTGTATAGTTTTTTAATTAATTTAATTACTTATCAAAAAAAAGATAATAAAATGGCCATGGTTGTTGACATAGAGGTAGCTTATCAATGGAGGCTGATGCATCGAAGGAATGGTCATAATGCCAACCAAAAGCACACTAGCAAGAAACTGCCTGCACAATAGGATGTTGTCCCTACGAACTTGGCTCTTGGTGAAGCATTGGTTGGTTGTGGGGCTCCTATATCTGTGGATGTCTACACTATTGATGACAAATCTCAGCATATGAATCTTGGGCATGCTGTCTCCTGCCAAACCTCTACCATTGATCATGATCCTACTGATGCGGATCCTATTGATCCAATGGAGATGGCACTGCCTGTTGATCAAGCTAAGGAGGGTCATGTGGCTTCTGTGCTTAAGGATAATTGGCAGACAAATGTGTATCTGATCTCCTTCAAATCTTTTTGTCTGGCTCATACTATTTCTAAGGAATTGGTTATGGATGTTAAGGATTCTATTAACTCATTTGCGGTCCTCTAGGTTCCTGAGGATACAGTTGAGCATGAAGAAGTCGCAAGCTACCAGAGAGGGCTACTGAGGAAAGTGGCGTTATACTAGAGGAATTCTTCTTGCAATTCAATGACTCCCTTGTGGCCACACAGTTAAGACTTGCAGAGTTGTAAAAAGAAAGGAAGTCTAGTCTCGCTAACCAGGTCTCGCTAGGGTTTTGTCCGGCACTGCCGCCGGTGTGGCCAGCCTCCCAGGGTTGCCGGCTTTTCAACACTGGCAGGCGCCCCTGCTAGGTTTTTTACTTCTTTGGTTTCCTCGTTGGTGTCGGCTATGGCTGGTACAATGTGGACACCGGCGAGCCCCCTTTCGCCTCTTCCCCACGCTCCTTCTCATCCTCTCTCCCAACCCTCTCACCCTTTCCCTCCCTTGCAAAGGGATGCATTGTTTCCCTCCCATGCTCCAGATGCGTCTTTCTTGGAGGGTTTGAAGCCAATGGAACGACACCAGAGTCACTTGTTGGTGAATGGTGCCTTGGAAGTTTTGGAGCCAGAGGCTTCACTTGATGGTGATGCTCCTGCTCAGATTGCGGCTCCTGCTCGAGCTTCCCTACCACCTACTTCTGGGGTAAATCCCTCAGGTGACCCTCCTCCCTTCCTGAAATCCTCTTGGACTGATGTTGTTTTAACCACCGGTGCTTGTTAGAGTCTTCCTCTGAAATATTTTCCTCCCCAACCCATTGAAGGGGATGTTGTCTCCATTTCTCCCCCTGCTGATGTTCTTCAGCAGGTCCAGGATTTATGGGGAGCAACATTGGTGGGCTACTTCGTCGATAGTCCCCCTCATTTTCAGGCAGTTAACGCCATTGCTTGTAAAATTTGGACAAGATTTGGTCTACGGCATGTAGCTGGGAACGACAACGGTTTCTTTTTCTTTCGGTTTGATACTGAAGATCAATTGAATCGTTGTTTGGCTTATGGTCCCTGGACCTTAGGTAGGAAGGCCATCTTCCTAAAATGATGGGCGCCTGGTATGATGTAGGCAAAGGATTCTTTCCAATCATTCCCAATTTAGATCACATTGTCCAAGGTCCTGACTGAATTTTCGACCTATTTAGGCCTTAGTTGGATTGCTAGTGGAGTTGGTAAACCTCTCCAACTGGATCTGAGCACAGCTAGAATGGAATGACTTAATTTTGCCCAGGTTTGTGTTGAAGTGGCCAGGGGTGCCCCTCTCCCGTCCAAAATTAGACTAAAAACAAGTGCTGATGTTGTGGCCTCTACTGTTGAGATAGAGGTTGCTTACCATGGGAAGCCAGTACATCGGGTGAAGGGGCGCAATGCCAATTTGGGTAATCAAGCTGCTGTGGATAAATCTGTGTCTACTAGGCAGGCTGCTGTTACCCCTTCCTATACAACTGATGGGGATTCTCATGTGTCAGCAGGGGATAACCAATTGGCCTTTTCGTTGAAGCCTGTTGACCATGAGCCTGGTCCTGTTTCAGCTACTGCAGAGCAAAAAGGTCCAGTCCTGGTTGATCATTTTGATGTTCCTGATATTTCACAGATTGAGGATTTTAGGGTAAAAAGCATATCTCGGCCCCCCTGCCATTATGATGTTCAGGACTTAGATGTTGTTTCTTTAAGTGTGCCAACTGATGCTGATCCTGCTCCTGGTTATGAGGCTGTGGTGCCCCTGGATCCTATTGTTTCTGCTGACCAGGACACCATCAGGATGGAAGGAAGTTCCCCACTGTCCTATTCTTTAAGCATGGATCCTGATTCTACTTTCTCTGGTTTGATGGCGGATTTTCTGATGGATATTTCCTCTCAGCCAGTCACTGAAATGGCAAAAGGCTCTTGCGCTGGTAGCCCTGCTCCCAGCACTCATCCTGACCATGCTGTCCTATACGGTTGTGACCCGTGTAGTGGCAATTTAGCTCGAGGCTCTAACTCAGCTCATATTGAGAGAAAACCGGACTTGCTTTCTTTGGATGTGGATCTTGTGTTAACTCCCGAATCTATTTCAAGACTTTCTAGTAAGTACCTCTTGGATGCATCCGGCTTTGTTGAGAAGGCTGTGGGCGATGAGGATCTTGAGGCCGACGTCCATCAGGTTCTTGATTGTAGCCTTGTAATTGTTTCTACTCAGTCCTCAGAGGCCTCGGCAGATGAGGTTGTTGAAAACGACCCAATGCTCTTTTGCCATCCAAATGTTGTTGC
Source organism: Nepenthes gracilis (assembly GCA_033239525.1). Taxonomy (NCBI): domain Eukaryota; kingdom Viridiplantae; phylum Streptophyta; class Magnoliopsida; order Caryophyllales; family Nepenthaceae; genus Nepenthes; species Nepenthes gracilis. The sequence continues at coordinate 7,801,814 of BSYO01000029.1, forward strand.
GGATAAAGATACTCTGCTATATTTTAACTCCCTCGCTCTAGACCAAAGATTCACTTTGCTTTCTTTTTTAGATAATTGTTGGTGTGATGTAATTGAAATGACAAGGGATAAATTCAATTCATCCTCTCCGCTGGATGAGGTAAATCTAAACTACTCCTCGAGTGCACCTTTTGAAGCCCTCCGTTTGTTGGTGGTTGCTAAATCTTTTAAACCACATATTGATTCCTTATCTCCTAATGGGAAGCAGATTATTTTTGGTTTTTTAGTTTTCTGTTGAAATTTGAAACTGGCTTTTCCATCCGGTCAATATAGTGATTTAGATGGATTAGTGGCGGGCCTCAATCAAGCTAGTACAGTGCAAAGATGGAACCTGAAACAAGCCAAGTCAGATAAAGCGAAAAGCAGCCTCCAAGAACTCTAAGGGTTCCTCAGGCACAAAAGTCGATCATTAGCTGTCTGAAGTCCTGTTTGGCCTGGGTGGTGGTTGACTGTGTATGCTTTTGCCCTTTGTGAAGTTGAGGCCGGTTTAGCCTAGCTGACATGGTCTGTAAATTTATTACAATTGAAGGATGAATGGTTCTTTCTCCAGATTGCGATCAAATGCTGATTTGGTGTTGAGGCCGGTTGGATTTACTTGCCATCGTGGCTCAATTTGCCAAATCAGCTGCTATTTTGCCCGGTGTGGAGTTTAGGCCGGGGATGGTGCTATCTAAGGACATTCACCTATCATTTCCTAACTGGATTTCATTGTTCAACATTCCGACCGAGTTCTGGACCCCTTTGGGTCTTAGCTGGATAGCCAGTGGGGTTGGCAAACCCCTTTATCTTGACCCGTGCACAGCCCATATGGATCGTTTGCACTTTGCAAGAATCTATGTTGAAGTGAGCACAATGGATCCTATGCCTTCAATAATCAGAATTAAATCTGATGATTATGGTTCGGTCAAGCTTATCGAGATAAAGGTTGATTACAAGTGGAAGCCAATGCACCAAGGAATTGGTTGCCCTGCACCCCATAAGAGCACCAGCAAGATGCTGGTGTATTCTGAGCCATCTTCTGGGAGGTCTTGTGAATTGGAGGATCATTCCATGATGTCGTCTTTGAAAATGTCGACTCAGAAGGGCACTGTTACTGCCTCTGGTGCTCTATCTTCCCGTGGAGCTGGGCCTGTCTCATCGTCTCCCCTTGCTGTTATGGAGGTCCCTTCTGCTCTGGGTACTGTCCCTGATGGGGCGTCACAGGAGGCAGGTGTGGAATCTCAGATAGGGAGATTGTTGTCTGATGTATTAGATAGGGAATGTTATGAGGGTCCTGCTTTTAAGGAGCTTGATGTTTCCTGTATAAACTCCAGTTCCGGTTTGCAGTCTTTCCCTGCTGTTGGTTTTCCCACTGGGTGTTGTATGGAGGGTTCTTCCGAGAAGCCCTGTAGTGATGCTCTAGCTGGAGCTGAAGTTTCTGATGATCAACCCGTGTTGGTTGTGGTTGATTCGTTTGCGGGCGTGCATGAAGCTGGCTCTCCTCCTAGGCCACCAGTCGCCCCTGATGGGGTTGGCACTAGGTGGACGCCTCAGCCTTCTGTGCTTGCTGATATGGTCTCCAAACGGGGACCTTGTCACCAGATTGCCAATGTAGATGATCAGATTGGAGGGTCTCTAGGTGAGGCTCTTGCTGCTGAGGTTTGCCTTAAATATGGGGTCAATGATTCAACTCCTGACTCTATTGTGCGGATCGTCCGCAAGTACTCCCTGGATGATGTACCTCACAAAGTGTGCCCGAAGGATCCAATGGATGAAGGTCAGCTGGGTGAGGCTCAGATTGACATTCAAGATGATCTGATTTCGGTTCCCTTGTCATGCTGTTCGGAGGTGGATACTAAGGAATCTGTGGCTGAGCCAAAGTATACCCTTGAAGGTTGCCCTGTTAATAACTTTGCTCAGTCCATTGTGGCTTCGAAAGAAGATGATGTGGGTTCTGATCCACTATCCTTAGCCATTATGTTGTTGATTAAGAAAAAAGCTTTTCGTCTTCCTCTTAATGCCCTCGCCCCGGAGCATAGATACTTAGTATTATTTTATTTAGATAACTGTTGGGTCAATTTATCTGATCAAATTAGGATTGAGTTTGCATCATCCTTTCCTCTTGATGGGGAACATCTCCTCAACTCAGAGGGTGCTCCTTTTGAGGCCCTTAGGGTATCAATGCTTGCACATCCTCACATTGACTCTTTAAATCCGGATGAGAAGCAGATTATTTTTGATTTTCTAAGCTCCTTACTGAACTTATTATCGGTTTCTCATCTTAATCACTTTTGCAATTTGGATGAATTAGTGGCGGGATTCCACAATTTCCATTCAATTAATATGGTTGGGCGACGTGAGCTGGAGGTGCTCCACAAACAAACCCACTGTGTGAGTGATGGTAAGTGGAGCCATGCCAAATCAAAGAGGAAGAGGAAAAAAGGCTCTAAGATCTCTCTTGGATCTCCAGGCAAGAGTTGATTTGCGCCTCCTACTGTCCAGAAGTGTCTTGATGTTGACTGCGTTTGTTTCTGGTTTTCGTGTTCTCAATCCAGTTTTCTCGAAGGGACTGCGCTTGGGTTGTTATCTAGTTGAATAATTGCGAAGCTAGATGGGATAACGCTGCCCCTTTTTTTTGGTGAATATGGTTGATTGGGGCATGGTAAATGCTGTCTTTGAGGATTTTGGTTGGCAGAGTTGTTGCCCCTCTTGCTGTGCTTGTTTCGAGGATTATTTTGGTCGTAGCATGGTGGTTCGGTTAAGTGCTGGGATGCTGTAGATTGTTGATGGCTTTTGGGAATCCAGGTCTGATGACCTGGGGTATGGAAGTGTCATCTTTGAGCTGCAGGGTTGGGATATCTTTCATGTAGTGTGCCTCTGGTACTTTTGTATTTGCCTGCTTTTGGGTTGCTAAATTAACTGCAAGTTTTTCGGGGCAATAGAATTCTGGATTCTTGGAGGTTTGGTTTGTTGCCAAACTGAGCAAGAAGTGTTAATGTAGTCTGGTGGGATTGCAGTTTGTTAACCGAGTTCCGGTGGATTGCCTGGATGCTGTCCTCTAGTTGAAAATAGCAGAACTGCTGCTCTGTGGTATATCAGCAGCCTTGTTGCTGATCTACCAGTTGCTGATCCTACTGAATTAATGCAGTGGCTGACATCATATATCCATTAGTGTCTGTTATCCTTCTGTGGATTTGTGCAGTACTGGATTCTAGCTTGTGGGGGCACTGGCAGAGGCTCCTATCGCTTGCAGTCTGGGAGATGCTACTGCAGGGTGCTATAGATCTTTACAGCAGTGGGTCTAATGAAGTTTGGTGCTGGGTACTGACTGGTGTGAAATTGCCGTGTTGACATCATTTCCCCAGGTCTTTTTTGGCATAGGTGGGGCTTGATTGTCTGGGGCTGGACTGAAATTCTTGGTGCTGATATAATATTTGGTTGGCTGATGTTGTCTCCAGCAGTTGGCTTGTTGTGTTGTATACAGGCTGAGGATGCTAAATCAGGTTTGGAGGCTTGTTGTGGCTGAATGGCAGCAGCTCCTGCAGTTGTTGATTTGGTGTGGGTGGAAATGGTGTTGCCTGTTGTTGGGTGACTTGCTGTTTTTTTGTTATATAGTCTAGGTGGGCCGGGATCTAAGTGGCAGTCTTAAAGTATGTTCATCTAGTTATTGTTTTCCTTTTTTTTTGCTTGGTTCATGATTCTGTTCATGGTTATGCTCGGGGTATGTCCTAACTCATTGTTCTAATTCTAAGTTGGCAAAACACTTGGAGTTAGAACATCGTTTTTGTAATTTTAGTGGAGTTTAGGCCGGTTTGGTCTAACTGAAGTGGCCTTAGTTCTCTTCCAAGTAAGCTAGGTTTGGGGGTTTGGCAGGTTTGATTGCTCTGCTTGGTTTGTACCTTATGCTATAAGAATAAGCTGCTACACACTTGGGATCCAGCATATGCCCATGATGGGCATAATGCCTGATCAGTTGGATGCTGGTGTTGTTGCTGATGCACATTTTGCTATTTGAGTACTAGGGCATGTTGTCCGGGATGGTGCGTATGGCTCAATGGTCAAGGTTACTTTGCTGTGATGGTGTGCTGCAGTGGTTATGCAGCCATGTAGTTTATTCCCATTGTTGCCGGAACGGAAATTGGTCTGGTGTTGTAACGAAACGGATTTTTTTTTTTATTCCGTCATTCATGACACAGGATCACAGATGCCATCTAGGACCTACACACATTATCCATAAAACATGTAGCGGAAGTCATTTTAATAACCTATTGAAGCATTCAAACTTATTCCCATAAAATTCATTCATGCGCACATAGGCACAAGGTTCCAATTTTAAAAATACATCTATTCTAATTAGATCATTACATCCACTGCTTCTTCCATGGTAACTCCCAAAGTATGCTTCGGAATCTTTAGAATCTCATAGACGGAGCTCTAGTTACTACTTCTCGTCAGGCACGAATTCTATAGTCTCATCTGGAGGGGGAAAAACAGAAAACAGTGAGCCAAGGCCCAGCAATGTACATGCAGGTATATAGTAAAATATGTATACGGAACATAACTCAGCAAAACAGATACTATTGCGTATGAAGTTACAATTGCCATAGGAAGTGATTTATAATAGAAATATGATGCAGACGATACAGAACTGTCAGAAAATAGAAACGGTCTTCGAAAATCAAAAATCAATATACTCATATTTCAGAAAGCAGAAGTCAGTCTTACCTCCATATTTTACAGAAATCTCATCTTTATCAGTAAAGGACCCTACTAGTAGACCCTACTAGTGGAGGGGACGAATAATCGAGGATAGATTGTGTACATCTCTCCACAATCAACGGCAATAACAGAACAAAATGATCCCACCTCACGAGATCCTTCCCCTATCCAAATGGGGTGTCGGCCAGAACAGAACAGAACAGATGATCCCATCTCACGGGAACAGTACGATGTGCCTCCCAAAGGTAGGCCAGAAACAGAACTTTCCTCCTGACCGTAACGTCCCGAGGAAGGACGGACCACATATAACTCTATGGACAGAGTTATCCTCGATTAACACCATAACGTTCTAAGGTATGTCGGAGAACCTAACCTGACTGCATATCAGTCCTGGGTCCATAATAACATAACAGAAATACAATAACAGAATAGATGCATTTTCTTCTTACCACTTACTGAAAGCCATTTTCAGTATCAGTCGGAAACATCACTACTAATCCTTCAGAGGTTGTGCACAGATATCTTAAGGCCAGTTCAAAAATCATATACTTCAAACCGGTTTTAAATTATAGAACTTAATTCAGAAATCATATACTTAAAGCCGGTGTCAAAATACACTTGAGGCCGGTTTCGATTTCATGGCATAAAATACCCTTGAGGCCGGTTTTGATTTCATCATGCAAAGGGGCCGAACTTGATTTCATGCAAAGGGGCCGAACTTGATTTTAACATGCAAGGGAGGCCGGACTTGATTCATCATGCAAAGGGGGCCGATCTTGATTTCCATGGGACACATGCCGATTTCAAAACATGCTTTGAGGCCGATTTTAATTCCATGGGACACATGCCGATTTCAAAACATGCACTGAGGCCGGTTTCAACTTCAAGGGAAGGTCGATCTTCTTTTATGCTTAAGGGGAGGCCGAACTTGATTAGGCTTAAGGGAAGGCCAAACTTGACTAGGCTTAAGGTGAAAGCTGGTTTCAATTTTATCATGCCAAGGAGCCGAGTTCACATTATACATGCCGGTTTCATATCGTGCCAGTTTCAATACTTGCAATGCCGGTTTCAATTTACATGGCATAAATGCCGGTTTCAAATACGCTTGAGGCCAGTTTCAACTTTCATGGCATAAATGCCGGTTTCAACTTTCATGGCATAAATGCCGATTTCAAATATAAGGCACACATGGCCGGTTTGGATTTCATACCTTAAGGCCGGTTTGGATTTCATACTCAATGTGGCCGGTTTGGATTTCATGCTCAAAGCTGGTTTGGATTTCATCACTCAAGCCAGTTTGGATTTCATCACTCAAGGTCGGTTTCAATTATTCTTGGCCGGTCTCGATTTTCAACGTGTAAAGGAGCCGGTTTCGTTTTTCTCATGCAAAGGGCCAGTTTTGATTTTCATGCGAGGGCCGGTTTTGATTTCAACATACGAAAGGGCCGATTTCCATTTCCTTGCAAAAAGGGGCCGATCCTGATTTTTACAAGGATAAGCCGATACAGATCTAGCATGCAAATAGGCCGATTCTGATTTTCTCAAGGATAAGCCGATTCAGATTTAGCATGCAAGCAGGCCGATTCTGATTTTCTCAAGGATAGGCCGGTTTCGATTGTGCAGGCAGGCCGATTTTGATAAAGGCTGGTTTCGATTTTACCAAACGAAGGGGCCGATTTCGATTTCAATGAAGTGGAGGCCAGTTTCATTTTCATCAAGAGGGGAGGCCGATCTTGTTTTCATGCAAAGGGAACCGGTTTTGATTTTAACATGCAAAGGGCCGATTTCGTTTTTATCGTGTAAAGGGGCCGATTTTGACCTCAACATGCAAAAGGGCCGATTTCATTTTTATCGTGCAAAGGGGCCAATTTTGATGCTTACAATGCCGATTTTATTTTTAGTCTGGATTTTAGGCAATTTCGACTTAAGCAGGAAACAGAAGGTAGAAAAAAGAGAATATGAACTAACCATAAAATCCGTCATACCGTAAATACAACTTAAGCAATAATTTTAAAACGGTAAGCATTTTAAATCGGAAGGGGAAACACTAGCAGTTTTTCTTATAACTGGACATTGGAAACGGAAGAATACTTAAGGATCTAGACTTGAAAGGGTGAAGTATACTTGTAATATTCTTAAAGCATGAACTTAAAGAGTAGCGTCCGAGGTATACTTGCCTGTGAGTTGATTGCCTAATATTACCGTCTTGAAGCTTTCCCCTTCACTCTCTTCCTTCTGCTTGCCTTCGCATCAACCAGGCGCCAGTTTATATAGAGAGAGGGTTTGGTGGAGTAAGTGGGGTAAGTCACTTACTCCGGTACCTTTTTTCAGGGGTAGGTCGGAGTAACTAGGTTAGTTTACTTGCTCCATTTGGTTGCCGCCTAGTTGGATTCTAACTGAACAATAAAGTTTGCTTTTGTCTTTAGTTGCCATTAGTTTATTTCAGGCCAACTGCTCCTTATTAATCCATTTCTTGCCTGTGCTCACTCCTAGTCCCGTCAACTTTTTGGGTTTCATCTTTTGCAAGGCGGTTGTGATTCTTAAGGAAGGAAGGGCCATCTTGACTCTCTTCACACAAAAAGGCCGATTGTGATTTTCATCACGCAAGAGGCCGGTTTGGATTTTATGGAGAAGGCCGATTCATTTTTCATCAAGATCAGTTTGGATTATCACCTCACAAGGCCGGTTCGGATTCATCTTCACAATGGCTGGTTAACATTTTAAATTCCAATTTAAGCATTTTGATTTTGGATCTCACAGGTGTGCTGGCATATGGGCATTCCAGTTCCTTCTCTCCCTTGCTCCCAGTTTGGGCAACCTGCTCCATTCGCTGACGTGGACATTTCGGTTTTTTGCCCAGTTTGGTGTTGCGGTTGGTTTTGCGGTAAATGCCAGAATGTAAAATTGCTGGTGTGCTCCTCGCCCGACATGCTCAAGGCGCTGAGTGTGCCTTTGCAATGCGCCTTCTGGCCAGTCGGCTTGTCGCCCGATATGCAACATAATGTTGTAGGAATTAAAGGGGGTTGGTCGGTCAACTTGTTGACCGGCTGTTTGGATTGGAATTCAGTATGATGGATTGCTGAGATGAGTTGTTGACTGGCAAACTTTGTGGTCTGAGATGTGGTTGCCCTGTTTGGTTACCCAGTTTGTATGACGTGGAATATTTGGCTTTGCTGGACATTCCGGTCTTCTCACTCCTTCCCGGTCTGGGTGGCCGATTTTTAATTAAATTAGTTGGTTTGCTGTTGTATGATGCGTCTGTAGCCATTGTTACCGATACGATATTTTGATGATTCAGTAGGAGATTTTACTTTGGTGTTATTGATCATGATGATCTGATTTTGTTGTATTTATATTTCATCATGACTTATGTCATGGTCTCAGGGGACTCCCTTGCTGCTATGTTCTTACTCAAAGTTGACAAAATATTTGGAATAGAACATAGATGTTGTACTTTTTTTTATTTTTAATGCAATTTACTTACCAAAAAAATACTAGTGGAATGCCCTTTTAGCAGGATTGGGCTGGATTCCCAACCTCCTCCCTCTGATGCTGTGCTGTCAATACCACTTCTAGATGGTGACTGTATCAGCTCGGATGCTTTTTTGGGTAAGTAAAAAAAATGCGGTTTCTTGTTTCGATGCTGGGGGTTGAGGGTAGAAATTGTGAGCAGGGGTTAAATCATCATGTTCTGTCAGAAGCCATGGCCGCTGTGGCTTATACCCATGCCAAAAATGCGGTTTCTTGTTCTGGTTCCCACAGTAGCCCCAAAGGGGTCATGCCCCTTAGCAGTGGTAGTTTGATCACGTTTGTAGAAATGGTGCTCAGGGGACTTAATACTACTAATGCTGAACTGCCTGGCAGATGTGCTACCCTCATGCCAATCTCAGATGATGACCGTTTAGCAGCTCTTGGCACACCATCCTGTGTGGTTGATGGCTATCCTGCAGTTGGCCCTGCCCCTAGCCCTCATGCTGCCCATGCCGATCAATATTGTAAGGAACCAAGGGCCTGCCCTAGTATTGGCAAGTTGAAAAGGCTCGGGGAATGCCCTAGCGGTTTATGTGCAAATTCCAAGTCAAAAACTTGGAGTTGTCACATTGAATTATTGTAATTTTTTCTCTCATAAATCCAAATTACACACTTATTTACCAAAAAAAAAAAATTGGCAAGTTGAAAAGGAACATTGCTGAGATGCGTACGCTTTTTTTTGGTAAGTAATTAACAATTGCATAAATTTAAAAAATGTATAAAACTTTATTCTACCTCCAAGTGTTTTACCGACTCAAAGATAGCATAAAGCCGCTGGGTCATACCCTGAGCACACCATACATGAATCATGAAAATAAGAGAAAGCATACATGAACCAGATACCCAGAACATCTATACTCCTCCCAAGCCGAAGACGAAGTCATCAACAAAACAAAATCAGATGCGTACGCAATTTGATGCTACCAGATCTCGCTCAGCTTCACCCTCTCCCCTCCCTACTATTGGCTCAACCCCCGGCTTCGAGGGAAGGAGTTTCAAATCTAACCACCAAAGATCAAAAAGACTGAAAAAGAAACGTTCGCCTAATCCCCCTAGTTAGGTTGATTTTAGCTGAAGAGGAAACTACTACCTTATTAGTGTAGTTTGCCTGCTATGTAGGTGAGGGGTGTGATTGGGAATCCTACTGTTGTTAGAGGCTTCCCCTGGGCAATACTGATGCCGAGTGTTTTCCTCTGCTGAAATTGAGGAATTTTGCATCCGTTTGTGGCTGTCAATTGTGAGTGCTGATATATTTTTTTTTTGGTAAGTAAGTATTTTGGATTAACGGGAGAAAATAATTACACAAACTATGCTTTATTTCTAAGTATTATGACTTAGAAATAAAGCATAAGATGCTAGGGCATACCCCGAGCAGCTGGTTCATCATAAAATAAAAAAAAATGTACAAACAACTATGTTCTAAGCCAATTATGGGTAGAGAGACATAGAAGCAAGGGAGTCCTCAAAACCTATGACTACAGTCATTACGAAAAAAGTTACAATAAGCGCTGTAAGAAACCAGTTAAAAACACACCGGCTTCAAAAACCACTCTGGCCTCTTAAGGCACACCGGCTACAAAATGCCTCTCCGGCCGTCTAAAGAGTAAAAGGCACTCCAGCTTCTGAATCCACTCTGGCCTCAAAATGTACAACGCCATCAGGAAGCCACTCCGGCCACAAAACGCACTCCGACTTCAGAAAGACACTCCGTCCTCGAAAACCCGCAAACCACCTCCTCCTTAAAAACCACTCCGGACTTAAGCCCACAATCCACTCCGGCCTTTAAGTGTGCGAAAGGCACTCCGCCTTCAGTAAGCCACCCCGGCCACGCAACTCACTCCGACTTCCAAGAGCTCCGGAATTTAAAAGGCACAGGGCCACTCAGTCCTCAGAAGACGCAAGTCTAGTTTGGCCTTCAAGAAGCAAAAGGCTGCTTCAGTCAAAAGGACTCCGGAGTGAACAGGCCACTCCGTCCACCAAGATGCATCCGTTGGACAGTAGCCCGATCAGCTTGGAGCATCAGAAAATGCCAGAAAACAACATCATGGACCAACATGCCGTTCTTCACAGAACACCACAGTGGATCCAGTGTACGGTAGATGTAGTTGTAGGTGGAGCCACAACTATTGTAAGCCATCAGGGAGGCACCAAAAGAGGTCCCCTACAAACAATTCGAGCCACTTACCTACCGGAGGGACCTTTTGATTTAATGGAAGCATATTTACGCTTTTTTCGGGATTTTTTGGACTTCCAGGTATCAAATTGCACGGCAAACTCTTCAATGGCATTAAGAGATTTATCCATGGGAGAATCCAGGTCCCCGTCCTTTTCAAGACCATGGATGCCAGCTACAAGATGGTCCAAATCGCTGAAATGACCAGGATGACAGAACGACTTCGATTCCAAAATGAAACAAAGCGAACCAAAAACAGCCTCCTTCTCATCGGGGGCTAAGCTGACAATGAGAGGTTTAGAAGAATCTACAGCCAACAAAATTTGGAGGGTGCCCAATTGGGCATCCGAGGAGTAAGACAATTTTGCCTCCTCCCTCGGAAAGGATAACTTGAACAAATCCCAAGTCTTTTTGGAAGAAACTGTGAGTGTTGATATGAAACTGTGTAACTAACCTGCTGAATGTGACAGGTTGAGGTGTAAGACTATGTTGATGTGGTTTGGAGCCAATGAGTGGAGTAACTTCTGATTTGCAGCTGACAATTGCTACTGCTTTATTTTGTTAAACTGTGGGAAGTCATGCTGAAGCAAAAATTTAAGTTTTGTGGATTGTGTGTTGAACCCTGCACCTGGTGGGTTAGCCTGATTGCGGAGTTGGGGTATCTGCTCCTGTGGCCTTGTGTGATGTCCTCGAGCAAAATTCTTGCAGCTTGGATGCTGTCAATTGCTGGTGCCTTGTTGTTGTCATCCTGCTGATTGCCGTAATTGGATTGCAAAGCTATATTGCCATCTTTTGATTTCTTGAAGGGATTGGAGTCCTCCTGAATGCTGGGAGGCTGTTATGCTGAATCCTTGGGGTTTGCTGATTTTGTACTGAATTTTTCAGTAGCTGTCCTATGGTTGCCTTACTACTACCCGGGGGTTACGGATGCTAAAATTGTCGATGACATTACTGATTTTTACATTTGGCCGAGGTTGACTTCTGTCGAGATGTATGCAACGGAAATTTCCATTGGATGAAAATTTCCTAATACTTTTTTTTGATCATTTTGAGAATAAATCTTGGCAGAAGGAAAATGGAGCTCCAGTACGTATGGATGGATGTGAGAATGGAGGAAATAAGCTGGAGGCGACCCCCAAAGGACACCATCTGTTCTTCCAAGATGATATGTGCTTAGAAACTTTTTCAAGAAGGGGTTTGCAATGTGAATCGTAAGCCGCAAGGTGATAAGTGGTACCCCCAAGTAATGAACTGGGAGCGTCCCCGCTTTAAATCCCATGATGTTCAGAATCGATTGATTCAATGAAGGGTCCCCCGAACAGATGAAGATCTCACTTTTACTATTGTTAGCTGAGAGCCCAGATAGAAGTGTGAATTCTTCAAGGCAGTTATGTATGGTCCGAGCACAGCTAGAATGAAATGAGTGCACTTCGCAAGGATCTGTGTTGAAGTGAGTAAAAATGCTCTGCTTCCTGCAAAAATCAGAGTTAAATTTGGTGATAATGAAATGGCCATGGTTGTTGACGTAGAGGTAGCTTACCAATGGAGGCCGATGCATCGAGTGAATGGTGGCTCTGCTAACCAGAAGCGCACCAGAAAGAATCTGCCTGCTCAATAGGATGCTGTCCCTAAGAACTTAGTTCCTGGTGAAGCCTCAGTTGGTTGTGGGCCCCTTTATCTATGGATGTCCACAATGCTGATGACAAATCACAGTATATGAATCTTGGGCATGCTGCTTCCTGCCAAACTTCTGCCTTCAAACCGGAGCCTACTACTGTGGATCATATTGTGCCATTGGAGATGGTGCTGCATGCTGGTCTAGCTAAGGAGGGTCATGCGGATTCTGTGCTTCAGGATAATTTCTGGCAGGAAAATGAGCAATTGATCTCCTCCACATCCCTTTGTCTGGCTCATGCTGTTTCTAAGGAATTCGTTATGGATGTTAAAGATTCCATTAACTCTTTTGCGGTCCTCCAAGTTCTTGAGGATATTGTTGAGCAGGAGGAAGGTGCAAAAGAATGCAAGTCCTCCAGAGGGCGTGGAGATGCTGGCGAATTGAAGGAACCCTTTTCTATCTAGAGGTCGAAGCTGCCAATGAGGGCTGCTGAGGAAAGTGGTGGTTTACATGTAGAATGCCCGTTTGATAGGATGGGGCTGGATTCCCAGTTTCCTCCCTCTAACGCTATGCTGTCAATGCCAAATCTGGACACTGAACGTATCAACTCTGATGCTGAGGAACCCCTTTTTTTTACTTACCAAAAAAAAACTCTGATCCTGGGGGTAGGAATTGTGAGCAGGGGTTTTATCATCAATCGGAACCCATGGCCCCTATGGCCCATTCCCATGCCGAAAATGAAGCTTCCTGTTATGGTTCCCACAGTTGCCCCCAAGGGGTAATGCTCTTTAACTGTGATCGTTCGATTGCATTTGTAGATATGGTGTGTCGGGGACTTAATGCTACTGATCCTGATCTGCCTAGCAGATGTGCTATCCTTTTGCCAATCTCAGATGAAGACCGTTCAGTGGCTCTTGGCACAACATCTGGTGTGGCTGATGGCTATGACCCTGCCCCAAGACCTCATGCTGCCCATGTCGATCAACATTGTAAGGAACCAAGGGCCTACACCAGTATTGGCAAGTTGAGAAGAAACATTGCTGAGATGTGTTCGCAATTCGATGCTGCCAGATCTCGCTCAGCTTCACCCCCTCCCCTCCCTACTAATGATTCGACCCCTGGTTCTGAAGGAGGGGTTTTCAAATCTAACCACTAAAGATCCAAAAGGCAAAAAAAGAAACGTTTGCCTCATCCTCATTGTTAGGTTGATTTCGAATGAAGAGGCAACTATTGCCTTAGTGGTGTAGCTTGCCTGCTGTGTTGGTGAGGGGTGTGATTGGGAATCCTACTACTGTTGGAGGCTGCCCCGAGGTTAATCTATCGCCGAATGCTTTCCTCTGCTGAAATCGACGAACTTTGCACCCGTTTGAGGCTGCCAATTGTGAATGTTGATATGAAGCAGTGTATCTAACTTACTTAATGTGACAGGTTGAGGTGTACAAATACTTCTGGACTGTAGCTGACATGTGCTGCTGCTATTTCCTTTGCAAAATTGCTGAAGCAAAGTTTTTAGTTTGGTGGCTTGTGTGTTGAACCTTGCACCTAGTGGGTTAGGCTGATTGTGGAGTAGGGGTACCTGCTCCTAAGGCCTTGTGTTATGTCCTCAAAAGGATTTCCTGCAACTTGGATGCAGTTTGTTTTCCTAGGAAACTCTGATGCCCTGCTGCTCGTGAGGTGCTGCAGCCTCATCTGGGATTTTTGATTTAGACAGTGAATTGCACTAGATCAAGGTGATGTCTACTGCCCATCGTGGGCATTTGCCGTGACTGGGTTTGCTTCTGTTTTTTTAACTTACTCCTGCTTTATCTCATTCATATATGCCTCTAACTTGGAAATTGTCAGGAGATCCCTTTGGAATGAGTTGCGTGCGATCCACCGCCTTATTTTCAATAAACCCTGGGGCTGCTTGGGAGACTTTAACGCTATTAGAGCTCCCTCTGAGAACCTGGGGGGATGCTGGCATGAAACTAGTGCCAGAGCCCTTGACAGCTGCCTTGTCGACTGTGAGCTCCATGACCTAAGCTTTAACGGCGCTTTCTTCACTTGGAATGATGGCAAGGATCCTGGATCTCGTATCTTCCACAAACTTGACAGAGTGGTTGTAAATGGCCCTTGGCTCTCAGAGCTTCCCTCCTTAGCATCTTTTCCCCCTACTAGGCTCTCGGACCACTCCCATGCATCCTCTCCCCTTCTATTTGGACGCTCACTGCGTCCGGAAGCTTCCGCTTCAATAATTTCCTTGCACTCCACCCACAATTCCTTCCCTTTGTCCCGTAATCTGGCCGGAGTCGCTATATCCAGTGGTGTTCCCATGTTCCCAGATTGTCTCTAAGCCGTCTTCTCAAGGACCCAATTGAAAAGAGCTAAACGAAACATGGGTAAAGTTCACAAAGAGGTCGCACGCTCTAGATCGCAGCTTGAGGACTTCCAGAGGAATGGTCCTCCTGCTGGCTCTCAGCTCGTGGCTCATGAAGAAAATAGGTTAAAAGCTATCCATCATCGAGCCTTGAGAATTGAGTGTGATTATCTTCAACAAAAGGCGAAGATAAGATGGATCAAGGATGGGGACCAATGCTCCAGATACTGCTTTCGATCCATTGATAGCAAGCTCAACCATAACAGGATCCTCTCCTTGACCAAAGAGGATGGTTCCCCTACCACCAATTTGGAGGATGTGCAATGCCTCCTTATCAACCACTTTTCCCATCTCCTGGGAACTGACAGAGAGGACGGGTCTTTCTCTAAAGAGAGCCTCCGCCCTTTTATCCTAAATTCTGCGCCTGATGGCCTCCGCTTGAGCCTCTGTCACCCTATCTCCTCTGACGAAGTTCGCCTGGCTTTGTTCTCGATAGACGACAATAAGGCCCCAGGTCCGGATGGTTTTTCGGCCAAATTCTTCAAAGCTGCATGGAATGATATTGGTGCGGACATTACTGATGCTTGTTTAGACTTCTTCCTCCATGGGAAGACCTTAAAGCAAATCAATACAACATTGCTTTGCTTAGTCCCGAAGATCAAATCTCCCTCTAAGGTCTCTGACTTCTGCCCTATCACTTGCTGCAATGTCATTTATAAGATCATTTCAAAGATCATCGCCGCCTGCCTCCAACCTACGCTCCCCTTCCTTGTTGGCAAATGTCAAACTGCTTTCATCTCTGGTAGAAACATTGGTGACAATATCCTACTGACACAGGACTTACTCCACAAATACCACCTCAATAAGGGGGCCCCTCGTTGCGCTATAAAAGTTGACCTGATGAAGGCCTTCGATTCCATTCACTGGGACTTCATTCTAGCTATCCTGGAGCTGATGAACTTTCCCCCCACAATAGTTAATTGGATCAAGCAATGCATCACCACCACCACGTTCTCCATTAATCTCAATGGTACGTCCGTGGGTTTTTTTCGTGGGGCCAAAGGGCTTAGACAGGGTGACCCCCTCTCTCCCTACCTTTTTGTCTTTGGGATGGAAGTCCTGAATGGCATTCTAACTAGAATGGCTAGGACTAATCCTGATTTTAAGTTCCACTGGAAATGTGAATGCTCCCGTATTGTGATGCTCGGCTTTGCGGACGATCTTCTCCTTTTCTCCAAAGCGGACCGCAATTCCATTCTGGCCATTCATGAGAGTCTCAGCATTTTCAGTTGTCTATCCGGCCTCACTCTCAACCCGGATAAGAGTGAGGCTTTTTGCAGCTCTGTTAGGGAGGATTCCTTTCAATGCCTCATTGACATTCTCGGATTCAAGAGAGGCACCCTCCTGTCGAGGTATCCGGTGTCCCCCTTATCACCACGAAACTCACCTACTCCGAACAAGCCTCTCCTCGACCAGTATCCACCTTAGAATCTCGTCTGGAAGAATCGCTGGCTCTCCTTTGGTCGTAGGCTCCACTTATTTCCCTCCATCCTCTCCACTATCCACAACTATTGGGCTTCTTTGTTCATCCTTTCCAAATCTATCTTGAACCGCATTAATAAATCCCTTCACTCCTTCCTGTGGCATGGCTCCCTCGATGGTAGATTCTCTACTAAAGTTGCCTGGAAGGATATTTGCTAAGGGGGTCTGGGTTTTAAAAATCTGGTTGCATCCAATAAAGCCTTTCTTTGCCATCACTTCTGGAGGATCATCATCAAAGACCCTGAATTCATTTGGGTTTATTGGTGTTACCTTCACCGAATCAAAGATCGTTACATTTGGACCATTAAAATTTCAGATTCAGCCCCATGGAGCTGGAAAAAGCTTATGAAGCTCCGATCTGCTCTTCGTCCCAAGATCCGTTTTTGTATTGGTGATGGAGCGGACACGTTCCTCTGGCTCGATCATTGGCACCCGCTGGGCCCTCTCTGTGATCGAACTAGTGAGAGGATCAGATGTGTTACCGGTTTACCCCTGGATGTAAAAGTTAAAGACATCATTATTAACGGAGCTTGGAGATGGTCTAACCAGTTTGACACGGAGGTAGCGGATATTGCTGATCGCATGCCCCCTACCTCCCTGATCTCTCCCGCAAGGATTTAGCCCTTTGGACTACTGACCACTCATGAACTTACACTGCCAAATCCACTTATAGAATTTTCCATACTCCTAATGACGCGGTGGAGTGGTCCGGTCTTGTTTGGACCCCTCTGTTCATCCCTACTCATGCCTTTATTCTTTGGTTAGCTATCCGTCACAGGCTCAACACTCTAGATAGGGTTAGCCAGTACCTTCACATCTCTCCAAATTGTGTTCTTTGTTCTAATGACAGGGAAAGCCACAACCACCTTTTCTTTAGCTGTCCTTTCTCCTCGACTGTCTGGCACCTCATGCGCTCCCAGGCTAGCCTTAACTAGCCCCATCCACACTGTTCCTCCAATGTCTTATGGGCTGTCAAACGTTGGAAGGGAAAATGCCTCAAAGCCAGCTCCTATCGCCTCACCCTAGCGGCCTCAGTCTATTTCATTTGGAGGGAGAGAAATCAACGTGTCTTCAAGAACACCGCGTGCAATGAAACCCAATGGCCCACGGTCTGACATCTTTGCTCGGGGAAGTGGAGTTCTCTCATGTTGCGGCCGCCCGTAGAGACAGATCGGTTTTGATAAGATGGAGCATCCCCCTTGCGGTCCTGAGCGCGGACTCCAATTCCTGACTGCTGACTTCATCCGGTGTGCTTCATTTCTGCCGGAGCTGTTTTGCTATTGGCCTGAGTGGCCTGTTTCCGGAGTGTCTTTTTGTCCTGTCTTCTAAGGACTCCGAATTCCGGAGTGTCTTTTTTTTTCCTTGCTTCTAAGGACTCCGGATCTGGAGCGTTTCTTCCTGTGCTTTATTTACAAAAAAAAAAAAAACCGTTTTGTCCTGCTTTTGAGGACTCCGGGTTCTGGAGTGCTCCTACTTTTGAGGACTCCGGAACCGGAGTGTTTCCGTGCTTGAAAAAAATAAAAAAATAAAAATTTTAATTAAAATTAAAAAATAAAAATTTTTGTCCCTGCTCTGAGGACTCAGTTCCGGAGTGCTCTTTGTCCTGGCTTTGAGAACTCCGGGTTCCGGAGTGTGCTTTGTCCTTGCTATTGAGGGCTCCGGCTCCGGAGTGCTACTTTCTTTGCCCTTTCCAAAAAAAAAAATGAAGAATTTTGGAACTCCGGATTCTGGAGTGCTCCTTGCTTTTGAGGACTTCGGAGCCAGAGTGTTTCTTCCTGTGCTTGTATTTTCCAAAAAAAAAAATTATGAACTCCGGTTTCCGGAGTGCTTTCGTGCACTCCGGCCTCCGGTGTGTTTTTCTTTGTTCGCTCGCTTCCCTAGGCCGAGCTTTGGAGTGCTCCGGATTCCGGAGTGCTTTTCTTCGCTCCGTTGGCGTTGTGGCGTTTATGCTTTTTTTCTTGTGAAAGCTGTATTTGGCCCTTTTTCAAGGACTCCGAAATCCGGAGTGGTTCTTTTTACATTTTTCTGCTGGGGTCGCCTTTGTGCCTGTAGCTCCGTTGATTGAATTCGGTGCTGGTTCCCTCTGAAGCTGGAGCGGCTTGTGGAAAAATATATATATATATATATATATATATATATATATATATATATATATATATATATATATTTCTCTGTCTAGCACCAAGTTGTGGTTACGGAATCCGGTGCGTTCTTGTTCGCTATAATGGCTTGTATGGTCCTTTTGCCTCTGCTGTTTCAATTATCGAGGATGCCGTCTTCCATGTCCGGTTAACATGGATGGATTGGCCTCTATCGCTCAACATCCGGAGATGGCCGTCCTTCTCTTTGTTCACTTTTGATCGAAGTGGTTTTGAAGATTGGCCTGGAGCATCATCTGTTCACTTCCTGTCCGGAAGGATCTTTGACAACTGAGGATTGCCGTGTTCGGAGTGCAACTCATATGCTACCTAGCTTTTCGCTTTCAGCGTCGATTTTGATTTTGTTCTCTCGTATTCATAGACATTTGTCTTGGCTCAGGGTCTCCCTGTTCCTATGTTCCTTTTTTCAAGTCGGCAAAACACTTGGTTGTGAACATAGCTGTTTGTACATTTCATTTAAATTTTAATGCATTCAATTACTTATCAAAAAAAAAAAAAACTTACCGAGGTTTGCTCTGTGGACGAGGTGGCTTTTGCCGTGTGGTTTGCAAAGGGAGGAGCTGCTTTTGACCGAGGTTCCTAATGGCCGAGATGGTGTTTTGTCTGAGTTGAGGTGGGCTAATGCCTGCTCAGTTTTGCTCCACTTTAGGTGCATCAGTGCTGAGGTGTAATACTACTTGTGTGTTGAACCTTGCACCTGGTGGGTTAGGCTGATTGTGGAGTTGGCGAACCTGCTCCAGTGGTCCTATACGATGCACTTGAGCAAAATTCTTGAAACTTGGATGAAGTTAATTGCTGGCGCCTGTTGCTGTCATCCTACTAAATCCGTAATTGGATTGCAAAGCTACACTGCCCTCTATGCTAAATTCTTGGGGTTTTCTGATTTTATACTGTATTTTTAGCAGCTGTCCTTTTGTGCCCTGCTGCTACCCGGGGGTTTGCTGCCGCAGACATTGTCAATGAAACCACTGATTTTTACATTTGGGCGAGCTGGTCTTTTGCCGAGATGTATGCTTCTGGTTGAGATGATTTGACCGAGGTCGGGCACGATGTAGCTCTTGTGTAGAGGGTGCATTTCAAATTTTCAATTTGAAATGCGTGTGTTGCTCGGCCGATTTTTGTCGTTGCCGGCAAGGTTCATTCTCTGAGGGCATGACAGCTATCTCTGTTTTCCTTTCTCTTCTTCACGACTCGCCCTTTGGTGCGTAACTCTTGGTTTCCGTTCTCTCTCTTGGTTCTCTCCGATTTTGTCGTCGCCGATTTTTGTTATCTCGCTGAAGGTTCTCTCCGTTCTCTCTTGGTTTCCGTAACTCTTTGAAGGTGGTTCCGGTTGATTCTCCCACCTTCGTCCTTAATAGGCATCTCCTTTTTGCTAAATCTGCTTGGGAGGTCGGGTCCTGCAGGCAGCTCGTTTCTTTATTTGAAGGAGCCGTTTCTGACTTGGTGACTGGTGCTAGGGTAGGAATTGGGAGGTTGGCTCCTGCAAGTCTTCGTTTGTAGGAGTCGTTCACCGCCTGGTGCCTAGTACTAGGGGCGTGAGGCTGGCGAGGGTTTTGCAAGAAACTTTCTCCCATCCGACGTGGTTGTTTCTAGAGAGAAGCTAGTGCTTCTCTCGTGTTGTCTTTTCAAATTTCAAATTTCATTTTTAAAATTTTTAATTTCAAATCAAATCGACTTTTTAAGGGTCTCTCGCTTTCGTTTGTGCTTCCATGCCCCAGCCGCTTAGGGTCTTGTGGTTGAGAGTCCCCACGCCTGTTTCGATCTGGCTTCTGGCTCGAGGTTGCCATTCGGATGGTGCATCTAGTGGTGTTGTTCGGGACGAGCCCACGATGTTTCATTGCTCTGGCGATGGAGCGGACGGTGACGTTAGAGGAATGCGGTTTCTTATTGTGGAGTTTTGGTGTCTGGCGGTATGGTGGATCCCATCTTTGTTCTTTCTTTATCGGGCTTCTTGAAGCATCTTGGAGTTTAGTGATGCCTTTTAACATTCGACTTGCTCCATGATTTCTAAAGTGGCGTTCTTGGTCTTGCCTTATTGGTGTGCAGTATGGGCTGAAGTTTGTCTCAGTAGCTGCAATGGCGGCTAGAATAAATCTGAATTTGGGTTTGCGGATCTTTGGATTTGGGTGCGGAAGCTTTGGTGCTTTTGCTCGGCCTGGTGTTGCTTGATGTAGCATTTGCTGCCCGAATGTCTAGCGTTTTGGATTGTGAGGCAATGGTGTTCGATTCGAGCTTAGTGAGGCAAGTTGCAATTGCTCTCATGTTTGGATTGTGACATCGGCCCGATTTCGTTTTGACTCTCTTGGGCCATCCGGTTTTTGCTCTCACAAACTCCCGGTATGAAGACTAGAGTTTGGTTGGCCACGGTGGGCTGCTAGATGGAGCGATCGTGGTCAATCCGATTCTTCAGGCACCGGCTCCTCTCTCACTCGCGGGTTGGTTGGTTTTTCGGACTCGCTCGTGCAATGCCGATTGGTATGGCCCGATGCTGGGAGGTGCGGTTGTTTTGATAACTTGCTGACGTGGCCCGAATGCTCTTTGGATGCCGATATGCTTGTTGCCAGTATGTTCGGTTTGCTCCTTGCCAGATTTGCCTCAAGCCATTGCTAGGATGGTTTCTGGCGATATGCAATTCTTATCGGTTTGCTCTGTCTTGGAAATCGGGCCGACGTGGCTTCCTTACGGTTTGGCTTGACTTTTCCCGAATCTTTGAAAAGATCTCGGAAAAGTCTGCTGTTTTTTGATGGAGTGTTTTTGAGGTCAGGTTGCCTTAGACCGAATTAGATGACACTCATCTAGAGGTTTTCTTGTGTTTTTCCTCGTTTGGTTTCATGGAATTGGTTCATGGTGGTGCTTGGGAGCGACCTAACTTGTTGTTCTACCTCTAAGTCGGCAAAAAAACTTGGAGTTAGAACATCGTTTTGTAATTTCATTTCTGTTAATTTTAATTTACTTACTTATCAAAAAAAAGATGATTTGACCGAGGTCCTTAATGGCCAAAGTGGTAGGTTACTCGAGTTGTTGGGTTCTGCTGGTTGGATTTTCTGAAGTATGAGGCTGGTGGCATTCCAGTTTTAGAGAGAGAAGCTCTCCCTTCTCTCTAACTTTCAAATTTCAAATTTGGGTTTTGCTCAGCATCTCTTGGCTGGCTCTCGCCGTCACCAGCGCCGGCCATGGCCGGCCCCCTGTTCGCACCGTCGGTTCCCCAGAGGGCTTCCTTTCCTTCTCCGTAGTTGTGTAGAAGTTCCTGAGCCAGGAGGATGTTATCAATAATCTGGCGCCCTGCAAAAAAAGCTGTTTGACATATATCAACCAAGTGAGGAAGGGTCATCCTAATTCGATTAGCAATGATCTTTGATATAGCTTTGTAAATTACATTGCAGCAAGAGATAGGACTGTATTTGGATTGGACTTCAGTATGTTGGATTGCTGAGATGAGTCGACTGGGAAGATTTGCGGTCTGAGATGTGGTTGCCCTGTTTGGTTACCCGGTTTGGATGACGTGGAATTTTTGGCTTTGCTAGACATTCCGGTCTTCTCCCTCCTTCCCGGTCTGGGCGGCGGATTTTAAATTTATTAGATGGTTGCTGTTGTATGCTACGTCTGTAGCCATTGTTGCCGATACGGTATTTTGATGACTCAGTAAGAGATTTTTTTGCTAAGTATTTTGGATTAATGGAAGAAAAAAATTACACAAACTATGCATTAATTCCAAGTATTTTGACTTGGAGATAATGCATAAAGCACTAGGGCATACCCTGAGCAGGTAGTACATTAAAATACACACAAAAGCAATGACACACAATACAAGGTCTAACAACTAGTGGGCATCATATCCAAAAATCAGTAAACCAGCAGAGCAATTGGTGCTCAGCACATCCAGTGGGCATCAGCATAGCTCCTCCCAGCTGAAGTGAAAAGCGAGAACTTCAATGACTACATTGTGCCCGACCCGACAAGGGCCTCGGCAAGTAAACACTATCCACTAATGTTAATCAAAGATGGCAGCTTCCACCACCACAAAGGCCCCTTGGCCATCCGTGGTGATTCAACCAAACGAGAGATGGGGCAAATCCCACATCAACATCTCGTCACAGAGACGGAGCATCATCGCTTTGAGAGGCCCGGAGCAATTACGTTTTGACAGAAAGAACCCGCGTGAAATCTCCACAGCGAGAATACTGACAATATAACCAAAATTCAGATCCAGAGAACGTCCGAGCCTATGCAGCATAAGGATAACAGCACAGCCCAATTTAGATTTTCACACAAACAGTAGCACCAGCCCCAAGTGCACTGCCATCAAGGGACAACACACAGCACTAGGAGCCATCCACCATTCCTGCAAGATCCAATATGTAGTAGGAATGCTACCTATAATCAACAGCAAAATATCAGGTTTTCGGCATTGATCTCCAGCAGAAGAAGATCTTCAGCCAAAATCTAACATTCCAGCAGCAGCAGATTCTGCACACCAGCCGTCAAACAGGTAGAACAATGTCAGCTATCAATAGGCCAGCCGACAACCACAAGGCAGCAGTCCTACCATCATCATTTGGGCACCAAAGACAACATTCGGGGAACGACATATGGGTACGGATCCAATCGGCATTTGAAAAACAACACCAACTCGGCATTCGATATCAACTAATGGCCACAACAGCCATCACCTGCATCAACTAGAGGAGCAAAGTAGCTACCCCAAGGACCACATCAGACACGGACTTTCCGAACGAGCCGGTGGGCGGCCAAAGAACAACACCGATACAATATGGAGTCCAAACCAGAGCTAGACTCAGCTTTAGAAGCCATGACATTCATTCTAGCCTTTCAAATGGAATGAAAGTCGGAGGGGAGTGCCATGACATTCGAGAAAGCAGAGGAAAGATCTTAAGCAAGAACCCACACGGAAGAAATTGCTCCTGATAGCTACAAGCGATGGGACTCCACCATACCCGAAAGATCACTTGCAATCAAATAGTCCCAAGCCGAGTGCGGGTAACCCCCAAACCGTCAAGCGGAAGGAAACCACGAGACGAGAGGATCATCGGGTTGCTGAAAGACAGACCCTTCAAAAAGCTAGTGAGTCGGGGAGGCGCGAAACGAAAAGAACCAAAACTTTGACCGGAAGAAGCTTCATGGTAGATTTAGACCCTTCACAACCACCATATCAATCACAATATCGGATAGAAAAGGGTAAAAACACGAGGCCAATCCTATACCACCGCATCGAAGGAGCACCAGCATCCAAACAAGGCCTCTCGGCTCTTGAGAACCGACCAAGAAATCCAAAACCACAGCTGCACCGGCACCCCCCAACTTGCCCAACAGGAAGGAACACACAGACAGACGGCTTCAGAGCCAGAGCACAGGGCATTCGTCAATGCCAGATCCAATGAGCAGCACTAGATCATTAGCTTCAAATAGCAGTTTCCGAGCCCAAAGAACGCAGCATAGAAAATCTATCTTCACCACATTAGAAGAGGCAATCTGTCCAGGGAACACAAGCCGGGCAGCAACCAAAATCGGAGCTTCCAAAAGGAAACCAAAAACAGGGACTCTCAGCCTCGGCAGACGGAGCATGGAAACCTAGCCAAATCTGGAGCGAGAGACCCTAAGAAATCGAATTTCAAGCTGAAATTTGATATTCTAAAATTTGAATTTAACAAAAAAATAGAAACCGTAATGAAACCCAGAGAGTAGTAGATCTCCTCCCTGACACAGCCACAACAGATGGGGTAATGGCTCCAGCAGAAAACCCCAATCAGCATCTACACGAGCACCGGGCCAAGGGCAACAACTTAAACAGACGATGATATAGGCCTACAGGCAAGATCCTTCAACCCAATCTGATATAGCAAAACAAAGGTGGGAGAAATGGTCTAAGCTCACAGCCACAGTCGAAGCCGCTGAGGATGATATTCGGAAACTGAGAGGGAACCGGGCGAAGCAACTAGGAAACCGGCCAAGGCCGGCTCCGGCGCTGCCCGGCAGAGGTGGCAGAACCCTGGAGCGACCCCCACAGTTCAAATTTCAAAATGAAATTTCAAAAAAAACCTAGAGAGAGGAGAGAGCTTCTCTCTCTAACTTAGGAGATTTTACTCTGGTGTCATTGATCATGATGATCTGATTTTGTTGTATTTATATTTCTTCATGACATATGTCATGGTTTCAGGGGACTCCCTTGCTGCTATGTTCTTACTCCAAGTTGGCAAAACACTTAGAATAGAACATAGGTGTAGTACCTTTTTATTTTTAATGCAATTTACTTATCAAAAAAAAGGAGATAGGCCTGTAGTCAGTCACTAGACGCGGGTTCTGAATCTTTGGGATAAGACTGATAATGGTAGTGTTGATCTATTTGAGAAGCTTTCCATGATGAAAGAAATCGCGAACAACTTCCGTCACATCAGTACCAACTATATCCCAAGCATCTTTGAAGAGCTTGGAAGAGTACCTATTAGGCCCAGGGGCACGAAATTCCCCAATTGAGAATATAGCCTCCTTGATCTCGTCGGCACTGACCTCAGTTGTGAGGGGGCAAAATAGGGAGTTTGAAATGGCTTTAAGGATGTACGGCCGAATCCGGTTAATACCAGCCGTTCCCTACGTATGCCCGGATCCTAAAACCTTTTTAAAATAATCAACAATAAGCTTGTGAACATCCTCCCTCCCTGAAGTAGGAGTGCCATTTTCGTGAAGTAAGGAGGATATCCTGTTCCTGTTGCCATTTCTATTTACAGTCAGGAAAAAAAATTTGGTGCATTGATCACTGTCCTTGAGCCACTTGACTTTAGCTTTTTGCTGAATGAGATCAATTTCCATAGCTAAAGCTTGGGAGTAATCCTCCCGACAGGCTTGTTCCTCATAACTAGAAGCCATGAGAGTAGGATAACCAGCCTGGAGATTTTCGAGAGCCTGGCGGGATTTTCCCACCTCCTCGTGAATGTTCCCAGTTTGAGCATTTAGGGTTTTTATAGCGTGTTTCACCTTTCTCAGTTTTGAAACGAGCCGAAACATCTGGTACCCAAGAGTCTCATTGACCCATGCCTCCCTAGCAACGTTAAGGAAATTTGGGTGCTTGGTAAGGAAGTTATTGAAACGGAACATACCCCTTTTACAAGTAGAATCCCCAGTCGTCCAGAAAATATAGGGGGAATGGTCCGAAAGCATAGCGGGTAGGAAGCTAGCTCTGCCTCTTTGGTACATTCCCAGCCAATTTCCATTAGCAACCACTCGGTCTAATTTTCTGAAGATGCGGATAGAGGGATCCCTACCATCATTCTAAGTATAATACACCCCCTCATGACTAACATCTTCAAGATCGCAATCTCTAAGGCATTTGTCCAAGGCCAAAGCACTTCTGACATGCCAGATTCCCCCAGCCCCTCCGATTGAGATCGGATAGCATTGAAGTCACCTAATGTAGCCCATGGGAGGTCTAGGGTGTAATGGCCCAGATTCTAAAACATAGAAAGTCCCAGTCATCGAGTAAATATAATCAAGGAGTCGAGGAAAATTAAAGGTTATATGGTCAATGTCAGTTGACTGGAAAATGTAATAAGAAAAGTAATCCGGTCAACGCATGTTGACCGAAAAGCGTGAGGGAAAAACGTTATCCAGTCAAAGCATATTGACCTAAAAGCTGGAGGGAAAAAATTAAATCCGGTCAACTCATGTTGACCGAAAAGCTAGAGGGGAAAAACGAAATCCGGTCAACTTATGCTGACCGAAAAGCAATGAAGATAGATGTAATCCGGTCAACACCTGTTGACCAGAAAACGTAAAGAAAGACTTATCCGGTCAACACCAGTTGACCAAAAGGGAAAAAGGAGACCGAAAAATGTGAAGAGAAGTCAAGAAAGAGTTGACCGCCCAATTGATTGGTCTGGATGACCATGCCTGAGTTGGTAACCAACTCCCAACCACCCCCGAGTGGTTGACCTGTCCTACCTACTACCGTCAGACCAAAGGCCTTTAAATAGGGAACTAGAGAATTTAAGGAAATGGGAAGGGAAAGCTCTCGGCTAAAGCTTTCTGGTGAAAGGACCAAGAAAGAA
This sequence comes from Nepenthes gracilis, assembly GCA_033239525.1. Lineage (NCBI taxonomy): Eukaryota > Viridiplantae > Streptophyta > Magnoliopsida > Caryophyllales > Nepenthaceae > Nepenthes > Nepenthes gracilis. Next base: position 7,827,987 of record BSYO01000029.1, read on the forward strand.
TTCCACGCCGACTCTGAGTAAGGAGATTCAGGCTCTAAGTAAGGAGATTCAGGCAAGTGTACCCCATTGTTTTAAGTTTATGATTTAATGCAAGTGTACTCACCCTTTTTAAATTCATGTTTGCATTGCAAGAATGTCTGATTTTTTATGGACTTATGTTACAGTATGTATGATGTTGTTCTGATCATCTGAATTAAGGAAGAATTTCTGTTAATGCCATGTTAAAGGAAGCTCTGTTTTGCATTTTCATTAAAGACCACCGATAGACCTCACTCGTATTAAGTATATCTGACTTTGATGAAATTATGTTAAAGTATGTATGATATTGTTTTGATCATCTGAATTAAGGAAGAATTTCTGTTAATGCCATGTTAAAGGAAGCTCTGTTCTACATTTTCATAAAGGCCACCGATAGACCTTACTCGTATTAAGTTTTAAAACCAGCCTTGTAATTAGTATCAAAATCGGCCTAGTATTTTGAAACCGGCCTTGTATTTAGTATCGAACCGGCCCTGTATTTTGAAAACAGCCTTGTATTGAAACCGGCCTTGTATTTAGTATCGAAACTGGCCCTGTATTTTGAAATCGGCCTTGTATTAAAACCGACCTTGTATTTAGTATCGAAACCGGCCATGTACTGTATTTTGAAATCGACCTTGTACTAAGTTTTGAAACTGGCATTGTAGTGTAATTTTGAAACCGACTCTATATCGTATTTTGAAACCGGCATTTGTACTGTGATTTCAAAAACGGCCTTGTATCGCATTTTGAAACCGACATTTGTAGTGTAATTTCGAAACCAGCTTTGCATCGTATTTTGAAATCAGCTTTGTAAAGTGACCTATAAGTTCTATGATTTAAAACCAGCTTTTGAGAGAAAAGACCTCCGGCTTTGATAAATAAGATTTCCGATGTTTTGATAAAAGACCTTCGGTTTGAAGATGTTAAAGGAAAGGCTATATGGACTTCAATTGTTTGAAGTTAAGAACAAGACTATGAGAATAAGGAAAAATGTATGTAATCCGGACAGCAAATGGAACTCTACGACTTCCGATTTTTGAACTATGGTGATTGGCCATTGAAAGATATGAACTAATAACCGAGTTTCCATTAGGCTTGCTGTTAAAGATGGATGAAGGATATTGGAGTGACACTCGAGGACTGCCACTGGGCCACGGGAGAATTTCTAGTGGCACAAGACTTTTGGACTACGGCCTCGTATGTCGGGTAAAAGGCATTACCGCCTGCCTCTGGGAGTATAATAGGAGGATACAAATTTAGGTTGTGGGGTAGCGCACAACCCTTCCTTGATGTTGTCCGCTTCCATCCGATCCCTAAAGATGATAAGAATTTCATATGGTTTTAGAAATTTTCTAAAGACAATATAATAAGAATAAGAACAAGAATTTCTGAACTTAAGAAGAAATGATATGGTGATTTTCTAGAGAACATAGCTGATTTGTACATTTTTTTAATTTTAATGCAATTAATTACTTAACAAAAAAAAAGATATGGTGATTTTCGTATGCTAAGTTATGTTATGAACCTTTATTTTGACCCGATGATATGTACGTTAATGTTTTCTGCATGTGGGTACCTTGCTGGGTCTTGTAGCTCATTCTTGCTGTTTTTTTGATGATGAGAAGCTTATGGAGGACGACAAATGAGAGTAAGGCTGACTAACTAGGATGGGTAGCTGGCCGGAACTAAGTGTCATGGCAAGAACAAACTTGATGTACTCTCTTTTGATTATTTTAGGAAGTATTTTGTACAACACTACCGCTGTGAAAGTTAATGAATATAGTATGCTTCCGTACGATGTTATGGTTTGAGTAATTTGTGATCCCTAGTGGCATCTCAGCTTATTTTGGGACCTTCATGTCCGACCGACCTCTTCATTGGCCGGTCAAGTAAGAACCTAAAACTTTGGAGGCCAACTCAAGGAGTTCGGCTTTACTTGATCCTGTGCATGCGATGTGATGTATACAAAAAGAAAATAAACATTTTTAGGTCCACCTTTTTTTTAACCAGAGTGTGTGATCGGTTTCGGTTGACAGACGGCTACATGCGGTGGAATGTGTCTTGTCCGTCACACACAGCAAGGGCACTGATTTTGTGGAGACTGTCCCAAAGAACATCTCTTTGGGTTTCGGAGTTATCTCCGTAGACAAAAGACAAAATACACTTTTGATTGTCATCTTTAACCAATGCCTCAATATGAATAACCTGGTCCTCAATGGAGAGGACACTAACATTCATATAGTTTGGATCCCAACCCACCCAGATTCTACCCTTGGAGTAGTCTGAATAGTTCATAGACCAAGACCAATGATGTCTTATATTAGCTACAATAGAGACCGAGTTACGAACATCCACTTTAGTCTCCACCAATCCCACGATGTGGCACTTGTAGGAACTAATGAGATTCTGCACTTCATGGGCTTTTACTTTGCCATTAAGCCCCAGCAGGCAATATTAATCATGGGAAGAGAAAATCTGGGGAATTATACTTTTAGGCCCCTTAGAACAATCGTGAGTGGATTTCATATTTTTGGACGCTCTATGACATTTCCCACTTTTTGATTTAGATCTTCCATGGTCCAACCCCCTCAAAGTGGAGGAATCCTTACTAAGAAGTGGTTGGATAGGGGAGTGTGTGGGGTCCCGATCAACTTTGTTGTTGTGTTTTGCCAGTTTGTTCTTTGCCCGGTTTGGTGTTGCGGCTGGTATGGTATCTTGTTGATGTGGCTCTTTCTGCTGAAAATGCCGGTTTGCAGGTTTGCTCCTTGCCCGTTATACCTCAAGGTGCTGTGTGTGCTTTTTGCCTGGAATGTGCTGGTCTGGACGCATTACTTTCGGGTTTGGTATCTTGCTGACTGGCTCTTTCTACTGTAAATGCCGGTTTGCCGGTTTGGACACGCCGGTCTTCCCTCTCCTTCCCGATCTGGGCGGTCGGATTTTAATTAGTTGGTTTGTTGTTATATGCTGCGTCTGTAACCATTGTTGTCGATACGATATTTTGATGACTCAGTAAGAGATTTTACTTTGGTGTCATTGATCATGTTGATTTGATTTTGTTGTATTTTTATTTCAGCATGACTTATGTCATGGTCTTAGGGGACTCCCTTGCTGCTATGTTTCTTACTCCAAGTTGGCAAAACACTTAGAATAGAATATAGATATTGTACTTTTTTTTATTTTTTAATACAATTTACTTACCAAAAAAATATTTGACAGGTCCGGGTCCTCAGAGCATTGCACACACACCAAAGTCTCTCCCTCAAGGGGACCAAACGAAGCTCTATGCTGCCCATTAATATTGGCGCTCACTCTATCCAGAATGGAAGGAGTATGCCGCTGAGCATTTCGACCAGAAGGAGACACGGGGTTTCCATTAACCCCATCAGAAACATCACTCATTGAAGCAGGACTGCCAATAAGATTGAAATTCTCCCCCAAGGGCTCCATCACCATGGAGTTATGGATTACAGACCCATTCTCTGGGAGGGGGGGATCGATCAACCTTATCCGAACCCAGGGCCAACCCTTCCCTGCTCCCATCTCGCCCCATCTCCTTCTCAACAAAGGGGCCATCATTTTCAACATCCTGAAGGGCTCCAAAGGAATTAGAGAGGGTGGAAGGGGTGGGTTTTTGAAGGTCACCCGAAACAGGTCCCTTCTTTACAATTGATGGACTAGATGGATTGGGTTTTGAGACAACCCGAATCTTACTTTTGGGTTTGTAAACCCTCGAAGGATGTCCCTGAGAACATCAGGGCCTTTCTGAGTAGGCAATTTATGCTGATTAGGCTTCCATTGGTAGTGAAAGCAGATTTCAGTAAATTGGCAATCAAATTGCTCTTTCAAGTTTCCCATCTTAATCTTCATATTGTAAGGAAATGGGGCATCGCTTGCAATTTTCACACAGACCCGGGCATATTCCATCAACTCCATCCTCGCAGTGATAGGGTCTAATTGTAATGGCTTACCAATGACACTTGCAATCCAACTGAGCCCCAAAGGGGTCCAGTATTCCACTAGAACTCTAGTCATAGTGATCCATATGGGAAAACATTTGTGCTCCTCTTTAGAGAGAGCCATTCCTGGCTTCCAAAGTTTTAGAAACAAGGGTTGGCTGGCAAAGGACCACGGTCCCTTAGCTAGACATTTCTCCAACATGTTGCAGGAAGAAAATTGAAAGAAGAAAAATCCCTTGTCATTACCAGCCAAATGTTTGAGCTCAAAATGAGCCCAGATTTTTTGGGCAATATGGTTGACGGCTTGGAAATGGATGGGTTTATTAGGAAAATAACCTACCAAGGTGTCAGCCCACATTGACTCCCCTTGTTCTATCACTTTCGGGGGGGCTAGAGCCTCATGATTACCTAAAGTAAATTTAGGAGGGAAGAATTTAAGAAGGGACTTACCTCCACTGATATTTTGCTGAACCACCTCTGACCAAAGAGATACCCGGGGATTATCTGCAATGGGAGCGGTGGATCAAGTGGATGGCCGTGGTTGCTAGGGACTAGACTGGCAATGTCAAAAGGGTGGACATAACCACATCATTTTGGTTTGTTGGCTCCCCGATTTCAGGGCTAATCGGAGGCAAAACAGGCACATAGAGTCATCTGAACCTTATCCAAAATGCTATTACGGACATCAGAGGCGGCGAGAATCAATCCCGGCACGAGCGGGCTCCCGGGCGGGAGGGAGGATAACCTCGCTGGGCCTGATTCCGATTCCGAGCAAGCCGGAACACCCACCGAAGAGACAGAGGAGGATTTCGACAACGCCACAACACCATTCGCCAAAATGGACTTCACCAGGGAAGAGTGAGAGGTGGGAAACAGGGAGGATGCAAGGGAAGAGGGTGCAGGGGGTGGGGAGGCCGAGAGGGTTGAGGAACCTTGGTTAGGGCAGCAACCAATGGTTCCAGGGACGTTAGAAAAGGAGGAGAGGTCGGATTCACCAGAGATGGCAAATCCTCAGGATTCGAAAAGGCCACGACATTACCACAATGGTTCGAACAGGTGTCTGCGAAAATAGGAGATTCATTTTCGGAATAGAGTGAGGAGATGGGATTTGGGACAAAGTGGACCGGCGCCATTTGGCACCAGTGAAAAAGGGAGGAGAGAGAGAACGAGGGCAACAGACGAGAACGAGGGGCTTCGCAGATGCCGAAACGCTAGAGAGAAGGGAGGGCAGAGCAATTCAAGAGAAATTCTCTACGAATCTTTCGTAATACCTTGCCATACCGAGGAAACTCCTAACTTCAGTTACCGATATAGGCCTATTCCAGTTAACAATAGCCTTGACCTTTTTAGGGTCTACAGAGATGCTACTATTAGAAATAACATGTCTCAAAAATACCACCTCCTCCAGCCAAAACTCACATTTCTTCAATTTAGCATATAATTTCTCCTCACGAAGTACCTGCAGTATAATCATTAAATGAGTCTCATGTTCTTCATAACTATTGGAGTAAATTAAAATATCATCGATAAATACCACCACAAATCTACCCAAATAGGGGCCGAAACACCTATTCATTAGATCTATAAAGGCGGCAGGAGCATTAGTAAGACCAAACGGCATAACAAGAAATTCATAGTGACCGTATCTCGTCTAAAAAGTTGTCTTGGCCACATCCACTTGCTTGATTCTCAACTGATGGTATCTTGATCACAGGTCAATTTTAGAAAACTTTTTTTTTGGTAAGTAAGATGAGATTAAATTAAATAAAATTTACAGAACGATATTCTACCTCCAAGCATTTTACCAACTTAGAGGTAGAACAACACGCTAGGGCATACCCCGAGCACTACCATAAACCAATTCATGAAACGTACAAAACACAAAATAGCAAATCTCATCTAGATTACCAACATCTAATCCATCGCAGATCTCTTTTCCTAAGGGAACTCGTCTTGTCAATCAGAAATCTGCAACCACGAAGAAAAGGGAACCGGAGTCAATTAGCAATAGAAAAGCACATACCATCAGCATGATTACGGCCAAGTCGGGATCCTGCATAGTCCGCTAACGAGAGTCAATTACGAACAAGGGGAACTAAACGTATCAACATCACGTGATCATCATCCATCATTGTGTAAATTGGATGGGCAAGCTTCTTTGGTACTTCAATCAGCTTCATAAACACACAATGTCTTCATTAGTCGTCTCTTAGAACCCATGGGAATGCCTGTTCAAGGTAGCATCATTAGCCAGTGGCTGGAATGGTCCACTCCCATGGTATCATGCCCTGCAAGAAAGAATACACTCGGGACCCTTGTAACTGATCAAACAAATCATCAGTGCACGACAATGAATATATGTTTTTTATCGTGACTTTATTCAGTTCACGATAATTTACACATAGCTGCAATGATCCGTCCTTCTTCCTAACAAATAGTACCGATGTACCCCATGGAGATACATTTTGCCTAATAAAGCCTTTATCTAATAGTTTCTACAACTATAATTTTAACTCCTTCAACTCAATAGGCGTCTTACGATATGGTACCTTTGAAATGGGGCTAGTTCTAGGAATAACCTTGATCTCAAATTCTATCTCCTTGTGAGGAGTAACCCAGGAAAATCCTCCAAAAGTACATCCTCAAATTCACATACAACAAAAATGTCTTTCGACGGCACACTATGACTCCCAATGGTGTTGACATATGCCAAATAAGCTTGGCATCTGCCCCGGATCAAGTACTTGGCATGCAATACTGAAATCAACACAGGCATATCCTTCCTCCCAATGTCTTGGAAGTAAAAGGACTCAACTTCTTTTTTTTTGTTAAGTAATTAATTGTATTAAAATTTTAAAATGTACAAAAATTATGTTATTTACCAAGTATTTTTCCGACTTGGGGAAAGAAACATAGAAACAATGGAGACCCTAAAGACATGATAAAAGCCATTAAGAAGTAAAACTACAGGAGTGTTCGATCGTCATGATCCAAGATACCAATGATCCGGCGGCGGCTAAAGCGGAATCGAGCCCGAGATACAAAGGATTCTTGGGGGCAGCTTTACGCTTCCTCCTAGATTTAGCTTGAACCCAAGTACCTTCGTTCTCCAGTCTAGCGAGATTATGATCCTCCACCACATCGCAACAATCATTCAGCAATTGTGAATGATTTGAGATTTCGAAATCCTAGAGGCCCTTCACTAATCCAACTTCAGGAATAGAGAAACACTCCCTTTTTAGGAAACAGTTTATACTGGCATGATAATTAGCTAGCCAGTCCATCTCTAAAATAATATTAAAATTATCCATATCTAGCAATATCAAATCAGCAGCCAATTACATCCCATTTACCTTAATTATACACTCGGATACAAAATATCGATTATTACCGATGATCCAATGGGCATCGATACAGCTAAGAAATAATCTAGGATTTTTGAGGTTGAGGTGATATAACATGCAAAATGCAGGAAAACAAAAGAATGCGTTGGCCCGAAATCAAATAAAGTTGAAGCTAAAACTCTACAAATAAGAATAGTACCTTCAACCATATTCGGGGATGCTTCGATGTCCTCGATTGTCATTGCAAAGGCTCTAACTTGAATAGTAGGCTTCTTTGCATCTAACCTTTTAGAAAAATGGTAGTCTTTGATCCGATAACCTTTGTGACGGAGCGGATTTTTTTCCTCCATCAATAACAAATAAACTAATGTCTGGAATAAAATAATATAAAAATCTACAGAAAAACTGGTAAAGTTCCTCCTAAAACTTGACAAAAATCCAATACAAACAACTTCTATTATGGAGCATTCGGGGAAAATCCAATACAAACCTCCCGAACCATTCGGGGAAGACCATTGCAGCCTTCTCAGCCAACCGGAAAAACCATTCTGGGAAAAACATGATATCGGCAAAGGAATAAAGGCGGTCGAGTTTTTGTGCCAAATCAGCATTATGGAGAATTTGGCCAAAAAAGCCTGGCCTGACATACCCTTCAGCTGACCAATACTCCATCTTGGCCAAACAACTAACTGACACAGAAGCAATGAGCATTACGCCAATGAAAGAACAAACATCATCCATCAGGGCAAATGAACCACATTAGCATGACACCAAACTGGCAGAACACCAAATTGGGTGAAGTACAACCTTCCAACAGCCACAATTATGGAAAATACACCATACTAGCAAAGGCATAAACTGATCAAGTTGGCTTAGGCATTATGCGGCATTAGGTAAAGACCTAATGTGGCAGGCATACCAAACCGGCTAATACTCCATACCGTCCAAACAACTAACAGTATACTGGGCAAGGAGCTCACGCTGCTCAATGAAAAAACAAACAGCTTCCATACCAGGCAAATAAACCACATCAGCAGGACACCAAACCGGTAGAACACCATACCGGGCAAAGTACAGCCTCCCTACACCCAAACCAGCAATATGATACAAACCGATAAATAGGTAAGAACAGAGCAAAGATGGCATGTATGCTTTTTTTTCACGAGTTAAAACCATACAGGCAAACACTAAAGCCCAACAGCTCACACTGACCAACATACCAGACAGGAAAAAGGTATTCCTGCCAGAGTGGCTTTTGAAAGCCAACACCAGGCCGGCAAAAAACAAACCAGCCAACTTGGACAAAACTACCAACCCGGCCATAAAGTACCTTGGTTAAAAAGTAGCTCGTCCCATAGCATACATCTCGTCAAAATACATCCAAATAAAGCTACAGCAGTATCTCGGGCAAAACAACGCTTTCGGCCTAAAAAAGCGCTAATCGACTTCACGCTAATCACTAATCCTGTGATGCTCCCTGTCTCAGCCAGTATTCCGGCGATACGTTTGCCTAAGGAGCTCTTAGAGTTCTGGGAAGTATATTTTTGATGTCTCTAGGACTTGACTTTCTTCTAGGTTCCATCTTGCTCAGAAGGAGGAGTGGTTACCTGATGCGCCCCTTCCTGAGCGTGATTGGAATACGCATCACTTACTCTCTTGTAAGACAGCCTCTGTGAGCAATAAGAGGAGACAGGAGTTCCAAGAAGGCTCACCACAAGGGAAGTTTCATCAACTATAAGAAGGCCCACAACTAAGTCACCCAGTTGGATAAAATTACAATTCAAGAGTTTAGTCGCCGTTTTCAGAAGAGTATCCAGAAAATCAAAAACTACCTTCTCCCATCAGGGGATAAAAAAGCAATGTATGGTTGAGTAGTCGTAGCTACCACCAACATCCTAATAGCTTTAAATAATGCACTTCAATGATCTGCCACAACCAGGGGAGAAGAAGATTTGAACTCATCCCTCGCCTCTTCAATTTCAGCTAGCAAACATTTTTCTATGAGATCATGCACAGTTTGGCTTCCTTCCAGAGTTAAAGAACCAAGATATGTCTAAGTAGCATTTGCCTCTAGCAACATCTTAAGGGCATTAAGCATTGGATCGTGAAAACCGTCCTCATCTTTCCCTACCTCCTCAACCTAATCTGAAGCAGTCATGGGACTGCTAACTAGGAACTATTGGCTGCCCGAAGCAGATTGATCCTGCATCTTCCTAGGAGCGTCTGGTTCCCAACCCACCTGTACTCCATCCAATGAACCCCCTTGGCTGACATAATCAGGCCCATCATTCTTACATCTTTCTCTGTCATTTTTGCCCTTTTGGATGGTCCTGTGGGTCCTAAACCTAATCTAGCACTAATACTTATTCGGCTGGCTACCTTTTTGTAAAGAACTTTTGAATCTCCTACTATTTTTCAAATATCAGGGCTCTATCTAGGATCTCAGCACAAGTCTGGAGCTTCTGTGCCACAAACTGCTTCTTAATTTCATTCCTTAGCACTTGTTGGAACTTATTTTCCTTCCTCAACTCATCCTCCATATTGTAAAGGTGCATACGGGACAATTTAGCAAACTCTGTATCATATTCTGCTGCAGTTCGATTCCCTTGTCTCAGTCGCATAAACTTCTCTTCCTTCTGGTTCTGGAGACTAGAAAAAAAAATATTTTTCCATGGAAGCCTCCTTAAATATCTCCCAAGTAATTTCTTCATTAGGCACTTCCAAAGCCCTTTTCTTCATAGCCCACCAACTATTAACTTCCCCTTCTAATTTATAAGCTACAAAAGTGACTTTCTCCCACTATGAACATTGAATAACTGTGAACATGTTCTTTAATCTTCATATCCAAATATATGCTTCTATTGCATCCGGTTCTCCTAAAAATTTAGGCACTCACTTAGCCGTAAACCTCTCAAATCTTGTTGGGCCGGGATTCGCTGACGCCGGGTTTGGAGTAAGAATTGGAGCCATTTGGAGTTGCTCCATTGATTAAATTATGTGGGTCATCCTTCCTAGCAAGTTTAAATATTCAGCCTCTCAATCTTAAGGGGCACTAGTACTGACTCGATTGCTTGTATTCCTTCTTCTACTCACCATCTAAGATCATATAACCAGATATCACAATATTAATTAGCCTAACATATTCAAAGTAAGGAAAAGGACAACAATTATTCAATGCATTTCAGATTTAAACCTAAAGGGTAATTACCTAAATAGTCCATCTAACCCTAACTAAACCTAAGCTCTGCTTTAAGGTCAATCAATTTTAGGGCATCTCTTTTCTCTGATACCATTTGTAATGAAATGGGTCATATCCTTTATGACCTTCTGTTAATTTTCATACTGAATCAAATATTTATATTAATTTTTTTTATAAAAATTTGGACAGAGTCTCCCCTGAAAGTGAACAAAAACCATACATACCACCTCAATATTAGATCTTGTACAAAGCATATAAATAAATGAACCTCAAAATTTATCGACAACACATCCATAGGATCACAATATCAATGCCATTTCATTTATGGCTTCCAATACTGTACTTTCAACTATTATATTGGATCAAAAGAGAGATGCTATTTAGGTACCTGTACAAACCCAACAATCTTACCTGCGGAAGTATAACTATATCCATAATAATTTACATCCCAACAGGCCATGATACACAATATTCATTCAAAATATTAATTATTTATATTTACATACATTGATACAATCAAAATATTAAGTCTTCAAGATCCAGCAAATATTCCTTTAGCTGATTCTTATCTTCATTATTTTTCATCAGGCATTGGCTCTTCTATGTTATCTAAAAGGGGTAGACTGCAAAATAGCAAAGGGTGAGCAATATACTCAGCAATGTACCATAAAGATAAGTATATACAAACTTTTATATAAAACATATATATACACTTACCAAAAAAAAAAACAACATATATATACAAAAGAGAGATATCGAAGGGATTGAGAACTGAACATGCATATAGACGATGCAGGGCAGGAATCGAGGCATAAATATAAACTTATGGTCTAACCTTGCCTTAGTTCATTATTATCTTTTTCTTAATTATTCCTTTTTTTTTATCATCAATCAAAACAAACATGCTGAAAACATGCTAAAATCATGAACCAGCTTAAAACTTACATGTCCTTATAACACATCCTTATATTATCTTGAGAGATCAGAGTTAGTAGGCCCTACCAGTTGAGGGTGCAAATAATCAATGATAGATTGTGTTCTTTTTTTTTTGGTAAGTAAGTTAAATGAATTAAATGAAAAGAAAAGTACAAAAATTATGTTCTAATTCCAAGTGTTTTACCGATTTAGAATTAGAACAACGAGCTAGAGCATGCCCCGAGCATCACATGAACAAAATCATGAACGGATGAACAGAAATTAGAAAACCGCACCAAGGTGTAATTTGTCTACAAAGACCGGAAACAACCCGGTCAAACAGCACAAAACAACCCTAAAAAAATAGATTCAACAAGGAAATTACTAATGGGAGTTCCAGCATTTCCAAGCCACCCAAGTCCAGAATCAGCAAATCCAGAAATTGCATCCCAATCCACTCCGCTCCACTGCGGAGAAAGTCCATTGCACTCCGTCCAATGCACTTTGGATCCAACATTGCACTCCGGCCTCCAGATAAAGGTCCTCTGTCCAATGCACTCAGGATACAACCGTGCACTCCGGCCTCCAGAAGAAAGCACTCTGGAATATGCAAATCCACTCCGTCCCATGCACTCTGTCCAGTGCACTCCGGATTCAACAAAGCACTCCTCCCTCCATCTAAAGGCTCCTCGGATTCTGCAATGCCACACTAGCAGCCAATCCACTCCGTCCAAGGAGACAAAAGCCACTCCGGATAAAGGGTACACCGAAAGCTAATTCAAGGACATTCCGTCCAAAGTGAGGATCAGGTAGCCATTCTGGATACAAGAGAGCACTCCAGGATAAGATACATCTGTACTACGGAAGCATGAGTTAAGACACTCCGTCCCAAGAGAGAAAGAGCACTCCGCCACCACATGAGATGAATTGTTGTTGTTTTTTTTTTTGTTTTTTTTTCCTTCTGTTTTTTTTTTCCAAATGAAAAGGCCTTAGTTCTTTGTGCTTTTTCAGTCATTTATGATCTCTTGTTTCCTCCTTATTTACATCCCGAGGACCAAGATGATCTTTATTTCTTAGTTCTTGTCCTCCATAGTATTACCCTGAGAAAGGTGGACCGCATATCACTCTGTGGATGGAGTTATCCTCGATTACCACTGTAATATCTTCAGGCATGTTAGAGAATATTTTTCACTGAAATAATCATTGGTCCAATTTCTTACTGATTTTAACTTAACTTGGGGAATCTTGACCCTTGCTTCTTCACCTTAATTCTTTATTCCTCAAATGTCACTTTTCTTCACATAACTAAATCCTTCAGATAATCTTAGATTTCTTAGTCATTTTTAACAGTATAACGTTTAATAAAATTTTTGATAAAAGCATCCAATAAACCTAAATACTTCATAATACAATATTTCCGTGCGATAACTCAATATTTGCAATAATTAATTTTAAATTTTTGAGCTAGGGTTTGAGGGAAAATATTTGGAACAGATTCAGACATAAAACATGAGCTATAGAATAAAGTGAACCAATAATTCATAATACTCATGTTTAAACATGCAATTTATTCATAATATCATGAGAAAATTAGAAAATATACAATATTACATACAAATCTTAAAGGATGAGGGTTTTAGAACATTAGGATCAAAAAAGAGAAAGTTAAAAGCAATAATAAGGAAAAACAGGGTTTATGGTGCACTTGTCTCAACCTGATTTATCATTTTTCTTACTTTGATTGAGTCGGAAGCTATTAAAAATCCCTTCTCCTTCTCTTTTTCCCTTTCCTTCCTCTCCCTTTTCCCCTACTGCTCTACACTTCGTGCCCCTGTTCTCTCCTTCTCTCGCTATTTAAATAGAAACAGTAAGTCGGTGGGAAAAGTTCTAGACTTGCGCTCGAGTGCCTAGTAAGCATGCGTCGGGCGCAAGCTTCCTGGAAATGGTGTCGCCTAGGTTGCTCGAGCTAGTAGCGAGCCCCTGGACATTCTATTTTGATGCCTTCATGCGCGCTTGAGCCTGTAGCGAGCTAGGGACATTGTATTTTTAGCACCCTCTACTGTTCTCGAGCCTGCAGCGAGCACAGCCTCCCATATCCCTTAACTTTGATAAATTCTCAATTTTTCCCAAATTTACTTATCTTAAACTTACTTATGTTATTTAATTTATTTGCTATGTTTTAGGAATCAGTACCTTACATCTTTATTCAATGTAATTTCGAGCACTCATATAAATAAGCAAACAATAGGTAAAATAAATGAACAGCTTATTTTATTAGTTTAAACATGATACAAGCACACTAAATGATACATATTTTACCTACCTGGACTCATTGATAGAAAATTTTCAAGTAAACAACATCCACGTTCTTGGCATTAGCTTGCCAAGAAATTTATATGTTGATTAAGGATAATAAATTTCGGCTTTCTCTAGATGCCCTCACCCCGGTTCACAGAAATTTGGTATTACTATTTTTAGATAAATGTTGGTGCAATTTATCGACCAAACTAGGGATGAGTTCAAATCATCCTTTCCACTTGAGGGCAAATCTTCTCAGCTCTGCAAATTTGCCCCTTTGAAGCCCTCGGTTATCAGTGCTTGCTCACCCAAACATTGATTCTTTAATTCCAGAAGAGAAGCAGATTATTTTTGATTTCTTAAGTTCTTTACTAAACTCGATATCGGTTTCTCTTCTTGATCCCTTTCGCAATTTGGATGAATTAGTGGCGGGACTCCACAATTTCCACTCATCTAATTTGGAAGGGCGTCGGGAGTCGGAGTTGCATTCCTCACAAGCCCATATTGTGCAAAGCGGTATTTGGAGCCAAATCAAATCTAATAGGAAGCAGAAAAAAGCATCTAAGATCCCAAATGGCCCTCCTAGAAAGAGTTGATATACTCCTCCTGTTTCGGGAGAGTCCTTTTGCTTTTTGACTGCAGTTAATCTTTGGCAAATCTTTTTGTCCCTATTGATACTGCTGCCCATAGCAGATTTGCTGATGCGCTTGTTTTGCATATGGGTTGCTCTATTGTGATGCTGCCCGGATGTGTGGCTTTGGCCAAAGTTAAGAATGCGAATAGCCCTTGGTGATGACTGAGTCTATTCTTCTTGCACTTATCTTTGAATGGAAGTTACACGTATTTGTTTTGGTGGCTGCGTTCCATGCCTGCTCTTGATGAGATTTTGATGCTGGTGTCATGATTTTGTGGTTCTGTTGCAAAATTGCCTAGGTGTTTATACACTATAAGACTACATTCACATTATTTTTGTTGCTGGGATCTTCTGCCTCTGGTGCCTTTGTATTTGCCTGCTATTGGGATGCTAAATGAAACTGTATGTATCTCCGGGGCCAAAGAATCCTGGGTTCTTGGAGATCTCGGTTTGTTGTCAAGCAGGGATAGGAGGCGGCAGTCGCCTTCTTTGAGGCTTGATGTATTTAATTAGCTGAAGCTGAGGTCGTGGTGGTTGCTGGAGAAGGCTTTGCTAATGTGGCTGCGATTACAGCTTGAGTCAGATTGCTGCGCTGAGATTAGGCTTGGTGGCAACTTGCTAATGTTGTGGAGGGCTGGTTGAAGTGCTGTATTGTGATGAGATGCTGAATGCTACGCTGCTGTGGTGCTGTGTTGCAGATTACAGAACATGAGGCTATTTGCTATATTGCAGATTGCAATGCTGTGTAATCGGCTATGGAGCTTATATCGGCTAATGCTGCAGAGTAGTGATGCTTTGATCTCGCTGTCCTTCCTGTATTGGATTCAGATTGTTAACTAGGTAGGGATATCTTCTTAGTGCAGTGATAGTTGGCTATATCTCAAAACCATGGCTGAAATCTCACTAATGTGATCCTTTGGGCTGGAACTTTCTGCATGCATTGAGTGGCACTGAAGCATTTAGTTGGCTCTGCCTGTTTCGTGTTGAAGCGTTGCTCTTTGCCCGGTGATTCGCGGCTGGATGAAAGACTCTGGTGCAAGTAACCGTAGTCCTGGATGAGTTGTCAGTGTGAGATGATTCTCGCGATGTCCTATGGGGGTGGAACCATGGAACCTGCTGTGATGGCTTGCTGCTCAACACATGACAATTCTTGGCCTCCTAGAGGTCTCTTTTTGTGTTTTTTTTCTGGTGTCATTTAATGTACCAAGTTGCTCGGGGTATGCCCGGATTCTTACGATGGGAGCACTGATCCTATGGACCACCTAGATCCCTACCAATATGAGTTTCCAAGGCCTGGAGGAAGTGGCAATGTGCTGATATTTTCCCCTCACCTTGAAGGAGGATGCCTGAATCTAGTTCCATTGGCTCCCATCAAACTCGATCTTGAGTTTTTGGGATCTCACCGATCTCTTCTTAGCCCAATACACTTCCAGCTGCCGAGAAAAGAAATAGTTGTGGCATCTCTCTCACATCAATTAGAGACAAGGAGAGAACCTAAGGAAGTTTCTAGAGTAGTTCGCGGCATGAACTAGAAGAATTTCCAAGCTCACCGAAAAGATGAAGCTTGGCAAATTCATGCGACTTCTTTAAGCACCTGCCCCACAAGAACCAGCAGACTTTTCGAAAAGTGGAGGCAATCACCAGAGCATATGTGGCTGCCGAAGAGGCTAATGAGACGAAACATCCTGAGAGGACCGACCAGCCTCACTCTTTTCTGGCTAAGGAAAAGAGGAAGATCGGTGACAACGACAATCCCCACCGGAAGCAATATAAGACTGGAGCATTGGATAAGAAAGATAATAGGCCCGTCAACCTGACTCCACTGAATGACACATGAGTTAACGTTCACATACAGATTCGTGAAAAAAAGTTCATTAAGTGGCTAGAGCCACTGAAGAATATGGAGGGAGGAAATCCAGCGAAATACTACAATTTTTATCGATCACCGGGACACACCATGGAGAAATATAAGATGCTCCAGCGGGAGATTAAATAGCTAATTTAGTGGGGCCATCTCACTAGGTTCTTAAGGAACCCCGGGCAGAGTTCAGACACCTTTGGCAGAGAAAGGTCAGATTTGACCCAACTATGGAACTAGATTGCGATTGGAGTGGTTAACATGATAACAACCCGACCACCCAAGACCCACCAAGCTGATCACAAGGAGAGGCAAGTTGGACGCAAGAAGAAGAGAGTGGAGGAAAATGTCATTAGCTTTAGTGATAACGACATGGCTCAAGTAATTTTCCCACATACGGATCTCCTCATTGTATATGCACTCGTTTCAGACGGTATTGTGGACTACAAAGTGAAACAAGTTTCGTCGATAATGGAATCTCCAACGATTTGTTTTATCTCGATGCGATCTTTAAATTAGGTTTAAAAAAGAATCAACTAAAATTGACCGAAGGGCCGCAGTATGGCTTAAATAACGAACCAGTAGTTGTCCAAGGGACAATACAATTAGAGGTCACCCTGGGCACATACCCCAGAACGGCAAGTCGTACACTTACCTTTCTTGTTATTAACTTGCCCTCTGTATACAACGCTATCCTAGGCCGGCCCTACTTAACAAGATTCGGAGCCGTCACCTTAATACCGCACTTAAAAATAAAATTTTCAATAGCATGTGATATCGGTGAAGTGCTGGGTGGCCAAGTGATTAGATGGACGTGCTACATGTTGCTAGTAGCCCCAGGTGGCAGCATAAGGCCTGCAGGAGAGTTGGACCATTAAGACGAGGTGACCCTATAGCAGGCGCAGTTCGGTGAAGTCACCAACCTAATACCATTGAATTTGGAGGACCTAGATAGGGGGCTCGCTCACTGAACCCCTACATGACGAGCTGATAGCGTTCTTGAGGCAGAATACGGATATCTTCACGTGGATTCCCGGTAACATGCCAAGAATTTTGGCCGAAATAATGGTCCACAATTTAGATCTCAATCCCGGCCGTAAGCCCGTCAAGTAGAAGCGGAGGAACCTTTTCGTTGAGAAGCTCGTAGCCATCCGGGAAGAGGTGAAAAAGTTGCTGGATGCCGACTTTATCAAGGGATTCTAATACCCGAATTGGCTCTCCAATGTCGTCCTGGTCAAGAAAAGTAATGAAAAATGGTGGATGTGTATCGACTTTACCGACGTCAACAAGGCCTACCCAAAGGATAGCTTCTCTTTGCTTAGGATTGACTTACTTGTAGACTCGACTTCTGATCACGAGCTGCTGAGTTTCATGGACGTGTACTCAAGCTATAACAAGATTAGGATGAGCCCAGAGGACGAGAAGCACACTTCGTTCTTGACCGATCAAGGCACCGATTGCTACAAGGTCATGCCTTTCAGTCTAAAAAATGTGAGCGCAACTTACCAAAGCCTCATGAAAAAAATGTTCAAGAAGCAGATCAACCGCAATATGAAGGTGTATATAGAAGACATACTCGTTAAGAGTAAGACCACCAACAACCATATTCGCGATCTAGTTGAATCCTTCAAGGTACTTCATACATACCGGATGAAGTCAAATCCATCAAAGTATGTCTTCGGAGTATCCTCAGGAAAGTTCCTAGATTTTATTGTCCTCAGTGAGGGATCGAAGCAAACCCAGAGAAGATCAAGGCTTTCATGAATATATCTCCGCCACAGAGTGTCAAGGATGTCCAGAAATTAGCCGGAAGACTGGCGGCACCGTTTTTTGGAAAAGTCAGGAGACAAGTATTAGCCTTTCTTGAGGCTCGAGGGAAGCGAAGTGTGCAGTTTCGGTGTACGAGTGCCAACCACCTTTGATGAGTTGAAGACGTGCCCAGCGATCCCTTTATTGTTATCGCCACTAAGAAGGAGAAGAGTTGTACCTCTACCTGGCAGTATAAGAGGTAGCTCTTAGCTTAGTTCTCATACACCATGATTCCGACACATAGCGGCCGGTCTACTATATGAGTAAAATGTTGACCAGTGTAGATACTCGCTACCCACATGCTAAGAAGTTCGCTCTGGCACTCGTCTTCTCAACCCAAAAATTGAGACCCTATGTCCAAGCTTATCGCGTGATCGTTCTAACCTTTTTTTTTTTTTGGTAAGCAAGTATTTTGGATTAATGGGAGAAAAAATTACAAATCTGATGTTTTATCGCCAAGTAACGTGACTTGGGGATAAAACATCTTCTTTGGCAGGGCATACCCCGAGCAACCTTGGTACATCAAGGTACATAAGAACCTCTAAGAGCCAAACATTCTACATAATCAATAGAAGATGAAAAAAATACATCACTGACCCGGAGAACGTAGCTTTCCACCCCCCAATGACGAGCGTACTCCGACAATCGCCGGAAGATCCTCTCCAAAAAGCACAACGATCGATCCGCACTCCGGCAAGGAGTACTCCGCCGCATTGCACTCCGTCCAAAATCTCTCAGGACGATACGCGATCCAGCAAAGGAGCACAACGGCACATTACTCCGTCCAAAATGCGGTCAGAAAGTACCACTCAGGTTGCTGACACTCGGTACCAAAGCGATCAGATCTGCGTCAGTCAGAAGCAAGCACTCTGTCCAGTCCTGGCAAATGCACTTCGGAAGCCATACGGTGAGTCCGTCCAAATCATCTCCGGCCATAGTACTCAGGAACTGCGCAAAATATGCACTCAGGATTAATGCCACTCCGTCCCCTCCGACAATTGATGAAATGAAAGCACTCGCCCGAAGCTTGGAGAAGGAAAGCGACCCAAACACAAGTCATTAGTCCAACAAAATAAAGGGCCCGATAGATCCATTCCCTCCGTCCATCAACAAATGAATAGCCACGAGAGGCCCTTCCGGCTTTAAACCACTCCGGCAATTGACATGCAATCAGCCACTCCGTCCTTAAAGGGGGCAAGGCCACTCCGGCCAAAAGTGACACAACGCCACTCCGGCCAAAATCCACTCCGTCCATACAAGACACAAGGCCACTCCGGCCTTAGGGGACACAAATCCATTCCGGCCCAAGACCAGCATTAGTGCAAAAACACCATTGCACAAGTCGGCATATGCAGGATTATGCATGAGAGGTCCGGTTTTTGGCAGCTTTGCGCCGTCTCCCAGACTTGTACTGACTCCAGGATTCTTCATTCGGGGACTTAATAGCATTACCGTGAAGCCCAGCTAAGAAATCACTCTGATTCCCATTCAGGGGATCCGGCCACTTTAAAGCCGAATTCAGCAAGGAAGACAGGAATCCAAAAACAACCTACTCCTCCATTGGAGAGAATGAGGCACTATGGGTTTTAGTGGATTCAGCTGTGAAAACTAATTGGAAAGCCCACTTGAGATAGGCTTCATTGGGAAACCCAAATTCCGCCACATCACGGGAAGGCAGAGGCGGAATTTACTAAAGTTTTAGTACATCTGCCACGTACTTGTCAGAAGTCCTTAACAAAGATTACATTGTTATGCTGCGAGGGTGACTTGGAATAGTTGACTAGAACCATCGAGACCATGAGTGGCTTTGAAGAGCAATCGACGGATCCTTCTCATCGGGAACCACATCTTAAAGAAGCAGATAAAGTCGATTTACAATGGGAGGATTTGGAGCCACGGCCACAATCCCTCCGAGATGACACAATGGGGTGATTTTCAATCAAGTGATCAAAGGCGAGGCTTAGCCGCCGGCGAAGTTAGACTTCAATCCATATTTCCGGGCAATCAGCGCGATAGAATCGGGAGTAATTTCGGGTCAACCGATGACAAACCACATTCTCGGCGACCCCGACAATAGGCATAGGCCTGAGCTAGCGTATAGAAGCGACGGTGCTCTTAGATCCACGCCACATTCCCCCAGCCAGGGATGGTCCGCGAGCCCCTGGCAGGCGCAATCGAGGCCTCATCGGAGATGAAGAACTACGGGAGGATCAGCAGCCTGACACGGCATTGGCGGGCGAGCCACATCCCGACAACATGGCCATCTAAGGCGGCGGCCTCCATGACCCCTCGGCCCGTGCGAAATTCCGAGGTGAAGTCAGGAGAAAGAGCGGTATTGAGTGTCAACCCCGGATCGGCATTTTCCACGGTGAGTGGACATCTACCTCGGCGAGGGTTCACGATTCACATCAAAAGCCACCTCACAACTATCCCCGGGAACTCCATCCAGGATTCATCCTGACGAGCAAGATTCTGTGAGCCTCCTTGCCAAGATCGGGAGAAGTCGCGACCTTACTCCTGAGAGTCCCATCGGGAGTATAGGATTAACCCCATCGGCCATCGGGAGAGGCGGAGCCTTGGGCCGGAGATTAGGCCTCTTTAATCTATTACGAAGGATATTAGCTATGACTTTTGAGTGATACTCAACATCAATTTCAACCACCTTTGAGGATGCATCAAGCAAGCGACACTTGATCACGAGTTTTGTTGGATGAGGATCATCAAGTTTCAGCTCAACACGCGATTTACAATGGGAGGATTTGGAGCCACAGCCACAATCCCCTCCGAGATGACACAATGGGGTGATTTTCAATCAAGTGATCAAAAAGGCGAGGAGAAGCCCGGCCAGCAGAATTAGACTTCAATCCATATTTCCGGGCAATCCGCGCGATAGAATCCGGAGTAATTTCAGGGTCAACTTCGACTGACAAACCACATTCATCAATGACCCCAAGAATCCGGCATAGGGCCCTGTGAGACTAGCTGTATAGAAACGAGCATTGCTCTTCAAGATCCACGCCACATTCCCCCAAACCAGGGATGGTCAAAACGAGCCCCACAACAGCGCAATCAGGCCTCATCAGAGATGAAGAACTACCAGGAGGATCAGCCGGCACAGCATTGAGCAGGCGAGCCCTGTCCTCAGCAACATGGCCATCTAAGGCAACAGCCTCAACAGCCCTCAACCCGTGCGAAATTCCAGAGTCAAAGTCCGGAGAAGGAAGCGGTATTGGTGTCAACCCCAGATCAGCATTTTCCACCGGTGAGTGGACATCTACCTCAGCGAGGGGTTCACAGTTCACATCAAAAGCCACCTCACAACTATCCCCAGGAACTCCATCCACTGAGGATTCATCCCTGACAGAGCAAGATTCCTGCAGAGCCTCCTTGCCAAGATCAGGAGAAGTCGCGACCTTACTCCCTGGGAGTCCCGCATCAGGAATTATAGGATTAACCCCATCAGCATCAGGAGCCGGAGCCTTAGGCCGGAGATTAGGCCTCTTTAATCTATTCTGAAGGATATTAACTGCCGGCTTTGAGTGATACTCAACATCAATTTCAACCACCTTTGAGGATGCATCAAAGAAACGACATGATCCCGAGTTTTTGTTGGATGAGGATCATCAAGTTTGACTCAACATGCACCTCGCCACATGCACCGATGCATAGAGGCGGTTTGGGGATCACACGGGATTGTTTCCCAATCCCACTGGGCAATCCAACTTAAGCCCGCCGGAGTCCGTAACTCAATAGGGACATTTGTTAGAGAAATCACACAGAGGGCAGACATGAAAGAATCGAGTCCAAACTCAAGCCCGGAGACCATCTCTTGAGGAGGATAGGCGACTTTTTGAAGACCCATGATCCTCTTGCCAAGCAGTGCTCCCGATGTAATACGGAGTCAAATTGAAAGAAAAACAGACCCTTACCATTGAAAGCAACGTGCCTCAACCCAAACCTAGCCCAAATTCTACGGGCGATGCCACTGACCGCCGAAGAGTGGGGGAGGATTGCTAGGGAAAAAACCCACCAAAGTTGAGCCCCAAATTTGAACATTGCTTCACAACCTCACTTCGGAGGTGATGAGGGTTGTGGGCGTCACCAGCGAGAACAAGGAGGAAAGTATTTAAGAGGGCAAAGATCGGGGGACCTTGGTCCCAGCAATTTGAGCCCAAGATTTTGGCAAGAGGCATGAACGAAATCGGGGTTCGAAGACGGGCTAATTAAGAACAGATATGGATGTTACCTTGGCCACAGGAGACGTTGCAGGCGGTAACGGCAAGCCGCAACCTAGAGCACCAGATTCCGGCGACGGTGGGATACAAGTACCGGACACCACGCCCTCAACCTTCGCAATGAATCGCATCGTGGCCAATCGGGGGCGAGCTTTATCTGGCAAAGGCGGGAAGTCATGCGCACCATACAGTTTCGACTCTGACTGAGAAGGGAGAGAAGGGATCGGAAGAGCAGGGAAATCGGGGTCCGAGACTTGGGCAAGGTGAACCCCCAAGAGGCCGGCCATGGCCGGCGGTGGCGCCGCCTGAGACGGGCGGGCAGCAGATGGATTTCAAAATCGAAATTTGAAAATCGCCCTGTCAGAGCGTAATTGTCAAAGCCCTGTCCTTCAAATTTGATCGTTCTAACCAACCAACCGCTGAAGGACATCCTTCAGAAACCCGATGTTTCTGAATGGCTGGTTAAGTGGGCCATTAAGTTAGAAGAGATCGACATTGAATTTTGGCCTAAGCCATCTATCAAAGGGTAGGCCCTGGCTGACTTCATCGTCGAAGCCACTACCCTGATCGTTCATGAGTACCACGCTAAGGACGTAGATAATCACCCAGAAGAGGTAGAATGGGTTCTCAACAAGGACGATTCGTCTACCAGCTCAGGTAGAGGTGTCAGAGTGGTCCTGAGCACCCCGGACGGGTTTGAGGTGAAATACTCCATTAAACTCAATGTTTCAGCCACCAACAACATTGCCGAGTATGAAACTCTATTAGCCTGATTACGACTAGCCAAAGAGTGCTCAGTTAAGCGACTGACTGTCTACAGTGACTCAGAATTAGTTGTTAACGAGATCAACGGAAACTTCTAGGCGTGCAACCTTTTCTTGGCTAGGTACCTCGCTAAGGCAAAGGACGCAATTCGGAGATTTGATAAGCTGAACCTGGTCCGCGTCTGCAAGACTGAGAACTAAAAGGCTGACCAACTCGCTAAAGCGATAGTGGCGAAAATCTAGGAACAGTACTCAAGGGACATGAGGAAAGTTTTGAGGACTCTCAGCATGGAGGAATAGGAAGCAATGCAAGCCTCTGACAACGAAAACTGGATGACGCTGTACTGGAGGTATTTGGCGGACGGAACACTACTGGAGAGCGTGGACGAGGCTAAGCGGATCAAAAAGATGGCTGCCTAGTACACCATAGTCGACAGAAGGCTGTATCATCAATGATACATGACTCCGTACCCCGGTGTCTAACTCCTAAGGAGGCCAACTACGCCTTAAGTGAAGTCCACATCGAGAATATATGGATCACACATTAGCTGCAAGAACCTAGCGTTTAAAGTCATGCGCCAGGGATATTATTGGCCAACAATAAGGAATGATGCCCTGGAGTTTGTGAAGAAGTGTAAAAATTGTCAACTCTATGACAATCTTCACGACCAGCCGCCTACTAAGTTGAAATCCCTCCAAGCTCCTTGGCCTCTGCGCACTGGGAAATCGATATTCTCGGCCCATTTCCCATCGCGATCGGGCAGATGAAGTTTATCAGGGGTTAAAGTCGCCTCGCTGACCAAGATCATCGAGCACAATGCCCCTGAATTCGTTCGCCAGTTACCTCTAGTACGGCGTCAAACAAATACAATACCGATATAATAACATTGTACAACAAATATAAAACCTCAACACATCTAAAATCCATCACGTTTAAGCTCCAACACCCAGACAAACAAAACTAATCAACACAGGATCCTAAATCATGCCACAATTATCCCGTGGCTCCAGTGTTATGTCTCCAAACACAACATCGGATATAGAGAGATGCCACTAGATACCTAAAGCAAATAATAATAACCTGCGGAAGTATATACATATACATCCGTGCACAGCGGACTACACTATCTAATCAGCCATCATTTTTTTACAATATACAATAATAAGTCCAACAGAAATATATATATATACATCCTCTCAAAAGTGTATAAAACCACAAAATAATAAGTCTTCAACAAGATCTTCCAAATCCCATGGCTATCCATCTTTTAGCCTCTGCTCCGTTCCATCTGGTGCAAGCTTGTGCTAATCTGAAGGAAGAAAAAAGAAGTAAAGAGTGAGCCTAAAGCTTAGCAGTGCACAATATAGCAAGAATATACGCAGTATACTCAATATAAGCCAGGTGGAATGAAACATAAACATGATGCATAATGCGTAACGTAAAACATAATCGAATACATTTTCGGAATTCAAATAGCTTCCACATTTTATCTTTGATTCCTTGAGGTTCTAAATTATGCAGAATTCTTCATTATCTTTTCGGGTTTGAGCTAGTGGGCCTTATTAGCCAACGGAGTAGACAATCAAGAAAAGAAATATGTACATACCCCACAATTCTAAGGCACTGCCACGATATCTCAATTTTAACATCCCATGGTGGATGATATGTTTTTCGCCAATATACAATACCAGATAACAGATACACCAATAGAGTGTCTCTCATGGTCAAGGAGCATTCCTCGATATACTACTGAAGTATCCTAATACATGTCATAGAATATTACCCTTCGAAATTCAAATCCTTATTCCAAATTTCAGAATTAATTATTCTTTAAAGGGAGATCTCCAAATTTTTATATAGAGTTCTCACTCTCTGGAGAACGGATTATCAAATATAACAAATTGTGGAGTCCTTTAAAAGCTTTGTATATCTTGCCAAGTCTACATACATATACAGATGCAGAAAATCATTTCTTATACTTTAAGTTTTCAATGACTTCAATTATATGTATAATTTAACATGATATTTGGATGAGACAGAAATTTCTTACCAAGTCGGGCCGAACATGACTTTAGAGCTCCCGAATGAAATACCCTTCACAAATGGTTGCAATAATATTTTCCAGAATATATAATTAAACATATGCAAATATATATAACTTAAATAACAATTAAACATGGTAGAATTATACAAAATATTGCTTAATTTCCTTGGATGAACAGTGCCCAGGGGTTCTGGGGTGCCGTATGTGCAAGATCAGACACCTAACAGAAATTTTCTACATTCAAAACATGGGTTTTCATTATCTCATGCTAAAACATGTATAAGACTCAAAATAATTGTTTAAATAAGGTCCGGGCGCAGATGAACAGTACCGGTGAGGGTTAGGGTTTCGGAATTACACAATTACCACATAAAATCATCAAATCGGATAACAAATTGATGATTACCTATGCCCAAATCGTGGGTTCCCCAAAATATGTGTGGGTCGGGTATCGGGACAATAATACCCAAGGGGGATCGAACAAAAAAAATAGAATGAAAACTGTATAGATGCACTTGTCTCGACCCGATCTATCACTTCTCCAACTAGCTCGAATTCAAAATTGGACCTGAAAGTCTCGATCTCCACTTCCTCTCTCTTCTCCTTCATGCCGCTTCTCTCTCCTACGTGGCTCTCTCGACACATACAGCCACCATTGCTCGTCGCCACTGTCACGTATGGCCGTTGCCGGCCACCGTCGACCAACCGCACGCTGCCTTCTTCCCTAGCAAACCCTCCTCTCATCTCTTTTCTTCTTTCCCAAAACCCGCCTTGCTTCCCTGTTCTTCTGCTTCTATCATGTTATTATTATTATTATTATTATTATTATTATTATTATTATTATTATTATTATTATTATTATTATTATTATTATTATTATTATGTTTTCCATTTCTTTTATTCTAAAGCCCAATTCGATACTCGGGCAACAGTATGGGCACACTTTGGGTGCCGATCTGACTAATCTGAATATCTTTCAAAAATTTATAATATTTAATTAATTTTTGTCACACTCAAATTATCCAAAATAATAAATAATCCAAATTAAATCTGAAATATTACATTTTCCCTCACTTATAAAGATTTCGTCCTCAAAAATTAATAAACTTCAAAACTCAACAATAGGGAATAGTCCTCCCAAATCACCTTCGCATTCCCAAATCACCTCTTGGTGAGACAATTATTCCTAGGGAACCTTAACCATTAAATTATACAGATTCTCAACCAGGATTGAAACCTTACCATAAGACGAATTCCTAAGCTCCCACAATGGTTATCCCGATCACAAACCTACTTCCTCAGCTATCGGTACATGAGAGACATCACGATAATCCACCCAAATCAAAAGATAAGCCTAATTATTGTCTACCTGTCGACTTAATATAAAATCTCAAACTAACAAACGAGCTCTCACCACGGTACCTCCTAAGTCTTGAGAATGATCATCAACTTGAAACCTTAATCCCATTTTGAAATTTCTGAGCTAGGAGCCCACATGCTTATGTTGCGCTACTCTGATTAGCCATTCATTAGGGCATTAAGAATCCTTTTGCAACACGTATCCATTGATTTATATCGGACATCCAAATTATCCAGTAGCTAGAGACCTAAGAAAAATCCCAATGATGCAGATACAACTACCCCAAAGCCTAAAATCACCAGATTACAATCAACTAAGGGAACACAATCGAAATAGTCATCTAAAAATTTCGGTACCAACGCAAGCTACCACCAAAACCTTGAATCTCGAATACTTAGCAATTTATCGTCTCGTCGGCATACCGGCGAGTCAAACTATTTAATCCAAATGTATTATCCAAATCATGATGAATGGGCTATCCTAGCCCGTCAATTCCACAATTAACCAAATGGTGTCTCTAATTCTTGCTACCCTAACAACCCTAGAACTGAAACGGTGAGGGCTTCTCGTCTCCTAATTCTATGACCTCACTATTTAGAAGGCAACTCTCCTTTCTAAAACCAGAGGCAGAGCACCTCTTCACTTAGATATTAGGAGTTATTCGAGATTCACCTTTCAATAACTCCTATGATGCATCAAGATAATACTCAGTCCTTAGGATCAGCTAGACAATAATCACATCCTATAAACCCTCAAAGCAACGACCCCAATTACGAACTCCAAATCACGGTTGGGGCAATCCTAATCATGGGCTTCTCCCCCACTTATCAAAATGATAACCATCCACAAATGATGTAGGAAAGGCATAATCATAAACCTTTCTCAAAGGTACTATATTCTACTATAACATACTTGATCCATCAGGATCAACCCAAACAATATGGTTGACGGTTAACTATTCAATCCTTGAAAGCTACTCCCACCTATCTCACTCTGACGGGTACCAATCGCTTCTAAGTCACGTGCTTTGCGGACATTGCAAATCCTCGAGGGACACTTAATAGATATATTATCGGATTGAGCTATGACCAAGAAAACTATGTACTCATGCAACATCGATTAGTCTCTCATAAATTAGCCGTCTCTTAAATCTTTACAGGACCACATTCATATTACCGAAGAATTCACATACCCAAAACAATATTTTTCCTTACTGAGCCTCACACTCTAACCTTAATCAAACACATGTCAAGCAACATTCCTAAACCATGACACAATCCTTAAACAAAGTTCACACTCCCTATGATTTCTCAAAATCATCGATGAGGCCATCACAATAATAGCCCGAACATGTCTGAAAGATTCAACCCATAAATTTTTTTTGGTAAGTAAGTAAAATAGAATTAAATTAAAAGAAAGTACAAAAACTATATTCTATCTCTAAGTATTTTGTCGACTTAGAGGTAGAATATAGACGTTAGGGTAGATTCCGAGTACCACCATGAAATATTCCATGATATTGAAAGAAAACATACAAAAGGAAAAACCATCCAAAGAACCATCATCCAAACAGGCCACGAGCCTTCGGCATAACCGGTTTAGAGCCATAGAATAGCATTAACATATCGACATTTTGCTGCAAAGTTGCATACCAGGCAAAAACGCAACATGTCATTCCGGCATTTACAACAATATGTTGCATACCGACAAATATCCAAACTAGGCTAAATGCATACCGACATTTTGGCAATCAGCAATAGGAGCATAACCCAACCCATAAAATTCACAGATATGCCAATGAATCTACAAACCTAGATGGTATTACCTGGACTTGTAACGATCGTGCCTTAATTCCTAAATGCTGTTGCTAGCACAACTCCTATTCATCTCAGATCGCCATTGTTTTGGTTACAGATCGGCCTTTAAAAGCTCCACATCTAGGCAAGAGGTCAAACGGTTCATCTATTCATTCACAGAGTTCGCTTATCAAACTATTAATCTTCCGAACACTCAAATTTTTAAAAATCCACAAGTAACCTTCACGGTTCATCTTACACATCTAAGATGTCCTAGGCATTCCCAAGCGGCCCCTAATCAATGCTTCCCTTTTTCCTCATTTTAAGGTGAAATTTCCCACTCCATGCGGTGTTGGAGAGGTGCTTGATGATTAGGTGACGGGATGGACGTGCTACTTATTCCAAGTCGCCCCTGCGGCGCCGGACCGTATGGGTGAAGACTTGAATCTTCGCAACGAAGCCACCCATTAGGTGAAGCAACCGAAGTAGTACCGCTTGATCCCACCAAGCCCGAGAAGTGTGTACACATTGGAGGCTCACTTACCACGGCCAACCGCGATCAGCTCATTAGCTTCTTTGAAAGAACTCAGACGTATTGACATGGGTCCTTGCCAACATGCTCGGGATACCAGCTGAGGTAATGGTCCACAAGTTGGGCCTTGATTCTGGTCAGAAGCTCGTCAAGTAGAAGCGCAGGAACCACTCTGTCGAAAAACTAATCGCTGTTAGAGGGGAAGTGAAAAGATTGCTAGATGCCAGATTCGTAAGGGAAGTCCAGTATCCGGACTGGCTCTCCAATATCATACTTGTAAGAAAGAGTAATGGCAAGTGGCGGATGTGTATAGACTTTACCGATGTGAACAAGTCTATCCTAAGGATAGCTTTTGCTCCCTCGGATCGATCAGTTGGTGGACTTCACCTCCGGATACGAGCTCCTAAGCTTTATAGATGCCTATTCAGGCTATAATCAAATCAGGATATATCTGAAAAATGAGAAGCACACCTCCTTCATGACCGATCAGGGGACATACTGTTACAAGTTCATGCCCTTCAGCCTTAAAAATGCCGACACAACTTACCAGCAGCTTGTGAACAAGATGTTTGATGCCAGATTGGAAGGAACGTGAAAGTGTACATTGACGACTTACTCGTTAAAAGCAGAATGGCCGATGACCACGTCCAGGATATCGAGGAAACCTTCCAGGTGCTCTAGGACCACAGGATGGCTCAACCCTGCCAAATGTGCGTTCGAGGTATCCTCCGAAAAGTTTTTAGGCTTCACAATGTCCTAACCAGGAGGAAATTAGGGCCATCCTCGACATGAATCCCCCGTAGACTATAAAAGAAGTCCAGAAACTCGCAGGGCGCCTAGCCGCCCTATCGCGATTTCTGGCCAAGTTTGTGTAGAAATACTAACCCTTCTTTAAGGTGCTCAAAGGGGCCAAGGCTTCCTAATTTCGATGGACAGACGAGTGCGAGGAAGCGTTCTGGGAACTGAAGACGTATCTCGTCAGTCCACCTCTCCCGAGTTCACCAACCGCAAACGATGATTTGTACCTCTACCTAGCCACGTCAGACATGGCGCTAAGGTCCATACTTGTCAGATAGCATGAGAGGAGACAGCGGCCTGTGTACTACGTGAGTAGGGTATTGACGAACGTGAAAACTCGATACCTGTAAGCGGAGAGAATTGCACTGACCCTCGTCTACTCCACATGGATGCTAAGGCCCTATTTTCAGGCACATTGGATTGTCGCTTTGACCAATCAGCCACTGAAGTCTATCCTCCAAAAATTAAAAACCTCCAGACAACTGGTCAAGTGGGCGATAGAGTTGGGCAGGTTCAATGTGGCCATAAGGGCCAGGCTTTGGCGGACTTCATCGTCGAAGCGGTGACCCCAGCTTGGACGTCCTGCACAACCCAAAGAATGCAGGATCACCGTACACTCCCATCTGGATCTTGAATGCCGACGGGTCTTCAACTCAAACGGGCAGTGAAGCTAGAGTCATGCTCAGAACCCCCAAAAGGGCAGAGATCAAATACTCAGTAGCGTTGACCTTCTCTACCACTAACAACGTGGCAGAGTATGAAGCCCTCCTAGTAGGACTTCGGCTGGCCAAAGAGTGCTCTGTGAGGGCGCTGATCGTGCGCAGTGACTCGGAGCTAGTGGTCAACCAGGTTTAGGGAGTCTTCAAGGTATCAAACCCTCAGCTCGCCAAGTACCTGACCAGGCCAAAGGCCGAGGTCCAAGTATTCGAAAGCTTCGAGATTGAACACATCCCCAGTGCTGAAAACTGGAAGGCCGATCAGTTGGCAAGAGAGGTTGCTGTCGGATCCCCGAAGCAATACACCAAGAACATGCGGGAGATCTTGGCCGCTCCAAGTGTGGACGTCCAGATCCCGAGTTGCTGTAGGTCGACGAAGACAGCAGCTGGATGACCCCATCTCACAAGTACCTGACGGATGGGATGTTATCAATGGAGGCAGAAGAAGCCAAACGGATCAAAAAGACGGCGGGTTGGTACGCGATCATTGATGGCAAACTATACCGGCGGGGATACTCAACTCCCTACTTGAAGTGCCCGTCCTCGTTACGGGAACTCCCTACTCAACCTCTACTACGGGGTCCCCGTTGAAGTGGGACTTCTCTGCCTACGGGTCGAATGCTTTAACCTAACCACTAACTCCCAGAAGCTCAGGGAATGCTCAGACCTGCTCTCGGAAGTGTCAGATGCAGCCTGCTTGAAAATGGCAGCCTATCAGTAGCGTATCGCGCGGTACCACAACAGACGGGTCAAAGCACGCTCGCTTGAGGTTAGAGACTTGGTCCTTCGAAGTGTAGAGGCGGTGGGAAAGGCCGCCAGCAAGAATAAGCTCTCCCCTAGCTGGGAGGGACTTTTCTTAGGCTCGGCGATCCTCTGGAACGGAGTGTACAAGCTACGTACCCAAGACTGCCGTCAACCTTAAAAAATACTACCAGTAGGCTCTCTCTCGGGGCCCAAGTAAGACACATGCACATCATGATGAACGCTTGTACATATTATGTGTTTCCATTCAAAAAAATTGGCTGTTTCTTTTATCCTGAATGATTGTTCATATGAATGTTTACATGTATGACACCCCAAAAAATGAAACGACCTAGACTGCCCCTAAGTCGGGTGGATCCTCATTTGTCCGTAAACTAAACCCTGGCCTCGCACCAAGTGGCCCACAAGTGACCATAACAAAACCTCGACTCCACGTTGAGTGGCCTCGAAACCTTGGCCTTGCGCCAAGTGGCCCACGAGCGGCCACGTCCAAAGACTCAACTCAGTGTTGGGCGGCCCGAGTGTAATATCCCAAATATTTTTTTTAGAATAAAAATTTATAAATTAGTTTCAATAATTATATTAATTACTGTTAGGATTAAAATCTGATCTTTTGACCTAATCAATTAAATAAATTAATGGATTGGGTCTGAATATTTGGATCATTAATTAAAATTTAGATTAAATAGTAAATTAATTATTTGTTGATAGAGTATATATATATATATATATATATATATATATATATATAAATGAATAAATAAAATATTAAAAATTTAGGTTAAGGTCTTAAATAGAGGTACTTAGATAACTAACTACATAATAAATATTTTAAAGATAGATAAATAAATATACATAAATAAATATATTAAAGAAAATATGCTAATGAATAATAATAATAATAATAATATTAATAAATAATAATAATGGTAATAATAATAATAAATATATTAATAAATAATAATAATAATAATAATAAATTCAACGAAGGAAAGAAAAAGAGGAAGAAAGGAAGGAAAGAAGAAGGAAAAGAAAGAAAAGAAAAAGGAAAGGAAAGAGGGAGAAGGGAAGAAGAGAAAAGGATGGAAAGAGAGGAGGAAGAGGAAGGCGGTGGATCCAACGACGGTCAAAATGAAAACCGAGGACAACCCTAATCGAATCCATTCGTTATTTAAGGAGAAGTTGAGGAAGGGAGTGGGGGAACAAAACCCTAGCCGTCGTCGTTGCTCTTCGCCGTTGCCGCTGCTCATCGCCGTCACATTTGTTCCTCGCCGTTGCCAATTTTTGTCGTTGAAGTCGTCGCCGTTGCCGATCGCTGCAGTTGAAGCCGTTGCCGTTGCCTTCGTTAGTTGTGCCGTCGTCGCCGTTAAACCCTAACCGTCTCTGTTCAACAGGCAAGTGCTCCTCTACTGTCGTTCTTCCCTAATTTCGCAAGTGAATCCCCGTTAATGTCATTCTCCTCTATTGCAAGTTTATTTGAGTTTCGTTTGAATCTGTCTATTTTGCAATGCTCCAATTCTCGCAAGTAAAAGTTTCTTGCTTGCTGATAAAGTTTTTCTTCACGTTTATAAATATCAAATCTCTAATTTCATGCTTTGATTTGGTGGTCAACAGTGGAAAATCGAGGGTTTCAAATTGGGGAAACCGAATGCAGAGCTTCGGCTCAGTGAGGATTCAACCGGCTTTTGAATCCGGAATGAATTAAGGCGTCGTAGATTAAGTAATGAAGTCTTGGAGCATCGATTTTTCATGTGAAACTCCGACTCTTGGGGGTTTCGGGTACCGTCCGGGAAACAGAGCATCGTGCTTGTTTCCTGCTGCTCAGCCAGGTTTCATGAACCGTGGCAGTGAGGGGGCTTCAATGTTTGCTTCTGTTAATTAAATCTTACCCTCTCATCTATTGATGTTATTAATTGTTGTATTGAATGATTTCGTGCATACCGTTTTCAATTTTGTGGTAAAATGAGTAATTGGGGAAAATCGGGCCTCGTTCAGTTCGGCTGCTGGGTGTGTGGCTGCGTGTGTGAAGCTTTGTGTAGGCGGCATGGTGAGAACGTGGGTGTACAGTCATGCATGTGGGCAGTAGGGTGTGAATGGGAGTAGCCATGAGTGTATGCCTGTGGGTTCGTTGCGTGAGCCGTGTGTGTGAAGGGCAGTAGAAGCTGCGTGAAGCACCTTGGGCCTGGCTGGGTGGTGATGGGTGGAAGCAAACGATGAGCAGTGGGCTGGTGTGTGTGTGTTGGGTTGGGATGAATTGGGCCTTGGGTTGAGTGGGTGTGTGTGTTGGGCTGAGTTGAATTGGGCCCTGGGTGATGTGTGTGTGTGTTGGTGAGCTTGCCTTGTGTGTGTAGTGTTGGGCCGTGGATTGGGCCCTTAGTGTGGGTATGTATATATATATATATATATATATATAGTGGTTGGGTTGGTATATATGTGTTGGTATATATATATAAAGATAAATAAATAAATATATATGGTGAATGTGTTGGTATATATATATAAATAAATAAATAAATATATATATATATATACATATGGTGGTACATATATGTATATATATGTGTAGGAATGTATTTGGATACAGATGTATATGTATGTTAATGTGTGATTATATGTGGATGCATGAGAATAAAGATAATAAAGAGCATCGAGGATATTTGTAATTTGTATATGTTGTGTGTATCAAAAAATATATGGGCGGTGTGCGGAATGGTATTAATTTGTATGAAGAAATAAATATTGCCAATTAATTTACCGGAACCTTGTAAAATTAATTGGGGATGGAATTTGAAATGAAAATATCATTGGCCTTAGTCGTAGGCATCGCTTCGAAATAAAATGGAGAAATAGTGAAGTAATTGAGCTGATCATATCTCGATCGATGTATTCTCTTTGAACGTCCTGAGATTTATTCCTTTGTGTTGGATTTGATTGTGTAAGTACGGTCTGGTCAGCACCGAACGACGTTCATATTATTGATGTTGCAAAACTTTCTTTGCGTTATACTCGAGTGTGTGAGTATTTGGATTTTTTTTTCCTACGGTCAAGATAAAGGAAAGCGTATGAAAACCCTAAGGTATCTAATCGAATGGGAGGCTATGACACCTTAGCGTGGTCTATACTTATCCGATACTGATTTCCGTATCATGGTGATAATGAGGTATGTTTATCGCAGAGGGATGCTTATAGCCACGTGACCATCGTAGGAGATGATATCAGGGATATCATTTGGCGAGGGGTATCGAAGATGGTATGAGCATGCTACGGGTACAGCCTCTAGAGGACTGTAGGGGTAGTGGGGATACCATGGATAACCTCATTGCACTTACCCAGTCGTTGGGGGCGTAAATACGCGGCCTTTGGTTCACGGTGGCAGAATAAGATCCAAGGAGATTCTTATTATCTCGTACAGTTGCGACCTCAAAATTGAGTTGATAATCAAATTCTTGATAATTCGTACAGTGAGTCAATAGGGATACTTATAACCTAGTGACCATCGTAGAGAATGATATATGGGATATCACTGGCGAGGAGTATCGGAGATGGTATGAGCATGCTACGAGTACAGCCTCCGAGAGGACTGTAGGGGTAGTGGGGATATCATGGATAACCTCGTTGCACTTACCCAGCCGTTGGGGGCGTAAATACGTGACCTTTGGGTCACTATGGTAGAATAAGATCCAATGAGATTTATTGTGATTTTTCATCATTGTTAATATCTCGTGAGTTTGGGATTCGGTTGAATCCACGTGTTATATTTTGTAGAATCTATGGATCGGATTTTACGTTATTCGGATTTGGTGGAATCTATGTTGGTTATCGATATTGATATTCAGGTCGTTCATACTAACATATGGACTGAGGAAATCCCCAATCATTATTGATGTCGGACTCCAGGAAATTACCGTTGTTTATTGGCACTCTTATTATCTTTGAGATGTGTGGATCAAGTGTGACCTATTTTGCCTAGAGTCGTATTTACGACGTGTTGTAACTTGCTCGAATATAGTAGATGGTTAGATTTATATTGAGATCCTGATAGTTTAATATCCAAGATTGTTATTATTGTGTACCATTTTTTATTACTATCACTTGCTGGGCTTTGGCTCATCCTTGTGTTTTATTGGCTCCAGATTAGACAAGTTGACACAATGATAGAAGGGATCGCGTGAGTAGACTCCAGGCAGAGGTGATCTCAGAGATTGAGGCTTTCAAGATAGAGACTTAAGATCTTGGTAGTTTAATTACTGTCCAACTTTTATTAGATTTCTCGTGAGGATGGATACATTTGATATTGAGGCCATTTATTGAAATTATTTGTCATTATTATGGATAATTATTTGATGATACATTTATGATGAACATGGATTGTGTCTTAAATGATATTATAGAATTCGTTAAAGTTGTTTGATGATGCGTAATTGCATGATTTCGGATGATTTGGGATTTTTACCGTGACGGTCCGAGTCGGGTTTGAGGGTCCGAACTCGGGTCGTCACACCGAGAGTGGGCATGTCCGAACTTTGACTCCTTGTCGAAAGGGCCCCAAGTGGCCCGCCAACCTGGCTTTACGCCACATGACCCAAGAGCAGTCATACCTAAATCCTGTCTCCACACCGAGGGGCCCATGTGGCCCTGAACACCTTGGTTCCGTACCAAGAGACCCAGCCGTCAAAGCCATTTGGCGTGGGAGCTTTTGAACTTCCCCAACATGTGGCCACCAGAACCTTAGGGGGTAAGGATGGCAAGCGTGCAACGACCTTCTCCTAAAGAAGAGAGCACCCTCAATCTATGATGGTTGTAGTCTAGGGCCATGCACACGAAAGCAACGACGCCTTGAGCGGGGCCGAGCACCTAAGACAAGCATCATGTGCAAAAAGGTCTAAGACCCGGAGTTCAGCTGCTGCGACCTGAAAAGTCGGCTGGCCCTTAGCATGACTCCACGAGACTAGCGACAACGTCCATTCTACTGGACCAAGCTTCCTACTAAATGCGCAAAATGCGATGACATCCTTCGACGAAGGGTGAGTATAGCGCAAGAAGGAGCCGAATTGGGGCATTGGCTACAATAGCTTCACAGCTTAGCCACCATGAACATATATAGCCACTCAAAGGGCTATACTACACTCTCAAAAGCATGAAAGGCAAGAAAGGTCGCTACTTCTCATTATTTAGGAACGAGTGATATTTCAAGGTGGCGATGCCGAATTGTAAAAATGGAATAGCTTTACAAAGACTAAGCCGATGGTCCGACCTCCTCTAGGAAGTTTCGCAGGTCGGATATATCAGCAGTGTTGGCATTCCCTGGATGGAGAATACCCACGAAAATGCTAAGAAGTGCGATGAAGATGATTCGGCGACACAGGCGGATGCCATCCCAAAATCTGGTGTCGTGTGCGAGGCGCATCTCCTCCGGAGTTGTAACTTGAGGTCGGTGGTGAGGCGAGATATATCATCCATCATGGAGATGGTCTGTTTCCTCAACCGTCGCCCTCCTGCCTCAGCTGCCCTGTCTCCTTCATGAGCCGTTCGGCTTCTCCTGCCAACCGCCTATTCTCCTCCCTCAAATGTTCACCCTCCAGACTCAGTCGCCCGTTCTCCTCCCTCAGTTGCTCGCTCCCTTGCATCGGTCGCTCGTTCTCCGCCTTCAAAAGCTCATTCTCCTCCTTGAGAGTGGCGGTCTTGATTGCAACACGCTAAGCTGTCTCCTACTGAGACTCCTCCCTAACCTGATGAACGTAGTCAAGCAGCTGAGCGTACACCATGGCAAGGAAGGGTGATCCCTCAAAGACCTGCGAGAACAAACAGATGGTTAACAATCCCGAAAATCAGAGCAAGCGGTGCAACACAAAGACAATACCACCATACCTGCGCCGGGGACGCGGCCATGCCACTAGGACCACGTCTTGCTGACAACGCACCCAGGAGCTCAGAAGGCCCGGCTGCCACCTCAATAGAACAAGGAAGCATCGCCGACCGCGAAGGGAGGCTTGGGGGCTCCGAATCCCGAGTCACCTCCATGACGAACACCTCAGGAACCAAGTTGGTGGTAGACAGATGGGGAACCCGTTCAGCTACAACCTCAACTTCAGCAGCAGCGCTTTCCTGAGCACACTTCTCTTGGGACGCCCTGGTAGGCGATCCAGTGGATTCCGGAGCCTGGGCAAAACCAAGCACGGTCCCCAGAGCATCAATTTCCTCTGCCTCCGCAAACGTCGGAGCATCGATGTCATTGACCGGCACTCCCTCAGCCGTCGCCCCGTGCGGCTACGCATCAACAATAGGGCTCATGGAGGACTCCGCGCCGTGGGGATCCCATATTTAGCTAATATGGGAGTAGGAATCGCCGAACGATCGGTCACCTCATCCCTTGACTCAGAGTCGGATACATGCACAGGATCGACGCTGAAGGCACGCACAGGACCCCCTGTGGCCTGCCTCTACGATCTCCGGGTAGAGGTGCCGCCAACTTCTCGTAGCCTCTTCAGTGAAGCCTCCACCTTCTCCTCGACGAGGTCTCCGGCAAAGAGACACTTTCCTTAGGGAGTTCCCTCGACGCCTTGCGGAGCACGATGGCGTTAGTCTTCTTCTTCTCCGAGCCCTGTAATTGCCCATTCGGACTCCGGTCCCCATCTCGTGGCCTCAAAAGTATGCGAAGTCAAATAATGACCCTAGAAGGAGAATGTCTTCATCTTCGAGCAGACTGTCGCGATGAGTTTTGCCAAGTCGCTCCTCTCCTCGATGGTCACAACATTACGAAAATACTCGGAATTGGCCCCCACGCGTTAGAGAGTTTCGAGTTTGAGGGCTCCTGCAAGAAGAAGAAACCGATTCTTCTAATTCATCACTGAGTCAGAGTTGGTGCCCCTGAAGTGAAAACCAGTGTGAGGGGACATCAAAATCCAATGTTCGAACTCAGAGAGGCGAAAGACTACCTTTGCCACCTTTGCATCAAACGTGCAAGAATAAAGACGGCCGAAAACGCACAGGGTTACCAAGTAACGAACTACGTCGGGGTGAAGCCTGGCCACCGGAATGCCCAACGCCTCGACAAGTGCATACTCTCGCACACCATGGGGTAGCGAAGCCCACCCTTCAAATGGTGTTCGTAGACAGAGATGAAACCCTTTGGAGGAGGTTGGCCCCACCAGCGGGGCTAGGAGCAAGGTAAACCCAATCGCTGGGGATCCCGTAGTCCACCATTAGGGCAGCGATGGTGCTCGCTGTCAGGATGGACCTAGTGTTGTTAACCCCGTGGCGAACGACATGAGAAACTCGAGAAGGAGAAGGAGATCCTTTCCTCTTTGCCATTGCTGTCTCTCTCTCAATAGTAATCCAAAAGCTTTCAACGCATGAAAATAGGAGAGAAGGGAGTTTCATCGTAGCGCCGCTTAAATAGGCAATGGAGTGCTAGCACGTGGGAAAACTAAAACGGCGTCTCTGTTAGCTGACTAGGCCACGTGCCCATTCAGTAGAAGCATTGCGATTCCCAAGTGACGGCCAATCATGACTCTTTGCTAGATGGCCGATCGACGTCACTTGAAACTGCCTGCTAGGATCCCAGCTGTCACAGCAGCATTTAATGCGGGAACCTTGAACAACAGGGACAACAGCGATGACATCGACAAGATTTTTGAGACAAGCATACGAATCATCCAAGCAAAGCAAGCAATAGAAAATAAACGACGCAACTAAGTATTAAGCTTCATTATATGATTTATTAATAACACTTTCTTTTATAGCAGCTTGCGGCTTCAAAATACAACTAATGGCCCCCTCAGGGCTCAGGAGGATCTGGAGTTGGGTACTCCGCCAGGTCCGCACGCGACATGGCACGTGATCTTTGAGAGTCTAGGATGCCGATGCAGAAGTTTGGGTCCTCCAGTGAGACTAACATCCGGCTGAGACGAATGTCATTCTGGAAATTCCTTTCCAATGCTGGACCTACATCCTCCGGCACAAGCCTCGACCTCAACTCAGTTTCCAGCCGCGTGCACTCTACTCCAAGCCATGCCCAGGTTCGCTCAAGGTCCTCCTGAAGAGTCAGTATGCGGTCCTGAGCCTGCATATTAGTACTAGTAAGCCTGGACGTCCTTGCTTCCTATTCTGCCCACGCCCCCTCGAAATATGCGGAGCGAGCCCTCGTCTGCTCAATCTCTCCGACCGTGACCTGCACCCTACTTCAAAGTCTTCAACAACTCTGACGACTCGATGTAGCAAGGGATCCGCCCTCCCAGGCCTACGACGCTGTGAAGAAGTTGATGCCTCCTCCCTCTCAAAGCTTGGAGGCGCCTTGAGAAATCGCATTGGGCCAACAATAGTGTCCTCTGAATGACAGCCCCCTGCTGCCACTGCCGCGCCAACCGCAGTCCCACCAGGGACCCCCTGAAGCACAATTGCCACTCACCAGCTCCTCAAAAGAAGATCCAGATCCTAATGACGAAGATGACCTTTCCGTCAAAACTGTAACATGAAAAGAGAAAGACAAAAAGATCCGAAATTAGCACAAAGCTTTACACCGTCAAAGTAGCAGTGGGGCACGTGGCTTTGGAGGGAACTCATGCGTTTAAATAGCCAAAACCCTTTAGTGGAACGGCATCGTCCAGAAGGCAAAGTGTGCTGGGAGAGAGCTAACAGGCTCCTTCCACGTGGTAGATCTTCGAAGCGTCGCGCCTTTCCAAAGAAGTCATTATGACTCGATGCCCCAAAAATCTCCCACGCAATCAATGCATCAGGCCATCCGTCGGATGTGACGTCTGCCAGCGACGTTTAACTTCCCCAAATAGCCAACGTCAGCAATCTCTCTGCACCACGTCCTCCCGTTGATGGTCAGCACAGTGACTCGAGGGAAGACGCCTATGAGAGTAGACTACGGGCCATTGGGAATGATCAAACGCGCAAGCTGAGACATGCGAAAAAAAAACCTGCAATCTGGGAGACAAAACATACCATACGGCAAAAAGAGAGAAGATTCATACGACAAGCGAAGAGAATAAAGGCAACAATTACTGCTTTTATTAATCAAAGTTCCTTTACAAGTACACAGTTCACAACAGCAAGAGTACACAAAAGAGGAAGAAGATATGGCGCGGGGCCTAAGCCCTAAAGTGACCGCCCCGGGCGCTTGGGGCATGGCAAGGGAGCACGATCCACATTGGATCACCACGGCTCCATCGCCTCATCCAAGTGTCGGATGCTTGGAGCCTTGTTAGGGACTATGATCAACACCAAGATCGCTCCAACGCTATCGCCGATAACCCAACAAGCCCAAGCATCCAAACCATCGGTGTTGGCCAGCTCTCGCAGACAAGCCCAATGTTAGCCGCAGGGGCAGAACCAACACCCATAGTAGGAGCTCTGACGAGGAAGTAGAGAACGTGTGCCCCCCGGCAGGGACTCCTTTCATCGCCTTCCCCTCCAGATGGGACATACGCTGGTTCAAGTGAAGTGGACACCATGAGCGATGCGCTACACCGGAGGCAAAGTCCCTCGAGATAGCTCTACCGTGATCCATTGCCGCATAAGTGATCACCATGGCTTGGAGGAAGGCGCACGACGACGACAGAGTGACCGAGCCACCATTATTAATATGAGGAACCACACACAGTATGGGCGTGAGGACAGTCTTCGTCAAGAGCTCCGGATCTCCAGCTAGCCCATTCGACTCCTTCATAGACTCCCATCGGAAGCGGGATGACCCAAGGCCTTCGCATCGCTCCTCCAAAATCAGTCGAGAGATGAGCCACACTAGTTGAAGAGTCCCCCTATTTATGGACGAGCTGCCACCTTACCGACATTCAATTGGGCATGCAACCCAATGGCTGGGATTCATGAAGAAGGAAAGTCATCAATGCCAACGTAACATCAGGCGTGCGAATCTAACCCTCTAGGGCATCGAATCACTGTGGCGCCTGACAAGCCTGCATAACTGCCTGGGGAAGGTGCGACGCCAGAAGACGACAAAGCCCGATGCATCTCGAGGAAGACGAAGCGGTGACCAACTGGACCCAAAGTGGACATGCCAGGCCACGACCACATGTCGGCCCAGGCATGGGGGGCTAGTGTTGGGCCTAGTACCAAAAAGACCCATAGAAATGCCAAGTCGAGTCCATGAAGCAACGACCCATTCAGCCAACTCCGCCCAATATTCAAAATAGCTTACGTGGTAGTCCAGTGTTCGTATCCAATTGGCGCTATATGCAACCCATTAAAGCGGCTGCAAGGCAATGGGAACAGAGTTGGGGAATGAGCCAATGGGAAAAAGGTTAGCGCTGTCGACCGCGGCTCGTGCCACTGTCCACAATTCTCCAGTCAATCCCAACGCGGGAGGCAGACCAGGTATGGCCTGTGAAGCACGGCGCCTCCCCTCCACCGAAAGGCGACAACCGACACGTCGGTGACCACCACTAGACAATGGTCGACGAATCCCAGCAGGAAGATTCTCGCGCCCAAAGCTCCATGTGATGGAGCCTATAAATCCCTCCTCCTTTTGCATGGGACGGGATTAGATTCTGAATAATCGACTCCACATCACGCGAGTTAAACTCTCAAACCATCCTCCAGATCCACTTTCTTAGCCTTTTCAGGCGACAAGAATTAGCCACATTCTGCGGTGCATCCAGGGAGCCAAGCCTCCCGTTACACACTCATCATTCTCCCCTCTAGTATTCACGCACTCTCTATGCGTTCACAACATATTTCCGCGCACCTTTAAGCATGTGCCTCTTTACGTTCATTGCGGAAAGTTACTAACTTGAGTGTTGAAATGTCTTCGGTGGGAGAAATCCAACCGGAACCCTAACCTCTTATTTGTTGTTTGTATTGTGCAAATTCTAGGTTCATAGAGACGAAAATCAGACCCGCTCAAGATTAAGCCATGATCAGGAATCCGAAAACTTCCTAATTCGTACGACAACTCAAAACCTGAGATGCAATAATAATATTGATCTTAGATAATGTCCTAGTATGCTTTGCTCGGACTCAAAATTCAAGATTTGACAATAATTTAGAATTAGATCTTTAATTATATAGACATTTAATACATCTAGTTACTGATTAAAAAAAGGTTGTGTTTATGCAAAAATAAGGATGCGTATGACTTGGAACACGGAGGATGACTATCTTCCCAATCATTCAAGAAAAAAATTAGGACAAATTTTCACTGGGAAGATTTCCCGGTCATCAAAGTATTGAAGAGGCCTTAGTTCGGTTCTCTTTACTAAGGCTGTCTTCGATTCCTCGCTTTCAAACTTTGTTTGTCTGTTTTTCCAAGTTGTGAACTATTGAGCGAGAAGAGATGTATACTAGGCATCGCAGCCCTGGTAATGGATACAGGTCTGGTGGTATGGGTTTGGGGATGGGCATGGCAGCCTCACGGATTTTACCCGATGTGTCGAATCGTGGTCATGGTGTCTACAACTCTGACAATCGGAACTCCAATCGAGGTTTTGGGCGTGGCCACCATCCCAAACCCTTTCAATCAACGCTGCCTCCGCCTCCTCGGAGAGGGAACCTTTTCCTTGAGGCTGGTCGGCTGGCCTTGGACTACTTGCTTTCGCAGGGTCTATTGCCTTCAGACGTGCTTTTCACCAATGGCAATTTGAGGAGCAATACTGCCGACTTCCAGGATCATTTTAGGTCACAAGGTGGAGAAAATCTTAATTCTGCAGTGGAGGGTGGCCGGTCATCAGCTCTAGCTCGTCTAGGGAATGTCACTCCTGCTGGAGTCTGTGGGAGGAGGTCTCCTGGTGATTTTGGCTCAAGAAGTTCCGCGAGAGAGTGGAGAAGATTTGGGTCCTCTAGGAGTTACAGCTCCGACTGGAGCCGTCAAGATGGAAAGGCTGTGCCTTGGTCTGATAAACCTGGCGGAAGTGCATCTCAAGATATGGAATCTGATAATGATAACGTTTCTGCCCCGCGGGATGTTAAGGAGGCAGATGGTGAATTTCACAATTCCCACTTGACCGACTTCTCTCGTGTAGATGATGGACTCCATGATTTGCAGGAGGAAACTGAAAAGCACCATTCCTCCGTTTATGTAGACTCGAAGACCAAGGCTGTTGACGATATTGCCAAAGGTTCTGATGGGCTGAGGGACATGAAGAGGGACACCGCCAGTAATCGTTCCATAGAGAAACAAACTTGTAGAGAGGAGTTGGGATATCAGCCATGTCAAGAAGAGGCTGATACTAAAAGTAATAGCGGCACTGATTTGCTCAAGTTTTGCAATTCTGCCAAGGTGCCCACAAAAACTCGTTCTTCCTTGGCAAATAGGAGCCCCAAAGCTGATCCTCTTCTTGTCGCCGAGAAGAGTATTACCAATGATACAGGACCTTCCGAAGAATTTATGGAATCCGTCCAAGATAACTCCATTAATGTATCCAAAGGTGTTGCGTTAAAAAGTCGAGCTCCAAGTTCGAGTTTCCTCGACTCTGACAATTATGAAGCTGCATCCGCCCAGTCCGTGGGGGATGCAGGAGGATTGTGCCCTGGTCATTCCATGGAACAGGAAAAGTACACGAAATCTCAGCCTTCTCTTGGTGGAACAAAACTATCCGAGCAAAGATTAACTGACGGGCTGCCTGAACTAGGAAGCTGCAGTTCTGTTGCAAAAGATAAAGGTGAAAAACGAGCTCTTGAAGATGAAGATGCTAGGGAGGGAAACAAGAAGGCTAAAGAATGGCTTTCTGTTACCCTAAATCAGGAGAACTTTCATCTATCAAATCCAGAGGAAAAGTGGTCGAGTTCACAGGAGAGAAGGTCTACATCTGTTGGGATTGAGATTGAAGC
The DNA here is from genome assembly GCA_033239525.1 of Nepenthes gracilis. Classification (NCBI taxonomy): domain Eukaryota; kingdom Viridiplantae; phylum Streptophyta; class Magnoliopsida; order Caryophyllales; family Nepenthaceae; genus Nepenthes; species Nepenthes gracilis. The sequence continues at coordinate 7,871,818 of BSYO01000029.1, forward strand.
TTCAGCCCGGGAGACCTCTACCATTGATCCTCTGCTTCCAGAAGAAGGTGCTGGACCATCTGTCGAGTTCACCGAAGAGAAGCAGCTTTTCCCAAGCTCATTTAAGATTTGTGACCTTAATCTCATGGAAGCTTCTGATACTACTGAGAATCGGGATGATCTTATTCTTATGTATCCCTCTATTTCTGCACCAAACAAAGGAGCACCCGTAAATATTGATTTGTCGATAAGTAACGTGAGTTTAGTTAAAGGATACAGTGAATGTGGAGGCAGTGGAAAAGATATTGAAGTGATTGATCTGGAAAGCGATACCTTGCATGAAGACGGAAGCTTCGACAATTCCATGAGAAAGTAAGTTCGTAACTTGGCATGTTCTCCTCTACACATTGCCATCTAGTATTGTATCGTTTTTCAGTACTGATTACATCACATGTGAAAACACTCTTTTGGTCTGCCCCTCCCCCAACCTTGCGCCCCATCTGTTGATTGACTTGCCCACGTGTTCAATCATACAGGATGCATGCTGAACTAACTGGTTTGGAGATCTTTCCAAGCCATGCTCAGAATTTGAACGAAAATCTACATCCTCAGGATGGTTATGGGCTCATGATCTCAGAGTTAATTGGAACAGACATCCCGGATTGCTCTTCAGTTCAGCCAGAGATAAATTCTCTGCACAGTGAGATGAGCCTGCATCATGGAGAGGTACCACCTTCAACATCTTAAAATTTGTTCAGCTAATGTTTTGAAATTTCCCGTCTTTGCCTTGTTGTCTACAAAGTTCCTTCAATGAATCTTAGACTTCCCTTGCACCCTAGCATTTGTGTCCTTGTTATCTTGTGTTATCATATATTGATGAACCCAGTTTATCGTCCGCAAGGCACTAGCTTATGCTTTTAGTGACATGAACACGCGGCAAGGTAACCACTTCTTTTACAGTAGACCACTGCCACTCTGGTGAGAAATTATTGGCTTCCACGCATTGAGTTGGAAGACAGGGAGAATGCCTGTTGTGAAATTTCACAAGTATTGAAAGTCTGAATACCTCGTGGTAATAGTATTGTTAGATTTTTATCACCGTTTGAGGCTTCTCTGAATCACCTATTACCACTTTCAAAATAAAAGCCTAGATTGCTATTATTATTTGTCTTGGTGAGATAATGACATTATAGTGCTAGATGCTCAATATGATGGCTGTGCATGCTAGATTATCTGATTGATTATCTCATTGTCTAGTGGTCTTAATGATAATGCAGTCGGCTATAAGGTGGAGTTTTGAAATTCTTGGAACTGTGTGACCAAGAGCTGGTCCTATCTGATGCTAGATCTAAAATGTGACGATGTACTCTTGACATGCCCCAGATTTTCTTGTACTCGTTATGGACAACTGCCCAGGAGGTCATTTCACATAAAATTATAGTAGCCATTTTTTGTCATGTAAAAGACATGGTGGATTACTAAATGAAATTTCTTTCCACCATCCTTCTTTGCTTGTATGGTGATAATGGATAATAGGGGGAGTTCTCTGTACTGTCTGCAAGCTGATTGATGGGAAGTTTGTGGTGATACATAGACTTCTACATTATTTGAGAGATTCATCTTTTGATGAACCATTTGTGGAGGAGAATATGGAGAGTAAGATCTAAAAGCATGTTGAATTTCACAAAGTAGTTAAAAAGGGTACCCTTTGTCAAGATTTTTTTAAACATTTAACTTTATTGTTGCACAATATTTCACTCAACTCCTGATACATCCTCAAAGTTTTATTGTTAATTTTAGAGCTATGATTTTGTTTGTTAGATATCAAATCCTTCATCCATAAGCTGGTGTTCTTTAAAATTCAAAGTTGAGGTGTTTCTAAAAAAGATCTAGTGCACAGGGCTTCCAAATGATGGGGTTTGAAAAGGGTTAGATGCATCCAACCTTACCCCTTATTGTGGTAGTTATGCTGGTTTGAACTCTTATTTCTAGATAATGATAGAGCAACCTTACTATTACATATAGTTTAGGTTTTTCCAATTGGCTTGAAATGATGGAAAAGTAAGGCAATATAAAGTTTGCAAAAGATAAGCAATTTGAAATTAGCTTTTTATATTTGTTACGCACTAATTGATTGTTTTAGAAAAACTTCCTCTTAAAGAACACCACGGTGGAAAGCGCTTTTCACATATAGTTGATGAAAGGTCTAATAACAAGTAGCGGCGAGTGACAGGTGGATGTACAAATGTAAATTTAGCAATAGGTGAAAATGTAACTATTAGTACCCAATCCGATATTTAAATAATATTCAAGATGTCTAGATCATAATGCCGAAAAACCATAACATCACATCTCAAAAACCTCAAATTAGAGAAACGTTCATCCATTTCATGAATATAAATCAAAGTCTACAACTTTATAAGACATAAAGAACTATAATCCTAAATATGAAATGACATATCTACTATTGTTTTACAACATAATACAACATACATAAAATCTAATTAAAGCAACTAGAGACTTCTTGCTATTCCTTTACATCTTTGCAAATTTATACTAAATCTCCAACAATCCTATAACTACTTTGACAGAATTTAACAAAATAACAAAGAGTGAGCCGAATGCTAATAAGTCATATAAACAACAATATAATACTAGTATGCTCACAATAATATATCGATAGGATATAAACAACCAACAATCAAGAGTAAGAAGACTTGAGATAACAACCGTATATTCCGAGGACATACAAACTAACAATTCGAAGGAGACCCAAGATTTTCACATCTGATGCAAGAATACCGAATCTAATCAATTTAGTACAACCGAGGTCATAAGCTACTAAAAGAATATCAGCAATCTCCTATGAACCTCACAATCGACTAATGGCTAACATATTTTCACCCCCTAGTGAATAACTCGAGATCATTGACATCCTAAGATCTTACATGTAGCCTACCCATATAGCATGTGGTGTAACGCAACCAACTTACATGGTAATACAGTGAGTAGATTCAAAATCTCTCACCAATATCCTATCGATATTATAATACGATAGTCATTTAACTATAAGTATTCCACAACAAAACTATAACCTCAACATCCATAGTGATATAGAAATCAGTGTCAAAAAACTATAAACTATATCATGGTGTCACAGCTTTCATATCCCTTGATATGAAAATGTTTTCATATAATTTCTTCAATCTTAACTATATCCATGAGTCAAAGAAAGTAATTCCAGTGCTCAATTCAGGTATCGAAAGCTAAGGATTAGAGTCTAAGAAAATAGGACAACTCTAAGAATCGGATAATAATTTGTGAGACTAGCATTCAAACACCAGGTCACATGCCAAATAGAAACTGGAATTTGAATGAAGCTCGCACGTCATTCAAACGGCAGAAAACCAGAACTGCAATTTTGGTTTCAAAACGGTAAAAGTTCAATAAACTCACCAATACTTGACTTCTACTTACGAATCAAAACTCTAACAACATCTTGGGAGTCTTACGCACAAGAATTGACAATAATTATCCATTGAAAAAAAATAGATCTGATCAGAGTTCAATGAAATTTAGAAATTAGACAAAATTGTCCCAAATAGCACTTTGGAGTTTGAACGTGGTATTAAATGTTGGATTAAAAATTGACAAAAAATGACTTCTAATTCAAATAATTTTTGAATACAGTTGATGGATGAGATAATTGATAAAAATATCTACCAACATATGTGAGTAAAACTGAATATAAACATGAATTTATACACATCATGCGATTACATAATTACTTCTATTTTCATGCCTTCTTTTTCATTTCTTCGTTAGTTTTCTGAAGTTATGTAAAATTTCACTTACACATTAACATGCATTTCAAATCAAACATACTAAGATTCAAATATCATGAAGGAAACCACAAGAATTATGTCATTTCATGATGATTTGGAAGAAATAAGAAGATTAATCAAAATTAGAGCATCCTTTCTTAAAAGAGGCATAACCTGAAACTCACAAAGAATTTGAACATGAAATTATGAATTCATGCAAGATTTACACTTAGATTTCTTTTTTACATAAAAGAATTCAAGATTTCTTCAAGAAATACCCAAAGTGTGGTATGAAGAAGAAGGTTGAATTTATTTCCAAAGGAAGAACATGAAATTACTAGGAAAGGATATGAACTTACAAGTTTAATGATCATTGATCTTCTCTATAATTAATTATCTTTAAATCTTTCAATATGGAAGTCTTTGGACCACTATCTCTTTGTTTTTCTGGATTTTCTCTAGACTTACTTTCTTTTTGGTTAGTTTATAAGAGATTTATAAGTGTTAATTGTGTAGCACAAGTCTTACTATATAGTTGGAGGATTTTCAACTTTTACGAATTTTAATCCATCAAAACATATCCTAATTAGGTTGGTTAACTAGTTTTCAACCTTATCCTGACTTCCAATGGTCACAATCATAACTTTTTCTCAAAAGTCACATAAAAAATTGATTTATTCTCACAATGGCCATCTGATGTTCAAGGAGCTATTCGAATATGAGGTCAAACTCTGCAACCAATTCTACAGTGCTTAATGAATGATTTTAAATATTTTCTATGTCCCAAATATTCTAATATTAAACATAAATATTAAGGAAGACTATAATATTTAATTGTTAACTTAAAATTCATAACTTAGAAATATCTAGGATATTACCTTGTCAATATAGTTGACCTCATATGTCAGTGCATACCCCTTGGCCACCAATTGAGTCTTTAACCTTGCTAGAGAACCATTTGACTTGATTTTGATTGTGTAGATCTATCTATGGCCAATAAGTTTCTTTCTAACCAGTAAGGTTGCCAAATCTTATGTGTGATTTTGCTCGAGGACAGGCATTTCTTTCTCCATAGTGGCCTGCCAACCTGAATGAGAAATTGATTCAAAAATCGTCTAAGTTATTGTAAAGTAGTCTAAGGAAGACATAAAAGCATATAATGTGGGTGAAACATGAGCATAGGAAATAGCTGCATTCAGAGGATATTTGTCACAACTTCGATAGCTTTTTCATGATGCAATCGGTAGATCTAGGTCAGGAATTAAAGAAGAGGCCATCTGATATGCTGATAAGAGGATTGAATTGTTAGGGGTTGGGTCAGGAGAAGCTACACGAGAAGAAATGAACACTGGATAAGAACCATGAATGTAGGTTTGGGAAATAGGAGGTGGTGATGTAGGAGAAGGAAAACTGTGACGCGTGAGTGTATAGACAAGGACTCCATCATCAAGAGATGTAGAGTGGCTAGAGGAGGGTAGGTTGTGGAAAGAAAATGGAGTAGACTTTTAGAACACAATATTAAAAGGCATTAGAAATCGTCCCAAGTCAGAAAAGAAATATTGATCCCCTTTTTGAGTGCGGATATACCCAAGAAAATTGCATTTGAGTGATTTGGCATTGAGTTTAGATTGGGTTGGATCGCCTCAAACAACGACCATGGTGGGATGGCTAGGGTTTCCTCTGATACCATGTAAATATGTAAGTGAGAGGAAAATCAAAGAACCCACACTATTTTGGATTTTTAAGTCACACTTATATAGAGATATTTACATATAATACAAAATACTAAATTATCCTTGATAATATTTTACGGCATATATCCTAGGGAATATTTTCCTTCTATTCTTGCATATATGTTTTTTTATATTCTTACATTATCGATATTTAACTCAATTTAAAATTCATAATGAATAATGCAATCAATCGGTTCTCCTTCCTGTCCCCACGACCTCCCCCCAAAAAATTAGCACAATCAAGTAGGTGTTTTTGTCCTTTTGATACGTTGTCAAATAATGATGGATTATTGCTGTTTAGTCAAAATGATCCAGGGTAAATGCCAAAGCATATTTTACTGAATTAGGTACGAATAAATATTTATTATGTTGTTCAAAAATAGTCGTTTAAGCAATCTAACTGCCTGCTTATCACTACAAATCTAAAGAACGTAAGGACCACTCAATACCCGTATCTGGTCAGCCAAAACAGTCTGCCACTTGATTAGCTTCTTTAAAACTCGGTTGACCAAAATCTGCTCAAATCAATGTAGATTTTGTCTAAAATCAATTATGAGAAAGGCCAAAACGTCTAGCTCCTCCCTACACCGTAGAGATGATACTATAGTTTCACCTTGGCTGATCTTTTCTATTATTGAGGTCTGCCTTAGTTTATTTGCCTTCATTTCTTGTAGTAATTAACCTAGAAATGCACATTTCTACTTCCTTGCTTTCCTCTTTGAGATCGGCCCTATTCCTCTCTCTTCGATGCACTATCCTCAAAAGGAATATCAGTGGTACCCAAACCAAATTCAAACTATTTTCCAACATAGTAGAGTCGGTTATGAGGATTCTCCGTCTCCATCTAGCTCTACACTGGGCCATTTCGTTTGCTAGTTCCTCAAATAGGCAAGATCATTATTTTAAAGGAAAATCTGAAGACTGAATTTGAATTCGTTCTATTTTCTTGACAATTCCTCCTCCTTGCTATCCTTTTCTTGCATGTACATTTCACAACTATCTAGCTCGTAATCATGAATTTTGGTCTTACTATGGAGTAGCAATGGAAAAAGAATTTCTTTTTTTGGATAAGTAATGTGTATATTGAGAAGAAAAAATTTACACAATATATGTTTTAAATCCAGATCATATACGGCCTTTGACTTGGAGCATATATGCTAGTGCATACCCCGCCTTCACATTACATGCCGTGTAGACAAAACAAAAAATAGATAGAAAAAAAATTTAATTTTGACTAGTACATGCTAAAGGCATACTCCATCTTGTCATGATGGATCTATTGCATCGGTTCCGCCCAATGGAAGTTGTTTTTAACTCATGTCGAACTATGGATGTGATCAGATTGGCTAGTTGTGTCTCATCCCTCAGTGCAGAGTATTGGAAAGTTCGCTGATTGCACTCTCTCCAAATGAAGTACATTGTAGTAGCAATTGTGAGCCAAAATGAGTATGCTTTGATATTTTTACCCTTCCATTTGAGAGTTGCCCATATTATGTTGGTGTTTCAATCATTATATGGCCAACTAAATCTCGCATGGAGACACATCATCCTCCGAACGCCATTTGAAAAGGGGCATCTGAAAAATAAGTGATCATGACTTTCAATCCCATTGCTACAAAGTATAGACGTAGTAGGTTATTGAATGAAGGTACTGATACGATCTAAAGTGCTTAATCTCCTCCGAATAGCCAACCACAGAGTAAAGGCATGTGCCAGTATATGTTGAGGGCCCCAAACGAGATAACACCACACCACTTTGTCTTTGGGGCCCTGGAATATTTTGTAAGCTGATTTTACCGTGAAAACACCAGTTTGACTATTACACCATTTGATCTCATCTTTCCGGGATACATTGGGATAGTAACTTGGCATTTTGTCACTTACCAAAAAAAAAAAAAAAAACACTTGGCATTTTGTCCAAAATGCTAGCCACCTCCACATCGAATTGATTAGGCCACTTTCACATTCTATGACTAATAATATCCTTGACTTTAGCATCCTGAGATAATCCAGTGACAATCTCTCCGTAGAGATTGCAAGATTTGTAGACCCCCAGAATCTAGAGTTGCAAGATTTGTAGATGGCAAAGAGATTGGCTAAGGCACAACAATTAGTGGTTGTCAAGTATAAATATGTACAGGAGCAGGTTGATTGTGGTGGTTTGTGTGAGGATGCAATGTTGACAGTAGATGTAGGTACCATAGGGCTATAAATGACACACCAATTGGAAAATAGAGAAAAAATATTGTAGCATGTGATTTGACATTGTGTTCCTTTGAGAAGTATGGTGTGGATTCATTAAATGTGACGTTTGTATTTATAATGTACCACTTAAGGGAAAATTTGTATGAGTGATAACCTTTTTTGTGTGTGGATAACTAAGAAAGGCACGTTTGATAGATTGAGGATCTAGCTTGACAAAACTAGGTCCAAGTTTATGTATATAATCCATATCTGAAAATTTGTAGAGGTGTGGAGAGGATGAAAGAGAGGAGAAAAAATGGTGAGACTCCATCCAAAACAGAGGATGGCATACATCCAATGAGATGGCATGTAATGAGAACATTATCATTCCAAAATTGTTTGAAAATATACATCTGACACGTGAAGGCCTAAGTAACTACCAATAGATGATGATTTTTACTTTCTGCAACCCCATTTGTTAGAAAGTATACACGAGGTCCGAGAATGCCTTTCAAAATGAGATAAGAAGTGAAAGTGGTTGGCTCATATCCTTTGGCATTATTGGAGTGAATAATTTAAATTTTATATTTGAATTGAGTTTTAATCTAAGCCCAAAATAATTGGAGATAGAGTGATTTTCCATTAGATATATTCAAGTCATGCGATAAAATCATCTACAGAAGTCATGAAATATTAAAATTTATTGGTGGAAATATGAATGGGTCCTCATACATTGGATTGAACTACTTCAAATGGTTTAGAAACACGACAAATACTTCTGTAAGGAAAGGACACACATTGATGTTTGCTAAGTTGACAGGTTTCACATGGTAGAGATGATATAGTATGTAAACCTTCAACTTATGCTTTGGAATAGGCAAGGATTAATGACCAAGACAGCATTGCCACTGCATAGGAGATGTTGTAGGCTAGAGCACTTGTCGAGAGGTAGGTGAGATGTCAAGGTAATATAGACCACCTGCTTCATATTCCATACCAATCATTTTTTTGTCGTGAGATCCTAAAAATACAGAGAGAATGATAAAATCGACAGAATAACAAAAACTTTTTGTGGTTTAATTAATAGATAGTAAGCTGAATGGGTAATCTGGCACATGAGAAACATCAAATAAATTAAGTTTATTGCTCAAATGGATGTTCTCTAAACTTGCAATTTTAGTTTGATAACTATTACCAAAGGTAACACATTTAAAAGAGTCATTTGATTGATAGTTAAGGAAGGAAGTGGACAAACTAGTCATATGTTCGTTAGCCCCAGGATCAAGATCCATGGACTGCAAGTGGAAGATAGAAGACTATAGGATGTTGTACCTGACTGTGTAAAAGTGGCTATAGAACACAATATCAAAGGCATTAGAAATCGTCCAAGTCGAAAAGAAATATTGATCCCCTTTTTGAGTGCGGATATACCCAAGAAAATTGCATTTGAGTGATTTGGCATTGAGTTTAATTTTTGAGTTTAGATTGGGTTGGATCGCCTCAAACAACGACAATGGTGGGATGGCTAGGGTTTCCTCTGATACCATGTAAATATGTAAGTGAGAGGAAAATCAAAGAACCCACACTATTTTGGATTTTTAAGTCACACTTATATAGAGATATTTACATATAATACAAAATACTAAATTATCCTTGATAATATTTTACGGCATATATCTTAGGGAATATTTTCCTTCTATTCTTGTATATATGTTTTTTTATATTCTTACATTATCGATATTTAACTCAATTTAAAATTCATAATGAATAATGCAATCAATCGGTTCTCCTTCCTGTCCCCACAACCTCCCCCCAAAAAATTAGCACAATCAAGTAGGTGTTTTTGTCCTTTTGATACTGTTGCGTTTCGGGCCCACGGTTGTCGTACGGATTAGAGAGCCTTCGGATTCCTAAGCGTGCGGCGGCTTTGGAAGAAGGGTCCGGTCTCCGTCCCTGTGAACCTGGACCTGCATAACACAAACAACAAACAAGAGGTCAAGGGTCCGGCAGGATTTCTCCCACCGAGGCCGCTCCGACGCTCAAGTCAGAAATTCCCGCAAAGAACGGAAATGGCGCACGCTAAGGGGGTGCGGAGGAATGCTTGTGCAAGCGTAAGAGATGCTTGTGCGGTGTCGTGAGAATGCAATGAGCGAGGTGGCGGAAGGCTCGGCTTCCTTGGTGCACCGCAACGGGTGGTGACTTTCCGTGATCACAGTGATCTTGGGAAGGTGAGAGAGTTAGCTATCACGACGGAAATGAGGTGGTGTCTGCTCCGACTCGTCCTCTCGTGTTCTTAATTAGAGAAGAGGGGAGCAAACAGTATGAGAAGCGTTTGAATTTTGATTCAAAGGGAGATCACGATGAAGACTTGAAGGTCGTGTCCCTTTCGCGGGTGTGAGGGCTCTTATACGCCTCTCCCCGTTGGACTCGGGCGCCAAAACGCCTGGTGCTGTGGGGCCATCGTGCCGGGTCACTGTCGTGTGGCCGGTTACGCCGGTTGCCCTGTTCTTGCCGGGCCGCACGACGCTGAGTGTTGTTGACCACGCCCGATTTTCCTGAGCTGGGATTGGTTGGCCACCCAGACGGCAATGGTGTGCCGTCGGCGCGCCCACGCGCCTTTGGCTAGCCTTTCCGCCTTGTTCGGCGACGCATTTAACGCGCCATGTGCTTTCGTTGCCTTCTTCCAACGTGGATCGCCCTTTCGACCCTGGGCTGGGTGACCGCTTCCACGTGGGCTTCTCGATCCCTCAGGCCGCGACTCGCTCGTGGGCTTGGACATGTTTCATGGGCGAGGACATGGACCCAAGAGATACGTTGTCAAATAATGATGGCTTATTCTTTGTTTAGTCAAAATGATCCAAGGTAAATGCCAAAGCATATTTTCTTGAATTAGGTACGAATAAATATTTATTATGTTGTTCAAAAATAGTCGTTTAAGCAATCTAACTGCCTGCTTATCACTACAAATCTAAAGAACGTAAGGACCACTCAATACCCGTATCTGGTCAGCCAAAACAGTCTGCCACTTGATTAGCTTCTTTAAAACTCGGTTGATCAAAATCTGCTCAAATCAATGTAGATTTTGTCTAAAATCAATTATGAGAAAGGCCAAAACCTCTAGCTCCTCCCTACACCGTAGAGATGATACTATAGTTTCACCTTGGCTGATCTTTTCTATTATTGAGGTCTACCTTAGTTTATTTGCCTTCATTTCTTGTAGTAATTAACCTAGAAATGCACATTTCTACTTCCTTGCTTTCCTCTTTGAGATTGGCCCTATTCCTCTCTCTTCGATGCACTATCCTCGAAAGGAATATCAGTGGTACCCAAACCAAATTCAAACTATCTTCCAACCTAGTAGAGTCGGTTATGAGGATTCTCCGTCTCCAGCTAGCTCTACACTGGGCCATTTCGTTTGCTAGTTCCTCAAATAGGCAAGATCATTCTTTTAAAGGAAAATCTGAAGTCTGAATTTGAATTCGTTCTATTTTCTTGACAATTCCTCCTCCTTGCTATCCTTTTCTTGCATGTACATTTCACAACTATCTAGCTCGTAATCATGAATTTTGGTCTTACTATGGAGTAGCAATGGAAAAAGAATTTCTTTTTTTGGATAAGTAATGTGTATATTGAGAAGAAAAAATTTACACAATCTATGTTTTAAATCCAGATCATATACGGCCTTTGATTTGGAGCATATATGCTAGGGCATACCCCGACCTTCACATTACATGCCGTGCGAGACAAAAAAAAAAAATAGATAGAAAAAAATTTAATTTTGACTAGTACATGCTAAAGGCATACTCCATCTTGTCATGATGGATCTATTGCATCGGTCCGCCCAACGGAAGTCGCTTTTAACTCACGCCGAACGTGGATGTGATCAGATTGGCTAGTCAGGTCTCATCCTCGTGCGCAGTGTTGGAAAGTTCGCTGATTGCACTCTCTCCAAATGAAGTACATTCAGAGCATCAATGTGAGCCAAAATGTGTATGCTTTGATATTTTTACCCTTCCATTTGAGAGTTGCCCATATTATGTTGGTGTTTCAATCATTATATGGCCAACTAAATCTCATGGAGACACATCATCCTCCGAACGCCATTTGAAAAGGAGACGAAAAATAAGTGATCATGACTTTCAATCCCATTGCTACAAAGTATAGACATAGTAGGTTATTGAATGAAGGTACTGATACGATCTAAAGTTCTTGATCTCCTCCGAATAGCCAACCACAGAGTAAAGGCATGTGCCAGTATATGTTGAGGGCCCCAAACGAGATAACACCACACCACTTTGTCTTTGGGGCCCTGAAATATTTTGTAAGCTGATTTTACTGTGAAAACACCAGTTTGACTATTACACCATTTGATCTCATCTTTCCGGGATACATTGGGATAGTAACTTGGCATTTTGTCACTTACCAAAAAAAAAAAAAAAAAAAACTTGGCATTTTGTCCAAAATGCTAGCCACCTCCACATCGAATTGATTAGGCCACTTTCACGTTCTATGACTAATAATATCCTTGACTTTAGCATCCTGAGATAATCCAGTGACAACCATTAATCTCTCCGTGTATTTGTCGTATAGTGGCTCTAATAGGTGCCAATTGTTAGTTTATAGGAAAGTCCCAGCACCATCTCCAATGTGATGGCGCATCCTGAGCTAAAGAGCGGGGTGCAATTTCATAATCTTCTTTCAACTCCATACAATTGAGTCAGGGACTTTGATGGTCCATATGCATCTGTCCTTAATCCGATAGGTATGAATCCATGAAGACCACACAGAAACAGGATCTTTGTTGATAACCCTCCATAGAAGGCGACTGATTAATGCCTTGTTAAAAGCAATGAGGTTTTTGAGTCTCGAGCCGCCTTCATCCTTTGCAGTGCAAACATCCTCCCATGCTACCTTTGCTACAGATTTTCCTTCTATGGATCCAGGCCAGAAAAATCAGCGAATGTAACTTTCTATCTTCTTCAACATAGCTTTAGGTAAGGTGAAAATTGAAACCCAATAGAGGTGAATAGTTGATAGAATGGAGGAGATAAGTTGGAAAGGACAACCATTTGTTCTTCCAAGAGGTCACCCTCCTCACCACTTTGTCCAGAAGGGGTTTACAATCTTTCTCTGAGAGTTGAGTGGTTATAAGTGGGACATCCAAATATCTCACCGGGAGTTGTCCCATTTTGTAGCCGATAATATCTTTGATGTCCTTACAATGTTCTCATCTGTCTATTTGTTGAAAGTCCCGAAAGTAATTTGAATTCCTTAAGGTAGACTATGACGTAGTCTTATTGCAATGGAAAAAGAAGGCCCCTAAAAATCAACCACTTTGATTAATGGCTGTGAATTGAAAAAGAGTTATCTTTTCCAGTCACTAAGGGGTAATATAGAGTCAAATGGGTTAAATTTAGCTACAAAAACCCATTTGCAACTGACGGTACAGGTGCCATGTGGTAAAGGAAAGCTCTCATGTTTTATTGCCATGCGGGGCTACCATTTCTAATTTCATGACTTTCCTTCACCTATCCTTGATAGTCTTAGGGATAACCACAATAGAAAGCTAAGATGTGAAACACAAGAAAGATAATGACAAAGAATTAATAGAGAAATTGGGTAATAGGATATGTGACACAAGTATGTTTACCTTTAAGAGGAGCAATGTGTAGACCCCCAGAATCTAGAGTTGCAAGATTTGTAGATGGCAAAGAGATTGGCTAAGGCACAACAATTAGTGGTTGTCAAGTATAAAATATGTAGAGGAGCAGGTTGATCGTGGTGGTTTGTGTGAGGATGCAATGTTGACAGTAGATGTAGGTACCATAGGGCTATAAATGACACACCAATTGGAAAATAGAGAAAAAATATTGGAGCATGTGATTTGACATTGTGTTCCTTTGAGAAGTATGGTGTGGATTCATTAAATGTGACGTTTGTATTTATAATGTACCACTTAAGGGAAAATTTGTATGAGTGATAACCTTTTTTGTGTGTGTGGATAACTAAGAAAGGCACGTTTGATAGATTGAGGATCTAGTTTGACAAAACTAGGTCCAAGTTTATGTATATAATCCACATCTGAAAATTCGTAGAGGCGTGGAGAGGATGAAAAAGAGGAGAAAAAATGGTGAGACTCCATCCAAAACAGAGGATGGCATACATCCAATGAGATGGCATGTAATGAGAACATTATCATTCCCAAATTGTTTGAAAATATGCATCTGACACGTGAAGGCCTAAGTAACGACCAATAGATGATAATTTTTACATTCAGCAACCCCATTTGTTAGAAAGTATACACGAGGTCCGAGAATGCCTTTCAAAATGAGATAAGAAGTCAAAGTGGTTGGCTCATATCCTTTGGCATTATTGGAGTGAATAATTTAAATTTTATATTTGAATTGAGTTTTAATCTAAGCCCAAAATAATTGGAGATAGAGTGATTTTCCATTAGATATATTCAAGCCATGCGATAAAATCATCTACAGAAGTCATGAAATATTAAAATTTATTGGTGGAAATATGAATGGGTCCTCATACATTGGATTGAACTAATTCAAATGGTTTAGAAACACGACAAATACTTCTGTAAGGAAAGGACACACATTGATGTTTGCTAAGTTGACAGGTTTCACATGGTAGAGATGATATAGTATGTAAACCTTCAACTTATGCTTTGGAATAGGCAAGGATTAATGACCAAGACAGCATTGCCACTGCATAGGAGATGTTGTAGGCTAGAGCACTTGTCGAGAGGTAGATGAGATGTCAAGGTAATATAGACCACCTGCTTCATATTCCATACCAATCATTTTTTTTTGTCGTGAGATCCTAAAAATACAGAGAGAATGATAAAATCGACAGAATAACAAAAACTTTTTGTGTTTTAGTAAGCTGAATGGGTAATCTGGCACATGAGAAAGATCAAATAAATTAAGTTTATTGCTCAAATGGATGTTCTCTAAACTTGCAATTTTAGTTTGATAACTATTACCAAAGGTAACACATTTAAAAGAGTCATTTGATTGATAGTTAAGGAAGGAAGTGGACAAACTAGTCATATGTTCGTTAGCCCCAGGATCAATCATCCATGGACTGCAAGTGGAAGATAGAAGACAATAGGATGTTGTACCCGACTGTGTAAAAGTGGCTATAGAAGTGGTCCTTTTATGAGTTGAGAACTCAGCAAGCTTATCTTGCGGTATTGATATAAACTTAGGTTCTACAGTAGGAACAATATCAGACGAGAGGTGAGATATTTCCATTGAAGTGGCTCGGTGTGCAAAACTATCCGGTTTTCCATGCAAATCTTGACAATAGTCGATTGAGTGACTATGACAACCACAATGAGTACATTTCCAAGAGTCACAACATTTTGAGCAGCCATTGTCTCTTAAGTCACAGCCATCTTATAGAAAATTATCTCTAGATTCCTGTCTTCTTCTAATGGCATGCCTTCCCAAAAAGGAACTAAAACTACCACGAGTAACAAAACCAAATCTCTCTCTAGTATTAGAAATTTCTGAGAGAGTGGAGCATTGAATGCAGGAGAATGTCTCGACAAGAGAGGGAATTTCTAGCTTGCTTAATATCTATGCACAAACCACATCAAAGTAGGATGGAAGACCTATGAGGAACTATACAACATCAATATCCTCTTGTTGTTTAACCGTAACTTTTAGATCTAAAAAAAGTGGCTAATGTAAATTTCTTCCTTGGAAAACAGCTAAAGAATTATTACAATATTCACCCAATTTTGAGATCCATTTTCAAGTCAAAAATCTTATTTGCACACTCAATAAATACAAGTTACATGACCTTTGTTGAAATAGATATGTTTGAGATGTTCTCAAACAGCTTGAGTAGTGTCAAGAAAGAATAATGATGACCCAATACGGGGTTCTATGCTAGGTAGCATCAACCTAAGAATTGCATTGTTTTATTAATCCCATTTGATCATTGGGATGAGTGGTAGACTTGCATTGGGGGACTTGGATACAAATGTGGGTCTTCCTAATATCAAATGATAGAATATGCATTTAGAATATGCATTTTTTTGACGTCATGAGACCTACAAGATTAAGCATTTCAAATTTAGATAACTTTAAAACTGAAAAAAAATACCTAATTAAAAAAAACCACAGCCACTACTTGATACTCTCCCCCCTTCTTCTAAGAAACCAAATTAAGCCCAAGCCCAAGTCTAATCTGACTCGCAGACCCATCTACCACTTCAAGCACTTATGCATCTTCAAGCCTAAGTCAAAACCAACCTCCAAATGGCTGTAAAAATTTGCGCCATCTTTCTCTTCCTCAAATCAATAAAAACAAACCCAAAAATGCAATCTCTTTCTCTCTCTCTCTCTCTCTCTCTCTCTGTTGTCGAGACTGTATATAGTAATTTCAAGAACTTCAAGAATCACATGATTCTTATTGAAGATAGGTCATCATAGAGTTTCATCGAAGAAATACCACTAAGATCCTTAGACTAGACACAAAGAACACCAACTCAATAGGGTACACACATAAACTTGAAGAATCCATGAAAAACTGAGCATTAACATGGCTATGGCAACGAAGACAAAATTTGATGAACATGACATGGCTAGGGCAAAATAATTGGCAAAAAAAAGCAGAATACCACACAAATAGGCCTAGCTCTAATGGAGAGCACCACCTCCTAATTGCACAAAACATTGAGTTGTAGGTTTATGTGATATTCTCTTCTCCTCTTTCTCTCTCTCTCTCTCTTTTGGAACACGTTCTTTTTTCTTTTCCTTTTTTCTATAAATGTTGTGAGAAGAAAAGTTGGGAGGATGGAAAAGGAGAGGCCCTTAACTCTCTGATATCATGTTCAAACTAGGCTTTGTTAGAATGTGGGAACTAGAGAGGATTTCCCTTTCTTCTCCTTTCTCTTTGTTATGTAGAGGAATAGAATATTATAATACGGGAAATAGATTTAGAAATAAATGAAACAAAATAAAGAGAAATAATCTTCCCCTTGATTTATGAGATTGCTTTTTTGCTTGTCGTCTTGACAATCTTCTTAACGCATTACTATGCATATTCTAAATTTATTTTTGGCCTGGGTCTAAAATGACCACAATTTTCCATACAAACCAAATGCTTGCTCGTATCGTTGATTATCAAACTCCTTTTTGTCGGATATCAAATAATTCGAATTGATGACATACGAAATGGGTTTCATTCTAACAAGAGTACGCTTTTGTCCTAAAACACAAAAGTAGGAGCTCTATTAAAGTGGCCGATTGGAGCAATCAAAGACATGTATGATGGTGATGAAAACTTTGTTAAAATTTGAAAATTTTGCCAAGAGGGGCCCCATGATGATTATTCTTTTCAAGAAGATTTCCTCTTCAAAGAAAGTTTCTTACGAATATCTTATTAATTGTATTATGGAGGTTTGGGACGACACTTCAAAAGAGACAATACCGTTTTAATGATTAGGAAAAAAATTATTTGGCCAACAATATTTTGAGGGGTGATTCATTTTATAAAAAGGTGTTGAATATGTCAAATATGCAAGAGCCAAACGCAAAACACCAGTGCTTACACACCTTTACCTATCCCAGAGGCCCCATGGGAGGAAATTAGCATGGATTTCATGACCGGATTACTTGGAACTCAAAAGGGTAATGATTCCATCTTCATTATTGCTGATCACTTTTCTAAGATGGTTCATTTTATTCCTTGCAAGAAGACTATAGATGTTTTATATGTGGCTTGTTTCTATTTTAATGAAGTTATGAGATTTTATGATGTCCCTATGACCATTGTCTCAGATTGGGATACCGACTTCCTTAGCCACTTTTGGAGATGTTTATGGAAGAGGATCGACATAAGCTTGTGCTATAGTAGTTTTTATCATCCTCAAATGAATGGGCAAACCAAAGTGGTAAATCAAACTTTGAAAATTTTACTTTGAGCATTATCTTCCAAACGACCCAAACAATAGGATTTGGCTCTTCTGCAAGTGAAGTTTTCTTACAATTACGTGGTTAATTGTTCCATCAGGATGAGTCTATTTGAAGTGCTATACGGTAAGGGACCACTACATTTTTTAGATCTTGCTCCCATTCCAAATCCCTCTTTGTATAAAAGGGCTGAAGACTTTGTGTCATCCATGGTAACAATTCATCACTAAGTACAGAAGAACCTCGAAGAGAGTAACGCAAGATGTGAAAGGGCAGCCAATTTTCATCAAGTTACAATTTTTAAAGAAGGAAATCTTGTATGGGTCTTTATGAAGAAAGAGCAATTTCTCTTAGATAAAGCAAACTTAAAGAGAGAAGATTGGTCCTTACCAAATTCTCAAGAAGATCAATAACAATGCTTATAAAATTAAACTTCTGTAGCACATCAACACACATTCTTAATTTAACTCGATATTATGGTGACATGAATATCGCAAACTAGTTCCTTCTCACCTAAGAAGGATGATGCAGTGCACGACCCATCAATGATTCATCCTACTTAATGTACAAGACCCACCCACTCTTGCCCACTAAAAAGATATTTTGATGATGTTTATTTATTAGTTAATTGATAATATTTTAGATATGATATATCCTAATAATAGTTGTCTTTTTATGTGATAGATTTGTCTTAATTAATTTTGTTAGAAAGATGTTGATTGGAAGATGTTATATTATTGGTGTGTTAGACTTTAATTTTGGTAGTTGCTAGATAAGTTGTACTTTTTATTTAATCCTATTGAGGCTGGAATTAAAATTCAAATTTGAGAATAGAGTTGTATATGTTTGTTGAAGCTTGGAGCTCACTCTTTCTTTTCTTGTTGTGTTTTCAAATTTTCTCTCTTTGAATTTTGTTCTTCTTGGTTCCTCTTCATCCTCCCTGCATCAAATTACCTCTAGTAACCATGCTAGTAAGCTCCATCTAGCTCTACAGCTTTGCTCGGTGTGTCCATTTGATTGTCATCCATGGGGAGGGCTTTCCCCTTGCGTTTTTCAAGTTGCTATTGCAACCCCCAACTGTGCTACTGTCATGACTCATGCTTATTGGCACTTCAACTGGGAGGTCGTGACAAAAAAGTGTTTTCCGGAAGAGCAAAAGTTCAGCTACCTAGTTTTGCAGTTCTAGATGAATATGTCTGCACTATTGAAACCGAGAGAGAGAGAGAGAGAGAGAGAGAGAGAGAGAGAGAGAGAGATCAGCATCCTAATGTTCCACTTTATTGAAGAACCATTCCTATGTTAATTGATTGTCACATCTGTCTTCATGGACAGCTGACGTAAGACTAATTTTTTGTTGCTGAATATTGCAGGGTTTGCTGAATGATGATGATCAAATATACATGTCACTGGGAGAAATTCCAACAAGTATGCCAAAATTTTAAATTACTGTTTTATTATTTTCTTGGGATCTACACTACCTTTGCTTCATCCGCTCCAGCCTGAGTTGTCTGGATTGTAGAATTTAATATTTAAGAAGTTGTTGAAATTACTCATGTTTTGTACCGGAAAAAATCAAATGAACGTAAAAATGATTTAAGGAAATGCTTTATTCTTATCAAAGTGCAGTTTTTTTTGCATTTTAGTGTACATATTTAGAAACATTAATTACTAACAACTTTTAGGTGAAAAAGTTCCCTTTGTGATTCCACATATTTTACATTTAGTTTGTTTCCTTGAAAGAAAGTGTTTGAGAAAGTTGAGTTATTCACGAATCGGAAGTTTAGAAGGAAGGAGAAACAAAGAAAGAAATAAAGCAGATCTCAACCAACAAAAGTTTGATATTTCCAATAGGTTAGTTCTCAGACCTGCTCCTCAAAACAAACCTGTCTCTATGGGGACGGGGAGAGTGCAGCTACTTTTTCTTTCTTTAACTGCATCATTCTTGGGTGACAAAACTAATAACAAAATAAGATTTTGGATGGAAGAGTTTGAATGCATTATGTTTACAAGCTTCTGATGAAGAACAAGATGCACTGGAATATTTGGAAAAATGGAGCTGGAAAAGAACAACTAGTGGGATGACACCTAATTTGAAATGTCTGTAAGCTTTGATCTGGAAGGAATTATGGGTCTCACAACCTATTGTTGGAAAGCTTTCAGAACGAACTATGATGCATCATCCCCGATCCCAGGGATTAAGGTTGAAATTGAGGCAAAAAAGGCAGTTTACTCTTGTTCAGGCCACTTTTGTGAAACCAGTCTACTTTCATTTTTACATTCTGATTTTGTTTCCATATCAAATGATGTTGAGCTCTTTCTTTCTTGATGTTAGGAGGATTTTATTTTTGTAGGATTTTCAGGAATATTCAGGGCTAACTATAAATACAAGTCAATCAACCTTCAAATAATAAATCAGTTGATTTCTCTTTCACGGATTTTTGTCTTTCATTTTCATGCTTCAGGGACATCTAGGGTTTATAATTGACATAGTCAGCATCAATTCATCAGTCACCTTTGTTTTCCAAGATGTCATTATGTGTCAATTGTTATTAGACAGGACTGCACCTGCTGATGATAACAGCAATGACACCAGTGGAAGTACTCCTAGCAATGAGCTTTCACAAGTGTCAATTTTACGTAGTCCATTTAGCAGAACCAGCAGATGATACTTGTTGCAATGGTCATGGTGAATTCAGGAAACCATAGGCAGCATGCTTGCATAGGCTAGCTGACAGGAATAGTCAGCATCCCTCGCCCTTAGTGAATGACAACTGTGGAAGATTTGGACAAGGTGGCCAATGTGGTTGAAATTACCCCACTTCCACATCAAGTGGATAGGAATAATTTTAAGATGAAATAGGTCTTCCCAATTTCATTAGGACATTTCAGATTGAAGACTCTTTTTATTAGATCTACAGAGTCGATAACTTCCTTGACGGTATGTTTTTCCCCCAGAAGAAACATGGGAAGGATGCCACTTTCAAATTTAAAGATGGTGCCACTGCTTGGTCAGATCAAATGCAGCAGAATGTGGGAGGTAATTTAAGCAACCCGTGAGGACTTGGAGGCGGGTGAAGCAGTTATTGTATGCATGGTTCCTCCTCCCAGATGATGAACAAATCCTTTTCAAAGGTTTTAAAACATCACCAGGGTTTCAAATTATTGCATAAATGTACTGGGAGATTCTATCATTCACCGTTGTCTAATAACCTGTTGGAGACAGAAACACAAGTTGCTCGGTACATCAATGAAATGCGTTTAACAATGCAGGATACAGTTGCATTGTAGATTGTGTGGACATTGGAAGAGGCATTTAACTTAGTACTAAGGGTGAAGATACAGAAAGGCTGCTAGCAAGGACATTAGCGACAAACCAAAATTAGTTGGAACTCTCCTGTACCACTAACAACCAGTTGTGTTGGCTATAAAGTCGCAACAAATATCATGGTTAACTTTATACCCATGGTAATGTGGGCAGGTAGGATGTAGAGATGCTCCATGTAACCCTAAGTTTCATCCAGTTGACATTGTGTGTTCACGACCAAAGCACACATCAAACATGTGTCTGACTCAGATAGGCAGACTTAATTTCTGTGAATGTGGAGAGACTGGTCACCAGAATGATGGTGAGAAACTATATGATTTTCCTATCAAGCTGGATGAGAAAAACTAGGCTGAGAAAGAAACAGAACATCTAGTCTTTGCCTTTCTGATAATCTTGTTGATAGAATGCCCTAAAGCGGAGGATTAGCAACAGCATAATCTTTTTTGGACTCAACAGCATCCAAAAGCTCCAAAGTGTCAAGGAAGAGATCTAGTTGTAATAACAGTTTTTGAAAATACTTCTTTGGGAATATGAAGGAATCTTCTATTCCTGTTGTGATTGTAGTGAAGGCAGGCTTGCTGGAGTTCTTAATATTCCCCTTATTGTTTTGCCTTTATTGGAGGAGTTGTTTAAAGAGATCATGCCTGAAGAACTGCTAGAGGGGTTATTGCCAATGAGGAATATTCAACATCACATCTATCTCATTCCAGGCTTAAGCCTTCCTAATCTTCCATATTAAAGGATGTCTCCAGAAGGGGGTTGTCATCCTCTTGGAGCAAGTTGAAGGTTGTTGAAGCATGGAAGATCAGAAAAGCATGGTTCCTTGTGCAGTTCCAGCCCTGTCAACAATAAAAAAAGATGGGATTTACACATCTGGATAGTAGGACATCAACAAGATTTTGGTTCCCTAGTCCATGACGAGAGAACTTGCTAGATATGTTGTCGGACATCGAAGTGTTTCGCAAGATAGACCTACATGTGGGATACCACTGGATTTATATCTGCACCTAAAGAAGCAATCACACAGCAACGCATCAATGAAGCTAACAGAAACCATAAACTGTTAAAACCCTTTCTATGAATAAAATTGTTCATATTCTATGAGTAAAACCCTGTTACAACATATGATGAAAAGTATATTTAAATTCTCAGACTTCCCTCAGAACTCTGTCCACTTCCTTTCTTCCTTTATGTCTCCTTTGAATTCTCTCTTTTCCCTTCTTACTTAACAACCTTGTAAATTCTCTGAATAGGCTATTCAAAGTGAATATGATTAAAAGTATATTCGAATCCCAGACCTACCTGAGAACTCTGTTCACTTCTTCCTTTATGTCTCTCTTGAATTCTCTCTTTTTCCTTCTTGCCCCCTCTGATTTCTTCTTTCTTACTGAAACAGCCGGCTTCTCCTGTGATCGATTCTAATTCTCAAGAATTATCTCAAATTGGTGTCAAATTTAGATCACATCATCAGATTCACCACATTCCACAACTGCACTGTCCATCATTACTATTAGATCTTTTGTTTTTCTCATAACCATATCAAAAATTTACTATAAACTAAAGTTTGACCATTTTTAATTATCTCTTGCATAATTGAGATGTTTTAATCAATTTTGATATTATTCTAGACTGCTAAAAAATAGCAATGTTTAATACCACAACAAAACATGTGGTCAAGTTGATGGGATTTATGCATATTTAAAACGCGTGGAGTTATATTTTCAAGAGTGATGACATAGTAGGATATTTTCTCTATATCAGGAAATAGCGGTATTGGGGCTACCAATAATGATACATAATGGCCAATATTTTATTTCGTAGTCATGATGGATTAGGAATTGCTCCTCTCTAACACATTTTGAATTGCAAAAGTTGGACATTGCTTCCATGTTCATGAAGGCAAGGCCGAGATATGGTATCATGGTTATGTGATGCAGCTATAAATTGTTCCTTATGTTGTATTTAAAGGAGATGTATGTAGAAAATTTAGCAACTGATCTGATGTTGTCGAAGAATTCAATAAATTACAACAAAAAGTTCTCTATTTCATTATACCAAGAGCAATTCAAGGATCTCAAGACCCACGTGCTAGAACTCAATTCTTTCCTCTTGGAATCACATTTTGTATCCAGATTCATGAGTGGATTAAAGGAGGAACTTTGGCCTATGGTTAAAGTCCTACAATCATTCTCCTTGTCACAAGTATTGGAGATGGCAATGTTGAAAGAATAGTCCCGGGAAGCCTTAACCCAAAGAGCAAGAACTCCCTACAAGTTCCGCTCTTAACACCTGCTTAAATAGCCTTCCACACATCTGGGTAAACCTGCAACACTCACCTAACCCCAACACGAAAGAAGCCTTTCCATCTCTTCATTATACCCACCTTGGATCAGAAAGGAACTATGGGCCTCTGCTATAAATGTAGTGATAAATGTCTTCCATGCCCTAAATGAAAGGAATTGCAGCTCAATGCCCATCTTGTTGAACACAAAAATGGAAGAACCTGTGGATCTTCCTATCCCCACTATTTGGGTATAATACAAATAACCCCATATGATCATAGGTGAAACACACTCAATTGTGATTTACAGTAGGAGCACACAGTTTTCTGGCCACTACCTGTCACTGCCCGCATCCCCATTTAACCTTAATGGGACGTTCTTGAATACTACATATTCCATATAAATCCATATATATATATATCATTATTATACATAGAATCCATCCAACCTCGTATAACCTGAATACGGCGTCAGATTCTTTAAGAGATGCTACTAGGGACTAAAATTCATTTCTATAAAATCTGCGAAAGCACTAATAATACCCATAAAAATATTGCGGAAGCATTAAGTGATCAAATGGTATAAAGACATATTATTCATTACAAGACTGAGTACATATCTGACATTAAAATTACAATTCATCATCACAGATCCTAATCATGTTCCGCTGCACTACTCTGATCACCAAATATCAATTTGTACTTTCCATTTGAGGGGTTAGGAAAAACGGTGAGTGAGCCAAATGCTCAGTAATGTACAAATAAGCAAAGACATGCATATTTTATACTCAAAATAGACATATATAGATATCATAGGAATACGACACATGATTCTTTAAATTCTTGTCCTTTGAGTTTTTACTTATTATTCATCTTTAGGAATTGGAGCTAGTAGGCCTTACCAGCTAATGGAGTGGTTACTCGAGGAAAAAATTGTGATATCCACACAATCTAAGGCCAATGTCCAATTTCCAATTTTCAATGGGTGTATACTTATAACCCAGTATACGGAGCCCATGTTCAATTGCCACCAAAAGTCCCCTCGTGGCGTAGGGGCAATCATCAAGTCTCCACTGTAATATTCTAAGGCGTGCTAATGACATCACCCACTCCAATACGCAGCCAGGATAATCCATGAGTTTTCATTATAACATCAGTGGCATGCCAGAGAATATTACCCGAAATCATTTTATAGTCCTGTTTCTTATTCCATGCTTTACTCTTTATATGAAAACTTTCCCATAATTTTTCATAATAAATATATGATCAAAAAATTATAACAGAAACCAATGCGTTGTTCAATTGAGTGACTTAGCCTTTACTCGTGTATGTATTCAGAATTCAAATTCATTATGGATTGGTTGTCATTGTTGTCAATTGTCAGTGTGTTATTGTTCCAGCCCTCGGTTAATTTTGGGTAACCCCTGTTTAAGAAGTATCCACTTTTGGTTAATGACTTAGTCTGTCCGGTCAATAATTCTATAATTTCGGTCAACTACTGGGTTGGGCAATGACTTAATTGCCCGGTTGATTATCAGACTACTTGGTCGACTCCTTCCTTAAAACCGTGGGAGATTATGTTGTAGGGCAATATTTTAGCAAGGCCTCTTGCTATTCAATGGCCTAGTTTTATAGAGGCTTGTTCTGCCTTCAGGTTCTATATTTAGTTTTCAGCCGAGTTTTGCCAGCCAAGTATCTTTCATATTTTCTTGATAATATGATTGAAGATTTAACTTAAGACAAGTATTAGAACAATAATACTTGAAAAAAAAAAAATTCAATAATCAGCACCAAAAGAAAGAGGGAATTAGGTACACTTGCCAGATTTAGCTGTCTTCTTCTTATTGCCTTTCCCCTTACTTTCTCTGCTTTTCTTCTTATTTTATTTTTCTTCTGCTTCTGTTTTTTTTTTTTTTTTTTTTTACTTCCTCTCTTATTTTTCCTCTATTCTTTTCTTATTTTTCCTCTGCTTCCTTTCCCTCTATTCTTCTCTTATTTTCCTTCTGCTTTCTTTCCCTCTATTCTTTTATTTTCCCTCTCGGCCTCACAGTTGTCTCTCTAGCTACCTTTTCCATCCTTATATAGGCGTAGGGATGGGAGACTGAGTCATTGCCCATTTTGACACATCGTGCCGTGACTCACCCTTCAATTTCACATCTCATATTTCCTTTCTTCTGCTAATAGCTGGATGTCCCTAGATTGGCAGAATCATCACCTAATTTCTTTTCTGAATAAGCTTCCTTATGTCGCTTAATTATTGGCTAATTTGGTCAAAATTGGCGAAGGCTTGAGATTTCGGCTACTATCTAATTCTGCGGCTTCATACCGCTTCTAGCTTCAAACAGCTGCCCGTGCTTAACGGCTGCTGCAGCTGGCAGCTTTCACCTTAGCTACTTTATCCCAAAAATTCTAAGTGTAGAGACTGTCCTCAGCCACTACTGTGCAGAGTGTCCTCGGCCATTGCACCTGGTAAATTCCGGGCGCCTTCATCAGCTATTTTTCCTCCTTGTCCGGTCAACTCGTTGACCAGCTATTTTCACCATTATTCAACTGGCCAATTTACACATCAAGCAGTCGGTCAATTTATACCTCAAGTAGCCGGCCATTTATACATCAAGCAGCCGGTCATTTTGCACATTGGCAGCTGGCCATTTTACACACTAGGCAGCCGGCCATTTTGCATACTGGCAGCAGGCCATTTTGTTGTTTCAAGCCACCGGCTATTTTGGCTACTGAAGCCACGGCTACTAACGAAGCTCAACTACCCACGGCTGCTAATGCAGCTTATCTTCCCATGGCTGCTAATGCAGCTTATCTTCCCATGGTGGCTAAAGCAGCCGGTCTCCATAGCTGTAGCCAGCAACAAGCTCCCATTTTAACCGGTCAATATGCGTTGACCGGACAGTTTCATGTCTGGTTGCTTTGCATTTTAGCCGGTCAGCACGTTGACTAGACAATCTCCTCACTGCTGCCTGGTTACTCTGGACATCTATGACACCCTAGCATTTGGGCAGCCGGCATGTTACATATTAGCCGGTCAACTCATTGACCAGAATATGGAACTTGGCGTCTGGCATTTGGCTACAAAGTTGCCGACCGGTCCTTTTTGCATATTGTCTGGTCAACCCATTGACTAGACAACCCTCCTCTATTCATTTTAGCCGGTCAACATGGAATTGACCTGACAACCTTCCTCTATTCATTTTAGCTGGTCAACACGGCGTTGACCGGTCATTTTTTTCTTTAGCCCAACCCAGCTAGTCAATATGGCATTGACCGGTCATTTTTCTTATTTTACCTTAGCTGGTCATTTTTCCCTTGGCATATCCTAGCCGGTCAACTTGTGTTGACCGGACTTTTTTTCATTTATCTTAGCCAATCAACATGCGTTGACCGGATATCTTCCCATTAGCCTGTTGGTGATTCTTTTCCTTGCCCGAGTTGCGATCCTTACAATTCTCTCCTCCTTTTAAAAATTTCGTCCTTGAAATTTTAGTTTCCATAATTTTTTAACAGAATACCCAAAATTACAGATCGAGTCTGTGTAAGTCCTCAAAATTTCCATTCTGACCTTTCCAGATTTCTTAGTAAGCTTGATGCCTTTCCTTATTCCACCAGCTCTTTGTCCTAAAATCTAACTTAACTTAAACCTAAAGTTCAATCCTTCAGTTCATCTCAGTCCTATTAATAGAAATATCCCAAATTCTGGTTAGGTCAAACATCTTAACAACCACCTATCCTGAGTCCACAACTAATTCTTAAGGCTAGAGCTAAGTAGCCCTAATTATGTCTCAATGGTTCATCTTAATCTAAGTTTCCGCATAAGATCGATTAATCCTAAAGTATCTCTTTTCTCTGATACCACCTGTCACGGCTTGCATCCCCATTTAACCTTAATGGGATGTCCATGAATACTACATATTCTATATAAGTCTATATATATATATATCATTATTATACATAGGATCCATCAAATCCCGTATGACCTGAATATGACGTCAGATTATTTAAGAGATACTACTAGGGACCAAAATTCATTACCATAACATCTATAGAAGCACTAATAATACCCATAAAAATATTGTGGAAGCATTAAGTGATCAAATGGTATAAAGACATATTATTCATTACAACGCCGAGTACATATCTGACATTAAAACTACAATTCATCATCACAAATCCTAATTACCTTCCGCTACACTACTTTGATCACCATATATTAACTTGTACATTTCATCTAAGGGGTTAGCTAAAATGGCAAGTGAGTAAGTCAAATGCTCAATAATGTAAAAATAAACAAAGACATGTATATTTTATATTCAAAATAGATATATACAGATATCATAGAAATACGATGCATGATTTTTTAAATTCTTGTCCTTTGAGTTCTTACTTATCATTCATCTTTAGGGACCGGAGCTAGTAAGCCTTACCAGCTAACGGAGTGGCAACTTGAGGAAAGG
The DNA here is from genome assembly GCA_033239525.1 of Nepenthes gracilis. NCBI lineage: Eukaryota > Viridiplantae > Streptophyta > Magnoliopsida > Caryophyllales > Nepenthaceae > Nepenthes > Nepenthes gracilis. The sequence goes on from BSYO01000029.1 coordinate 7,899,545, forward strand.
ATTGTGATATACCACACAATCTAAGGCCGATGTCCAATTTTCAATTTTCAATGGGTGCATACTTATAACCCAGTATACGGGGCCCATGTTCAATTGCCACCAAAAGTCCCCTCGTGGCATAGGGGCAGTTCTCGAGTCTCCACTGTAATATTCTGAGGCATGCCAAGGATATCACCCGCTCCAATACGCGGTCAGGATATACGGTCAGGGTAATCTTTGAGTTTCCACGATAACATCAGTGGTATGCCAGAGAATATTACCCAAAATCATTTCATAGTCCAGTTTCTTATTCCATGCTTAACTCATTATATGAAAACTTTCCCATAATTTTCCATAATAAATATACGATCAGAAAATTTTAATAGAAACCAATGCATTGTTTAATTGAGTGACTTAGCGTTGACTCATGTATGTATTTAGAATTCAAATTCATTATGGATTGGTTGTCACTGTTCTCAATTGTCAGTGTGTTATTGTTTCAGCCCTCAGTTAATTTTGGCTAACCCTTGGTCAACAAGTATCCACTTCTAGTTAATGGCTTAGTCTGTCCGGTCAATAATTCCATAATTTTGGTCAACTACTGGGTTGGGGAATGACTTAATTGCCCGGTCAATCATCAGACTACTTGGTCAAATCCTTCCTTAAAATTGTGGGAGATTATGTTGTAGGGCAATATTTTAGCAAGGCCTCTTGCTGTTCATGGGCCCAGTTTTACAGACGCTTGTTCTACCTTCAAGTTCCGTATTTAGTTTTTAGCCGAGTTTTGCCAGCCGAGTATCTTTCATATTTTCTTGATAATATGATTGAAGATTTAATTTCAAACAAGTATTAGAACAATAATACTTGAAAAAAAATTAATAATCAGTACCAAAAGAAAGAGGGAATCAGGTACACTTGCTTGATTTAGCCGTCTTCTTCTTACTGCCTTTCCCCTTATTGTCTGTGCTTTTCTTCTTATTTTATTTTTCTTGTGTTTCTGTTTTTCTTTTATTTTACTTCCTCTCTTAATTTCCCTTCGTTTCTTATTTTCCTCTGTTCTTCTCTTATCTTCCCTCTGCTTTCTTTCCCTCTGTTCTTCTCTTATTTTCTCTCTCAGCCTCACAGTTTGTCTCTCCAGCTCTCTTTCCCATCCTTTCCCATTGCCCATTTTGACGCGTCGTGCCGTGACTCACCCTTCAATTTTACACCTCATATTTCCTTTCTTCTGCCAATAGCCGGGTGTTCCTAGATTAGCTGAATCATCACCTAATTTGTCTTATGAGTAAGCTTCCTTATGTCGCTTAATTATTGGTTAATTTGGTCAAAATCGGCAACGGCTTGAGATTTTGGCTACTACCTAATTCTATGGCTTCATACCGCTTCTAGCTTCAAACAGCTGCCCATGCTTAATGGCTGCTGCAGCTGGCAGCTTCCAGCTTAACTACTTTATCCCAAAAATTCTAAGTGTAGAGACTGTCCTTGGCCACTACTGTGCAGAGTGTCCTTGGCCATTGCACCAGGTAAATTCCGGGCGCCTTCATAAGCTGTTTTTCCTCCTTGTCTGGTCAACTCATTGACCAGCTATTTTCACCAATTTGCAGCCGGCTAATTTACACATCAAGTAGTCGGTCAATTTATACCTCAAGTAACCGGCCATTTATACATCAAGCGGCCGGCCATTTTGTTGTTTTAAGCCACTGGCTATTTTAGCTGTTGAAGCATTGGCTTCCCACGGCTGCTAATGCAGCTCAACTACCCACGGCTGTTAATGCAGCTTATCTTCCCACGGCAGCTAAAGCAGCGGTTTCTATGGCTGTAGTCAGCAACAGCTCCCATTTTTGCCGGTTAATGTGTGTTGACTGGACAGTTTCCTCTCTGGTTGCTTTGCATTTTAGCCTGTCAGCACGTTGATCGGACAATCTCCTCACTGCCGCCTGGTTACTCTGGACATCTATGACACCCGGGCACTTGGGCAGCTGGCATGTTACATATTAGCTGGTCAACTCGTTGACTGAAATATGGAACTTGGCGTCCGGCATTTGGCTACAAGGCTGCTGACCGGTCCTTTTTGCATATTGTCCGGTCAACCCATTGACCGGACAACCCTCCTCTATTCATTTTAGCCGGTAAACACGGTGTTGACCGGTCATTTTTTTCCTTAGCCCAACCTAGCCGGTCAACATGGCGCTGACCGGTCATTTCCTTTATTTTACCTTAACCGGTCATTTTTCCCTTGGCATATCCTAGCCGGTCAACGGACTTTTTTTTCCATTTATCTTAGCATGTTGACCGGACATCTTCCCCATTAGCCTGTCGATGATTCTTTTCCTTGCCCTGAGATATATAGTTCCAAAGATTGCGATCCTTACACTACAGTGGCTGCTTAAACTAATTGTGGTGCCGAAGACACAGCTCCTTTGGTTGTGACAGCTGCAAATGTTGCCAAAATGGCATGCACATCAAAGTGGCAACTGCATGGACAATAATTCACTTAAGATATCAGAATACTTCCATTACAAAACCATGACATGGTCCTAGGAATCTATGGGATGAAGACGTATAACACTCTCTCTTGTTTGATTTCCAACAACTCTGAGTCTCCTTCCGAAACGATTGTCAATAGATGGTGTTAAAGGTACTCTAACATCAGCCAGTCTCTCGAGCATTTCAGGCCACAGTTTAGGAAAGATTCTGAACCACCTGTAAGGTATTTTAGCTCATTTCTGTGCTATTACTAGATCAGGAATACACACATTCATTCTCATTCATTCTTACTTTCCCTTATAGACAAATTCCAAGATGTATTTCGAGAACTTTCATCCCTTTGTCCCCACTATTGCATGATCATCAAATTTCCCTAATTCCCAAATCTCAGCCTGTCAACCAAAGACCCTTTAAATGCAATCACTACCAAAAAAATGAAATTAAAAACTTGTTTATTAAATGATTGTCTTATATTATCAAAACGAGTCCCTTGTTTTATTGATTTGAAAGAAGGATGATTCTTGAGGTTTGTATTTATTGTAGGAAACTTTATAATCTTACATTCAAAAACAAGCACCGATGCAAATATTAGTCGTATTGCAAATTTCGGCTAGTATGTATCAGTATTAGGCCTCCTCGATAATGATACTTTTTGTTACTGCGACAATATTATGATATGATACCGTATCAGTGATATATCGTAATATATTCGTTAATATAGCCCCATTGACTTACAATTTTTAAATTTATTATTTTTTTAATATATTCAATACCGATACATATTGTTCGATATGTCTGATGTCAATATGACCAAGATCGATGCTAATATTTTTATCCATGGAAACAAGTTTCCTATTCCTATAATTGGTGACCTTCTAGATGAATTATATTGGTCTTCTTTTCCATGTTAGATCTACAGGCTGGTTATGACCAAATATATATGCATTTGGATGATGTACCTAAGGTTGCATTTTGGACACACCATGGCCACTTTGAATTTTAGGTCATGTCATTTGGCCTTACTAATGCCACAACCACATTACAATATCTCATGAATTATATTTTCCCTGTATCTTCAAAAGCTTGTTCTTGTTTTCTACAATGATATTTTGATTTGTAGTCCTGACTTAGGCACTCACATCACTACAAAAGTGTCCTAATAAGCATGCCTTATTTGCCAAAAGATCCAAATTTTTGTTTGGACAAATCCAAGTGTAATGCCTGGGACACATTATTTCAGTTAAGTAGTAGCTATAGATCCTTCTAAAGTAACAGGTATGCTCAATTTGCCAATTCCAAAGTCACATAAAGAATTCCAAGTGTAATTCCTGCCTTTAGCCAACTGAAAACAGCACTGACTATGGCCTGTCTTAGCATTATGTGATTTTTCAAAGCCATTCGTCTTGGAGACTGATGCTTCAACTATAGGCATGGGAGCAGATCTTATTCAAAATAATAGACCTTTAGCCTTTCTTAGCAAGGCTTTTTTCAACAGTAAGAACAACGGAATTTCTATGTGAGGAGCTCTTAGCTATTTTGATGGCAGTCAACAAATGGAGGCACTGTCATCTAACTTCTCCTTGATCAAAATGCAAAATCACATGGCATTTGTTGTTGCATCATTACTGATCGAGACATGATCTTCACTACTTCTGGGAAGCACTCTTTAAGGGTGCCTTGGGACTCAACTACTCAAAGGGACAATCTACCATCCACAATAGACTGAGAGAGTTAATCAATGTGTGGAGACTTTTATTTAGTGTATAACAGCAGACAAACCAAAGCAGTGGTCTTTTTACCTGTCAATGGTCAACTGATATATAATTCTTCATACCACAATTCAATAAAATTATTATACAGGTTTCCTTGGTTGTTGTTGGGAATTTCTTTTTCTAAACGACATTGATAGCAGTAGAGGAAGCCATATTCAATCACTATTTCTTAAAGAGTAACTTGCCATGGCTCACAGTCACACGAAGCTCTATGCAGACCTCAATAAAGTGGAGCGATCATTTGATATTGGGGACCTGGTATACTTAAAATTTCAACATTGTAGACAATCTTCAGGTTACCCTATGATGATCATTGAAGCTAGCATCCAGATGCAATGGCCCATACCCTATGGCAGCACATCACAAATTGGTAATGTTGCTCACAAAGTTACTTTACCACCAGACAACAAAATTCAAAATCTTTCATGTTTCACACTTGAAGAAACAAATTGGGCCTCAGAAAGTAACAGCCCTGACTTTACGTCTCATGGATGAAAATGATGCATTTGTTATTCAACCAGCCAAAATCCTAGTCTCCAAAACAATCACCAGACATGGCGGCCCAGTATCTCATACAATGGACTAATATGACAGATGAAGATGTTACTTGGGAAGATATTGACTTCATCATCTCTGGCCAGTTCCTACCTTCCAGCCTTGAGTACAAGACTTTCCAACTGGGGTATTTGTCACGACCCTAAGCCCGGGCAGCTGCAGCTGAAGAAGCAGTCACATGCCAAATTATCAGCAATGCTAACAGAAATTAGAAACCTTACTAGAAACAGTTAGAAACTATTAGGATATAAAAGACATTGTTGATCTTTTAATAGTTTTAAGTTGTTAGCATTATTAGTGATAATTAGAAACCTTGTAAACTGTGTAATTAAAGTTGTTCATAGTATGGAAGATATTGGAGGTACGTTTATCTGATTTCTCATACTGCCCATATATCTCTATCCACTTCCTTTCTTCCTTTCTATCTCTTCTGAATTTGCTCCTGTACTTTTAGTACTATCATGGCCTGCCACGGACCCGGATCAAAAGTAGGTTATATAATAATCAATAATAAATATAATCTATAAATATAAAATCCCAAAATAAATTAATATCCACATCGCACCCAAAACCGGGCGTGACCTGACAAAACATCTACTCAACCCCAATGACAACAATAATAACATCAACCATCATATGATTTCCCCGGACTACCCATCTGGACAATAACACTAATGCAATCTACATGTCCATAAGGAAAAAGTGACCGTCCAAATTAATACAAACTAAGCACCACAATTAACCAAACAGCAAAAATAATCCAAACTCTAATTCCATAACATTAGAACATACTAACATCAACCCTTTTTTCATTCAAACGGTGCCGAAAATACTGCCAATATACATATAATCCAACCACAAAACCAATACTCATGGAAGCCAAGTCTCTACCAATGATCACGTCTGAGCTCCCTGCAAGATACCCCTAGCTCTCTATTTTGGAAGGTCAGAACAATAGAAATATAAGTTAAATGTTCAACAAGTATCAGTATATAATACATAACAATAGTACGTCCAAAATCAGAACGAAGTAATGAATCAAATAAACGAAGTCCATAAAAGTTGTAATCTAAATGTTTGAAATGCCAAACAAACGTATGTCCTAATGTGGTATTGTACTCAAAAGTATAATCCAAAAATAAAAGCCAAATGGTTCAAGTGTACAAAACCAACTAAATCCGATATCCATTCAATCGGTAATCGAAACCTGCGAATCTCAAATCGAAATCTCAAGTAACCAAATCAATACAAGAAACATATTCGAAAAATCTAAAACATACTCAATTGGATAATCAAAGACCGAAAAATTGATTTTGAGGAATAGTTACTCCTATTCCCGGTAACCTTAGGCCATATCACCACTATTTAGACTTGTAGGTGATCTCTATATATTATTCTCTTTAGACAGGGGACATAGTCACTTTATTTTACCACCTGTGGATATGGAATGCAATTCTCAAATTTGCCTTTGGGACGTCCAAATATATTAGTTCCATTCGATTCCTTACGATAGTTCTCATAAAATATAAATCGGGAAAGATCTCTATATCACAAATTCAAAATTTTTCCTAACTGGCGGAAAAGCATGAAGCTTTTACTTGGGAAGGTCAAACACAAAGCTTTTCACCCCGAAAGAGAGTACAAATATCAAATTAAATACACAAAATAGAGCCCGACTTGAAGCACATTGCATGGATACCACGTGCAAGGCCTATATGCAAGTTTTCGTGACTCTTTCTTTACAAACGTACTTAAACAAAATACCTCAAATTTTTTATCCATTTTTCACAAAATAAATAAAATCCTCAAATATTAGCAAAATTGAAACAAAATCTTAAATCCTCCGGTAAATCAACATGCATGCACGAGTAAACAAAGTGGGGGAAATAAAAATGACATGCATATATATTAAATCCTCCAAATATAAGCAAAACTAAATGAAAACTAAGATAAACCAAAGATAGGATGTAAGAATACTTGCTTCATTCTTAAACCTTACAAATCTGACCAAATAATGCTTCAAAATCCCCCTTCTCTTTCTTTCTCTTTCTTCTCTTCTTTTTCTCTCTGCTTTTCTCTTCTTCTTGCACAAAATGACCAAAACAGTTCGTGACAGACTTATATACTCGAATCGGCAAACAAGTGTCACCTCAGGCGTGCGTCAGGCGCCGCGCCTGACCCCATCTACGCACGAGTGCTATCTCAGACGCTCCTTGAGCGCGAGCAATCTGGATTCACACTTGAGCGCCACCTCGATCGTGCATCAAGCGACCTCCAATCTGCCTAAACTTTACTCAAGCGGTCCAAGGGCGCTTCTTGGGCGTCTCTACTTTGCCAAAAGTGCACGAGCACACGTCATGCTTGCCTTAGGCATCGAAATTGCTTCTATATTCCGATTTTTTTTCAAATTTACATGACACAATTTATTCCAATATACCCAAAATAAACTAATAATACCAAATAATCAGATGAGGAACCGGGCATTATATGGCTTCCATTGCTGCATGCTGAGGAAGGGTTATTTGCATTGGTGAAAAGAAACAGAAGAGAGTCTTACGTTAATGAAGGAGATGTTTATTGTCCCTTCTTAACACCATGCTATTTTGACAAAATCTTTGAGCTCAAGAGTGATGCATCCATGGTGGAGATTGGAGCAGTGTGTCCCAAGGGGAAAAGCCTGGGCCTTTTCAATGAGAAGATGACTACTTGAAGGATCTTTGTGCCACAGATGAGGATTTTGCGGATCCATTGGGGAAATTTCTAGCTGAACATCGATTGGTTCTCTAAGAGCAATTGATTTCTGAGTTACACAGCAGTGACCTAGGCGGACTTAGGGCATGACCAAACAATGGGTTTGGGTGAGGGAAGGATATTATTCGCCACTACTGAAGAGCGATATTCAGAAGTACGTGGTGTGTCAAATCACGAAGGGGCAATCTCAAAATACCATCGTTTAATCGCCATTCTTTATCCTTTGGCCCCTTGGGAGGACATCTTCAGGAACTCTTTTTTGGGGTTTACCTTGAACTGAAGACATTTCAGATTCTATTTTTGTTGTTATTAATAGGTTTTCCAAAAGTTTGCACATTCTTGCTTGTAGAAAGACTTCTAATGCATCTCATTTTGCCAGCTTATTCTTCTAATGCCAACACATTCGACCGTGCTCAATTTTTTGAGGACCCTATGGTGGTTCTTCAAATTTGACTTGCGGTACTATAGTTTTTCCACTAACAGACTGATGTCTGATGTCTTTGATTTGAAGTGATAAGCCCTTGTAGTGGGAACATTGTTCATCTCCAGCTGGATTTGCCTACAACAGCCTGTAGCATAAATTCACTAGCAACATTCGTATTCGCGATTGTGTACAATAATGTCCGCAGCATACCTTGGATTTGGTACCTTTGCGTAAGATTACAGGATATGGTGTCACAGCTAATCATGTGGATGAGGGGATCAGGCTATATGGATAGAGGTAATGAAGGAGGACTTTAATGCATGGCATAAGGTAGCTGCTGGTACCCATCATCGTCAGAAACTATTTGCAGTAGGTGGCCATGTTATTGTACACTTAAGGTACATTTATGATGCCTGTATGACATCGTCAGAAGGTGGCCCCGCTGACACCTGTATTGAATAGGAGAAGAAGGTGGTCAGTGCAAGATTCTGACCATGATGCCTATGTGGTCAGCCTCCCACTGATTTGGATATCTTTCCTACAAAGTTTCACCCGGACATTCCACTGCCCCCTAACTTTGAATGCCCATAACTTTTGATCCAAGTAGAGTTATAGGACAGCCTATTGTCAGAAAGCTCTTGGAACGAACTATGATGTATTGATGTGGCATCCCAAGTACCACTGGTTGAGGTCAAAATCAATGTGAATAAGCTGTTTTGTCACAGTTTGGCTACTTTTGTCCATCCAAGCCACTGTCTTTCTCCATTTGGATTTATTTGCATATCAAACAATGATGATTGCTTTACAGACGATGTAGATGATTTGCATCCCTGATTTTTAGTCTGAATTTATTTTCATATGGTCCAGAATATTTAGGAACCACCATAAATTTTGCTGTGTTATCTTAGGCACTCAACTTTTGATGATAAATACTTGATTTCTCTTGTATAGATTTATGTCTTCTATTTTCATGCTCTAGTTGCATTTAAGGTTTGGGATTGATACCTTTGGGATCAATTTGTCTGTTACTTCTATGTTTCATGCCACCATTTTGCCTCACCTTTTGTACTATCTGTCGTTGTATTGCCTTTTATTGATACCTTTGATCAAATTATAGGTTACTTTTACGTTCCATGCTACCATTCTGTATCACCTTTTGTATCAACTATTGTTTCATCTCCTTCTCTTGATACTTTGGGATTAAAATTATCATTTCATTTTTCCTTTTGTGCTTTAGGGGCATTTAAGGTTTGGGATTGATACCTTTAGGATCAATTTATATTGTACTTTTATGTTTCATGCTACCATTCTGCATCACATTTTGTATTAACTGTCATTGTATTTCCTTCTCTTGATACCTTTGGAATCAATTTATCAGTTACTTTTATGTTTCATACTACTGTTTTGCATCCACTTGTGTGTTAATTATTGTTGTATTTCCTTTTCCATTTCCCCTGAAATACGAGATCTTATCACACTGACCCTTTGTATGAAATTTGTCACTACTTTGGTTTCTGAGTTCCTCATTGGCCTAGAATGGATTGATTTGGAAAATCTGAGTAATAAGTGAAGAAATGATGAATGGTCAAATGATGGAAAGCTTTCCTTTGCTGTGCCAAAAAAAAAAAAGGATGGAAGGCTTGATAACGTGATTTTTCTGCTGTTTGCTTCTTGGGAAGTGGCATTGACAATTTCTTGCTGAAGATATGGAATCTGTTTACATTAATTCATTGTTGGAAAGAAAAGAAGGTCTTACACGGACCTTGATCACAGAATGTTAAAATATATGCTGTGGCAATTTCTGTTTTTTTTTTTCTAGAACTGTGGCTTGGTATCTTGGCAGGCTTTTCATGTGCAACTGTTTTAACTTTTAGAAATTCAAGTGTAAATACTAGTGGATATCGGAAAAAATCTGTTTGTGGAAAAGATCCTCCTGCACGTGCAGGTGCAAGATGACTTGCATTAGGCATATCTCTGTGTAGGGACCATCTGACAAAACTTAATGCAGAGTCATTATATGTTAATTTGTCTGTATATTTGAGCAGTGGAAGGGAATTATCTAGTATGAGGGAGGATATTAGGAAACTATGTTTCTAGGAAATGGTCAACAAATATTATAGGGTACTGTTTGGTGGATAGATAGATAGATAGATAGATATTCCCTATTGTTTTAAAATAAATGTGGACATATGATTGGCACTGCTAAATTTGGTAGCTTTATATTTACTTGTGAATGAACTTGTTGCACATTGAAAAATGAGTATTGTACCCCCCTTCCGCTCTCCTAATCTTGTTGATATGCAAAGTTTAATATGGTTCGATTGCTACTTTGTATTAAGAAATGTATTACCACTATGAGCATACAAATCTCATTTTCTAAAGCTTGCTGTTTTCGGTTGAGAGGTGATCTTTTCACAAACTTTCTGGTATGGCCTTTCAATTAGCAAATACTCATCTGGAAAGAAATACATTACTTTGTCTTCATTTCTTCCTTATGCAGTGTGTTCACCAACGTAGCAGATTTAATGTGCATTTGTTCTACCCTTGCAGGTTTTTTACAGGTTTGGGAACCACCAATGCCAGATTATGAGAAGCGCTTTTGAGCTTCTGTGGACAAAGTGAATGCTCAAAGCGCTGTGGTCAAGATGATTGGGCATGCTAAGATAAAATCTTCTTTAATCCCTCAGTTTGTTGTTATTCGAGAAAGCAACTAAATTTTGGTGTCTAGTTGATCCCATCTAGTATACATGCATACATAGCTTTCTTCTGGAAAAATATCAGAGCTGTTATGCATTTTGTTTTTCTTTGACCTTGCTGATTCACCTCAGCTATTTGCCCAACCAATCATCTGTGTGGTAGGAGGAAATTTCATCCATGACAAGAAGTGTAACATTCTATCAACTATATAAAATTACCGTTAAGTACACAAGGCTCTCAGACCGTGAGATCAACTACTTTACCCCTTCATTGAATAAATAGTCACCATAATTTAAAACCCTTAACTTGCATACCGCATTGTAATGATTTTGGCGCCAAGGTTTTATTTATTGTGGCAGCTATATATCGGGGAAAATTTTCTGATAATGCGTTTAGGGAGGTGTAATTGCAAAGATTCGGTACATTAAGCATTAACCTTGGATACTTGCAGGTTTTTTTTTTTTCTTCTCAGTTGGGGATGTGTAAAATGCACTGTCAAAGCTAAGGCTTAACTTCACCTCGACTTCAGGGAAGTAAATCATACCCCGCGCCCCCTTTCTATCCTCTTCTCTCCCCAATCATTGCATTAACTTGATGTCAAAACTTCAAGAAAGCTAAAAAGAAAGGAAGAAAGAAAGAGAAATGAAGAAAGAAATCTCAAGTTTGTAACAATTTCCAGAGAAAATATAAAGACCAGCGTGGTGATTTGCGAGTTTGGCTTGCGATGGGCCACTAATATTTTCTCCTTTGGATGTCGCATATATGTCAATCGTGCTAAGATGCGACCAGTTTTCCCCCTCCCTCTTTAAGGTAAGTGAACTTGGGAAAAAGCTACACTTATTAGCTTCTTTGAAATTATAGTGGAAAAAATTATTCCAATACTTTATTCTCTATTTTTGCTCTTAGATTTCAAAGTAGTCTTAGTTTTTTATTGATTTATTTATTTTTAAGTTTTTATTGTCATGTGTGTTGTGTCATAAATTTAAATTTCAAACAGATTTGGGTCAAGTTGTTTGTCGGATTCTGATTCCGTCCATTGAGTTTCGGATTCTGCACACCATAACTTCAAACAGGAGGTCAGGTGATCGCAAAATTTGGTCCCACCGAAAATACTTCGATACTCAAATTAGTGATCAGCCTTCTGAAGATAAGGTGAATATAGAGAATGCAATATAAATGCTGGATGAGTATTTGTGGATGTAGGAGTGCACTTGTAGAGAGAGTGGCTTTATTGTTATTGCTTGTAAGGAGCAGACTCTCTAAGTACTAAGTTTGCTGGGAACTAGTAGCAGAGAGAGAGTTGGGTGCTCGAGTGTTTGAGAACTTTTAAGAGCTTTGAGATTGCTTGAGAGCTTTTGTAGGCAAGAGAATGCGTGTCTTTGAATGGAGCTTCTATGGCTTTGTATAACAATGGACCCTTGGTTGCCTTCTTTATGTAGCGAGGTTGGATGCCTTGCTATGTGGGATCGTTGTCTTTCCTGTGTTGGCATGAGCGCCATTTCTGGCTGTAATGGTTAAGGAGGTGGATCTCCTTCCTTCTACTTTTTGTAACCATTCGGGGTTTTACAGATCGGGCGTGGGTTCTGGCGCCTTTCTCCCAATATGTGTTTTGATTTTGGAGGTGACCGTTATAGTGAAGATTGCCTTCTTTGATGATGCGAAAAATTAGGATAGACGATCATTGTGGTTTGAAGATGGATACGTGGGTCAATTTAGGCTTGGGCCGCGTGCGTCTTGAGCCTTGGTCTATATGCCGCTTCTTCGGTCAATGGAGATGTTGGTCGTCCTGGACTAAAATGGGCCGTCTTGATCTTGGGCCTCTTCCGGCCCACTTGCTTCTCATCCGTTCAACAGAAGCGTTGATCATTCATGCAGAAATGAATCATTGATGATTTGGGTCGTTTCCTCCTTTGTGGGCTAGCTCGTTATTGTCGTCCCCATCATTAAGCCCCTATGCTGGTGGTCTAAAACTCTAGCCTTCAACATGTTCACGATGGGACGTGTCTAACTATGTAACTTATACGAGATAGTCTGATGAGGAAACTAGCAGTGGCTATTGGTCTGCCGATCGCATTACTTGTGACTATTGACTGTAAAGTCAAGATCTGGAGAATTGAGCTGTATGAAGTGTTGATTAGATTTGTTGACCACCGTGGTAAGAATCCAGAGAATTGGCCGAAGAGAGCATTATCGGATTCGTTGACCGTCCTAGTAAGAATCTAGAGAATTGAACTGGAAGAAGTGTTGGCCAGATTCATTGACCGTCCTGGTAAGAATCCGGATAACTGGCTGAAGAGAGTGTTCATTAGATTCATTGACCGTCCTGGTAAGAATCCTGAGAACTTGCGTGGATTGAATTGACGCGTTATTATACCGTCGGATTGTCAGACGAAAAGTTTGCCACATGTCAACATGTAGTGAATTTGTGATCCTGGTAATTAATTCGTCAAAAGATCTAATTTGACTGCGCCCTCTCTGAAAGCGACATGTGTGTGTAATGATGGGCGTACCTTTTCGATACGCTGCCTTACTCCAACGGTTGCGCACCTTTATAAAAATCGTTTGTCCATTCAAATTTTTCACGCTTTCCTTCTCTTAAAATTCTAAGTCTCTGTTGCTCTTCTTACTCTCGTTTTCATAGCTCCTTTTGTTCTAGATATTATTTATGTGATTTTCACTGGTGAGATGAGAGAATTGTATATTGAATTTAATATCCCATCTCAGATTGTATTCACGATACCTAGTGAGTATGACAGGGCCTCTTTCCTCCTACCGATCACATTGTTGTATATGAGGCTCACCGAGGAGTGGGCTATGTCTCCCTGTACCAGAGGAGCTGATTGCCATCTTTATGGTGCTTAGAGTTCCTATTGTACGACTACATGCCAATGCCATGCAGTGCCTTTGTTCGTTGTGTATCTTCCTCCGCCACCATTCACGGATGCTGACGGTGGAGGTCATGAGCATAATGTTTTGAATCACACAGAGTGGGGATTGGATCTCCTTATCCCCCAGAGAGCTTCACATCAGTAGCGCCATATACGATTCCCTCAATAACTCGAAGGATTGTTTCTTCTTTGTGCGTGTTGCTGATACCTGGCCCTTGTCTCGGGGTTAGGGCAAGGTTCCCAATGAACTCACTGGGAAGCCCAAGCAGGAAAAAGTGGCGGCTGTGGAGCCACTGTTGTGGTTGGTGAGAGACCATCTCTCAGAGTTTAGAAGAGATCACCTGGTTTCCAGAGAGAGCTAGGAAGGCTCATTGGGGACCTCCTTCTCCGGTCCAGAAGATCAAACCTCCACCGCCGGCGGCTTCACAGCGTAAGAGAAAAGTCGGCATTCTTGCCATTAATGCGGTCGGCGCACTTTCCACTAGTGATGCTCCCAGCAATCCAAGATAGAAAAGGGCTTGATAATAGAGCCTTCTTCCTCATCCTCTATAGAGCTGGACTACATAATGGTCAGACGACTAGCTGGAACCGGATAGTGTTCCAGAGTAGAGGCTTCTATGGAGGAATATGAGGCCATGATGCGGGCCGGCATAAGTGGCGTTGTCGTTGCGCTATTGTAGTCGGAGGACTTGGCGGCTCAAGCCGCGCCAATGGAGTCGCTGCCTGGACCCTTCAAATTGAAGCCAGCTTCTGAGCTATCAGATGAGTCGAAGGAGCCGGCTGTGGAGCAGTCTGTGGTGCCAAACGAGCCAGCCGTTGGAGAGCTTTTTGGGTAGTTGACATCAGTGCAGAGCTGGCGAAGGGGTTGATGGTGAGACTTCTGCGGAACGGGCTCAGGAGGCTGTGCCTCTGAGCCCTCTGCCACCAAGCTCAAGATCGCGAGGCTGATCAGCGAGGCAACGAAAAGTCTTTCAGGTAACTTTTCGAAGCTTCTCCTCTCTTCTTCCTTTGTCGTTATTGCCTAACTTCTTTGATTTCCTACATGAGGAAAAGATCTTGGGCACCATGCAAAAGGGATTGCACCAAAGCGACGCTATGATCTTAGACCAAAAAGAAGAGATCCTCAAGCTAGAAGAGGAGATGGACCTGTTGAGGGCCCAAGAATAAAAGCACAAGGAGGTGAAAGCCGCTTTTCAGTTTGAGTTGTCTGAAATGAGAGCAAAATCTGCAAGATTAGAAGAGGAGGCTACCCGGGCGGAGAGGTTCACTGATGTGCTCCTGGGAAAGATAACATCGTTAGAGAACGAGCTATCCACTTGCTTGCGTCCACATGAGGTTACTCAGGCGCTGTGGGCACGGCTCTGAGAAGGCATTAACATTAGTCACTATATTGTCCAATTGGTGGATCCTAATTTTTCTGCTGGCGTCCTTGACCTTGTGAACTGCATTGTCCGACGATGTGAGAACCTCATGGACCATTCCCAGGGTGCACAGATGCCTCTCCTGCCTCCTCTTGGGAGCTATGCTTCTTAGCTGAAATTTTGTACTTTTGTTTTTGTTGTAATTGGAAATATATCTTTGTCATCAATAAAATAACTATTTTACTAACGTATTGCGTTCTATGACTTTGCTTTCATTAGCTATTTGCTCTTTATACTGGTTGGCCAGCTTGGTGTACTTTGTATGAGTTGGTCGGCCGTCTCGCAATATTGAAAACAAGTGTTATGCTCTCAGATGGACCTAAGTTCTCGAGGAGACATCAGGGTGAATCATGATGTTGTATCAAGTCGGTTTTATACTTGAGCGTGAATTGAGGCTTGGATGGCACTGCCCGTGTATGATCTTGGGTGGCCAGTTTTTGAATGGAGCACTTTGCTCCTAATGTGTCGATTGTCGTAGACTGACAGTGATATCTCCTGTTGGAGGAGGTTGTTACCCGTGTCATTTAAGCCCTATAAGGTTTAGATTCGACAACTTACAAGCTGCCTGGATGATAGGGTTTTATTCGACTGTTTACGGGGCGCTTGGATGATCAGGGTTTAATTCGACTACTTATGGGCCACTTGGATAACTAATGTTAATTCAAACTCTTACGAGCCACTAGATGACTAGGGTTTAATTCGACCACTTACGGGTCACTGGATGACTAGAGTTTAATATCGAGTGGGTAAAAATTCGTCCAACTTAGGGCTAGTTTAAGTCGTTTATTTTGTGTAATCCACAAGTAAGCATTCACATGGAAAAAGAAAAAGAAGAAAAAGAGATACATGGCACAATGCAAATGATAGAGAATTTTCTTTTATTAATGACATTGTATGTTACAAGCACGCCTCATGTTACATAGATGACCTATCTGGGTCGTCACTGGAAGTAATGTTTTAAGTGGATCGCGTTCCACGTCCGTGGGACCAACTTGCCATTTTGGGTTTGAAATTTGTATGCTTCATTTCATGGAACGGTAGAGACTAGAAATGGGCTTTCCCAATTGGGGAAAGCTTTTTCCTGGTTGGCTGTCTTGCTTGTGGTCTCTATGCTTCGCAAGATCAAGTCTCTAATTTCGAATTGTCGTACTTTTACATTTTTGTTGTAATAGCGAGTGGCTCATTATTGGTAGGCTGCTGTCCGCATCTTTTTTGCGTTGCGAGCTTCCTCCAATAAGCCTAGGTATTCCCTGATCTTCTTGGAGTTTTCAAGTAGATCGAAAGTTTCGACCCTAAGATTTGGGAGCTCAATCTCAACAAAATTACCGCCTCAGTCCCGTAGTAAAGGTTGAAGGGTGTCTCGCGAGTTGGTTCCTTAGGAGTTGTCTGGTATGTCCATAGAACGAAGGGCAGCTCGCCGACTCAGGAGCCTCTTGCGTCCTCCAGCTTAGTCTTCAAATCGTGGAGTAGCGTACGGTTGGTGACCTCCACATACCCATTTGTCTTGGGATACGCTATCGAAGTGTAGGCTAATATGATATTTAGGATGGTGCAATACTTGGTGAAGTGCTTCCTCGAGAATTGGGTTTCGTTGTCGATCATGATGATCTCGGGAATGCCAAATCTACTTGTAATATTCTAAATTTTATTCGAATTAATTTAATATTAATTGTAATTTTAAAAAATTTAGACGTGCTAAAATTTATTAAATATTGTGAAATTTAGAATGATATTTGGATCGGTTAGGTTGGCGCCCAAGTTGGGCCCGTGTTGTCGCTTGGGTATTGATTCGGAATTTGGATTAAAAGAAACGGAAAACTAAAATAGAAAATAAAATAATAATAATAATATATAAATAAAGAAAACAAAAAAAAAGAAATGAAAAAAAAAAGAAATGAAAGAAAAACAGAAAATAAGGACGGAAGGGGATCGGGGAGAGAGAGGGAGTGGAAGCTAGGGTTTTGGTGCAAATAAGAGGGGGAAGAAGAGATGAAGAGGGAGGCGGCCGACGATGGTGACGCGCGGTGAGGACGGCACGGTGCCGGTGGTTGGAAATTTGGCCGGTGGTGGTTGGGTGGCATAGAGGTGAGACTGTCAAGGAAACTGACAATGGTTGTTTGCAGCATCAATAGCATTGGAGCCGGTGAGGTGGCACTGGGGAGGTTAACGACGGCCGTTCGCAGTGGTGGCTGGTTGGCGTGGCGTCATCGTCGAGCAGCCGCAGCAGTGGCAGAGGAAGTCGCGTAATGAGAGAGAGAGAGAACGGCGCTTAGAGAGGATGGCTGAGCCGCGACAATGGCGGCGTGCAGTGCTGTCACGACGGTGGTCGGTGGCGAACAATGGTGGTCCGTCGGTGACCGGCGATGCCATGGGTGAACAACACGGAAGCCGTGCAGAGGAGAGAGAGTGGCTGGGCGAGGATCACGCACGACAGGAAAGAGAGAGTGCTGATTAATGCACTTTTGGATATCCTTTCTTTAGATTTGTAAAGTATGAGGTCTAAGCAAGTATCTGTAAACTCCCTCTTTGGTCTAATTTAATTTCTGATATATTTTGGATATTGTTTGAAATTTTTACTGACATGCATATATTTTTATACACCTGAATTATTTATTCTGGATATGCATGTGTAGTTCATTAGATATTTTGGGGGTTGTTTGACTGTGTTTTATGATTTTAGAGAGTTTAATATTTTTCTGAAAGTTCGAATAATTTATTGGACACTGTATATTTTTATATTAATTTATTTATATAAAAATGAGTATGGAACTTTGCATAGGCCGTGTAGTCACATGCACGTGCCATGTTGTGGTCTCTAGATTTGGATTATTGGATTTTCTATTCAACTCCTGACGGGGAGATATTTATTATTTAGAAATTTCTTTTTGCCTGCAGGAAAAGCTTGGAGTAGTGATCCTTTCCATTTGGATAATTTAACTTGACCTTAGAATATATTCGGGCGTCTAATATATTTGACAAGTTTGAGGAATACACCCAAAGCCGCGGGTGACAAAATATAGTGAACAACCTTATCTATGGGTATACGGTATATGGATTTTGGTCTAAGGTTATCGGGATTATGTGTAACACTTTCTCAAACTAGTCTTTAAATAATCAGAACCCAAATTTGATACATAATTTATATTTTTGCATTGATTGGTATTAGACTTTGATTTAGATATAGATTTTTGGACTAAATTTGAGGATTCGTCGATTTTGCCTATAATTGGGTTTGGTATGTCTCGTACAAACGATTTTGATTATATGTTTTGATCTAGACTTTTAAAATATCTGTCGTGGTGTTTGCTTGGCTTCGGCGTATGCTATTAGATCATTCGGCTATCGGATTCTGCCCTAAATCACAAGCTGATCGGGCATTGGATTTGGACTTGGACTCAGAGTTGGATTTGGACTCAGATCAACAACAGTTTTGGAATTTGTCCGGATCACCTCTGTTTTGGTTATATATATATACGTCTCAACGAGGACTATTTTTAAAATTCGCTCATTTGTTTGGATTTAGATATTTGATTTGAATACAAAGCGACCATTAGATTTTAAAATTTGGATCTTGGATTTGATTAAATTTGTCTTATCGGCGATTTGAATTTATTCCGTAATTTGCATCCATTTGACTTTTCCTCTAATATATATTAGACTCATTTTGTCAAAAATATGATACTTGTTGGGTATTAGGCTCATTTTTCTGTTTTTTTCCTTTAGAGTAGAAGGTTCGGATGCAGTATAGAAGTAAAGACATGATCGGTCAGATATTCGTCCGTTTTGGTGAGTTTCAATTTTATTATGGTTTATATTGATATTTGATATATTTAGATTATGAAATTGACCGGATATTGACTTGTTGTTATATTTTGGGAATAGTTTCAATATTACGTTATGTTTGATTATGATTTTTTGGTCGGATTATTACATCCCTTACGATGATCGTAGACCAAGTCACATTTATATTATTCGGACTGTTGTTCGATGAGGTCCTGTGTGAATTTTAGTTTGTTGGTTTCTGTTTATTTGGGTTGTCACACCCGGAGTTTTGGGACTTAGAATTAATTGGTTAAATTTCTTTGAAATTTTAAATTGTAGGAATTATAATTGATTATTTAATTGACGTGCTTGGTTTGGGTTTGTGACACTACTCACTATGCTCTAGCTAACGAATTCTAGTGGATTGTGCTCAGTAATCTTGGCCAGCAGGCCACCTTCAACCCATTTGATGAAGTAGTGTATGCCTGTGAAGATGAACTTTCTTTGCCCAGTCGTGATGAAAAATGGGCTAAGAATATCGAGCTTCAATTGCGCGAAAGGCCAAGGAGTTTGGAGGGATCTCAGCTTCGTGTGTGGCTGGTGGTGAAGATTTCCATGGAGTTAGCAATTCACACACTTCTTCACAAATTTTAGGGTGTCTTTCCTCATTGTTGGCCAATAATATCCCTAGCGCATGACTTTGAATGCTAGGTTCTTTCCGCCAATGTGCAATCCGTATATCCCGAGGTGGATTTTGTTTAAGGCATAGTCGACCTCCTCAGAAGTAAGACACCGGAGGTACGAAGTCGAGTAACCACGGCGATATAGCAGTCCGTCGACTATGGTGTACTAGCCGACCATCTTATTGATCTGCTTGGCCTCGTCCTTTCGCCAAATACCTCCAGCATGGCATCATCCAATTCTCGGCATCAGAGACTTACATTTCTTCCTGTTCCTCTGTACTGGGAATGCTCAAGACTTTCCTTATGTTCTTTGAGTAGTGTTCTGAATTTTTGACCACTGCTGCTCTAGCAAGTTAGTCGGCCTTCCAGTTCTCAATTCTAGGGACATGGACCAGGTTTAGCTTATCAAATCTCCAGATGGCGTCCTTCGCCTTAATCAGGTATTTGGCTAAGAGAGGGTTGCACGCCTCGAAACTTCCATTAATTTGGTTAACAACTAGCTCTGAGTCGCTATAGACAGTCAACTACCTGGTTGAGCACTCTTTGGCTAGTTGTAATCCGACTAACAGGGTTTTGTACTCTGCAATATTGTTGGTAGCTAGAAAATTGAGTTTAAGGGGTATTTCACCTCAAACCCGTTTAGGTCCTTAGGACCACTCCAGCATCGTTACCTGAATTTGTAGACGAATCGTCTATGTTGAGAACCCATTCTGACTCTTCTGGATGGTGATTTGCATCCTCAGTGGGGTACTCGTCAATGATTAGAGTTGTAATCTCTACGATGAATTCGGGTAGGGCCTACCCCTTGATGGTTGGGTTAGGCCGGAATTCAATGTTAAACTCTTTTAACTCGTTGGCCCACTTAACCAGTCGGTCAAATATATCGGGTTTCTAAAAGATACCCTTTAGTGATAGGTCGGTCAGAACGACCACGTGATGAGCCTGAAAATAGGGTCTCATCTTTCGGGTTGAGAAGCAAGTGTCAAAGCAAGCTTCTTGGCGCGCGAGTAACGTGTATCTACACTAGTTAACGTCTTGCTCATTTAGTAGACTAGCCGCTGAGAGTTGGAGTCCTGGCGTATGATGACAGAATTAAGAGCCACCTTTGACACTGCCAAATAGAGGTATAGCTCTTCTCCATCCAAGGATAACGTCTGCAACGGTGGACTGGCCAAGTATTGTTTCAACTCATTGAAGGCTCCCTGGCACTCCGCAGTCCATTAGAAACCGTTTGCTTTAGTTCCCCTCAGAGCGTTGAAGAAAGGTTAACATTTGTCTCCGACTTGGCTAAAAAGCGAGATAGTGCTGCCAGTCATCCGGTTAACCTCTAGACATCATTGATGCTCCGTATTGGAGACATATCCGTGGGGGCCTTGATCTTCTCTAGGTTTGCTTCGATCACTCACTGAGAGATAATGAAACCTAGGAACTTCCTTGAGGACACTCCAAAGACACACTTTGAAAGATTTAACTTCATTTGGTGGGTGCGGAGTACCTCAAAAGATTCGGCCAGATCATGAATATGGTCGCTTGTAGTCTTGCTCTTGACGAGCATGTCGTTGACGTACACCTTCATATTGCGGCCGATCTACTTCTCGAACATCTTATTCACGAGCATTTGATAAGTAGCACCTATGTTCTTTAGATCGAAAGGTATGACCTTACAACAGTAGGTGCCTTGGTCGGTCATGAATAAAGTGTGCTCCTCGTCCTCTAGAGTCATCTGGATCTAGTTGTAGCCCAAGTACTCATCCATAAAACTCAGC
The DNA here is from genome assembly GCA_033239525.1 of Nepenthes gracilis. Lineage (NCBI taxonomy): Eukaryota > Viridiplantae > Streptophyta > Magnoliopsida > Caryophyllales > Nepenthaceae > Nepenthes > Nepenthes gracilis. The sequence continues at coordinate 7,920,727 of BSYO01000029.1, forward strand.
AACTCGTGTCCAAAAGTCGAGTCCACTAACAAGTCAATCCTAGGCAAAGGGAAACTGTCTTCTAGGCAGGCTTGTTGACGTCGGTGAAGTCGATACACGTTCGCCATTTCCCATTGCTTTTCTTTACTAGAACGACGTTGGAGAGCCAATTTGGGTATTGGCCTTCTCTGATGAAACTGGCGTCTAACAGCTTCTTCACCTCTTCCCGAATGGCTACGAGCTTCTCCACGAAGTGGTTTCTTCTCTTCTACTTAACAGGTTTACGGTCGGAATTAAAGCCCAACTTGTGGACTATTACTCCAACCGGAATCCCAAACATGTTAACGGGTGTCCACGTAAAGATATCGGTGTCCTATCTCAAGAACGCTATCTGCTCTTCACGAAGGGGTCCGGCGAGTGAGCCCCTAATCTGCACACCTCTCTGGGTCCTCCGAATTTAGTGGCATGAGGTCGGTGGCCTCTCCGGACTGCGCCTATTATAAGGTCACTTCATCTCAATAGTCCAGTTCTCCTACAGGCCTTCCGCCGCTGCTTGGGGAAACTTGGGACATGTAACATGTCCGACTAGTTACCTAGTCACCCAACACTTCACCGACACTGCATGCTGTTAAAAATTTTATTTTTAAATAAGGTATTGAGGTAACGGCTCCGAATGCTGCTAGGCATGGCCAACTTAGAATAGCATTGTATACGGATGGTAGGTCAACAACTAAGAATGTGAGTATATGACTCACTGTTTTGCGGTACGTGTCCACGATGACCTCCAACTATATTATTTCTTGAACAGCCACAGGTTCGTTGTCTAGGCCATATAGGGGACCTTTGGCAGTTTTTTTTCATTCAACCTTGAAAGCTCTCTTGATGGATAGTGCAATGTTACGAACCTAATTTCGGATTACCTTTAGTTAAAGGGATTATAGATATTAGTTAAATAAATAATTAGTTTGTTATTTATTAATTAGTTAAACTACTGGTCTATTATTTTGTTAGGGGCCATGTGGATTGTTCTCCCTTCGGTTAATTTTTAACTGGCTTAGTTGGACCCTTAGTATTTGTACTGGATTACTACAGTGAAGGAAGGAAGAAGATATTTTCCACTTAGTCGATTTTCCCCTCTCGGTTACTCTCTCTCTCAACTTCTCTCTCCTTTTGACTCCCTCTTTCCCCTCCTTCTAACTCTCTCTTCACCCTCCTTCCCTCATCTTCCTCTGCTTGAACTCCCATCTCCCTTTTGTTGCTCTGTTTCTCCTCTTCTTGCATATCTTCCTCTGCGAATTGCAAGGTGTCCTCAACGGTGCATGTAACAGAATACCTTATGTTTTTGGATAAGAATAATTTCAGGTCCATTTCATTTTTTCTTTTTAAGTTGAATTTTGTTTGATTATTTCTTTTTTTTTTTAATTTAGGTGCCTTTCATTTTAGGGTTTCTTTTGACACCAACATATATGTGTTTGTGTTGTTATTACCAACCATTTTAAAGATTTTCACTTGGTAATCGAACACTTTTCACTTTATCAATGTCACACCTCCATTAGTTTTTTTTTTATTTTATCTTATTGTATCTTATTTTATTTTATTTTACTTTTTGGGCATATGATCATATTCTATATTTTTCAAATAGATTTTATTATAATTATGAGATATTTTCCTGTCTACTTTCCCTTGTCCCGCCCCCGTCTCTCTCCCTCACCCGCTATAACTCCCCTGTTGCCACTAGCTTTTTTTTCCACGGTGGTAACTCTCTCCCCTACGATTCGCTCCTCTATCTCATTTCTTCTGCAACTCGTATAAGACCTTTACTATTTATCAAGGTGTGGCATCTGTAGATCAGTAAGGCTGTGACCACCATCCAATTTTTCAGGTGAATTGTAGTTGCTCCCGGAGGTTATCCCTGTTGGATTTGGTCATTCCCTTGTAGGTAATTGTTACGAGCCTAGCCACCGGAGAGCCAGCCCAGCGTCCGGCCCAGCCCACAAACCCAGTTGGCACTCCTGGGGAGCTTCGCCGCAGTAGCCGGCCCACCCGGGTACCCGGGAAATATCACGATTTCATATGACCTTAAGCTATTACTTATTGTTGTCTTTTTCTGATATTTGTTGTTAATTCCTGTGGGCCCGTTTTTTGATATTTCCCTTATTCCCTTATTCTGTATTACGTGCCAATATATGAATGATACAGAACGGCCTCTGAGACTAACAAAATTATAACCAATTCTCTCTCCTGTCTGTTCTGTGTTTCCCTCTCCCCCTTCTATTTTTTGCTCTCTTCTCCTGTCAGAATCTCCCTTCGTCTATAGATCACCCTTCTGCGACTCAACTCCTCTCTTGATCTGTTGTTGCTTGCAACAAAGGTGCTTTCATTGAGAGTGAACATGGCTGAAGGTGTTCTGACTCGCTCAAAAGCGCACGATGAAGCATTCGCGGGCATGGTAAAAGAGGTGAAAGATGTTGCGGCCGTTGTTCAACAACATTCAGAGGAAATCGCAACACATAAGGCTGCTACAGAACACATTACTCAATCTATTGCAGAGATTAATCTTACCCTAGCTCGGATGGAGTGATTTACCATGGCATCGATGCTTCCTCCGCTACTTCCCATGCCGACAGTAAGTTCTTCCTCATTCTCAGTGCCGACTATGTCCTTTTCCCCACCTATGCCAGCCTTATTGTCAAACACTACTGAAAACCCTACCGAGCTCCAACCACGCTTACCTAAGCTTGAGATTCCTTTCTTTTCGGGTGATAATGTAACTGGCTGGCTGTTCCAAATCGAACGGTTCTTCCTATACCATCGTACTCCTCCAGAGCAGAAGCTCATTGTCGCCGCCTTCTATATGTCAGGTGCAGCGTTACGGTGGTTCCAATGGGTGCATGCTACTCGGCAATTATCTACCTGGGAATTTTTCGTTCGTGATTTGGAGCTTCGCTTTGGACCTTCCTCCTTTGTCAATTATGAGGCGGCGCTGTACAAACTCAGACAAGCCACCACAGTGGTGGTATACATGGCCGAGTTTGAGTCTCTGTCCACTCGAACCCCAGGGCTCACAGCCACTAACCTCTTGAATTGTTTCATTTCAGGCTTACGAGATGATATCCAACGCGAGCTCCTTCTGCTCAAACCCTTATCCTTACATGAGGCCATCGGAATGGCTAAATTGGTGGAAGAAAAGCTAGAGACCACTCGCAACACTACACAACGACCTCCTCCAGTAGCTCGATCTCTCAATGCTCCTGGACCACTAGGAACGAAGGCTCCCCTCTCTTTGAATCAGGGTCCAAAGTTCCCCATTAAGAAACTCACATCCGCTGAAATGGCTGCCCGACGAGAATGGGGCTTGTGTTTCAATTGTGATGAACGGTTTGTCCCAGGACATTGGTGTAAACCTCTTCACTTTTTGTGTATGCTGGTTGAGGATGAAGACACCGACCCATCATGAGAGGTCGTTATGTCTGAAGAAGAGAACGCACAGTCCCCATTATCAGAAGAGTTGTCCCCAGGCCAAGATACTGCTCCATCCATCTCCTTCCATGCCTTAGAAGGCCATCAGGCATCCACTACTCTACGACTACGAGGAACCATTTTCAGCCAATTAGTGACCGTGCTGGTTGACAGTGGCTCTACACACAACTTCCTGCAGCCTCGTCTAGTCAGGTATCTCGGAGTTTCCATTGAACCATCTAATTATCTTACAGTGGCGGTGGGCAACGAAAACTCCTTACACTGCAAAGGAGTGTGCACTAAGGTTCCGCTCACCTTAGGAGCTTTCCACTTCTCGGTAGACCTTTATGTTCTTCCAATCTATGGAGCCGATGTGGTTTTGGGAGTCCAGTGGTTAGCCTCTTTGGGACCGGTATTGTTTGATTATAAATCCATGTGGATGACTTTCAAGTACGCCGGGAGAGAACATACCCTCCATGGAGTACCTAGTGCGGCTATTTCCACCATGACCATGAGCTAGTTGCGGCGCAATGAAGTGACCAATTCGGTCGCCTCCTACTTTCAATTGACAATCACTCCAATCATCGAACAGTCTACAGCAACAGAGCTATCTGCCTTAATGCAGTTTGCTCACATTTCTAACCCTCGGATTTCTACTGCTCTGCGGTCCGTCTTATAGACATTCCAAGATGTCTTTGCTGTGCCTCATGGGATGCCTCCTCGGCACCATACTGACCACAAGATTCCTCTACAGCCTCACGCAGCACCGGTCAATGTCAAACCATATCACTATCCACATTTCCAGAAAGGGGTAATGGAAACCTTAATCAAGGAAATGCTAGTTGAAGGCATAATTAGACATAAGCATGATTCCATTCTCATCGCCTGTCCTCCTAGTGAAAAAGAAGGATGGCAGTTAGAGATTTTGCGTAGATTATCGTGCCTTGAATGCAGTTACCATCAAAGACAGATTTCTGATTCTAACAGTGGATGAACTGCTGGACGAATTAAGTGGTGCCACTGTGTTCTCCAAATTGGATCTACGGGTGGGCTATCATCAGCTTCGGGTGCACCCGGAGGATGTACAAAAGACTGCATTCCAGACGCATGAAGGGCACTACGAATTCCTATTCATGCCCTTTGGATTGTCGAATGCGCCTGCTTCATTTCAAGCCGAGATGAACAATATCTTCCGCCCCGTTCTCTGCAAGTTTGTGCTTGTATTTTTTGACGATATTTTAGTTTACAGCTCCTCATGGGAAGCACATCTCCGTCACCTCTCTCGGGTGCTACAAATCCTGCGCACACACAACTTCTATGCCAAGCACACTAAGTGTGAGTTTGGACAGACCTCTCTCACATATTTAGGCCACATTATTTGAGCCCAAGGTGTGGCTGTGGATCCAGCAAAAGTTGAAGCCGTGCGACATTGGCCCCTCCCTATCAACTGTAAACAGCTACGGGGTTTCCTGGGATTAGCGGGATACTACCGACGCTTTATGGCGAGATACGCCTAGATTGCCGCTCCGCTTACACAATTACTGCGCAAAGAGGCGTTCATTTGGGGAGACGAAGCTACATCTTCCTTTGAGGCCCTTAAAATTGTACTTAGATCCACTCCCGTCCTGGATTTACCAGATTTCTCCCAGCCCTTCATAGTGCAAACTGATGTTTCAGGTAATGGCGTCGGTGCTGTCTTGGTGCAAGAAGGATGACCCTTGGCGTTTTTCAGCCGTCAGCTCTGTCCAAAGCTGCAGACTTCATCTACATATGTCCGTGAGCAACATGCAGTCACAGAAGTGGTCAAGAAGTGGCGCCAATACCTCGTGGGAGCCAAGTCTGTTATCCAGACAGATAATCAACCCCTTCAGGTCCTGATGACACAGGCCGTGCATACTTCGGAACAACAAAAATGGATAACCAAATTAATCGGATATGATTTTGAAATAGTGTACTGCCCAGGCAAGGAGAATGGGCTGGCAGACGCCCTGTCTAGACAACAAGAAGAAAAAAACTATGAGCTGGAGGGAAAAGGCTATGCGCTGCAAATGGTGTCGAAACCCATCGTAGCACTGTTGGCAGCCCTTCAAGAATACTACAAGCGACAGTCTTCCGCAACTACTCTGATCAAATCCATCATCGATTGCCCGAAAAAATTCAAGCACTATACTGTTCGGGATGGACTGGTATTCTTTAAAAACCGCCTCTTCATTCCCCCTGAGTCAGCTCTACATGAATTGATTATGCACGAGTATCATAGCTCTCCGGTGGGGGGACATGCCGGCATGCAGCGCACATTGGCAAGAATTTTAACTTCCTTTTATTGGCCAGGACTGCGGAATGACGTCCGTCGATTTGTCTCTACCTGTGCGAATTGCCAGCAGGTCAAGCCTATCAACACGCCACCGGGCGGACTGCTCCAGCCTCTCCCTATTCCCGGACGAATATGGGAGTCTATCTCCATGGATTTTATCACGCATCTTCCGGCGTCCAAAGGCCGCACTGTGATTTTGGTGGTCGTCGATCGCTTGTCCAAGTATGCTCACTTTTCTGCCATGAGCAGCCCCTTTACCGCAGTAGACCTCGCTGCTGTGTTTGTTACTGACATTTGCCGTCTTCATGGGTTCTTGAAGGATATCGTCTCTGACTGTGATCCGATCTTTATGAGTACCTTTTGGCAAGAGTTATTCATACTACAGGGCACATCCTTCTCGACTAGTAGCGCCTACCACCCTCAGATGTACGGTCAAACGGAAGTGATAAATCGATGCTTAGAAGATTATCTCCGCAGCTTCGCCGCTAACCACCCGGCGACTTGGGGGCAGTTCCTTCCTTGGGCTGAATGGCATTACAATACAGCATGGCATTCAGCCATTAAGATGACGCCTTTCGAAGCAGTTTATGGCTGCTCACCACCCAACCTTCAGGATTATACACAGGGCACTTCGCCAATCGCTACAGTAGACGACCTACTCTCTGACAGATCCACTGTCCTTGCTTCCCTTAAGGCCAACCTACAACGGGCCCAATTGCGAATGAAAAATCAGGTAGACGTGCATCGCACAGATCGAGAGTTTTAGCCTGACGATTGGGTCTTCATCAAACTGCAACCTTATCGCCAGATCTCCGCTGCTCGTCGCCTGTCCAACAAGTTAGCAAAACGCTACTATGGGCCCTTCCGAATAGTGGCCCGTGTGGGTTTCGTGGCTTACCGGCTGCAATTGCCCGCCTCTTCCCGAATTCACAATGTATTTCATATATCCCTCCTCAAGAAATGTCGGGGCGATCCTGCCAACCACCGCGTGGACCTTCCGGCCGAAGCTGTGGGCTCTCACCCCCTGGTTTTTCCCACGCAACTGCTAGGCTTTCGCAAGACGCTGCAGCAAGGGAAATTAGTACCCCAGTGCCTTGTTCAATGGCACACACACACTCCAGATGAAGCCACTTGGGAATCGGCAGCGGAACTTCAGCAGGACTTTCCCGAGTTTCACCTTGAGGACAAGGTGATTTTCGATGAAGACGGGTATGTTATGGGCCTAGCCACTGGAGAGCCAGCCCAGCGTCCAGCCCAGCCCACAAACCCAGTTGGCCCTCCTGGGGAGCTTCGCCGCAGTAGCCGGCCCACCCGGGTACCCGAAAAATATCACGATTTCATCTAACCTTAGGCTATTACTTATTGTTGTCTTTTTCTGATATTTGTTGTTAATTCCTGTGGGCTCGTTTTTCGGTATTTCCCTTATTCCCTTATTCTGTATTACGTGCCAATATATGAATGATATAGAACGGCCTCTGAGACTAACAAAATTACAACCAAATCTCTCTCCTGTCTGTTCTGTGTTTCCCTCTCCCCCTTCTATTTTCTGCTCCCTTCTCCTATCAGAATCTCCCTTCGTCTGTAGATCGCCCTTTTGCCACTCAACTCCTCTCTTGATTTGTTTTTGCTTACAACCGTAATTCAACAAACGGGTTTGTCATCTGAGAATTTTGAAGAGGAAATTCATAGAGCAAAGTGCCGGTCAACAAAGTTGACCGGCTAAAGGAGGCATACGGCTGAAGACTGAAGGAGGCAAATTTGTCGGCTAGCATGTTGACCGGGACAAAGGTGGCAAATGGCGGTCAACCCGTTGACGGGCCAAGGTTGCAAATAGAAGGCGCGTGGATTTGCTATGATGCAAAGTGATCGATCAACGCGTTGATCGGTCAAGGAGGCAAATGAAGCGCACGGAATTTACTAGTTGGTTTACCGATATGGAAAGTCCAAGATGTGGGTGCTGAGTGCACAGGAACGCATGGACTGAAATGACCGAGGACTTTTGGATGGCAAAGGGCACACCGGTCCAAGGATTTGAATGCAGCAAGGATCGATGACATTGTGAAAAGCTGACGTTGTGGATAGCTGGCTGTCAGGATTTGGTGGCGGAAATTTAGGGCACCCAAGTTAGCTTATAGGGTACACCTTCTGAACAGTGCAGAGTATGCGCCGTCTGTGAAAAGCTCGGGAACTAATTAAAGCGCAGAAATGATAGGGACGACGTAACCAATCATCTACATGATGGCTAGTTGAGTAGATGTGATTTGGTAGAGTCGGGTCATTATAAAGGTGCACAAGGAGTTTCAATTCGATATGTGAGAAATCACCCAGAGCCGGGATGCTAGACACCAAGGGCTGTGTTGGGTGTGAGAAATCACAAGGGTGTGGGTTGCACCATGCTAGTGTGTGAAAAAACACCAAGGGCATTATGCGCCAGGCCACTATGTGCGGGGGTGAAACGGAGGTTGCCGTTTCACCCCACTTGTAAAATGTATGAGAAGAGAGCACCATAGTGAGAAGGAGAGAAGAAAAATATAGAGATAAGAGGAAATGAGAGTTTTCTTACTATTGGTGATTATTTTTCTTATTATCTGTTCTTCGGGGGCTTGTGTAATCAGGGTGGATTGCTAGTACTTTGTCTATAGGTTTGTGTAACCATTTTACATAGTGGATTGGTTTGTAGACTATATGTCCCAAGATTTTTTTTATTCGGTTTGTGAAGGATTTCCGCGTAAAAAAATGTTATGTATCCTTTGTTCCTTATTTCTACTAAATAGTGGCAAACGATGATGGGGGTTTCAAATTTTTTGCTGTACCAGATAGGTTGAATTCAGGTATCGAACTCTAATAAGTGGTATCAGAGATTGGTTGCATCAATCTTTTCTGATACCAACAAGTGGTATCAAAGATTGGCTGCATCAACCTTATTTTATCTTATTTTATTTTATTTTACTTTTTGGGCATATGATCATATTCTATATTTTTCAAATAGATTTTATTATGATTGTGAGATAATTACCTGTCTACTTTCCTTTGTCTCGCCCTCATCTCTCTCCCTCGCCCCCTATAACTCCCCCGTTGCCACTAGTTTTTTTCCCACGGTGGTAACTCTCTCCCCTACAAGTCCCTCCTCTGTCTCATCTCCTCCGCAACTCGTACAAGACCTATACTATTTATCAAGGTGTGGCATTTGTAGATTAGTAAGGCAATGACCACCATCCACTTTTTCAGGTGAATTGTAGTTGCTCCCAAAGGTCATCCCTCCATAAGGAGGAGTAGGAAATGAATATGGATAAAAATATTAGTCAACATATAATATATTGATTAATATATATTGGTATCGAGCCCCTCAATATCAATATTTTTCTATACCACATTTAAATCACGGTATGTTATCTTATGAGTAATATATTGTAATATATTAATCAATATTTATCTGTTAACTTATAATTTTTATAATTTTTTTATCGATATATGTAGTACTGATACATATTATCTGATATTAATATGATTATAATCGATACCAATATAGATGTTAATATTGATATTTTCATCTAAGAGCTACCGGGGGGAGTTGAGGAAGGAGAAATTGCTATAGCTCTTCTCTTACCAAACACATGAGGGTATATTGGTCATCTGATCTAAACTGTGCAAGATGCAAGCACCCTATCTTCGGTGATGTTTAACATATAAATCGTAGGTTATTCAAAAAATAAAAGTGGTCCTGGTGCCAATGTCAATAACAACAAATTTTGTAGGTAGTTTTGTTGGTTAAAAAAAAAAATTCTCACTTATTTTACTTGTCCTGGTTTGTGGAACATGGGAATCAAAGGTAGCTAATCGGTGAGCCACAAAGTTAGCTCCCACAATTTTCACAGAGGTCGATCCTGAATTTTACCGAAGTGAAGTTTGTTACAATTTTTCGAGAACAAAAATACACATACAATTAATGGTATGGAAATAAAACTCTGAATCTCTCATCATTAGCCATCAGAAACCGTGAGACTACAAAAAATAAAATCATACAATTCATCAATCACTAGACACTTTAAGAACACGAAATAGAATCACGTAATCAAATACATACAAGTTATACGGTAATATTTATTATGAAAATCAAGAAAAAACCACTCATCAAACTCCAATAAGTCTACTATAAAAGTGATCAGTTACAAATGTAACCCATTTCAAAATTTTTCTACTACGACTCGAATAAATGACCAATTGTAAGCAATTTCAACATACCTAGTAGCCCAAAACAAGCAACTAAGTGGTAATATGCCATATAAATGAATATAGAGTAATATATCTTGATGGGGACACCCGTAGCAGGCCGAAGCGGCATTGGCCTGGTGGTTAAAAAAAGATTTCTCTTTCCTCCACCACTCAGGTTCGATTCTCCTTGGAAGCATAAAGTGGTCTTTGTGCCTCCCAAAAATCCTTGGGGTTTTAAGGTTATGGGGCTTGATGCGGTGGGGCCGATCACTATAAAAAACTTACCCTTAACACAGTTTCGCTTACCAAAAAAAAAAAAAAGGGGACACCCGTAGCAGGCCGGCCCACAAAGGAGCAAATGGCTCAGATCCAACAACGGCCCATTTGTGCTTGGGACAGTCAATGCTATCGTTGACCGGAGAAGTAGCAAGTGGGCCGACAATGTCCCAAGATCAACGATAGCCCATCTGTGTCTAGGACGGTCAATATTACCGTTGACTGGAGAAGTGGCAAATAGGCCGGTCGCGGTCAAAGATGAACACAGCCCATGCCCTAATCGGCTAATGCGCACCTTCTCAAATCTCAACGTTCACGATTGGAGTGGTCAATATGATAACGACTCGGCCATCCAAAATCCACCAAGTAGATTACAAGGAGGGGTAAGCTGGGCGCAAGAAGCAAAGAGTGGAGGAAAATGTCATTTGTTTTAGTAATAATAACATAGCACATGTAATTTTTTCACATACTGTTCCGCTCGTTGTATCTGTACTCGTTTCAGAAGGTACTATAGACTGCCAACTAAAGTGAGTTTTTGTCGATAATGGAAGCTCCAAAATTTTGCTTTACCTCGATGAGTTCTTTAAGCTAGGACTCAAAAGGAATCAACTAAAATCGGCCAAAGGGCCACTGTATGGCCTAGATAACGAAACAGTAGCCATCCAAGGGACAATATAGTTAGAAGTCACCTTGGATAGGTACCCCAGAACGGCGAGTCACACACTCACCTTCCTGGTTATTGACCTGCCCTCCGTATACAACATTATCCTAGGCCGGTCGTGCCTAGAAACGTTCGAAACAGTCACCTCAATACCGCACTTAAAAATAAAAATTCCAATAGTATGCGGTATTGGTGAAGTACGGGGTGACCAAGTCACTGGATAAACATGCTACATATCACAGGTACCCCAAGGCAATAGCAGAAGGCCTGCAGGGGAGTTGGACCATCGAGACGAAGCGATCCTACAGCAGGTGCAGTCCGACGAAGCCATCGACTCATACTACTAAACCTGGAGGACCCATAGAGGTGTGTACAAATAGGGGGCTCACTCGCTAAACCCCTACGTGATGAGCTGATAGCTTTCTTGAGACAGAGTGCGGATATCTTCACGTTAATTCCTCCTAACATACCAGGTATTCCAACTGGAGTAATGATCTATAAGTTAGGTCTCGATCCCGGTTGTAAGCCTATCAAGTAGAAGCGGAGGAACCATACCGTTAAAAGCTCATAGCTATCTAGGAAGAAGTGAAGAAGCTGCTCAATGCTAGGATTATCTGGGAAGTCCAATACCCGAATTGTCTCTCCATCGTTGTCTTGGTCAAGAAAAGCAACGAAAAATAACGGATATGCATCAACTTCACTGATGTTAACAAAGCCTGCACAAAGGATAGCTTCCCTTTGCCTAGAATTGACTTTTTGGTAGACTCAACTTCTGGTCATGAGTTGCTGAATTTTATAGACGTGTACTTGAGCTACAACCAGATCAAGATGAGCCCAGAGGATGAGGAGTACACCTCATTCATGACTGATTAAGGTACCTACTGCTACAGGGTCATGCCTTTCGGTCTAAAGAATGCGGGCGTGACTTACCAAAGGCTCGTGAACCAAATGTTCGAGAAGCAAATCGGCCACAATATGGAGGTGTATGTAAATGACATGTTCATCAAGAGTAAGATAGCTAGCAGCCATATTCGTGATCTGGTTGAATCTTTTGAGGTACTCCATATGCACCAGATGAAGTTAAATCCATTAAAATGTGTCTTTGTAGTGTCCTCAGGAAAGTTCCTGGGTTTCATCGTCTCTTAGCGAGGGATCAAAGCGAACACAGAAAAGATCAAGACCCTTACGAATATGTCTCTACCATGAATTGTCAAGGATATCTAGAGGCTAACCAGAAGACTGACAGTGCTGTCTCGCTTCTTGGCTAAGTTGGGAGACAAGTATTAGCATTTCTTTTGGCTCTGAGGGGGACGAATGTGAACGGTTCTTAGTGAACGGTAGAGTGTCAGGCCACCTTTGATGAGCTGAAGTAGTACCTGGTCAGTCCACCGTTGCTAACGTCACCAAGAGACGGAGAAAAGCTGTATCTTTACCTAGCTGTATCAAAGGTGGCTCTTAACTCTGTTCTTATACGCCAGGATTTTGACACACAGCGACTGGTCTACTCTATGAGCAAAATGTTGACAGGTGTAGAGACACACTACCCACAAGCTAAGAAGCTCGCTCTGACACTCGTCTTCTCAGTCTGAAAATTGAGACCCTATTTTCAGGCTTAACGTGTGGCCATTATGACCGACCAGTCGTTGAAGGGCATCGTTTAGAAACCCGATATTTTCAAATGGTTGGTTAAATGGGCCATCGAGTTGGAAGAATTTGACATCGAATTCCGTCTCAAACCAGCTATCAAGGGCAGGCCTTGGCTGACTTCATCGTCGAGACCACGACCCCGATCGTCAATGAGCAGCGTGCTAAGGATGCAGATAACCACCCAGAAAAGCCAAAATGTGTTCTCAACATGGACGGTTCGTCTACCAGCTCAGGAAGTGGTGCCTGGTTCTGAGGACTCCGGATAGGTTTGAGGTGAAATACTCCCTTAAACTCGATTTTTTGGCCACCAACAATATTACCGAGTATGAAGCCCTATTAGCAAAATTACAACTAGCCAAAGAGTGCTCAATTAAGCAACTGACCATCTACAACGACTCAGAGTTAGTCGTTAACTAAGTCATCGGGTGCTTTGAGGTGTGCAACCCTCTCTTGACTAGATACTTGGCTAAGGCAAAGGATACAATCTGGAGATTTGATAAGTTGAACTTAGTCTATGTCCCTAGGATTGAGAATTGGAAGGTCGACCAGCTCGCTAGAGCGGCAGTGGCCGAAAATTCAAAACAGTACTGAGGGACTTGAGGAAACATTTTGAGCGCTCTTAGTATAGAAGAACAAGAAGCGATACAAGTCTCCAACGATGAAAATTGGATAACACCGTACTGGAGGTATCTAACGGACGGAACACTACCAAAGAGTGCAAACGAGGCTAAGCGGGTCAAAAAGACAGCCGACTGGTACACCATAGTCGACGAAATGCTGTATCACCGAGGATACTCGACTCCGTATCTCCAGTGTCTACTGCTGAAGAGGCCGACTACACCCTAAGCGAATTTTATCTCGGGATATGTGGATCACACATCAGCGGTAAAAACCTTGTGTTTAAAGTTATGTGCCATGACTTTTGCGCAAGCTGAGATCACACATCGGGGTATGCGGATCACACATAGCAGCCGCCTGCAAGCTGAGATCCCTCCAAACATCTTAGCCTTTTGCGTAATAGGGGCTCGACATTTTCAACCCATTTCTCATTGTGACCGAGCAAACAAAGTTCATCATCGCTGGTAAAGACTACTTCACCAAATAGGTTGAAGTCGCCCCGTTGGCCAAAATCACTGAGCACAATGCCCTGAAATTTGTCCACCAAAGTATAGTAAGTGGATTTGGTGTTCCTGAGATCATCATGACTTACAACGTAATCCAATTTTTGAGAAAGTGTTTCATCAAGTATTGCACCAGTTTGAATATTAGATTGGTTCACACTTCGGTAGCGTACACCCAGGAAAATGGATATGTGGAAGTCACAAATCGTACGCTGCTCCACAGTCTAAAGACCAAAGTTGGAGGACGCAGGGGGCTCTGGGTCGACGAATTTCCCGTTGTGCTATGATCATACTGGACAACTCCGAAGGAACCAACTCGTGAGATACCCTTCAGCCTCTGCTATGAGACTGAGGCTATAATACCTATTAATATCGGGCTCCGAGTCCACAGGATCGAAGCCTTTGATCCACTTAGTAACTCACAAAAGATTAGGGAAAACCTAAACTTACTAGAGGAAGGCCACAACACGGCCAGGATGCAGACAGCCACTTACCAATAACGAATCAATCGTTATTACAATAAGAAAGTAAAAGCGCAGTGATTCAAAGTTGAAGACTTAGTCTTGCGAAGCATAGAGGCTATGAGCAAAATAGCCAACCGGAATAAGCTTTATCCGAACTTGGAAGGCCCATTCAGAAAACTCTACTTATTGATTCAAATTGCTTTGGGTCTAGCTTATTGATACGTTCTAGAAAACTCTACTTGAATTCTTTTTTTTTTATTGATAAAAACCCACGCTCGAAAAGAAAAAAATATTAAATACATATTATTCTTTTCGGGTACGGGTTTTTTTGATTCAAGTGTATCTTGTCTTTACCACGAATTATTTTCCTTGGTTAATAATTGATGCGTACCTGGATCCGGCTTCGAACGGATTCGGATCCCTTCTGGATGGTTTGAACCGGCTCCGTTCACTGAGCACAAATCCTGCACACCACTAAACAAACGAGAGGTCAACGTTAACGGCGGGATGTAATCCCACCGATAACACTCCGGCCTTCAAGTCGATCAATCGACCTTGATGGAAGGAACTGTAAAATAAGAGAGAGCCATGAAAGTGGAATGGAGTGTCTTGTTCCAGATGTCAGAAAGGTGCAAGTCCTTTCTCGTATCTGGGTGGTGGGAAGGCAGAGAACGTGTGTAAGGACCCGTTTGTTGCCTTGGAGTTGGAGTGTGTTTTGAGAGTTTTGCTGCTGGAAACCAGAGTTTGTTTCTCAAAGCACTCAGGGTTTTCTGTCTCAGTCTCAGCTTGAAGAGAGAGAGAGCGTGAGTCGGGTATCAATGGAAGCGTTCGTTCCAATCCTCAAGAATGCGTTACTGTCAGTATCTCAGGGAGCCTGTCCTGGATGGTGGATCCAGGGCCTCTTTTATGGCAAAGGTAGCGATCCTCCTTCTTTGGAAGGAGTGATCGTCCCCCATATTCTACTGCGGGCCTTCCTTTTAGAGGCTGACACTTGTTGCCCGATTGTGGAGGATTGTTTCCTTCTGAGGCGGTCAACCACTTTCCAAGTTAACTTCCTTCCTTACCGTTGAGGCTCATTGGCTGGCAAGGAGTTGGAAGGATCTAGCGCCTTCCTTATTTGAAGGGCGCCAATCTTGCTGATATTCCCTTTGAGATCGTGGAATATCCTTGGAAGATCATGGCTGGCCTTTTTATGACTGACGGGTTTAAACGGGTCAGGCTTGTTACTGTTAGAAAGCTTTTCGGGGCCCAATGTGCAAGGTGCGGACGGTCAACGCCTGGGTTGAACGTCTGCGTGCGTATTGGCCGCCCTCATGAAAGGCGTCCGCCGCTGGCCTCTATTTGGGCTATGGGCCTGAGTGAACCAGGCCTATTACTATAGAAGGGCCTCGTTGGGGCCCGTCATGCAGGGAGCAGACGGTCAACGTCTGAGTTGACCGTCAACTTGTTGGCCGCCTTCGTGGAGAACGAAGGGAGAGCGGCGGGCGGCCAACTGATGGGCTGTGGGCCAGAGTAGAATAGGCCCATCACTGTTGCAAAGCCTCGAAGGCCCAGCAAACCGGTCGATGCCGAGTTGACCGTTGGTGGAGCAAGTTGGCCACGGGGCCGGTCGATGCTAGCGTTGGCCGTCCTTGGGTCTTCGGTTCTGAGCCCGTCTTCTTCCGGGCCGTTAGAAACGTTGACTGGGCTTCTGTTGACTTTTCTTTGGGCCAGCCCATTATTGGTGTACCCATCACTAGCCCCCCATGCTGGTGGTCAGATTTCTGGCCTCCAGTATGTTCATGATGGATGTTTTTCCTTGCTTTGAAAATCCTGTGGAAACCCATAAAAACGTGAAGGTAGGCTTGATCGGAATCGTTGACCGTTTTGCCAATTCGGAGTTCAGGTGTAACCGCATCTGGCCAATTCCGGAGTTCGAGTTGTTGGCCGTCTGGCCAATTAGGAGTTCGAATTGTTGGCCGTCTGGCGATTCCGGAGTTCCAGAGTTGTTGACCGTCCTTGGCCAACTCTGGGAACGATTTCTGCCAACTTCTGCCTGGACTGCCAGGCAGAAAGTGACGCGTGTCCTCCTTTGGTTGGAAGGAGATCCGGGCCATTAATATGCCAGAGATCCGTCCTTTGGCAGGTCAAGTGGAGTGGCGACACGTGGCAATTCTGACGGTGCCCTTAATGAGGGGTTTCGTGCGGGAGTCCCGTCGCTTGGCTGGATCGAATGAGGAGTTGACATGTGGCCATTCTGACGGCGTCCTTTGCAAGCTTGGCGCCTAAGTTTTCCTTCCGTTTTGTTCGAAATCAGTTACACTTCCAAGCCTTTCGTCTTCCTCATTTTCATTTCGCAGACAAACCTCTGAAGAAACCCTAGAACCTTTTCCAATCATGGCATCCGCTGCGGACTTCTCATCTGACTTGAGGGAGAGTGACATCAAGGCCTTGTGCGTTGAATTCAATATTCCGAAAGAGATGGCCTAGAGGGTACCGGGCGCAGATGAAATAGCCTCTCGCCCAGGAAGGCTACTTCAGCATTTACGAGGCTCACGAGTGGCCTTAAATCTGCCGTCAGGAGGAGGCTCGAATCAATCATAGCGGCCCTCCATGTTCCCATTGCCCAGCTTCACGCCAACGCATTGAGGTATATTTGTACTCTGTGCATTTTCGCCCGGAAGCTCGATCAGAAGTTTAGGATGTCGGGCCTTAAGGTCGTCTTTAAGATAACCCAGGGGGCGGAGTGGATCTCTCTCAACCCCCGCACGGGGATAAAAATTAGTACGGCCATCCATGACTCCCTCAAGAATTGAAAAAACCGGTTCTTCTTTGTAAAGGTGGGAGACAAGTGGCCTATCGCGCGGAACTGGGGTAAGGTCCCGGAAGTACACCTGGGTACGCCGTCCGCGGCGGAGAATGCCGCCTACGCCCGGGGCGACCAAGGCGGTCGGCGGAACCCGACGCGTTCGGGAGGGACTTTACGGTTTTCTGCGGAGGAAACCAGAAAGGTTGAATGGGGACCGCCGTCGCCGGTCCAGAGGCCGCACCCTCCCATTAAAATGTTGAAGCCGGATGATTCGAAGAAGTTGCTCATCCGTCCAGTGTCTTCGGAGGAGGCTGCTGCGAAGGCGATCGCCACGTCCTCATCTTCCTCTTCACAGATTGACCTTGTTGCTGCCGGGATTTGCGGTGGTCCGGGCAGACTTCCGGGAGCGGAGGGTCCGTTAAAGGGTAGGTTGGAGGATGCGGAGGAGTCATCTGGCGCGGCTGTGGCGCCGACTCGGCGCTGCTGGATGGGATCCCAGAGGAGCCAGCTCATGGCGTGCTCGAGGGTTCACATGTTTACATTATAGAGCCGCCATCACAAGTTGCTTCACCCGCTGCTGCCCCAAAGGCAGCTAGGAGAAAGAATCTTGCCGCAGCTATTCTAGAGGCTGCGAGAGAGGAGCCTGCCGCCGCTGCTCCAGAGGCTGCAAGAGAGGGGCCTGCCGCAGCTGCTTCAGAGGTTGCAGGAGAGGAGCCTGCCGTAGCTGCTCCAGAGACTGCCGGAGAGGGGCCTGCTGCTGCCGTTGAAGATGACGAGTCCTTGGAAAGGATCCTGGAGGAAGCAGCGGTGTGCTTGGCACGAGAGGATGCTCCTGCCCCTCCACCACCTGAGCCTGGCCTGGAGGCCAGGCCCAAGGGACCTACGAGGAAATTCATGGAGGTATGGTTCTCGATGGTTAATTTCCCGTACTTTGTCCTTTCAAGGTTTCTAACCTGTCTTTGGTTGTTGTTTGTGCAGCCGTTGAAGGTCGCTTCTGCACTTTTTAAGACAATGGTGCAGCGTGACGAGGCTCTAGCTGAGAAGGAGGCGGAGATAGCCTGGCTGGATGCCAAGCTGGTCGCCTCAGGAGGGGAGCTCCGTGAGCAGACGGCTGCTCTCGAAGCTGTCATGGCAGGCGTGGAGGCAGAGAATGCGGATCTCAAGGCGAAGGTGGCAGAGCTGAAGGCAGAGGTTGCTCGCCTAAAGGAAGAGGATGATCGACTGAGAGCGAGCAACAAACGCCTTGCAGATCGAGCCGCCGCCTCAGAGAACGAGTTGGCCTCTCAGATGACCCCTCTTGAGGTTGGGGGCGCATTACACGCCCGGCTGTTGGAGGGGCTCAACATTGGATGCCGTGTTGCGCGGTTGATCATTCCGGACTTCCCAGTGGAGTTTATCAATCAAAGAAACCGCGTGGCGCAATGCAAAGAAGACTTGGTGGGAGAGCCCCGAGACTGCCAGGGTGGTCCGCCGGACTTGTAGCCTTCTGTATTTTTTTTTAAAACAGTATGTACATTGTAGCATACTTAATGAAACGGAAATTTTTCTTCAGCCCAGTGTCCATTGCCTTTTATTGCTTTGTGCTTGCTGTCTGCCTGGGTCTGTGCATTGGGCGGCCAACTTAGTTGGCCGGCAACCGTTACTTGGTTGCCTAAGGAGCTGAGCCCCCAAGCTTAGAAGGTGGTTGCATTAACCAACCTTGGCAGTATCAAGCGAGAACTTGGGCAGTTAGTGTTTAGAGAAGGAGCGCTTCGTTATTGTTTAACCACGCTGTCCTTTCATGGAGAAGGTTGGTGCGTGGGGTTGCCAACTTGGTTGGCTGGCTGCCTAAGGAGCGAGGTCCTTAAGTCAGGTTGGCAGTTGTGAGAACCAGCCCGGTGGCGCCATTCAAGTGATGACTTGGGATGCCAATATTGGAGAAGAAAAGCTTCTCCCTTCGACCGTCATTAACTGACGTTGCTGCTCCCCGAAAGGAGGTCGTCGCGTGTGCCATTCTTGCCCCCTAAGGTTTTTAGACCCTATGGGCCACTTGGATGACCAAGGTTTAGTACGACCGCTATTGGGCCGCTCGGATGACCGAGGTTTCAGACCGCTCATGGGCCACTTGGATGACCAAGGTTTAAGACCGCTCATGGGCCACCTGGATGACCAGGGTTTCGGGCCGCTCGTGGGCCACCTAGATGACTAGGGTTTAAGACCGCTATGGGCCACCTGGATGACCAGAGTTTCAGACCACTTTTTGGGCCACCTAGATGACTAGGGTTTAACGAGAGGGTGAAGACCCTCCCGACTTAGGGGCAGTCTAGGTCGGATGGATACCTGCAAGGCAAACACAGTTCGTAGGCCCTAGAATTCTACATGCTAAGTAAACTCTCATTTTTCCAAGGTGAAAACAAGCACACGCATGAATGCATAGGATCGAGTGAGGGCGTACCTGGGTTTCCTATTGGAAGTAGCGCTTCAGGTGGGTCGCGTTCCACGTTCGTGGGACCAACTTTCCGTCCTGGTTCCGGAGCTTGTACGCTCCGTTGCGCAGGACGGCGAAGACAAGAAAAGGTCCCTCCCAGTTGGGAGAGAGCTTGTTTCGGCAGGTCAGCTTGCCTGTGGCCTCGATGCCTCGTAGGACCAAGTCCCCAACGTCGAATTGCCGGGCTTTTACCTTTTTATTGTAGTATCGGGCAACTCGGTGTTGGTACGCTGCTGTCCGTACTCTGGTGGCGTCACGGGCTTCCTCTAGCAAGTCCAAATGCTCCCTTATTTTCTGGGAGTTGGTCTGTGGGTCAAAGGACTCCACCCTGAGACTTGGGAGCCCGATTTCAACAGGAATTACCGCTTCAGTCCCGTAGCATAGGCTGAAGGGCGTCTCGCGCGTTGGTTCCTTCGGGGTTGTACGATAAGACCAGAGAACGGATGGGAGCTCGTCAACCCCGGAGCCCCCAGCGTCCTCTAACTTAGTTTTCAACCCGTGGAGTAACGTGCGGTTCGTGACCTCCACTGTCCGTTGGCACGGGGTATGCTACCGAAGTGTGGACCGACTTGATTCCAAGGCTGGTGCAATACTTGGTGAAGCGCTTCCCGAGAAGTGGGTCCGTTAGCCGGTCACCACGACCTCAGGATGCCGAACCTGCAGACAATGCTCTGGCGAAGGAACTCCATAGCATTGTGTTCCGTGATCTTTGCAAGCGGGGCAGCTTCGACCCACTTAGTGAAGTAGTCGATGCCCGCTATGATGAATTTCCTTTGTCCCGTAGCAATGGGAAATGGGCCAAGAATGTCAAGCCCCCATTGTGCGAAGGGCCATGGGGCCTGAAGGGACTTTAAGTCATCGGACGGCTGGTGATGGAGGTTGCCATGAAGTTGGCAGCCCTCGCATTTCTTAACAAACTCTAGCGCGTCCTTTTTCATTGAGGGCTAATAGTAGCCTGCCGCATGATTTTGAAGGCTAGGTTTTCCCGCCTACGTGTGATCCGCGAGATCCGAGGTGAACTTCGCCCAGCGCGTAGTCTGCCTCCTCGAGAGATAGACAGCGAAGATACGGAGTTGAGTATCCGCGACGATACAGCCGCCCATCAACTACCGTGTACCAACCGGCTGTCTTTTTAATCTGCTTGGCCTTTTCAGAGTCCTCTGGAAGCGATCCATCAACCAAGTATTTAAGGTAAGGGGTCATCCAGTTTTTCGTCTCGGAAATCTGCATGGCCTCTTGTTTTTCTATGCTAGGAGCGTTCAGGACCTCCCGCATGTCCCTCGAATATTGCTCTAGGTTCTCGGCAGCAGCTGCTCTGGCCAGCCGGTCTGCCTTCCCATTTTCAGTCCGAGGGATGTGAACCAGGGTCAGCTTATCGAAGCCCTGGATAGTCTCCTTTGCCTTTGCCAGGTACCTGGCCAAGGAAGGGTTGTTTGCTTCGAAGCCCCCATTGACCTGGTTGACGACTAATTCGGAGTCGCTGTGGACTGTCAACCTCTTGGCCGAGCACTCCTTTGCCAATCGCAAGCCAGCCAGTAGGGCTTTGTACTCAGCGACGTTGTTGGTCGCTGGGAAATCAAGTTTTAGGGAATACTTGATCTCGAATCCGTCAGGGGTCGTTAAGACCACCCCTGCTCCACAGCCGCTGTCAGTGGATGATTCATCCACGTGGAGCGCCCATTCTGGGGCCTCACTGGGCTGTTCTTCGTTTTCTGCAGGCTTCTCCTCTTGGATGGGTGTTGTGGTCTCCACAATGAAGTCGGCCAGAGCCTGCGCCTTTATTGTAGGTCTGGGCCTGAACTCGATGTCGAACTCACCCAATTCTTTGGCCCACTTTACCAATCGTCCCGAAACGTCGGGCTTTTGAAGTATGCCTTTCAGTGGCTGGTCCGTAAGGACCACTACGCGATGCGCCTGAAAGTATGGCCTTAATTTTCGTGCTGCGAAGATAAGTGCCAGTGCCATTTTTTCAGCGCGCGGGTAGCGAGTTTCTGGGCCGGTCAATGTTTTGCTCACGTAATAGACCGGCTGCTGGATATCGGACTCCTGGCGCACAAGGACAGAGCTGAGGGACGCCTCCGATACTGCCAAGTAAAGGTATAGTTCCTCTCCGTTTTTGGGTGACGCTAACAACGGTGGGCTGGCCAGATACTGCTTTAGCTCGTCGAAGGCGATCTGGCAGTCAGCCGTCCACTGGAATCCATTAGACTTCGTCCCTCTTAAAGCTTTGAAGAAGGGCTGGTACTTGTCTCCAGACGCGAGGAAGCGGGACAAAGCGGCCGGCCCGTCGATCGATCATTTGGGCGTCTTTTACGTTTTCGGGGGAGCCATGTCGGTCAGGGCCTTAATCTTTTCTGGGTTTGCCTCGATCCCTCGATGAGAGACGATGAAGCCCAGGAACTTCCCTGAGGCTACCCCGAAGACGCACTTGGCAGGATTCAGTTTCATTTGGTGCTGGCGGAGCACCCCAAACGACTCTCCCAGGTCACATATGTGGTCGCCCGTGATTTTGCTCTTGTGAGCATGTCGTCGACGTAGACCTCCATGTTGCGACCAATTTGCTTTTCGAACATTCTGTTCACTAGTCGCTGGTAGGTGGCTCCAGCGTTCTTTAACCCGAAGGGCATGACCCTATAGCAGTAGGTGCCCTGGTCCGTCATGAACGAGGTATGCTCCTCGTCTTCAGGACTCATCCTGATCTGGTTGTAGCCCGAGTAAGCGTCCATGAAGATTAGCAGCTCGTGCCCTGCCGTGGAGTCAACCAACAAGTCAATCCGGGGCAAGGAAAAGTTGTCCTTTGGGCAGGCCTTGTTGACGTCGGTAAAATCGACGCACATCCGCCATTTCCCATTGCTCTTCTTAACCAGGACGACGTTTGAGAGCCAATCCGGGTACTGGACTTCTCTAATGAAACCTGCGTCCAGCAGCTTCTTCACCTCCTCTCGGATGGCGATCAATTTTTCGACGGAGTGGTTCCTCCGCTTCTGTCTTACCGATTTTCGGTCCGGGTCAAGGCCCAACTTGTGGACCATTATCTCAGCTGAAATTCCGGGCATGTCAGCGGGAGTCCAGGCAAAAAGGTCTGCGTTCCTTCGCAGAAACGCAATTAACTCATCACGCAGAGGCCCGGTGAGTGAGCCGCCAATCTGGACACACTTATCCGGTTCCCCCGGGTCCAGTGGGATCAGATCCGTGGCTTCACCAGGCTACGCCTGCTGCAAGGTGGTCTCGTCTCGATGGTCGAGTTCTCCCACCGTGCCAGTTCTGCCACTAGGGGCAATCTGGGCCATGTAACAGGTTCGTCCAGTAACCTGATCTCCCAAAACTTCTCCGACGCCGTAGGGCGTTGTGAATTTTATTTTCAGATGTGGAATTGATGTGACCGCCCTGAACGTCGTTAGGCAGGGTCTGCCTAGTATCGCGTTGTACACAGAGGGCAGGTCAACCACTAGAAAGGTTAGCATTCGACTTGCTGTTTTTGGGTAGGTGCCCAGGGTGACTTCCAGTTGGATTGTCCCTTGAACGGGCACCGGTTCATTGTCAAGGCCCTATAATGGTCCTTCAGCAGGTTTTAGTTGATTCTTTTTTAGGCCTAGTCTAAAGAACGCGTCCAAATAAAGCAACTCCTTCGAGCTACCATTATCAATAAAGACTTGTTTCAGCTGGTAGTCCGAAGTACCGTCTGAAACGAGTGCAGAAATTACAAGGGGGTCGGCATGGGGGGAGATTACATGGTTCGAATCACATTCACTAAAGCTGATGACGTTGTCCATCACGCGCTGCTTCTTCCTCCCAGTCTGCTGCTCCTTGCTGTCTTCTGGTCCCCTGGCAGGTCGGCTGGTGATCATATTGACTACTCCTGCCGCAATCCGGTTCCTGGGTGGCGTCTGCTCCTGGCCCTCTCCATCAGCTGTTCCTGGGTTCTGTCCAGGTCCCTTGACGAACCGAGTAAGATGTCCCCTGCGAATCAGATCTTTAATCTCCCTCTGCAGCGTCTTGCAGTCTTCGGTTAGTGGCGGCGGAGCGGTGGAAATCACTGATGACTTAGACCGATTTCGAGTCCTTCCTCGGCGTTTTGGCCACTTGGGGAACTTCTCCCCACGGATGCACGCCGAACATTGGAGCGCGTGTCCGTCGAGGGTGTGAAGGTGGTGGGCCGTTGTCTCGCTCACGAGGGCCCGATCCGTATTTGTTTTTGGCGGGGATGTTCTCATGACAAACTTTCTTTTCCCATCACGAGGGGAATGGTCGAGGGCCGATCTGCTGTTTGGGACGTTTTGCCTCGTTGGCCTCTTCTGCGGCAACATAGGCCACAGTGATGGATTTGCCTCGCGGAAAGTCGAGGATTTTTGTGGGCAAGGTGCTTGAAAAAGTCACCGTAAGTCGGTCTTGAGATGAAGGCGCTGACTTCATCTCCTCGGTGATCTGGGAATCCACGGCCTCGGCCAAGCGATCCAGGAAGCGTCGTGGGTTCTTTCCCGGTTTCTGCTTTATGTGGGAGAGATGCCATGGCTGTTTCTCCTCCCGTCGGCTCGATGCATACTGAGCCAGGAAGAGGTCCGTGAGTCCACGGAAGCTGCTGACAGAACCTGAAGGGAGATGGTGAAACCAGATCCTGGCGTCTCCCTTGAGTGTCGGCGGAAAGCGGCACATTCTGAGTCTTCTAGCCCTTCAGACTCGAGATGGGTGCGGAAGTGATCCAGGTGGTCGCCGGATCTTTGCCCCATCGTACAAGTCAAGGGACGGCATCTTACACTTGGACGGCAGTGGACGGTTCAGGATTTCAGCAGTAAATTGCGACTTGTCCAAGTCGATGGCGCGCTCGTCATTCTGAAACACATGGTTCCAGATTTGGTCCACTCGTGGATCGGCACGAGTGACGTTTGCGGATCTCTTGGAGTTGAGGAAATTCCTAAACTCTGTCTTGTTTTCAGCAGCCGGTCGGCTGCTGCCTCCTGTGGATCTGGCAGTCCTGGAGACTCGCTCCTGGATAGTGCGACGGTCTTCTGCCCGAGAGTATCTAGGATTTCTCCGTTCTGGGCTCTTTGTCGGGGATGTACTCCCAGAGCGTTCCATTGGCCTGTTCTGGCCAGGAACGTGGGAGGATGCTAGAGCCAGATTGTTCACAGCTTTTCCAGGGCTCTTGGCCGGCTTCTTCTTCCTCACGGCCACCTTTCTTGGTGGCGGGGAGCGGGGAATTAATTTTGGTGGAGCCGCTTGTTGTTGTTGCTCCTTCCGTTCAGCGATTAAAGCGGCGATTGTTCGCACGCATACATTCCACCGGTTGTTGAATGTAGGCGGTGAAACTTCGCCGGTAATCCCGTTGACGAGGACATCGGCGGCATGGCCACAGTGGGGTTATGACATCTCTAAGCGGGATCGCTAGCTTTGTGCTCTCGTGTTCACCATTGTTGCGAAGGTGAGAGAGAGTTCTTCTTGCAATTCTTAGTGGTAGGCTTTCGTAGCGCTTCCCGCAGAGGCCGGCGCCAATGATGCGTACACAGATCCGGCTTGAGCGGATTCGGATCCCTTCTGGATGGTTTGAACCGGCTCCGTTCAACGAGCACAAATCACGCACACCACTAAACAAGCGAGAGGTCGGCGTTAGCGGCGGGATGTAATCCCACCGATAACACTCCGCCTTCAAGTCGATCAATCGACCTTGATGGAAGGAAATGCAAAATAAGAGAGAGCCATGAAAGTGGAATGGAGTGTCTTGTTCCGGATGTCGAGAAGGTGCAAGTCCTTTCTCGTATGCAGGTAGTGGGAAGAAGCTGACGTGTGTAAGGACCCGTTCGTTGCCTTGGAGTTGGAGTGTGTTTTGAGAGTTTTTCTTGGAAACCGAGTTTGTTTCTCAAGCACTCGGGGTTTTTGTCTCAGTCTCGGCTTGAAGAGAGAGGCGTGAGTGCGGGTATCGATGGAAGCGTTCGTTCCGATCCTCGAGAATGCGTTGCGTCAAGTATCTCGGGGCCACATCTGGATGGTGGATCCGGGGCCTCTTTATAGCAAAGGTAGTGATCCTCCTTCTTTGGAAGGGTGATCATCCCATATTCCTGCGGGCCTTCCTTTTGAGGTGACACTTGTTGCCCGATTGTGGAGGATTGTTTCCTTGCCGAGGCGGTCAACCACTTTCCCAGAGTTAACTTCCTTCCTTCTGATTGAGGCTCCTTGGCTGGCAAGGAGTTGGAAGGATCTGGCGCCTTCCTTATTTGAAGGGCGCTAATCTTGCTGATATTCCCTTTGAGATCGTGGAATATCCTTGGAAGATCGTGGCTAGCCTTTTTATGGTGACGGGTTTAAGCAGGTGGGGCTTATTCTTGATAGAAAGCTTTTCGGGGCCCGATGTGCAAGGTGCGGACGGTCAGCGCACAGGTTGGCCGTCTGCGTATGGTATTGGCCGCCCTCATGAGCGTCCGCCGGCCCAGCCTCTATTTGGGCTATGGGCACGAGTGAACCCAGGGCCTATTCGTAGAAGGGCCTCGTTTGGGCCCGTCATGCAGGGAGCAGACGGTCAACGTCTGAGTTGACCGTCAACTTGTTGGCCGCCTTCGTGGAGAACGAAGGGAGAGCGGCGGGCGGCCAACTGATGGGCTGTGGGCCAGAGTAGAATAGGCCCATCACTGTTGCAAAGCCTCTGAAGGCCCAGCAAACCGGTCAATGCCGAGTTGACCGTTGGTGAGCAAGTTGGCCACCAGGACGGTCAATGCCAGCGTTGACCGTCCTTGGGCCTTTCGGTTCCTGGGCCCATCTTCTTATTGGGCCGTTAGAAACGTTGACTGGGCTTCTGTTGACTTTTCTTTGGGCCAGCCCATTATTGGTGTACCCATCAATAATAATTGTAGTCTTTCCTATATTTACGGGTTCATTAATTTTTTTCCTCATAGGGGGAATAAGGTAATTACAAGGTATACTAGAATTATATGTATATTAGAACTCCTAAAAACCTATATATTCTGGTATCATTTCCAATCGGACGATCCATTAATCCAACTAGTAGAAGATTATAAATGGATCAATTTTTTTGATTTCCACTGGAGATTCGGAATAGATGGTATTTTGATAGGACCCATTTTACCGACGGGATTCATCACTACTTTAGCGACTTTAGCGGCTCAACCAGTTACTCGAGATTCCCGATTATTCCATTTCCTGATGTTAACAATGTACAGTGGTCAAATAGGATCATTTTCTTCTCGAGATCTTTTACTTTTTTTAACAATGTGGGAATTTGAATTAATTTCCGTTTATCTACTTTTATCCATGTGGGGAGGAAAGAAACGTTTATATTCAGTTACAAAGTTTCTTTTGTACACTGCGGGAGGTTCCATTTTTCTATTAATGAGAGATCTAGGTGTCGGTTTATATGGTTGTAATCAACCAACATTAAATTTTGAAACATTAGCTAATCAATCATATCCGGTGGCATTAGAAAGAACATTCTATATTGGATTTCTTATTGCTTTTGCTGTCAAATCACCGATTATACCCCTACATATCTCAACCATTCTGTGAAATAGAGTATAAAACTCCGAATCCAAAATGGTAAGTTGGTCCCACGGATATGGAACGCGGTCCACCTGAAGCTCTACTACCAATGAAGATCTAGGTAGGTTATCTATGTGATGTGAAATATGCTTGTAACATCATTGTAATTAATGAAAGATATTCTTTTTCATCTGCACATTATTCTATGCTTTCCTTTTCTTTCTTTCTTTTTATATGAATGCTTGCTTGCAGATTATACAAAATAGATGACCTAGACTTCCCTAAATTTGGCAGATTTTCTCGCCCGCAACAAAACCTTGGTTATCCAAGTAACCTATAAGAGGTCAAATTAAACATTGGTCATCCAAGTAGCCCGTAAGTGGTCGAATTAAACATTGATCATTCAAGCGGCCCGTAAGCGGTGGAATTAAAATTTGGTCATCCAAGCGGCCCGTAAGCGGTCGAATTAAACCTTGGTCATCTAAGTGACCCGTAAACGGTCGAATTAAACCTTGGTTTCATCCCAAGTGGCCCATCTGCGGTCTAATATTAAACCTTAGGGGGCTTAAACGGCACGTGTGGCAACCTTTTCCAACAGAAGATAGCGCAGTCAGTCTACAATGGTCGACAAATCAGGGCAAAGTGTAAAAAAAATGCTCCGACTGAAGGCTAGCCGCCCAGAATCATAACATGCGTAGCGCCACGCAATACGAAACCTCAACTCGTTAAAAAAAGTGCGCTTGAGCATAAAAATGGCCTGATACAATATCAGGACTCATTCTAATATCTCCTCAAGGACTTAGGTCCATCTAAAAGAACAACACACGTCTCCGAGTACTAGACTACACTGATTAATGTTACGAGACGGTCGGCCATCCTGCACAAAGTACGAAAAGCCAGTCGGCAAGTGCAAAGAGAAAAATGACTAAAACGAAAGCCGGGTAAAGTCAGGGAATTGGATACGTTAACAAAATCAGTGTTTTATTAACAATAATTATTTACAAGTACAACGAAGAACAAAGAGTACAAGAATCCCAACTAAGGGGTAGAGCTCCAAGGAGGACGCAGAAGAGGCCCCTGCACTCTCCGAGAAAAGTTAGTCAGGTCCTCACACCACTGTGCGCCACGGTTTGAGGGGTTGAAGATGCTAGAAGGAAAATCAGGATCCACAATCTCGATAATCCAGCGACAGATGCTGACAAGTTCCCAAAGCCTGGCCCACAGCGCTTGAGTGACCTCAGAGCACAAATGGGTTAATAGCACGTTCTCTAATGAGGCTATCATTGCCCAGAGCTCACTCAAGAGCCCCTCCGCCCGGGCATCCCTCTCTTCCAGCCTCACAAACGGTGCTCTCAACTCAGACAACTCTAACTGGATGGTGGCCTTCTCCTCCTGGTGCTTCTGAACCTGGACACTTTACTAGCATAGCTGCTCCCCTAGCTAGAGAATCTCTTCTTCCCTGTCTTCAGTCACCACCTCTCGTTGGCACAATCCTTTCAATACTGCGCCAACAATTTTCTGTTACTACAAGAAATTAAAAATAAAGTTAGGCTACAATGGTAGAGAAAGAAGGAAAGGAAGAACTTATAAGAAATTACCGAGAAGATTTTTCATTGCCTCATTGATGGGCCCTACGACCCAAGGCCTAGTGTTAGGAGACTTGGAGTGGCAGCCTTCTGAGTCTGCTCCGTTGTGGCCTCATCAACGGACTCCTTCGGTTAGATGGCCAGGAGACTTGGAGCAACAGTCTCCTGTGCCAGCTCCACAATGATGTCAACTGCCTCAACGAGTTCTCCGGCGGCTAACTCCTTCGACTCCGCATAAGGCTTAGCTGCTTGCTCCAATCTAGCAACTTCAAGCAACATCTCTAGTGGCGTGGTGCCTCATGTGGTGGCTCGCTCAATGGCCTCAAGGTCAGCCACAGAATCCTCAACCCCAGAGCCCTCTTCGACTCCCGCAAGTCGCCCGGCCATTCGGTAGTCCAACTCTTTTTTTTTTTTTTTTTTTTTGGTAAGTAAGTGATTTGGATTAATGGGAGAAAAAAAATTACAAGTATGGATTATCCCCAAGTGTTATTCCGACTTAAGGATAAACCAAAATAGCTAGGGCATACCCCGAGCACTTTAATACAACCGATGAAACCAACTAATAGAAAAAAATGCTGGTAATCATACTACATAAGCATCCACACAAAGGCAGATCCTAAAAAAAAATAAAAGAAACAACAAAAAGCCACTCCAAGGGCAAAACTCAATATCAGCACCTGCAACCAGGAGCAATCTGCCAGTATCTTCAAAACCCGGTAGAAAACAGCAGCCATGATCCCTTCGACCAAGGACAGCTGCGCAACATCATCCATCAGCATCCTAACCTCATTACACCAGACCTGGGCCAGCATATCACCATCCACAACTTCACAAACTGCCACTGGATGATGCCTCCTCCAGTGACCATATTGTGATAGCCTCACAGGAAGGCAACGCATAAACAGCATCAAAAGTAGGCAAAACCAGTTCAGCCAGGGAAACACAAGCTGGTTCCTAAACAAGGAGCATGCCAATCCATGCCAAAAACTTTTAATATTAGTAACAAAATGAAGCCAGCAGCTAATCAGCCAACAGCCAACATATTACCAACTCAAGATGAACTTCATCCTTAGAACCAAGAGCACAACGACCAGAGTCCAATTGCTATCCAGTACTTCCTGAGTTTCAGCACCATTCAACAAGCATTGCTAATGCATAGCTACATTGCCCATTATCAACCTTTGCGGCAAGCAAACCAGCGAAGAAGAGAGCCTTGGTATCAAAAATACCATCACATGCTTCAGCTATTGTCACCGCAGCCAGACTACACCAACCCAAGACAAAGAGCTCACCTCAAGAGCAACGCGTGAACTCCCGCATCAATAGCTACCCACATCAATATTAGCATCAGCCATTTCATACCCAGTGGGCATCGGCCACGGGCGGTGGCAGAACTGCCAACGTGGATTGAACAGCTAATCCTTTTAGGCTCACAACAAGCCAATGGGCATCATCACATCCCACAAAACAGCAAACAAAACAACACCAATCCCCTGCATCCCGAGAGCTGGTTGTAATACAAGCGATAAATAGGCGGGAAGCACCTATTAGGCAAGCATCATCAGCCCGAAGCAAAGAAATGGCGGGAATCACCTATCGGGCTCAGCAAGAACAATTTAACTGACAAAAAACCATCCTGAATTCCAGCTAGAGGCCATGATTTCAATCTGGGGAACTCCCGGGAACAGAAAATAATGAATCAGCATCTTCAGCAAAATGCTGTCAGCCAACCAATACCAAGTTTGAGTCCACGGGATGCAGAACGGAACTGCATAAGACTCACAGCAGCACCAGACCACTGAGCGTCAATAACCAAATCCGGGCATTGAAACGCAACCACCACGGAAACAGAGTGCAGAAATCTCTGCACATCTCCAGCCTCAACAAAACAAGCTCCAAAAAGCAGAGAGAGCCAAACTGATTTCACCCAACGCACCAGACAGCAGAACGGAACTGCACACGGTGATAGTAACATGGAAAGCCAATACAGCACTCCCAACATCATAGCTGCTCTTCACAGCAAAAACTACCAATAACAGAAGGAAAATGGCAGATGGATAGACCAAGCCTAAACCACTACCCAATAGATTCACTGAGATCAGGCCTTGCCGCATCAACTCAACACACTCTACCCAAGAATTCCAAAACCGAGCAAGCTGGACAGTACCCCAAAGGCAGAGACGCGCAAAGATTCAGCAGATCAGCTAGTCATCAGTGGCAAAACCAGAGAGCTACAAAGGAGCCCATACAAGCTTCTGACAGCTTAACCGGAAGCCAATTACCAATTGACAATCGGAAATTCATACAGCAGCATCAATTAACGGAAGCACCTCACAGAGTCTTCAACCGGCCAGAACTCACCACAACAACAGCCACTAACCAGCAGCCGAACATAGGGCGAGACCACACCAGGAGACCAGAGGAAGCAGCTCCCGAAGCCACATATCTGAGAGAAACCAAGCAACTCTCCAAAAAAAAGGAAGCACAGGGAACAAACTCCAAAGCACCAGAAAATTCAAAGGCACCAGAAAGTCTACGTCCGGCTCCCAGAGCCAGCACCCAGACCTTCGAAAGCCTCCTCCCAGTCTGAATGGCAGATGCGAACCAAGAGCAAACCCTAAGCACACACCGAGGTGAAAGGGAATCGAACTGGAGATAGAAGTGCGGACTCAAGGATGAGCGCCGGCGCACACTTAGAGGCCAAGGGCCCGAAATGCAATCTTCAACGGATGAAAGCCTTCGCTCTATTCGAAGGCCGCAACGAAGTCTTCGAGGACACCGTGACTGTCGAATCCATCGCAGGGACACGAGAGGGGTGGAGACGGGTAGCCGAACCTGGGGGGGCCAGGCCAGCAATCGGGAGGCCGGCCAAGGCGGTCGCCGGTGCCACCCGGCACCCCAGGCGGAACCGCCGAGGACGAAGCCGCCTTCGAGATTCTCGGTAGTCCAACTCTGTAGAAGATGAGGGAGAAGGCTCTGTTAGCACGACTCTCTTATTCCTAGGACTGCTAGGAGAATCGCTGATCATGAGAGTGCCAGCCTTCCTCTTAGGTTGCGAAGCCACCGGCAGAGCCTTGAACTTCTGAACTGATGAGGGGGGACCGCAACAAGCTCTCCTGGCCTCCGCTCTGGACACCAGGTAATCCCTCCTGAATTTAGAGAGATGCCTCCTCACCAACTGCAGTAGGGGCTCCACTTCTTTCTTGGTGGGCTTCCCAGTGAATTCGTCAGGAACCTTGCCCCAATCCTAAGACAAGGGCCAACTGTTAGCAATGTGAACAAAGAAGAATCGATCTTTCTAGTTTTTGATCGACTCGTAGATAGTGCTGCTGATACGAAGTTCCCGTGGAGATAGGGAGATCCAGTCACCACTCTAGGTGAAACGGAACATGACCCTGACAGCCTTAACCGTCAGCAACCGTGAATGGTAGAGAACGAAGATACACAATGAACAAAGGTATCGCATGACATTTGCATGAAATCGTATGATAGAAATGCCACATGTTGTGAGGATGTGGAGCAGATCCTCTGAAACTGGGAGACGAAGCCCACTTTGTAGGTGAGCCTCGTACACTGTGATGTGGACCGCAAGAGAAGAGCAAGCCCTATCCTACTCGCAAGGCATCGAGAATGCATTGTGAGAAGGGATATTGAACTCAACATACAATTCCCTCACTTCACGGTGGAGATAAACTGATCAAATCTCAGAAATAGAAGGAGCCATGGAAGCAATGCAAGGAAAAAGATGAAGACTTAGAATTTTTCTTGGGAAGAAAAGCATGGAAGTTTAAACCATCGCTTGCTACTTTTATAAGCCCACTGCCGTCGAAGTAAAGTAGTGCATCGAAAAGGCACGGTAATCATAACGGACATGTGTCGATTCCAAAGAGGGCACAGTCAAATTGAATCCTTTGGCGAATTAATTACAAGAATTGAAAATTCACTGCATGGTGACACATGACAGAGTGCTGAAACGATTTTGCAAACCTTTCGATTGCCTGCCAAACGGCATAATGAAAAAAAGCGTCAATCTCAATCCACACCATTCTCCGGATTCAAATGCAATGGTTAACGAATCTGGTCTATATTCTTCCCAACTCAGTTCTCCGGATTCGATGTTGTGGTCAACAACGGGTCAATGCTCCCTTGAAAGACGATTCTCGGATTCTAACATTATGGTTGACAAATCCGGTCGGCATTCTTCCCGATTGTTCTTCGGATCACGAAGAGATGGTCAACGAACCGATCAGCGTTCTTCACTCAATCCCCGCTCTCTCGAATTGACATTGCGGTCAATGAATCGATTAATAGCTCGATTCTCTCGATTACGATGTTGTGGTCAATGAATCTAGTCGACATCTCTCGATTTTGTTCTTCGGATCCACGACATTACGGTCAGCAGTCTAGTCAACTTTTCCTCCGATTTAGTTCCTAAATCTTGACATTGCGGTCAATGATTAATAATTGCAAGCAATGCGATCAACAGACCCGGAGAGAAAAAAAGCATGCACAGAAACAAGACCAAAGACAACTGCAAGTTACCTCGATTAAGCTTACTATTACAAGTTGCACAACTAGACACGTCCTATTGTGAATATGCTGGTGCCGGAGTTCTAAGCCACCAGCATAGGGGCTAATGATTGGAACGCCCATATCAGCTGGCCCACAAAGGAGAAAATAGCCCAAATCCAACAGTAGCCCATTTGTGCTTGGGAAGGTCAACGTTTTCATTAATTGGAAAAGTAGCAAGTGGGTCGACAATAGCCCAAAATCAATGATGGCCTATCTGTGCCTGGGACGATTAATACTGTCATTGATCAGAGAAGTGGCAAGTAGGCCGATCGTGGCCTAAGAAGAACGTGGCCCATGCCCTAATTAGCCCACGTGCACCTTCCCAAGCCTCAACGATCGTCTACCCTAATTCTCTTCATCTCCAGGAAAGGCAATCTCTACTAAAATGATAATCTCCTAGAATTAGAGCACATCATGGGGGGAAGACATACGAATCAGCACAAAAAATCCTATCGGTTGCCACATGCAGAAAGAAAGAGATCCACCTCCTTGACCGTTGCAGCCAATAATGGCACTCGCATCCACCCAGAAAAGCCAATGATCCTCACAGAAAGTGGGCATCCCACCTCACTATATAAGGAAGGCAGCAGAAGACCATGGTTATAAAAAGCTATGAAAGCTCACTCCACAGGCACACTTTCTCTTGCCCACTAAATGTGTTCTTACATACTTGAGCTAACAAAACCTCCCACCATATTCTCAAACCCCACACTTGACATTCATCTTTGTATTATTTGCATTCACCTTCTTATCCTCAGAAGGCTTGATATTGACTTATGCGTCGGAGTATCTTTGGTAGAACCACATCCCACCGTTACTTGACCTTTATTTTGAGTTATGATGTGTAGGATCTGAAACTCAGCAAATGAAACCAAAATCCCACAGATAACTCGACCTAAACCCGTTTGAAATTTGGATCCAGGACACTGCATATCTGAATTTGATAAAGAAAATAAAACTTAAATTGGATCTCAACTGATATTAAACCTCTTCTTTTCTCTATTTTCTCCTCTCTTTTTGTATTGTACACATTTGTGTTAAAAATAATTTCAAATGAACTAAAAATCAGATTAAGGCTACTTATATTCTAGGTGGCCACTTGAATAGCTAGCTTGCATCCATCATGTAGTTATAACTTGAAAACCTCTTAGTTCTAGTGCTTACGTGGCTAGCTTGCAGTCCTCTCATAAAAATCTTCCCAGTCACGGCTCTTAAGCTAACAACTCATGGCCTTCTTACGGAACCTCCTGTGAACATTTTCTTTCAAGTGAATCTTATACAAATATCACACGACATTTAGTGAACAACATCGCTTGACCGAACCTCCTAGCACTTAAACTATTAGTTCATGGCCTTCTCATTGAACCTCTCACGGATATTTTCACTTGAGGAAACCTCATGTGATATTCGGTTATCAATGTCACTTTAGCAATCCTTGCACAAATTGTAATATCCCAGATCCCGTTTGAATTATTTTAAGATTAATTATGATTTTGGATATTTTAGACGTGAAAAAAATAAATTAAAATATTATAAAATTTTGAGGTATGATCGAAATTTTGGAGTGGTGCCCAGAGTGCGTCCGTACTATTTTCTGAATACCGATTTGAATTTAAAAATAAAAGAAAGTAAAATAAAAAATATAAATAATAATAATAATAATAATAATAATAACAAACAAAAAAACAAAAAGGAGAAGAAGGAAAAGGGATTAGGGAGAGAGAAAAGATGAGAGGGAGAGGGGGCTAGGATTTTGGCGCGAAGAAGGAGAGGGAAGAAGGGGGAGAAAGGAGAGGAAGGAAGCAGCGGCGGCACAGGTGAACGGTGGTGACAGTGGCTTGTGGGTGGCAGCGGCACATGTGGTGGAAGGTCGTGTAGAGAGAGAGAAGCCACATGGGAGAAAGGGCACGATGAGGAGAGAGAGGGGCTCGCTGGGAAGGATGACGGCCAGATGGGAGGTGAAAGTGGCAGTGACAGTGGTCGTGGGTGATGCAGTGACGGCCGCAAGCAAGGTGGTGTGGCGGTGGCACGCGCGGTAGACGATGGCACAGATGAGAGCAGAAGGGGCGGGCATCTGGTAGAGAGAGAAAGCCCCAATTAGGGTGCTTTAGGATATCCTTTATTCAGATTTGCAGAGTATAAAGTTGAGACAAATATCCTCTAACCCTATTCTTGGTCCGATTTAATTTCTGATATATTTTAACTACTGTTAAAGATTTTACTAACATGTATGCATTTTTATATATACCTAATTTAATAATTATATATATGCATGTATGTTTTACTGGTTGTGCGGTGAATATACATATGTATTTATAATTTTAAGGGTTTTTGGATACCTGAACGGTATGTATACTTATATTTGTGCATTCATATATTATGGAACCATGAACCAGACCGTGTGTCGGTCCACACGCATGCTATCGGGGGTAGGGTCACTAAGGGACCATAGAGGTTCGAGACCTAATGGGTCATTATATGTGATCTGAGGCATAAAATATTGGTACCGCTCCCGACGGAGAGGCTTAGCACAATGGGGACATATGTAATATGTTATCTCACTTTCGCTAGCAGGAAAGTTGAGACATTTAGTATTTGACCTATCCCACTATGTATTTAAATAAGAACCATAGTAAGAAATTGACAAAATAATATATTTCGACGTCTTAATATATAACTAAAATATAATATTGTCCCAAAATTGCGGGTGGTAAAATATAGTGAGTAAGTTTCTAGTTCTTGGAAGACAAAATACATGGATAGCGTTGAGCTATTGGCCAAAACTGTAACCAAACCTTGAGCTACTGGCTTAAATCGCAGCCGATATAATTGTCGTTACCGGATGAGAGTAACCATTCCTCAAGTTGGTATTATTGATCTTTGGTTCTCCAATTTCGAGTATGCTTTATATTTTTTTATATATTCTGTAAACTACAATTTGAGATACATGGTTTGGGTAACGGATAGGCGATAAAAATGTCTCATACGTATTAATGTATTAAGCCCCGAAATATGTTTTATATTTATATATTTTGGTTTCGATTTCTTTGATTTCAGCATATGATATATGAGATTTAGATTCGAACGATGGCATTTGTCCCACTTGGATGTAGTGACCGTCGTGATTATATAATGTGACCTCAAATCGTATGATATGATATTATCTATGAGATTTGATCGGATTGTTATTTATTATGATTATGTCCCAGAGGAATTTTGATATGGATAATGATTTAGTACGAGACATCTCCTCGGTTTTCAAAGATTTCACGGACCTTGTATTTTGTTTTGACACGGTTGTGAGTGTTATCCCTTTCCTCTAATTTATATGCACTATTTACATTTATACGATACTTGTTGAGCTCTAAACTTACGTTTTTATATTCTACCCCTTCAGACTTGTGGCATGGATATGCTTAGAAGAGTTCAGATGTGATTTGACACGGTATATCTCTATCAGTGAGTAAAGATGTTTATATTGGGTATGTTTCTAATCTCGAGGGTATGTTATAGTTATTTTTCTAGCCGGGTGAGGGCCCTGATCTTTGTATAGGAAATATCAGAGTTTTATATTGGGATACCTCTTTTACGATGTTTCGATAGTAGGTTATGTATTATGTTTGTCCAAATTTATATCCGATGAGATCTTATGCGAATTTTATTATGTTGGGTCCTGCATATGAGTTCGGATTGTCATGCCTGGGTTGGATTTCTATTGTTAATAGAATATCTTATTTTAGATTTTATTTTTGACCTACGTATATTATATTTTTGGATTCTGACAGATATGGCATCAAAAAAAAGTCGTAAGGAGATGTATTGTTGGGTCATCTTGGGTAAAAAATTGATTAAATATTTTACACGATAAGTATAAATTATGGTGAAGAGTGGAAATTTGGGTCATAAATGGTTAAATTTGACTCAAAAAGTCGATTAATTGACCGTGATGAGTCACACGAGCGACATAATAGGTGATTCGATTCAACAACCAGATGGGAGTTTGGTTGCTATAGAAGGATAGTTTGTTAGGTGCATGATGGACCAAACTAGCCTTCATGATAAACATACAGTTGTTGTAAGCTTCGGTGGTGCTTTTGGATTAGTATTTTCGTTGGCGTCTTTTATGGATCTAATGACTTAGTTCTTTCGGACGTATTTGGGTCTATTTGTGATGGCCTTCATTAATGATGTTTTGATTTGTTCGAGAAAATTATGTGGGGCATGAGATCTATCTGAGGACTATGTTATGGCTGCAAAAGGTAGTTTGTTATTTTCCCAATTGAGGAGATGTGAGTTACTAATATTTTTGGCATGTTGTTTCTTCGATGGCATTTTTGTAGATTTGTAGAAGATTGAAACAGTGGTCGGTTGGAAAAAGGCCATTGTTTGTCATGAAGGTGCGCAATTTCTTGGATTTGCTTGAATCTGTTAAGCGATTTGTTGAGAATTTTTTAAGAATTGTAACTTCCGTGGGACGTTTGGCTTTGAACTAATAAGTGTTTATTGGAATAATAATTGTAAGGAGAGCTTTCAAGAAATGAATGGCGGATTATTGATAATGTCAATTTGGTCAATCCCTAATGGATCAAGTTAATCTGTGATAAGTTGTGATGCTTCCGAGGAAGATTTGAAATTGTGTTCTGATGCAGCGTATTTGAGTGGTTGGCTATGGCTTACGGCTGTTGTAAGCCTATGATCAGAATTACTCCACTTATGGTTTGGAGATAGCAGTTGAGGTTTCTGCTTTCAGATTTAGAGGTGTTACTGCATGGAGAGAGAATTGGGGTATCGATTGATCATAGGGACTTGAAGAAATTATTTCATAAAGGAGTTAATCATGTGAAAATGTAAGTGGGTGGATCAGCTTAATGTTTGTGATAGTGAGTTTCGGTGTCAGCCAAGAAGGAGAATATTATTGGCGATGTTTTGGGTCGAAAGTCCTCGGATTTTGTGTCATATGTTCATAAGAGAAAGCGGAGGCATGTGGGTCCGTAGCCCTCGGTTGTAAGATTCAATTTGGATTTTTCGGTAGAGAATCTTATTTGAATTCTGGTTTGAGGACATTGATATTGTGGAGATTTTGTTAAGTCTTATGATTTTTGTTGGATCAGTCTAAAATCTCATAGGGTAGAACCGAGATTTTGCAAACAAAGTGATAGGTAAGTGGATCCATTCTCAACCAATGTGTTTGTAATTCGGTCGAGTTACATTAGGAGTTTTGTTTGCAATGTCTTTGTCTTCATTTGAGGCGGAGAAGTTGTAGAGTTATCGTGAATAATCCTGCCAAGATTGGGCTCCAAACTAAAGCTCCTATCTGCGGAAGAATCTCTGCCGAAAATCAAAGATAAAGTCATTTTTGGTCGAATTGTCATAAAGCTGGACGCGATTAAGCAGAGCCTCGATTCATGGATGAAAGTTCAGGGGCGATTGAGGTCATTAGCAGCTTTTGTAGAGTTGGAGTGGTCTAAATTGGCAAGGAACATCAAAGATTCTCCTCCTAGTAGAGTGACAAGTTGATCATACATTTCGTGCCTAAAGGAAGAAGCCGAAAGATGAAGTGTTGAGATTTTTATTTCTGGTTTGCATTGGACAGTGAGAAATTTGGTGGCAATTTGGATGACGATGAATAAGCTGATGAAGTTGGCTCATTGCTTGTTGATCAGAATGTCTTTCCCGAGTTTGGCCGTCAACATATTATCGAAATGAGGAGATTGTAAGGTATTCTAATTTTGAGGCCTTTGATTGTGATCAAAAGTAGATGATTGATTAGAGTTGCGTAATGAAAGCGTATAGATTCACGATTATCGATCATAAGATTTGATTTGAGAATTGAAATAAGATATCAGATTTGCAACCTTATTAGATATTCGAGAAGAGTGGTCAAATGTTTCTAAAAGCATCATGATGAGAAGAATTTTAAGTTTTAGGGGCAATTAATAGATTAAGGTTGAGGTCCGATAGGCCTTTTGAGGTTTTGCAGCGAATTGGAGAGGTGGCCAACAGATTGGCGTTACCCCAAGTTTGGCGGAATCATTATGATGTGTTTTGTGTATGTATGATGAGAGAAATATGGGTTGATCCTTGGCATGTGATTGAGTATGAATTGTTGCTGATTTGATAAGCAATTTTATTTTGGGATTTCAGCTCAAACTTTTGAGGCAAAAAGTGTTGAGAAATAAGACGACCATTTTGGTTATAATGTTTTTGAAAAATCATTCGTTGGAAAAATTTTTATATTGTCCCACATAATTGAGTTTGAGCTGTTGGAAATTGGCGAGAATTTATCGTATGTTGGGGTTTTGGTTTTGAAATTAGGATAGAATGATTAGGTGTTGAGGATTAGATTTTTGGAGAAATCTTTTGATTGAGGTTAAGTTCGGAGGAATTATCTTCATCTGTTTAATGATTGATATGCGTAAATTTTGAGAATAAAAATTTTGTAAACAGGGGAGAGTGTAATATTACGGATCTGGATTAGTTTACTATTAATTATGATTTTGGTTATTTTAGACGAGGAGAAAATAAATTAAAATATTATAGAATTTTGAGGAATGATTGAAATTTCAAAGTGGCGCCCGGAATGTGCCCGTGCTATTATCCGAATACTAATTTGAATTTAAGAATAAAAGAAACGTAAAGTAGATGATGATTATAATAATAATAATAATAATAATAATAATAATAATAAAGAAAAAGGAGAAGAACGAAAAAGGATCGAGGAGAGAGAAAAGAGGAAAGAGAGAGTGAGAGGGGGCCTAGGGTTTTGGCGTGGAGAAGGAGAGGGAAGAAGGGGGAGAAGGTAGAGGATGGGTCACTACGGGGACGGGGTCACTACGGGATCATGGTGGTCCGAGACTCGATGGGTCGTTATATGTGATTCGAGGTATGAGATATTGGTACCGCTCCCGACGGAGAGGCTTTAGTCCTGGCAGGGATATATATAATATGTTGTCCCACTTCCACCGGTAGGAAAGTTGAGACATTTAGTAGTTACCTTCTTCACTGTGTATTTAAATAAAAACCATCGTAAAAAATGATAGAATAATATATTTGATGTTCTAATATATAACTAAAACTTGATATTGCACTCAAATCTGTTGGTGGTAAAACTTAGTGAGTAAGTTTCTAATCCATAGGAGATAAAGTACGTGGATAGCCTTGAGCTGCTGGCTTAAATTGTATCCGAGTTTTGAACTTCTAGCTTAAATCGGAGCTAATATAAGCGTGGTTATTGGACAAAGGTAACCTTTCCTCAAGTTAGTATTATTAATCTTTGGTTCTCCGATTTCGTGCATACTTTATATTTCTGCATGTATTGCGTGGACTACGATTTCAGATACATGATTTGGCCCACGGATGGACAATAGAATTGTCATATACATATTTATGTGTTAAGCCCTGGTATATGTTTTAAATTTATATGTTTTTGTTCCAGTTTCTTTGATTTAAACATATGATATATGAGTTTAGATCCAGATGATGGTATGTGTCCCACTTGGATGTAAGGTGACGGTCACGATTATATAACGTAACCATAGATCATATAATATAATATCATTTATGAGATTTGATCGGATCGTTATTTTTTATGATTATGTTTCAGAGAGACTATTTGATATGGACAATGATTTAGTACGAGACATCTCCTCGATTTTCAGAAATTTCACGAACCATGTGTTTTTTTTAACATGGTTGTGATTGTTATCCATTTCCTCTGATTTATATACACTATTTACATATATATGATACTTGTTGAGATCTAAACTCACATTTTTATGTCTTATCCCTTCACACTTGTGATATGGATATGCTTGGAAAAGTTCGGATGTGATTTGACGCGGCATATCTCTTTCGGTGAGTGAAAATGTTTGTATTGGATATATTTCTAATCTCGAGGGTATGTTATGGTTATTGTTTATAGCCAGATGAGGACCCTGATCTTTGTATGGGAAATATCATAGTTTTATATTTGGATACCTCTCTTGGATGTTGGGATAGTAGGTCATGTGTTATATTTGTCTGGATTTATATCTGATGACGTCTTGTACAGGTTTTATTATGTTGGGTCTTGTATGTGTGTTTGGATTGTCACGTCTGGGTTGGATTTTCATGGTTAATAGAATATCTTATTTTAGATTTTATTTTTGACCTGTGTATATTGTGTTTCTGGATCGTGACATAAATATTACACAATCCTTCTGATGATATGTCCATTGAATGTGAGACTTTATAAGGGAGTAACTTAAATTGAATAAAGTCTCAATACAACTTACTAGATCCATAGGAGGAAGAAAGTAAAATATATAGGTAAAAATGAAGAATAGAAACTTCACTATTTCAACTTCAATGATATTTTAACCCTTGTTGCACGTTTGTAATCTATTGCAATTGGAAAGGTAAATCACACTCGAGTCCATTCAAAAATGTAGTGGGGTCAATGGTTAGAGATATTATGATACCCATAATGCATCTCTAGATCAGAGTTATTATACAAATTAGAAAGTCATCTAAACTTCCACGTCGAGTCGAAGTGAGGTAAGTCCAATATCTATCTCTGATAACCTGGATTTTATGAAACACAACTAAGAACAAGAGATCAGAAGATTTGTGGGACTGACTTTCCGATTTATTCTCCAATACTCAAGTTAAAAGTCTTTCCATGGAAAGAGAAATATGAGTGGAGAATGCAGAGTGCGATGATGCACGGGTGAGGGAATAGAGAATGAGGATGGAGTGTTTGGCTCCGATGGTTGCACTCGACGGTGAGCGGCTTGAGGATGAGGTGCACTGACCTATAGCTGTGGCTTCAAAAGTGAGGTACGCTCACGAGATATGGCCTCGGTGGTGAGGCGTGCTTGACAGAGAGTGGCATATGAAGTGAGGCGCACTTGACAGGAGCGGCTTAGAGAGTGGGGTGCACTTGATGATGAGTGGCTTAGAAAGAAAAGTGTGATGAGAGAGAGAGAGAGAGAGATGGCGATCTCAAGAGTTCTCACCGGATGGTTATGGGAAAGGGTCGATCTCTCTCAAGGTACAAATTTCTAAAAATATAGTAATTATGAGTAATTAAGTTAATATAATCAAAATTAGGATAATTACATGTGAAAAATTAAAATTGGAAGTAAATGGAGAAGAGAAGATGGACGCCTAAAAGGCGCCGAGTGGTGGGGAGCAAATTCCAGTAGTGTGACGCCCGATGGTCACTCTAGGCAGACAATTTTAATAGTGATGGCAAAGGACGCGAGCGTGCTCAAGCATGACTCTTTGCTCGGAATACCGGCTTAAAGGCACTCAACCAAAGATTCGAGTAACGGGTTATCCTTATCCGATTATTTGGATAAGTTTTTCCATTTTTAATATATGAAAATTGTTATATAAAAAGTGAAAAGGAGAATGAAAATTAGCCATTTTGTGGGATAAGAAGGAAGAAGGAGAGAGAAAGAGAAGAGAGAAGAAAAGAGAGAAGGAGAGAGAAGTTAGAGAGAGAAAGTGGTCCTAGGTTAGAACCGAGCCATTTTTGAAGAATAAAAATTATAGATTTGGTTAAGGCAAATACACTCTAAGCTTTGTCTTTCCTTTGTTTTTGTTTCTTGAATATTCCTACGGGTATTATTGTTCCAATACCCTGCTTTATTAAATTTATACCAACTAAATTATATGTTTTATTACTCTCATATTTTTATGAAAAAATTTCATGTTTAGATGCAAGTATTATAATTTATGAATTTTTATTCAATTTCTGGTTACTGTTTTATATCTGTAAAAAGGTTCAACATTTCTGTTCAACCAGAATTGGAAAAATATGATTTATGGACTAATCATAGTCATGTTGCAAAATTATTAAAATTATTTACAAAGTTTACTGTTTATGTCAAAAAATTATTTGTTCTGTAAAGTTTATAATTATCTGCATATCTGCTTTTATGAAAAATCATCTACTAGAGTCTACGACTTAAGTCTACAAAAATATAAAAATATGTATATGTATACGTTTTCAAGAACATGAAATATGTATTTGTATACCATGAATATGGAAATATGTATTTGTATCAAGAAATTGAAATTCTGCAATTTGTTATTTGATAGTGATATATTCTTCAGGAGTGAGAAAATCAAAGAATAAGAATTATGTAAATTTGTGTAGAATTTTTAACAAAAAATCTGAAAAGTAATCAAGAAATAGACTAAGGATTTTTATTTCTGTTGGTGATATTCCTTAACATACCTTAAAATAAACTAAGAAATAGTAGTGGTTTTGGCTTTTGAGCTAGTTTTAGTGAGCCGGTCACTCATATCGGCCCCCCGTAGTTTATTTTGAGTTGTGTGTTTAGGAGCCGGTCATCTCTCCAATTGGCTCCTAAAATAAAAGTGGTTGAAACTGTCGTGTTTGGCTTTTGTTTTGGGTTTTTATGAGTTGATCACTCATATCGGCTCCCCTTAGTTTATTTTGAGCTGTGTGTTAGGGAGCCGGCCATCTCACTAATTGGCTCCTAAAAAAAAATTCAGTTTGGCTCCTATATTTTTTTTCGGGCGTCGGTCACCACTCGGATACACAAAAAAAGTTAATTTTTTTTAGTGGTTTGCAGATTAACACCTTGTAGCGCAGCGCTAGGGTTGTCACTGTTTGGTGGTCTGAAACCTTTCCTAAACGAAGAGTCTTTCCCTTTGCTGGTCTTTGATCTATGGATGGTCGACTACTGGTTTGGAGTGTCTTGCCGGTTTGCAAATGTGGCGGGTTTAGAGAGCTAATTTGCTATTGTCAACCTACCTGTTGACTTTTGGAGGATATTCTCCTGATTGTTTTCCCCAGAAAAAATTATTTTTTTTAGTTTTCCTTTTAAAAAAAAGTTTCATGATGTGATTCATGTTGATGGGTGGTTACCCCAGCGACTTTGTTCAAGTCCCAAGTGGGCAAAACATTTGATGTCAGAACTTTAGTTATGTATTCTTTTTTCTTTTCATTAATGAACTTCAATTACTTACCAAAAAATAAAATATTACAGTAGTAAATTGAGGAATGCCCCTAGATCATGGGAAAACTTTTGGTGGTTAAAAAAGTACGTGGCCCAATATATCGTGGATTAAAGGTATACCACAACCACAAAGCCTTAAATTTGAGGTCCGTGGGTAGTGCCTTGAATTGTGTGAAATAATACATCCTTTCCTCGATTGGTCTGCTCTGTTAGCTGGTAAGGCCTACCAATCCTGGTCTTCAAAGATAAATAAATTTCTGCATGTTTTAAAAATTATAGAAATCAAAATTAAAATATATAAGTTAAGTATGTTTCGAATTTATATATTCGATCATATTTTTTGTGACGGACTAAGTTTCCTACCAAAAATTCGGCAGAATTCCGGTAGAAAATGACTGTCAAATAAATACAAAACCTGTAAAATAACCCTGTACGACAAATATACAACTCTAACATATCCAAAAAATCCGACAATATCAAATTCTAACATCCGGACAACACAATAATCCAACACAAGATCCTATGAACTGCCACCATAATTTCGTGGCTCCAACGTTATATCTCTCAACACAATATCGGACACAGAGAGATGCTACTAGGTACATGAAATAATTATAATAACCTACGGAAGCATATGCATATTATCAATGCACAACGGACTGTACTATCTGATCATCCATTATTTTTTGCAATATACAACAACAAGACCATCAGAAATATATATATATATATATAGCCCTTCAAAGTGTACGAGTCCACAAAAATAGTAAGCCTTTGATATGTTCTTCTAAGTCTCGTGGCTAACCAATTTCTAGCTACTACTCCGCCCCATCGGGTCTAAGCTTGTGCTAATCTGAGGGAAGAAAAAAATAGCAACGAATGAGCTTAAAGCTCAGCAGTGCACAATAT
Source organism: Nepenthes gracilis (assembly GCA_033239525.1). Classification (NCBI taxonomy): domain Eukaryota; kingdom Viridiplantae; phylum Streptophyta; class Magnoliopsida; order Caryophyllales; family Nepenthaceae; genus Nepenthes; species Nepenthes gracilis. Next base: position 7,965,640 of record BSYO01000029.1, read on the forward strand.
AGCAAAAATATTTACAGTATATTAAATATAAACTAGAAGGAAGGAAACGTAAACATGATGCATAATGCGTAACGTGAAACATGATCAAATACGCTTCTGGAGTACAAATAACTTTTCCTCATTTTATCTTTTTTTCTTTGGAATGTAACAATGTATAATTACTCATCTTTGTAGACTAGGACTAGTAGGCTGTACTAGCTAATGGTGCGGGAGATAAGGAAACGAATGTGTATGCTTCCACATATTCTAAGGCGCAACCCATGTCGTTCAACACCCCGTGGTGAGCAGTATACCTATAATTCCGATATACAAGGCCATCATATATGCCACCATGTCCCCTGTGACTCAGAGGTAGTCCTCATTCTTCCACAGTAATATTCTAAGGCGTGCCGAGGATATCACTCGTTCCAATAAGCGGCCAAGATACGCTGCCAGGGTAATCATTGAGTTTTTACTGTAATATTAATGGTTATCAGGGGATACTACCCTCTAAATATAAATCTGTGGTCCTGGTTTCATGATTTATTAATCTCTGAGGGAAAGTCCATCAAACTTCTCTCACATAGTTCACACACCAAGAGAACGGATCATATACATAGCAAATTGTGGAATTCCCTCCGCATTCTAACATATGATACTTAATTCTTATATACAGATACAGATTATCATTTCTTGTGGGTTCGCGTCTTCATGTGGCTTTACATATGTGCATAATTCAATATAAAGCTTTGGAACAATTAGAAAATTCTAACCACATCGGCTAAATGTAACTTTAGAGCTTTCGAACGATAATTCCTTTACAAATGTTCACATTAATATTTTCAGAATACAAAATTGAGTATATACAAATATATATAATATAATTAACAATTAAACAAGATAGGATCATGTAAAAGTATCCAATTGCCTTAGAAGAACAGTGCCAGCATGCCGGTTAGGGTTTCCGGACGCACCAAACGGGTCAAAACATGAAAATCGAACACCAAACCGATAAATATTCATATTCAAGATATGAGTAAATTATAATTAAAGCCAAATCATACATCAAACTTGAAATAATTTATTAAACGTGGTCCGAGCGTGGGTTAGAGTTCTGGCAAATAAATTTTCATATAAAATGATCAAAATGGATATCCAATCGATAAATTAACATATACACGATATAAGTAAAGATATCCTAGAGCCAATTTAGGCAAAAGCTCCAAACATCAGAGGGTGAGGACTTTCGGGCGTGGGGTTAGGGTTTCGGTATGAAAATCGGACGAAAACTAAGAAATTGGACATGAAATTAATATATAAGCATGCATATATTATGGCTAACACGAAATATAAATTTTATCGGGTATCAAAATGAGGATACCCAATAAAAATGAAACAAAGGTACAAGAAAATGAAAAATGATGGTATGGATGTACTTACTTCGACCCGATCTATCACTTCTCTAACTAGCTCGAACGTGGAATCTAACTCGGAAACCTCGATATCTCCTCTCTCTTTTCTCCTTCTCTCGCTCTCTCTCTCTTCTTCCTCGTGGAAAGCCCAAAATATGCCCAAAATAAAACTCTCGTAGGCTTTAAATCGCGGGCTGGCACTCGAGCGCTAACCCAACACGCTTCAGGCACACCGTTGCTGGATCTGACACTTAGCGCGTGTTGAGCATGCTTCAGGTGCTTGTTCACTAGAATCCATGCTTAATAGGGGCTCGAGCCCGCATCAGGCATGGGTCAAGCTGAGGTTAGGCCTGTAGCGAGCCAGCTTCACTCAAGCGCTATCTGGAACCCATTTTGACATATTTCACATCCTTGGACCCTCATTTTGATTCTATTATCTTAATAAGTCACGATTATCATAATTTAAAAATAAAATCTTCTTTACGGATCAACTTTTCAAGATTAATAACACTAGTGTCAGATTTTGCCAATTTTGGGTCTTTGGGCTTTTCAATCCAATTTTTTCTACGTCCTTTGACCGTAATTTATTTATATTAAATCAATTACTCCTAATTACCATATTTTTAAACTAGTACTTTACAACTCTCTCCCACTTATAAAAATGTTATCTTCAAAATTTAATAAAACTCAAAATACAATAATCGGGAAAAATCCTTCTAGATTTCTTCTTTGGGTTCCCAAGTTACTTCCTTGATTAAATGACTTATCCTAGAAAATCTTAACCAAGTGAATTATCCTAATTCTCAATATCTAATGTTTCATATTTAAATTTAGGTTAGAATATATCACAAGACAAATTCCTAAATTTTCAAAAAGGCTTAACTCGATCACATATTTTCCTCAATCTTGAATGCAAGGGAGGCTTCATGACAATCCACAAATTCAGAGGTTACCCAAGCTACTAGCTATTTTCTTGACTTAATTCAAAACTTCGAGTGAACTTATGAATCCTAAGTCTCGAAATGATCGATCACTTCAAACTTCAAACTAAACCTTAAAATACCAAAGGATCCGGTCAGCTCTGTGCAACTCGATTGACCATTCACTAGTGCTCTAAAAATCCTCTAGCAACTCGAATTCAATTGATCCATATTGAACACCTAGGTTGCGTGATAGCTATAAGTCTAAGTGATATCCCAACGATATCAACACAACTAATGCAATGTCCTTAATCTTCAGATTATGATTAACTTAAGAAACGCAATTGAGACGATCACCCGAAATTCGGCATGGCCTCAAATTATCACCTAGGTCGTGAAACCTAATTACTTAGCAACCTTATTATCTTGTAGGCATACCAATGAGACAACCTATTTGATCCGCACGTACTACCTAAATTTGTGATAAATGAGCCATCCATCGAAAGCCAATCAACAATTATTCAAACACCCGAAATCGTTGTCGTTCAAACAATCCCAAAGCAAAACCACAAGGACTTCTCTTCTAATAATTTCATAGTTTCAATACTTCGAATACAATTCTGTCTCCCAAATTAAGGGCACGCGCCCCATTAACCCAAATGTTGGAAACTACTCGTGGCTAGCCGTTCAAATCTCCTACGAAGTATCGTAAACATATTAAGTCTAAGGACTCCCAACATTAATTAGCAGCACTAATGTCTACTTTCCTTAAAAGACGCTGAGGTTCATCATCACAATTCTTAAATAGGTTTACTTATTTATACTAATACATGATCATATCCTCTGTATGACATGACTACTCAAATCTTTACTCAAATCTTTAGGATTAGTTAGACAATAACTATACTCATAAGCAAAACCTACAAATCCTCAAAGCAAAGACCCTAGTTGCTAACTCCAAATCATAATTGGAGTAGTCTTGATCATGGGCTTCTCCCCCACTTATCAAAAGGGTAACCACCTACCAATGATGCAGGAAAGGCATAATCTTAAACCTTCCTTAAAGGTACCAAATTCTATCGCAACATACTTGATCCATCAGGGGTCAACCTAAATGACATGGTCAACAATTAATCATTCAATCCTAGAAGGTTATCTGCACAAATCCTACTACGATGGGCACCAATCGCTTCCAAGTCATACACTCTACAGACATTACAAATCCTCGAGGGACACTTAATGGATATCTTATTGGATTGAGCTATGACGAAGAAAACTGCACACCCATGGAACATCGATTAGTCTCTTCCTAAATTAGCCATCGCTCAAACTCTACAAAACTACATTCATGCTATCGAAAAACTACATGCCCATCATGTAATCCCCCGGCATTGTGAATATATTATGGCTTTGCCCACACAGGCATACGGTTTTGTTCCTGGCAGACGGCCTCCACCACCCCCAAAATGCGTCCACAAGGGAGAGGTATCCACGCCCTTTTAAGGCACGCTTTGTTTCCCTCCCCATCCGATATGGGACATCACAGTCCACCCCCTTGCCCCCAAAATACGTCTACAAGGAAGAGGTATCTACGCTCTTATAAGGCACTCTTTGTTTCCCTCCCCATCTGATGTGGGACATCATAGTGGGAACAAAGCGTGTCTTATAAGGGCGTAGATACCTCTCTCTTATTGACTCGTTTTGGTGGTGGTGGAGGCCTTCTATTAGGAAGAAAACCATGCGCCTGTGTGGCAAAGCAGACAATATTCACAAGCGGGTACCCGGGGACGTTACAAATGGTATCAGAGATAGGTTCCGATTCGGTGTGCCAGCGCGGATGCTGGGCTCCCAAGGAGGGTAGACTGTGATGTCCTACATCGGATGGGGAGGAGAACGAAGCGTGCCTTATAAGGGCGTGGATACCTCTCCATTGTAGATGCGTTTTGGGGCCGTGGGCCTGCCAGAAACAAAACCTTTCGGGTTGGACCCAAAGTGGATAATATCTACAAACGGGTGCCTGGGAACGTTACACATCATGACACTTTCCTTAACCAAACCCACATTCTCTACTCTATCGAGCTCACGGCTAACGACCTTCCTAATCCATGATACGGTCCTGAAATAAAGTTCATACACTCCTATGATCCTTTGAATTCATCAATGGGGCTTTTTATAAAATTGACCTAAGCATAGTCGAAATATCCAACCCATAAGACCCAGAAAAATGTCAATAAACCTACAACCCAAATGAAATTACCGGTACTTGTAATAGCCGCATCTTATCCTGAATATTGCCACAGGCACAATTCTTAATTACCCATAATCAACAATACTATGGGTAGAGATAGACCTAAAAAAATACCAGGTCCTTACAAAAGATCAAACAATTTACCTATTTATTCATAGTTTCATATATCAAACCACTAGTCTGCTGAACATCTTAAATTTCAAAAATCAACATGTAACCTCAATGGTTCATCTTATACACTTACGATCTTCTAAAGCATCCCAAAGCTGCACCTGACCAATACTTTTTGATTCTATAAGGAATCCTTAAGAATATCGATGCCGTTTCCGACACAACCTCGAATTACTGATCAAAGATAAATTAACCTAACCTTCCATCATAGTGGATGGCACCACTACACCTCGGCCATCACCACAAAACCCAAACCAAGGCATTGGACTTCTCCTCTGTCCGACCAAAGGAATAAAAATGATTGAAACATACTCCCAAAATTTTTCAGAAAGAATACTTATCCATAAAAGAACATCCACGAAGATATTCCACAATATCTCTTATCTTTTTGAATATTGGATCACCGCAAATACCATTTCAATTCATAGGATCCACATCTCAACTTTTACAAAATTTGAGCCACCCAAAATTCAAATACTAGACTATCATTAAATCAATCACAAATCAGTCATCTTAGTATTTATTAATACCAAAAATCTAATCCATGTCATTCGAATCTCGAGTTTCGGTTCCACCTTATCTATCACGCTTGATCATCATATTCAAATGTCCCTTCTAAGCAAATTATTAGCCTGAGGATCTCAACCCAAAGTCATTCAATCTTAAACTTCTAACTAAAATTGACTACTTAGGCCTTGAATCGACGTCGATGTATTCAAACACTAGGCCGGCATTGATCAAATTCAGACCTTAAGGAATCTCCAGACAAATTCTTCCTCTCAACCTTACGGGCGACCACTACCACGAGTAGACCCTCGTTTAGGAGCTAATGCTAATATTCTTTTCGAAATAAAACACACAGGTTAGATTGTGCTTCAGACACTAACTGGGACGCATAAGTTAGACAACCAAACTTAATCACTATTCTCACTTAGTTCTAGCCTAAGTTAGCCAACCTGGATAATTAGAACTATCCGATCTAACTTAATTATCCTAAGCCTTTATTAACTTATGCTTTCTGAATTAATTTAACCTAAACTTTCACATAAAATTCAAATCAAACTTAAGGCATCTCTTTTCTCTAATACTAACTATGACGGTCTAATTTTTTTACTGAAAATTTGACAGAGTTCTGCCAGAAAAACGGTCACTAAACAAATATAAAACTTGTACAATAACATTGTACAACAAATATATAACCCCAATATATCCAAAAAATCTAACAATATCAATTTTTAACATACAGACAATACAATAATCTAATACAGGATCCTATGAACTGTCACAATCATTCCGTGGCTCTAACGTTATATCTCCAAACATAACATCAGATACAAAAAGATGCCACTAGGTACTTGAAACAATCATAATAACTTATGGATGTATATACATATTCATCCATGCACAACGGACTGTACTATCTGATCATCCATTATTTTTGCAATATACAACAACAAGACGAACAAATATATATATATATATATACAGCTACAAAATGTACGAGTCCACAAAATTAATAACCCTTCAATATGATCTTCTAAGTCTTGCGGTTAACCATCTTCTAGCCACTGCTTCGCCCCATCAGATGTAAGCTTGTGCTAATCTAAGGGAAGAAAATTACAGCAAGGAATTAGTTTAAAGCTCAGCAGTGCACAATATAGTAGAAATATACGCAGTATATTCAATATAAACCAGAAGTGTGGAAACATAAACATGATGCATAATGTGTAACGCGAAACATGATCAAATACGCTTCTAGAGTACAAATAACTTTTTCTCATTTTATCTTTTTTTCCTTGGAATGTAAAATATACATAATTACTCATCTTTACAGATCAGGACCAATAGGCTGTACTAGCTAACAGTACGGGACAACGAGCAAAAAAATGTGCATACTTTCACATATTCTAAGGCCCAATTTAGGCCGTTCAATATCCTGTGGTGAGCGATATACCTATAATCCCAATATACGTGGCTATCACGTATGCCATCATGTCCCTCATGGGCGAGAGACAGTTCTCATTTTTCCACAATAATATCTTAAGATATTCTAAGAATATCACTCACTTCAATAAGCAGTCAGGATATGCAGCTAGGATAATCTTTAAGTTTTCACTACAATATCAATGATATGCCCAGTGATACTATCATCTAAATATAAATTCGTAGTCCTGATTTCATTATTTCTTAATCTTTGAAAAAAAATTTATCAAACTTCTCTCACATAGTTCTCACACCGGAAGAACGGATCATACATAAAGTAAATTGTGGCATTCCCTCTGTATTCTAACATATGATGATTAATTTTTATATATAGATACAAATTATCATTTCTTATGGGTTCACGTCTTCATGTGGCTTATATATGTGCATAATTTAATATAATACTTTGAAATAATTAGAAAATTCTTATCATATTGGCCAAATGTAATTTTAGAACTTTTGAACAATAATTTCTTTTGGTTCAACGCATACACGAAGAGCCCAACGACCCATACAAGCCCACCATTACTCACATGCCATCCCGAGCTCGGGGTGGCGGTTTTGGGATTTATAGTAAAATAGATTTAATTGTGTATGAAAACCTGATGAATTATAGAAAATTCATATAATTCAAATTTAGGTATTAATTGAGCACTATATTTAGTATTTAATGTCATAAATTATAAAACATAAAAAAATGACATCAAAATATTTGAAAATTATAAGGATTAAGGATTTATTATGTTGACGATATTTTCAAGCTAAATCTTGTACTGGGTAGAAAGATTTATGAGAAATAATTAAGATATTGAAAATATTTATTAAGGAATAAGGTACGTATTTCAGGGATAAAATTTTGTTATGGGGGAGGATTGTAATGTCCCAATATTTTTACTCGAATTATCGAATTAATAATAAATAATATTATATTTTAATAAATATTAGTAATGGATCATTAATTATATAAATAAATAAATAAATATTATTATTATTATAACGTATAAATATTATATAATAAAACGTTTAAATAATTAAATATAAACGTTTAAATAATTAATATAATAAATAATATTAAAACGTAAACAATTAATAATAATTAATATAATAGTTAACAATTGCCACCTCACCTCACCCTTATAGATCCTTCTTCCTCTTTCCCCTGCTGCCGTTTCTCCCTCTCGTCTCTCAGCCTCTCCATCTCTCTCTTGTATCTCTATCTCTCTCTAGCTCTCGCCGTCCCTCTCTCTACCCTTCCGTTTCTCTTCTCTTCTTCTTCCTCTTCCGTTTTTCTTCCGATTCGTTTCCTTCTCCTTTAATCGGTGGCCGATTGAGATTATAAATAGAATAGTGTGGGAGTGGGTGAAGGGCGTCCAAATCGCCGTCGTCTGGAGCCGTGGTCGCCGTTGCAATGCTTGAGCCGAGGAGATGTTGCTGTCGTCAATTGGTAACGGAGCCATCATCGAAAACCCTTGCCGCCGCTGCAAACCCTAGCATAAGGTGATTGTGTGCATGTGTAAGCTTGGTGAGTTTAGAATAATAATAGTCGGCAAAGTGATTATTCCTGTATCTTTTTGATGAATTCCGGTAAATTATTCTTCACGTTAACTTTTTTGGCGTGTGTACATTTTATTGGCACTCTATGGTTAAGTTGAGGAGAGCGTATGAAAATACTAAGGTATCGAGTCGAATGAGAGGTTACGAAGCTTTAGTATAGTCTACACTTTTTCGATACTTAATCCATACTCCGGAGGTTGAGATCATTTGGATTGACGCTATAATCCTGTGAACCGATTGGTGAAATATCAGTGGATATCGTGTCGAGGTGGTACTGGGTTTGACTTGTTAATAATATGAATATTCTGTTCCCAAATGGGCGTGGATCAGAGGATTATAGAATACGTGAAGGTTATCCGGTGGTATAACGAAAATATTGTTTGTGTGTGTTGATTGGATACGGTACTTGTACACTACGGCTGGCAAGTATTATGAGACTATAGGGTTACTTGTCAAACTTGCGAGTACCAGAACTTAAAGAGTTACCAAGCAGTGGGCGGCTATATGGATTGAGGGTTCACAGTGATGTATAAGGTCTGAAGAGACTTTTGTGATATCTCGTATAATTGGAACCATATTTGTAAAGGGTTCGATGGAACCTATGCCGTGATTGACACTCAGATTCGATGGAATCCAATTTGCATCCCTAATGATTAGCTGTCATATGGCATTTGAGTCGTGAATATGACAGGTTGTTGAATATCGGATAATTATTAATTTATCTAATGTACTTATTATGTTATTAATATCCGAGACGTTTTATTGCATTCTGTTATTTTATTGATTTATTTACTTGTTGGGCCTTAGGCTCATTCTTACGTTTTGTTGGCTCTAGAGTAGAAGTTATGATGGATTAGAAGAAATCAAGTTGTGGCCAAAGAATTTCGGGACAGAGATGATCTTGGGATTAGAAGTTCGTGACGAGAAGCTCTAGAGTTAGTTTGATTGGTCGATATTTTAGTTAATTATTTTATTAGGATTGTATTCCAAGAGTTATGATTTTGTAGACATTTATTGTCTTAGAAAATTTATTATGAGAATGATAATTATTATATTTTATTTAGTGACACATTTATGAGGTTATTTATGATTTTTGGGTTTTCGCGTGGCTGTTTCGGGTCGGGTCGGGTGACTTAGGCTCTGGGCGTCACAGAATGCACAATTCATTCACAAAGGTTCACATTAATATTTTCGGAATATATAATTGAACATATGCAAATATATATAGCACAATTAACAATTAAACAAGATAGGATCATGCAAAAGTACTCAATTGCTTCGGATGAACAGTTTCAGCACGCCAGTTTGGGTCCCTGGATGCACCAAACGGGTCAAACATGAAAATCGAACACTAAACTGATAAATACTCATATTCAAGACATGAGTAAATTATAATTAAAGCCAAATCATGCATTAGACTTAAAATAATTGGTTAAACGTGGTCTGGGTGCGGGTTAGGGTTTTGGCAAATGAATTTTCATATAAAATTATCAAATGGGATATCCAGTCGGTAAATTAACATATACAAGATTCGGATAAAGCTATTGAAGAGCTAATTTAGGTAAAAGCCCCAAAAATCGAAGGGTAAGGGCTTCTGGGCGTTTGGTTAGGATTTCTGTATAAAAATCGGACGAAAATTAAGAAATCGAACATGAAATTAATACATAAGCATGCATACATTATGGGTAACGAGAAATGTAAACTTAATTGGGTATCAGAATGAGGATACTCGATGAAAATAAAATAAATGTGCAAGAAAATGAAAGAGGAGGGTATGGATGCACTTGTTTCGACCCGATCTATCACTTCTCTAACTAGCTTGAGTTTAGAATCAGACTCAGGAACCTTAATCTCTCCTCTCTCTCTATTATTATTCTTCTTCTCTCTCTCTCTCTCTTCTTCCTCGTGGAAAGCCCAAAGTATGCCCGAAATAAAACCCTCGCAGGCTTTAAATCGCAGGCCGGCACTCGAGCGCCAACCCAACGCACTTCAGGTGCTCCGATGCTGGATTCAGCCTTCGAGCGTGCATCAAGCGTGCTTTAGGCACTCGTCTATTGGAATCCACACTTGATAGGGGGCTTGAGCCTGTGTCGGGCTTGAGTCAGGCCTGGGACATGTCTGTAGCAAGCCAACTTCGCGCACATATCATCGGGGATCCATTTTGACCATTTTAACCCAATATTTCACATTGTTGGACCCTAATTTTGATTATATTATCTTAGTAAGTCACGATTATCATAATTTAAAACTCGAATCTTATTCACGAATCAACTTTTCACGGTTAACAAGAAATATAAACTTAATTGGGTATCGGAATTTGGATATCCGATGAAAACGAAACAAAGGTGCAAGAAAACGAAAGAGGAGGGTATGGATGCACTTGCTTCGACCCGATCCATCACTTCTTTAACTAGCTCGAGCCCGAAATCAGACTCAAAAACCTCAATCTCTCCTCTCTCTCTATTCTTCTTCTCTCTCTCTCTCTTTCTCTCTCTCTTCTTCCTTGTGGAATGCCCAAAATATGCCCGAAATAAAACCCTTGTAGGCTTTAAATCGCAGGCTGGCACTTAAGCGCCAACTCAGCACACTTCAGGCGCACCGTTGCTGAATTCGGCACTCGAGCGTGTGTTGAGCATGCTTCGGGTGCTCGTTTGCTGGAATCCGTGCTTAATAGGCGGCTCGAGCCCGCATCGGGCATGGGTCAGGCCTGCAGCGAGCCAGCTTCGCACAAGTGCCGTCTGGGACCTGTTTTGACCATTCTAACCCAATATTTCACATCCTTGGATCATAGTTTTGATTATATTATCTTAATAAGTCGCGATTATCATAATTTAAAACTCAAATATTCTTTACAGATCAACTTTTCAAGGTTAATAACACTAGTATCCGATTTTGCTAATTTCGGGTCTTTGGGGTTTTCAATCAAATTTCTCCCACGTCCTTTGACCTTAATTTATTTATATTAATTTAATTACTCCTAATTATTATATTTTTGAACTGATACTTTATATTTTTATACTTCTGTATCTGCATTATGATCCTATTTATTTTTGATTTATTTTAAAGTATACTGCTTTGTTTTTTATTATATTTGTACCTTGCTAAGCTTTTTGCTCACTCACTGTTTTTTTATATTTAGATGAGCACGAGCTGATACTCGATTAGAAGGATTAGAGGTCACAATTTGCTAGGCTTAGGATGATGATTTTGAGGATATATGTATTATGTTAGAAGATCAATTTGAAGTATTATAGTTTATTTGATGATAATGTGATAGTTATAGTTTTCATTGTATATTGATGGTTATTTATATGTTTTCGGAGGTTATTATGATTGTTTTTGCACCTAGTGACATCTCTCTATCCCGACGTATCTCAGTGATATAGCGTTGGAGCCATGAATCTATTGTGGCTAATTTTAGATCCTGTGCATTTTTTATTTATATGTATGGTTAATTTTTACCATGATTTGTATTTAGATTTTGACGGACATTATGGTCAGGTGGTATTTAGTTGATCCGATCTATCACAGGTGGTATCAGAGAATGAGATATTTTATGTTTGATTTGAATCTTGTGCGGAAGGCTAGGTTGGGATAAGTTAAATTGGACTAGTAGACAAAAGCATAAGTTAATTAACTTAGGCTTTAGGATTAGTAGATATATTTGATCGTATAGTTTATATTGTCCTTGTTGAGTTTTATAACTATCCTGAATTGTTCCTATTTCAGAAAGAGTCTTAGCAGCTGTCAAAATGGAAAATAGACAAAGAACCACACATGCCGGCCATCCGTTGGATCGAGAGGTGGAGTATTTAAATCTTCTTGACAAAAGCATAAGTTAATTAACTTAGGCTTTAGGATCAGTAGATATATTTGATCGTATAGTTTATATTGTCCTTGTTGAGTTTTATAACTATCTTGAATTGTTCCTATTTCAGAAAGAGTCTTAGCAGCTGTCAAAATGGCGAATAGACAAAGAACCACACATGCCGGCCATCCGTAGGATCGAGAGGCGATGTCACGAACCCGAACCAAGCAGGTCAATTTAAATAATTTATTATAATTTCTAAAATCTAAAATCCTAATTAAATTTTAAAGCCAATAATACCAAGTCCTAAAATTCGGGTGTGACAAACCAAATATACACTCAACAAAATTAAAATCCTCACAGGACCACATCGAACAACCGTCCGAATAATATAAATACGACCTGCTCTACAATCATCATAAGGGAGATAATAATCCGACCCAAAATCATAATCAAATATAACAAAATATTCAACTATTCTCAACATATAGCAATAAGCCCATATCCGGCCAATTCCATAATCCAAATACATCAATTAACAATATGAACCATAACAAAACTGAACTCACCAAATCGGACGAATATCTGACCGATCATGTCTGAACTCCTGAACTGCATCCAAACCTTCTACTCTGAAGGGACAAAACAGAAAAATGAGCCTAATGCCCAACAAGTATCATATTTAGTCAAAAGAAGTCCAATAAATCAGATGAGAAGTCAATGGATGAAAATCCAATCAAATTTCAAGAGAAATCCAAATCGCCGATAAAACAAATCCAACCGAAATCCAAGATCAAATTTCATAATTCAATGGTAGTCTCGTACTCAAATCAAATATTCAAGTCCAAATAAATATCCAAATTTTCAAAATAGTCCTCGTCGGGACGTCTATATATATATAAATATATATATATATATATAACCAAAACAGAGGTAATCCGAACCAATTCCAAAACCGATGTCGATCGGAGTCCAAATCCGAGTCCGAGTCCAAGTCCGAGTCCAAATCCAATGCCCGATCAGCTTGTGATCTAGGGCAGAATCCGATAGCCGGATGATCCAACAGCGTGCGCAGAGACCGAAGCTGCACCGCGACAGATATTCCAAAGGTTCGGATCAAAACATATAATCAAAATCATTGTACGAGACATACCAAGCCCAATTATAGGCAAAAATCGGCGAATCTTAAATCCAGGTCCAAAATCCATATCCAAATCAAAGTCCAAAACCAATTGATGCAAAAATATAAATTATGCACCGAATTTGGGTTCTCATTATTTAAAGACTAGCTTGAGGAAGGGTTACACATCATCCCGGTAACCTTAGGCCAAAATCCATGTACTATGTACCCATAGATAAGGTTGCTCACTATGTTTTGCCACCCGCGGCTTTGGTGCATTCCTCAAGTTTGTCGGATATATTAGGACGTCGAATATATTCTAAGGTCAAATCAAATCATCCAAATGGGAAGGGTCACTACTCAAAGCCTTTTCCCGCGGCGGAAAGGGATTTCCAAATAACGAGATAATCTCCCGTCTGAGGCGGCTTAATCCAATAATCCAAATCCAAATGTAGTGACCACAACCCGGCACGTGCTTGTAAAAATACACGGCCAATGCAAATTTCGTGTACATTTTTATATAAATATATTAATATAAAAATATAAAGTGTCCGCTAAATTATTCGAACTTTCAGAAAAATATTAAATTCTCCAAAATCATAAAACCCAGTCCAACAATCCCCAAAACATCCAATGAATTACACATGCATGTCCAGAATAAATTATTCAGGCATATAAAAAAATACATGCATGTTAGTAAAAATCCAAACAGTATCCAAAACATATCATAAATTAAATTTGACCAAAGAGGGGGTTTACAGATACTTGCCTGGACCTCATACTTTGAGGACCAAGAAAGGATGTCCAAGTGCTCCAATCACCACTTTCTCTCTCTCTGCGCGTCCCCTCTCTCTCTCCTCCGCGCACAGCCCTCTGCCGCTGCCCATGTCGCTGCTGCACCCTGCGCGAACGGCCGTTGATCCACCACCGCACGGCTCGCCGCCGGCCGTCACGGCCTCCCGGCACCACCCAGTCGGCACAGGCGCCGTTACACGGCACGCCGTCTCCTCTCACGACCCGCCGTCGATCTCTTCGTCCAACCCACACCGCGCCCACAACCGCCTCGGCCGGCGTCACCACCGACCACCGTCGACCGTCCATGCATACCATGGCGCCCGGTCACCGCGCGCCGCCGATTCTTCCTTCCTCCTCCTACGGCTTCGCCGCGATCTCACTCTCTCGCGACCTGCTGCAAGCCACCACCACCACGGTCACGCCGACCACCACTGCACGCGGCCGCCCCTCACCGCACGCCGCCGTCGTCGGCAGCCTCCCTCCTCCTCTCTTCTTCCTCCTACGCTGCGAACCGTAAACCCCTTTTCTCCCCCATTTCTCTCTCCCGATCCTTATCTCCTGCCAATTTTTTATTTTATTTTATTTTTTTCCTTTTTCGTTTACATATATATATATTTATATATATATATATATTATTATTATTATATATAATATATATATATATATATTTCATTTTAGTTTTCTTTTAATTCAAAATCCAAATCGATATTCGGGCTACAACACGGGCGCACCCCGAGCGCCAGCCCAACCAATCCAAATATCCTCCAAAGATTTCTTAATATTTAATTAATTTTATCACGTCCAATTTACCCCAAAATTATAATTAATATGTAATTAATCCGAACAAAATCCGGGATATTACAGGCGAAGTATTTAAATCTTCTTGGAAGGATGGAAAATATTATGGAGGCTATGGGGCAATGAAATCTAGCTCCATTTTCTATTCCGGCTCCATTGTAGGCTCCTACTAATCCTGGTGCGTCTGCCTATGACTAGTTTATTAACAAATGGGTTCCTAAATTTCTAGGTAAACCAGATCTAATAAAGGTGAATGCATATTTTAGCGGCTGAAGATGGTGTTTGCAGTTATTTGGTATCCAAAACAGGACAAGGTGTTATTTGCTATGTATCATCTGGAGGGCAAAATTCATTATTGGTGGGCTATGAAGAAGAAAGCCATAGGAGTGCCCAAGAATGAGATTACTTGGACTATATTCGAAGCAGCTTTTATGAAAAAATATTGTCCGTCTAGTCTCCATAAACAGAAAGAGAAAAAAATTATTCGATTGAGACAGGGCAACCAGACGATAGCAGAGTATGATGTTGAATTTACGGAGTTGTCCCGATATACTCCGTATATGGTAGAGGACGGAAAAAGGTAGATGAGAAAGTTTCTGTAGAGTTTAAGGGATGATATTCACAAGCAGTTGGCAACAATAAAATTGCTGACTTATGGTAAAATATTAAATTGAGCCCTAATTCATGAAAAAGAGCTCGAGAAGGAAGAGTTTTTCAAGAGGAAGATGTCTAGACGAGGTGGTGCTGGTACTAGTGCAAGTTCTGGTGCAGGTACTAGTGCTAGTGTGGGTTTGGGGAGACCGCAGAAGAAGGTTAAGCAATTAGATCTAGAAAAGAAGGTCAGTCAGCTCATATCGACCTCACAAGCTTCAGTTAATCCTTGTCAGCAATGTGGAAAGTAGCATGGAGGTAAGCCTTGTTATAAGTTGTTGGGTGTGTTCTTCAACTGTGGACAAGCGGGGCATTTGATTAAAAGTTGTCCCTGTCTGAAGAATCCCCTAGTGTCCAAGCCCACTATCCAGGGCAAGGCATATGCAGTGTTTACTAAGGAGGACAAGGCATCAGATAACGTGGTGAAAGGTACTCTTTCTATTTGTAGTATTTCTGGCTCTGTGTTTTTTGACTACGAATCCACCCACTCATTTGTTTCTCCTTAATTTGCACGTCATCATGTACGTCTCCCAAAATTCTTGACTATTCCTTGATAGTCTCGACACCTACTGGATCATCTGTTATAACGGATATTCTATATCCAGGGTGTGTTATTAAGGTAAATGGGTTGTCATTAGCTGCAAACTTAATTTTGTCGGATATGTGCAATTTTGATGTGATTTAGGGTATTGACTGGTTGTTAAATACCATGCCAATATTGATTGTTTCCATAAGAGAGTAAACTTTATAATTTCGGGATATGAGCCCTTTCACATTCAAGGTATTCGGCGGATAGAAGAGTCCTATTTTATTTCGGCTTTGCATGTTTAGCATTTAATGGAGAGTGGGTGTAAAGCTTATTTGGCATATGCTAGCGTGATTGAGAGCCATGGTATGATAGCAAAGGAGATACCGGTAGTGTGTGAGTTTGAGAATGTATTCCCGAAAGAATTGCCTAGCTTGCTACCACACTGAAAAATTGAATTTAAAATTCAGCTTGTACCAGGATCGGCATCAATTTCAAAGACACCCTATCGTATAGCTCCTGCTGAGTTAAAGGAGTTGAAGTAGCAATTATCGAACCTATTGGATAAGGGTTTTATCAGACCCAGTGTGTTACCGTAGGGTGCACCGATCTTGTTTATGAAGAAGAAGGATTGGACTTTACGACTGTATGTGAATTATCGTGAGTTAAACAGAATCACGATCAAAAATAAATATCATCGATGATCTCTTTGACGAGTTGTAAGGAACTTGTGTATTTTGAAATATTGATCATCAATCAAGGTACCATCAGTTAAGGATTAAGTAGGAAGATGTGGCAAAAACAGCATTTCAGATGAGATATGGCCAATATGAATTCCTCGTTATTCCGTTTGGATTGACGAATGCTCCTGTCGCTTTTATAGATTTGATGAACCAGATTTTTTGGTCATATCTAGATAGATGCGTGGCGGCCTTTATTGATAATATTCTAATTTATTGAAAGAGTTATAAAGAGCACAAGGTGCATTTGAGAACCGTGCTCTAGACTCTTCGAGACCATAAGTTGTTTGCGAAATTAAAGAAGTGCGAGTTCTTGTTCGAATAAGTGATATTTTTGGGCCATGTTATTTCTAATCGAGGTATTTTTGTAGACCTGAAGAAGATTGAAGCCATGATTAATTGGATTCGGCTATCAACGGTGATTGAAATACAAAGTTTCTTGGGTATGGTTGGGTACTATCGTTGATTTGTGAAGAAGTTTTCTCGTATAGCTTTGCCACTCACCTAGTTAACGAAGAAGGAAGTTAAGTATGATTAGACAGAGGAATATGAATGGAGTTTTCAGGAATTGAAGGATTGACTTACCTCTGCGCCAATTCTAACTATTCCTAATAATTCGGGAGGATTTGAACTATATTATAATGCCTTTACGATTGGGCTGGGTTTTCTTTTGTTGTAGAATGGGAAAGTTATTGCTTATGTGTCTCGGCAATTGAAAATTTATGAGAAGAATTATCCAACTCATGATTTGGAGTTAACCGCCGTGATGTTTGCGTTGAAAATTTTTAGTGTATTTTGATCATAAAAGCCTCAAGGATTTATTATTGTAAAAGGAACTGAATATGAGGCAATAGAGATGGATGGAATTTCTAAAAGATTATGATTGTGAGGTTAAGTATAAGTCAAGAAAAGCTAATGTGATTGCAAATGCTCTTAGTTGTCAAACCAGTTTTGTAGTGAGGTTGCAGATCAAAGAGATTGAGATGCTAGATTGTATGAAGTGTTGTAATATCTAGCGATATGTTAAAGGTAACAGGATGATATTGTCTTTTCTACAGGTGTAACCGGAGGTCCTGCAGAAGATTAAAGAAAGGCAAGCAAAGGATCCATTTTTTATGGATATTGTTAGAGATCTTAACCGAAACTCCAGAGTTGATTTTAATATTCGTGTCTATGGAATCTTGAGATTCCGAGATCGATTATATGTGCCTAATGATAAGAAGCTGAAAGAAGAGATTATGAAGGAGGTTCATCAATCTAGGTATACTATTCATCACGAAATTAATAAGATGTACTAGGACTTGAGAAAGATATTCTGATAGAGGAATATGTGAAGAGAAATTATGATTTTTGTTGGTAGACGTCTTATCTGCCAATAACTGAAAGCTGAAAGGAGGAAACCATTGGGCTTGTTGCAACCTATGCCTATTCCGAGTTGGAAGTGGGAAGATATCACGATAGATTTTGTCATGGGATTGCCAATGACCCCGAAGAATCATAATGCAATTTGGGTTATTGTGGATTGGATAACAAAATCAGCTCATTTCTTAGACATTTGGACAATATATTCTCATGATCGGTTGGCGCAACTATATATTCATGAAATTGTTAGACTTCATGGTGTGCCAGCGTCAATTGTGCCCGATCGAGATCCACAGTTTGTCTCTAAATTTTAAAAAAATTTGTATCGAGAACTAGGGACGAATCTGAAGTTTAGCACGACCTATCATCCTCAAATAGATGGCTAATTTGAGCGGACCATCCAGATCTTAGAAGATATGCTCAGAGTATCGGTACTTGAATTGAAGGGTAATTGGGATGATCACTTGGCTTTAGCGAAGTTTGTCGATAATAACAGCTATTAAGCAAGTATCAGTATCGTTCCATTTAAAGTTTTGTATAGTAGAAAATGTCGATCTCCTGCTCATTGGGAAGAGATGGAAGATAGATGACTTCTAGGGCCAGATGTTATTCATGAGACATCGGAGAAAATTTTGTTGACCCATGAGAAGTCAAAGATAGCCTAGAGCTGGCAGAAAAGTTATGCTGACCAAAGGAAATTGAAGCTTAAATTTGAAGTCAGTAATTTTGTTTTTCTTAAAGTATTACTGTTGAAAGGAACATCTAGATTTAGCGTTCAGGGCAAGTTGAAGTCGAGATTCATTGAACCTTTTGAGATTTTAGAGAAAGTTGGGGAGGTGGCCTATCGATTGGCACTACCGTCGAATTTGGCCGATGTGCACGGCGTCTTCCATGTATCGATGTTACGGAAGTATGTCCATGACCTTACTCACGTTATTGAATATGGACTTCTAGCTATTAATTAGGATTTGTCCTACGCAGATGAACCAGTGCAGATTCTAGACCAAAGGGATCAGAGTTTACGCACGAAAACCATTCCAGTTGTCAAAGTACTATAGAGAAATCATTCTCACGAAGAAGCCACGTGGGAAAGAAAAGAAGAAATCAAGGATAAAGATCTCCACCTATTTTCTTGATATATGTAGATATGTTAAATTTTGATGATGAAATTTTTATAAGTAGAGGAGGATTGTATGGTACCGATTTTTAAAATATAGTAATTATGAACAATTAAGTTAATAAAATAATAACTAAGCTAAATGTATGTGAGAAAATTAAAAATTGGAAATAAATGGAGAAGAGAGGAAGGACAACTGAAAGGCACCCGAGTGGTGCTGGGACGCGAATTTTAGTAGTGCAACGCCCGACAGTAGCTCCAGTGCAAATCGGGGCACAAATTCCAGAACAGGACCGCCTGAAGGATGCTCGAGTAGCGCTCGAGCACAGCTTGCTGTGTACGACCAACGCTCAAGGGCTGCCCGACTAGCGCTCGAGCGTCAGTTATCCTTATCCGATTATTTGGATAAGTTTTGCCATTTTTAATATGTAAAAATAATTATATAAAAAGTGAAAAGGAGAAGAAAAGCCAGCCATTTTGTAGGATAAGAAGGAAGAAGGAGAGAGAAAGAGAAGAGAGGAAAAAAGAGAAAAGGAGAGAAGCTAAAGAGAGAAAGTGGTCCCGGGTTAAAACCAAGCTGTTTTCGAAGAAGAAAAATTGTAAATCGGGTTAAGGAAAGTGCGCTCTAAACTTTGTCTTTTCTTTGTTGCTATTTCTTGAATATTCCTATGGATATTATTCTTTCGATATCTTGCTCTGTTAAATTTCTACCGATTAAATTGTATGGTTTACTGCTCTCTCATATTTTTATGAAGAAATTTCATATTTGAATGCATGTAATATGATTTATGTATTTTTATTCAATTTCTGGCTACTATTACGTATTTGTAAAAATGTCCAACATTCCTGTACAATCGGAATTTGAGAAATATGATTTATGGACTAATTATAGTTATACTGCAAAATTATTAAAATTATTTGTAAAGTTTACTGTTATCTGTTCGTTTGTTTATGTCGAAAAATCATCTGTTTTGTAAAGTTTATGATTATCTGCATATTTGCTTTTTTATGAAAAATCATCTGTTAGAGTTAAAGACTTAAATCCACAAAAATATAAAAACATATATCTGTATAAGTTTACAAGAACATGAAATATGTATTTGTATACCAAAAATATGAAAATATATATCTGTATTAAGAAATTGAAACTCTGTAATATATTATTTGATGTTGGTATTTTCTTCGGGAGTGAGAAAATTAAGAAATAAGAGCTATGTAAATTTGTGTAGAGTTTTCAATAAAAAATCTGAAAAGTAATTAAGAAATTGGACCAAGAATTTTTATTTTTGTGGGTAATATTCCCTAATATCCCTTAAGATATTACAATGGTAAATCGAGGAATGCCCCAAGGCCACAGGGAAACTTTTGGTGGCTAAGAGTGACTATTGCCCAGTATATCAGGTTTAAAGGTATACTGTTCATCACGGGACGTTAAATTTGATGTCCTTGGATAATGCCTTAGATTGTGTGTAATAATACAATCCTTCCATCGATTGGTCTGATCCGTTAGTTGGTAATGCCTACTAACCCTAATCCTTCAAGATAAATAAATTTCTACATGTTTTGAATACTAATGAAATTAGAAGTAAAATATAGAAGTTAAGTATATTCCGAAAATATATTCGATCACATTTTTATGCTTATATATCTTTATTATGATCCTATTCTGTTCTTTTAATTTGTTTTAAAGCATACTGCATTGCTTTTGATTATATATGTGCTTTGTTGAATATTTGGCTCACTCACTTATTATTTTTTTAACTTTCAGATAAGACAAGTTGATGCCTAATAAGAAGGATTAGAGGTCGCAGTTTGCTAGGCTTTGGATGATGATTTTGAGGATATATGTATTATGTTCGAAGATCATTTTGATGTGTTATAGTTTATTTTATGATAATATGATAATTATAGTTTCCGCTATATATTGATGGTTATTTATATGCTTCCGTAGGTCATTATGATTGTTTTACACCTAGGACATCTCTCTATCCCGACGTCGTATCTCAGTAATATGGCGTTGGAGTCACGAATTTTTTGTGATTTTTACTGTGCATGCTTGGTTTATTTGTATGGTTGATTTTTACCGTGATTTGTATTTAGATTTTAACGGACATTATGTTCAAGTGGCATTTAATTTATCTGGTCTATCACATTCTCGGGCACTTGTGGGCTCGAATTGCTCCTCCCAATGGACAGAATTGCCTCCCCTTTTTCACTAGAAAGGGTGAATAGTATTTGTAATGCCGGTGGCAACATAACTTTGGCGCCAAAGATGGTGACAGTTCGCCAGCTAGAATTCACGGGCTTGTCCCAACGGTGGTGGAAGTCGCCGTGTTAGTTGTTGTTTTGAAGTGAC
The DNA here is from genome assembly GCA_033239525.1 of Nepenthes gracilis. Lineage (NCBI taxonomy): Eukaryota > Viridiplantae > Streptophyta > Magnoliopsida > Caryophyllales > Nepenthaceae > Nepenthes > Nepenthes gracilis. The sequence continues at coordinate 7,987,180 of BSYO01000029.1, forward strand.
AGTGTGACCGTGGGTTATTCTTGCCGGACATCTGCGAGATTGTTGCGGTGATGGTGGCAAGTGCCTCCTACACGCACGTGCTGCTGTGATCAGGCTATCAATCGCCGAGTTATAGGGCCCCTTGATTGGCTAGTCCCCCTGGGCTTGTCTGCTAGGCTTGCTTGGTGCTGGCCCTTGTCTCTGCCAGTCCATCTTGTGTTGGGCTGCAACTGGACTTGTGGTGGTGCCCTTTTGGGCTTCGTGTCTTATGGGATGGGCTCTAGCCTCCGAGTATATTGATGGGAAACCTCACTTCTAGGCCAGCCCATAAGGTTACAGGACCATCAACCTAAATATGGCACTATATTATTTCCATGCTAGCTCCATGCCGCTCATATTTTTTATCCAACAGATAGAAAAATAAAGTAATAATGTCCCGTGTGTTACATTTAAGAATTTAGTATCATATATTATGTCACGTCAAGTTTGTAGGAATATTTGTCTCTTGAATCAAATAATTTAGCCTTTAAATACCTCTGATACTAGAATCTTTGTTGACTTGATTTGGGGTTTATCCTTGGGTTTGGTGTTTCTCCTATCTATTCAGGTTTTTGTGGCCATTGCTAGTTGATGGAATATGTCAACACTTTTGTATGGCACTCTTATCTAAAGTGCGATTTTTTCTCTGTCAAGTAGAGTTTTATATGGAAATCATTTATTCTCCACCGTACCTATCTAATGTAGAACGTTTTGGTGCTACATTGTTTTCTGTCTTGCTGCTAACTACGTCAAGAGAGCTGCAAAAAGACGGTAAACTTTGGTTTACTTCTGCCAATCTTTCCTGCAAATTCTTTAGCATTTTCATTAGGTGTTCCCATTATTCTCCCTTTAAATCAGCAAGGATGTGGCTTTTTCTTGGAGGTGTTGGTTTATATTATTGGGTCATTTTCTTGTGAGTCTTAATTCATTGTTCATATGATTCTTTCATGTTTGGAGCTACTAAGTAGGGTAACATAATGTTTGCTCAAATGTCACTTAAGCAATGCAATTCACTAAAGGTTTGCGCGAGACCCATTCGAGTGACATACATTCATATGGGCAGACACCACTCGTGCGTGACCAAAAGGCACATGAATGTACAAACAGAAGGCATGGCTTGCACATGCACGACACATACTATTTTTTTATGCATGATGTGCTCCTGATGGGCGCATGTACTCTAATGCTTGTATAAAAGCCCTACACGATTTTTAGGTTTACATTAAACAGCTTTTATAGTCCTTGGGTGGCCGACTAGAGAGAAAAGGTCATGGAAGAAGAAGACTCTTGCTATCATTTTGAGTTTCGATTCTTATTCCAAAATTCACCATGCGTGGATATGTTGTCATTCATTGTTATTTTGGACATTTTTACCGATGGTTATCTTCTATTTTCATATCTTATTGTATTTGTCTTGATTTACAAATATTGTGCTGATACTAAAAGACGTATTTGTAGTTGGTTTATTCAAACTCATAATTTATTGTAAAGTTATATGAATCTTCAGCCCCATGGTTTTACCATTCGATTTAAGGGGTTCTTAGGAAAATTTGGTATGTCTTACTTTTCCTAGTTGTTGTGGTTATTTTGAATGTATATGTTGTTGTTTCGACTCCTCATGTTTTCAACCGATAAGTCTTGATTTTCAATCCTAAGGGAGATTGTTCTCGACTTATTTGTAAACCTCTGGTGCATCTCAGGCCCAACAGATATTTGGGGAATGTTGGATTCTGATTGCTTAAATGTTGCTCTCACTAATTGCCATATTGAAGTGATTATTCTCAATTTTGGAGGCATAAGAGCTAGAATTTTTGAAGACTGCATAAAATATTAGAGGTGCAGCTTCAAGTCACACAAACAAGTGATGGCTCAAGATGAGAACGCTTAGAAGATATGACGCCTCTTGGATGTTTGCGTTTGCTTTTCATTCCTATTATATCTAACCTTACCAGATTCTTGGAGGTATTTCAGTTTTCTCTTGCATTTCCTACTTGTGAGGAATGTGAAGAGACTGATCATGGATGAGTAAAACTTAGCCCGCCAAGAAACAGCTTGAATAAGCTGAACTCGTGATTTTCTAGGATGATTCATTGTTTTCATTTGGGCAGGAGGATGCTTCTCAGTGGCACTACTATGATGTGGGGAATGGTCTGAGAATCGCATGCTGTTGGGGTTCGACCTAGATACACCCAATTTGATGCAGTGAAAAAATCCAAATCTTTCGTCAGCAGTCAGCTATCAAGAATATGAGCACAAAGAATACAAAAATGCACAACAATTTTTAACGTGGAAAAATCCTTTTCAACAAAGGAAAAAACCATAGGATAAACTCCGAATAATCCACTATGTAAAATTGGTTACAAACCCCCGAAACAGAATACCGACAATTCACCCGAGACAGAGTAAGGAAAATAATCTTTTAGAGTAAGGAAACTCTCATTCACTCTTCTCTCTTTTCTTCTTCTCCCTTTTTTCTCAAGTGTGGCTCTCTCTACTCTTCGATTTTACAAGTATAGTAGTAAACAGCAAAGGGCGAAGGCTCTATTCTACACTTCATTTCTGCTCCATTCCACACGCTGTTCCTCACACAAACTGAAATGCCTGGTGCACTTTATAATGATGTCTGGCCAATATTTCACCTACTCACCTGCACAGATCTTGTAGAGGATTTGTCACGTCAATTTTGTCATTTTTTTGCGCTTTCATCAGTTCCCGTACTTTCTCACAGATGGCGCATGCTCTGCAAAAGTCTGTTACCCACTCTGTAACACTGCCTTTCAACCATAAGTTTTGCAGTTGACCTACTCTACAAAACCTAGTACCTACTCTGCAAAGCTTTCTACCGATTCTGTCAAGTCGTCCCGTTTGAACTGGCATTGCCTGGTTGCCCCCTCGATTGGCCTTTGTGACCGGCCTCATCCTAACTCAGCCACACTGGCCTAGCTGGTCTTATCCGTTGTCCTCTCAGCCGGCTAGGGAAGCCGGCTTCATCCTAGCTCAGCCACACTGGTCTAACTGCTCCTGACCGATCTCCTCTCAGCCGGATGGCCTCCTTTGCCAATGGCCTCATGCAGGCCAACCTTCTTGCTACCTGGCTTGCCAGCCTTCTGCTACCCAGCTGACCGCTCATTGCATGCACATTTCCTCGCACAAGTATCGTGCGAACATCTGATGACTTTTTATTTGTTGAACTACCCACAAGGGAGTGACTAAAAAATCTAACAAACTTTCCCCATAACCTTGTAGGGGATCCTTTGCCTCTAACCGATAACTGCCATCGCCAGCCTTTTCGCAACTTTCCCTCAATTGGGATTCCGATATCGACCTTTGCAAGCTTGAATGATACCTTCTTTAGCTCCACCGAACCTGTAGTAGTTCCACTCCTCTTCGGTTTTTTCCTCCGCAATAGAATCATTCTTCCTTACACTCTTCCTCGGCCTCCTGCTGTCACATTGACTAATACTCCTATTGGTCATCTCAGTGTTATCCTTCACAATTGAAGCATCTATCGAGTACTGTCCTGATCGCTTGCTTCCCCTTTCCATAACCGAGGAGCCTTTGGTGAGTTTTCACTGACCATTTCTGAATGTCGTGTTGAAGTCATCTTCATCAAGTTCCTAGTTGAAATTACATTCAACCTCAAGTCCGGGGCATGTCTCCCGTCCTTCAACACGAGTTTTGTTTCGTTACTTGTCTGCAAGCAAACATCCCCGATACCAACTATTCTTGACAAACCACCATTACCCATCTCCAATACCCCATGGTACCATGGCATATAACTTGTAGAGTGGGACTTCCTCAGTGTCACATGGTATGAGGTGCCGCTATCCATCATCTAGTCCGTTTTTTGGCTCGGTAGGCTCTGTGTTTCCCTCACGTGGATAGCTAGGAAGTCTATGCAGAAAGTGATGGTGGCCAGATAATCATTATCATCATCTCGGCTCTCTTGACGGTCTCCTCCGCCTTCCTTCTCCTACTTCCTCCTTGGGTAATTTCGCTTCGTATGGCCCTTCCTGCCACAATGAAAGCACTCAATATCCTGAAACTTAGGCTGACCATTACTCCTCTCTGACTTACCGCCTCGTGTCCTCGGCCTTCCTTGTCTTCGACTGCTGGTGGCTACAAGTAGATTTGGCTCTCCTGAATTCTCAACCCCTTCCCTTCACCTAGACACATTCATAAGCAAAGAGGCGATTACCTCATCTAATATAAGCATGTCCTTCTCGAACAGTAGCATCGTGAGGATATGGTCGTACGAGACTGACAGAGAGGCCAGCAATACCAATACCTTGTGTTCCTCCTTAATATTCTTATCAAAAGCTAACATCTACGTTACTATTTAGTTGAACTCGTCCAAATTCTTCTCAGAGCTTCTTTCTTTTGATAGACGCAGGTCATAAAATTGCTTTTTCATTTACAGTCTCATTGTCAAGGACTTGGACTTATACCAGCTTTTAAATTTCTCCTAGGCCTCCGTTGGATTCGACAAGCCAATGACTTTCTGAAGAGTATTATCCACAAGATACAATTTGATCGTTCAATTGGGAAAATCCCTCTGATCTTGCCACTACTCCTCCATCATATTCTTTGACTTGTCTCCCTTCCTCCAAAGTATTTTTACCGTTTCTTCTTGGGTTAAAATATTTCTTACCTTTTCTTGCCAAAAGATGAAATTATTTTGCCTATTAAACTGCTCTATATTTAATGGCAAGCTCCTCAATGACGACGCCATCAAATCACAGGTTTACAACCTTTCTCTGATACCACTTGTTGGGGTTCGACCCGGATACACTCGGGTTAGAGTAGTGAAAAAACCCGACCCCCCGTAAGCCATCAACCATAAAAAATGTGAGTACAAGGAACACACGAATGCATAACGGTTTTTAACGTGGAAAAATCCTTTTCAACCAAAGAAAAAACGACGTGACAAACTCCGAAAAATTCACTATGTAAAATCAGTTACTCATCATCGAGACAGAATACCGACAACCCATCCGAGATAGAGTAAGAAAAACAATCTTCCAGAGTAAGGAAACTCTCATTCACTCTTCTCTCTTTTCTGCTTCTCCCTTTTCTCTCACGGGTGGCGCTCTCAGCTCTCCGATTTTACAAGTGTGGTGATGAACAACGAATGGCGAAGGCTCTCTTCTGCACTTCGTTTCTACTCTGTTCCATACGCCGTTCGTCACACAAACTGAAAAGCCTAGTGTGCTTTATAATGATGCCAAACCAATATCCCACCTGCTCACCTGCCCATATCTTGTAAATGATTTGTCACACCAACTTTGTCATTTTCTACACTTTCACCAATCTTCGCACTTTCTCACAGACGGCGCATGCTCTACAAAAGTCTATCACCTACTCTGTAATGCTACCTTCTAGCCATAAGCTTTCAGAATCGACTTTCTCCGCAAAGTCTCAGTACCTACTCGCAAAGTCGTCTACCATCTCTACCAAATCATTCCCTCTGAACTGGTATTGCCTGGTCGCCCCTTCACATTTGTGCCCTTGGTCAACATCTCTAGCCAGCCTCATCCCAACTCAGCCACATTGGCCTAGCTACTCCTAGTCGGTCTTCTCTCAGCCAGCTGGCCTCCCTGGCCGATGGCCTCTTGCAGGCCAACCTCCTTTTTGCCTGACCGACTAGTCTCGTGCTGCCTAGCCGGCCACTAGTTGCACGCACATTTTCTCATATAGGCCTTATGCAAACTTTCATTAACTTTTTATTTATTGAACTACCCACACGAGAGTGACATAAAAAACCCATCACATGGTTGACGGATTCCTATACAGCTGGCTGGGATTAACAGATAAAATAGGCCTATTAGTTGGGATATTTTCATACTATATTTTGTGCGAGCTGCTTTGTGCTTGGGCAGGAGACTCCAAGGGAAAGGGACGGCATGATGGTGATAATTAATGTGATTTTGAGAAGTAATCTGGGAATTGTTGATTGGTACAAACTCCGGGGATGGAGCCCGGGTTCTTCAATAATAGTTTTTCACTGTCCGACAACTCCCGTGTTGATTGAACTTGTAATTTTGCTTTTGTTTGTGCACTCGATATCGGTGAATAATTGCGGTTTAGTCGTTTTACTTTGTTGACATGGATCCGGTGAAATTGTTAGATCAATTAGATAGCGTTTAATCCTTAATTGCCGTCTTTTTTCCTATTAATTAACTAGAAAAGGATCAGAATCGCAGCGATTCACACTTCCAGGGGTGATCGACAAGGACTTTCATTCCTTGTGTGATGACTCCTGCAAAGCTGCCCTTCCGGGAAACAAGTGGATATTGTTGGGGGTTATTCTCAAGGAGAAGGTATCAAAGATTGTTGAACTTGAAGTGAAGGCGGACCATGAGAAGTCATCCAAAGAATTAGGGGATCTATGGAGCCGCAACAAAGAGGACGTCCAGTGATTGAAGCGAGTTCAAGGGCCTCCTTAATAGAAGGATTGAGGCAGAGGTAGATCATGCCGTAGTAACAACCGCAACCGAGAAATCGGACTTATCATAACAAGCTATTGGAGGAGCAAAGATTTCTCGGGCGGAGGGACGAGGACAGATCTTTGAGATCGATTGGAGGAGATGCAGAAAGCAAGGTCAAGTGCTAGAAGAGGAGTTGGAGACTTACCGCATGGACTTCTCGGAGTCAAAGAGGTTTTGAAGATGTCAAGAGGGTTAGTGTAAGTATACATTAGGCACGGATTTTGATAATATATATGTGGTGTGCCCGGGTTTATGTTACATGGTTGCAGTTGCATGCCCGAGGAAGAAGCCGAGAGCAACACGGTAGTGTGAGCTATTCTGGCTCGGATATGTTGGGATCAACAGGTACGGTGAGTAATTCTCGGGCTGATTTACGTAGAATTTGCCCCGCCTTCCCGTTGGGGTAAGTCACTCCCTTGTAGATGATTTTCACAAACTAGTTTGTCATCGGGGTGCCTTAACCGGTCAACATATGTTGACCGATTTGGAAGGCAAAATCCGGTCAACAGAAAGGTTGGTCGGATAGGCTGTGGAAGACGGTCAATAGGAAGTTGGCCGGATGGTCACTCAGACGGCCAACAAGGAGAGTTGACCGAAGGCGGAGGACGGTCGGGAGTTCTCCGGATAGCAGCAGAAGACGGTCAACAGAAAGCCGGCCGGATGGCTCGTGGAGAACGCGGGCAGTTAACGTCGTCAGCCCCGCCAAGAAAATCAGATAACGCCACTTCAAGAGATTTTCTCGAGATTGTGATCTCTCGCAGTTTTTCAGAGCGGTTTATTTTGGACAGAGCATATTCTTATTGTTGGAAAGGACAGATCGTGCCCTTTTCTATATATATGAAATATTGCTCCAGATCTCTGGTGACATAGGGAGAAAAGAGAGAGCAAAAGGAGTTGTGAGGAAACAAGAGAGGAGTGCACCGCCAGTGAGAAGGAGAAGAAAGAAAAACAGAGAGTGAGAACGAGAGGGTGCTTTCTTGTTTACTCTGGAGAGGTTTTTCTTTGTTATTCTCGGGTGTGTAGCGGATACTCCATCTTGGAGGTTTGTAACCCATTTCACATAGTGGATTTGCTGTCGACTCTGCTCCCGTGGTTTTTCCTTGGTTCTAGGGTTTCCACGTAAATCTGTGTGTGCTTCTTCTGTACTTTTTCTTATACTGTGTGTGGCGTGGTGTGACGGTGTGTCACTGTGTCCGACCGACCCTTTTACCCCTGCGCCAACACTTCCTAGAGAAGGCAAGAATTTGTCTAATTCATTTTGTTTCTTTGGAGGGGGAAGATCAGTGAAGTAGTTGATCGTGAGTCTTAATGTATAGATAATATTACTTCATTATGACAGAAACATTATAGGTTTAAACTAGGAAATCAATCTATATATAATGTCAAGTGTAAATTTATCTATATCTAGCTCTTTGCAAATATTGCAATTTAGGAGTTTTATATACTAAGTTGGCCTATTTTAGCGCTAATTTTGGACAATCTAAAAATGTATTTAAATTCAAATATAAAATCCAAAAAGAAAAAAAAAATACATTAGGGGACCGTGTAGAAATAATTATTTGAACATTGAAGATGTGTGGCATTTCGGATTGCGGGGTCCAGTGCAACACAAGTGTTTGAGAGTGTAAGGATGTAGAGAATGAGAGATTAAAATCGGGTTTTACGTGAAAAGCTTCCTGTTGAATGAGGAGAAAAAATCACGAGACTCTAGGCCTTTGAAAAATGCTTCACTATAATGGAAGTGTTACAAATTACAAGCTTTGGTAGTATCTTTCCTTTTTCTTCTTTATTTTCTCTCCTTTGAAAGCTTTCTCGTTTGGAAGCTTTAGAACCTTCCTCTTCTTTTCGTTTGAAAGAAGGGAAAAAGGTCCAGAAGTCCTAAGGCAAGAGCCTTGGTTGGGTATTTATAGGAAAAATATGTGTCGTTGGGAAGATGACACGTGACAGCTGGCGTATGGCCGAGAGGCTGTCCACCTGTCCTGTCAGCTACGTCAGGCGCGTGGGAAAGCTTCCGCCTGCCCCGCTAGCCATGTCAGGCATTGGCGTGTGCAGGGAGGCAGGCTACCGACGTCGCTGATTGGACCTTGTAAGGTCTAGCGGGTAGACTCTAGGTGTCTGTCTTGATGTGACTGGGCGTGCTCTGAGCACCAACATGCGCTGCGGAGGCGGCGATTTGCTGTAGTCACGTGTCCCTTGGTAGTAGCGAAGATGCTTAGTTGGCGTTCACAGGCGTGTATGAGATAGTCATCGTCCTTAAGCGGCGTGCCTTGTCCTTTTGTGAGTTCGCGGACTCGTTCGAGGGAAGGAGCTTTCGGACGTTAACTACTTTTTGAAGGATCTTTGGTTCCTTGTGAATGGTCCCCAGGAATTTTCTGACCTCTCGGACTTAATCTGAGATCTAAAGAAACATCTGAGATTCTCGGGCTTCTTGGTCACTGCGAGCCAACTGAACTGACATACTTGATCATTTTGGATTCTCGTGCGAGGACGCCATGGTTGTCCTCGTCTGTTGAAAGGTCCTCTGGTCCTTTTCCTAGTCCTCGTATTTGAGGGGCTAGGGTTCTCGGACGTTTCTCGGGTTTCCTTGATGACGTCAGCTCCTCCTAGTGTCCTCGAGCTCCTGTTAGTTAAAGGGGCCTCTTGGACTTTTGCCGTTACTTTGGCTTCTGGGACACTAGCCCACATGATCTGGCTCGTTAGGCTAGTCTAGCGTAAGGAACTAGCTTTGGCTTTTGGGCCTCTTGGGCCATCCTGTCCTCTTGGTCCATGGACACGTCTTTGGGCTTCTTCTTTGGGCCGTGTTTTATGTGCCCTTATATTGGGACCCAACATAGCGCCCCATGCCAAAAGGTTTGAGGTCCTCGATCGTTTAGCATGTCGATACTCTTCTTAGGAGGTTGACCTTTTCCTTTGGTTTTAGGTCTTTTACGATGCTAGTCCGAGACCATGTATGTCCTCGGAGGGAATGCGGCATCAAGTTTGGTGGAAAACTGTCCCAGAACTTCCTTTGAGTCCGAGGCCTTCCAGCGCCGTCGTTTGGGCTTCTGCAGAGCATTAAATGCTGAACTGACACGCTGACAGCCGCCTTGGGTAAAAAAGGCCACGATTTCTCTGAGGCGAATGGCCGAGTGACATGTGACAGAGGGCAATGAGTGCGCCTTTTTTGAATTTCAAAAATATTAATAGGCCTTCTCGTTTCCAGCTCCCCATTTCTGCGTCTGTTTTATTTGCTAAGCGTTGAAGCCTTCGTTCTTTGTTCTTCCTCTGCTGAAGCTTTCGCTCTTTGTGCCTCTTCTGCTTTTGCTTTTCGTTTTCAATGGCACCTGGAGTGAAAGATATTGTTTCTTCCATGACGCTCGGCAGGCTTGAGGAGATTCGAGAATGGTACAGAATCCCTAATTCTGTGGGCATGTCGATTCCGGATTCCTGTGAGAGGGCGTGGTGCCCGCTGGACGGGTTCATTACTGTATACGAAGTCCACATCAAGAGTAGGCTCTGTTTCCCAGTTCCAGAGGAGCTTTATGAAATCATGAGGGGCCTTGGAGTTCCTTTCGCCAGACTTCAGCCAAATGCAGTAAGGTATTTTGTTTCTCTGTGCGTTTTTGCCTGTTGCCATAAGAAGCTTTTGGACGTACTTATGGTCAAGGTTATGCTTCGCTTCACACATAACCTTGATTGGATTACAATGACCCCCTGCCCGAACTTCTCTTTGATGTGCGGGGGGAACCTGGATTCCACGAAGCGGTGGAAGGATAAATTCTTCTTCCTAAGCGTCCAGGAGAATTGGGCCATCCCCATTGCCTGGGGAAATGTGGCCAGCCAATGCTGCTCGGATCATTCGAAGGAGGAGAGAGAGACTGTAAAAGAGTTCACGGACCTGGTGTTGGCCAATCTCAGGGGCTTTCACTTGAATAAGCACAAAATTTAGCTTTCGTCCGAGAACTTTGAGAAGGCGAAGTGGGGTCCACAGGCTGAGACCTCCGCCATAACTCCTTCCGAGAAGTACAAGAAAAAGAGACTTAGAAGGAAGGCGAAGTCTCTGAGGATAGAGGGTCCTGCTAAGCACGTGGAGAAGTGCCGTTCGGCAGAGAGCTCAAAACGTTTGGCGACCATTGTTGAGTTCCCCTCGTCTGATGATGATGACGATGATGATTTTGACGACAACGCCGTGATTGCCCCTCTCTTCAAAAGGTTAAGGGCTGATACTTTTCCAAAGTCCTCGAGGACTGAAGGTCCTGCCCCTCCTTCGCTGGTTGATCCTCTCAGAGGGCCTTCGGGGACGACCGTGGAGATCGTAGAGCTCCCGGACGTCCAGTCTCCCAATGATGATCCCGCTCCTGGAGTTCCCATTGATCTGCCTGGTGACATCTCAGACTGGATTGACCACCCTTCCGAGAACATAGGAGGCGGGGACTCCGTCGTGGATGCTGAGGGGGGAATGATAGCTTAGATGGTCCGAGAGCTGACAGAGACCGAGGAGGTTGGCACTGAAGGCCTGATGTCCTCTGATCCTTTTGATCATCCCGTTGCGGTCCAAACTGAAGGCCCATCAGGGCGAGAGGTTGATGTCCTGGAGGAGCCTCATGGCGAGAGCGCTGATGTTGGGGCAGGCTCCTTAGTGCCTTTTATAGTTGTGGAGCATGTTCATAAGGAAGCATCTGCAGCGCCTGAGCCGCAGGAGTCCGAGGCCCCTGGGGGATGTGGCCCCGGGCATGATCCCATCGTCTCTAAGGTAATCCACCGTCACTTCTGTTGCCTTGCTTTCAGTTGCCTTTGTCTTGATGGGCTTATCTGTTTGCAGCTCCAGGACTTGGCTGGGAGCCTTAATCAGCTGGTCGAAGAGGTCATCCAGCCTCGCTTGGAGATGGAGTCGCTGCGGGCTGCCGGGGAAGTTGCCCAACGGGCTAAAACGAAGCTGGCTGAGGCAGAGAAGAAAGTTTTCTCTCTGGAGGATACCGTCAAGCTCCTGCAGCTTCAGCTAGGGCTCCTCCAGGACAGGGTTGTCCGTCAGGACGAGAGGCTGAGGACGTTCATACAGACCTCGGAGATTGCACCGTTGTTAGACAACAAGTACTAGGCGGGCATTCGTATGTGCCGCCGAGTGCTGCGACTGCTCTATCTGTGGTTTCCTGGGGCTGTCCTTGATCCCAGGAACGCCAGTGCCTTAAGCAGAGAAGACTTATATGGCGTTGCTGGGAGGCCTTTTCCCGAGTCCTCTCGGGCAGGGCCTGAAAGCGAACCTCCTACGCCCGAGCAGCCAGGTCTGACGAATCAGGCGAGGACTTTTGGAGTCCAAGAGGTTTACGAACAAGGGAGCCAGGAGGGGCTCCTGTGACTCATTATCGTTTTTCTCTCTTTTTTTTTTTTTTTGTAACACTGTACAGAATATTATTTTTATTAATAAAAACTTACACTTTCTAAGTTGAAACCTGGGACTCTTTGTCCGGTCTGTACGAGTGTCTGTTCTTTTTGTAAGGTGATGCTAAGTGACTTATCCTTAGCTTTTATCGTAAGCCCTTTGAAGGATTATGCCGCCTCTTGACCTCTTGGATCGTCTGGCTTTGCATGAAGTTCCTAGAGCTTGAACTTTTAGGGCACTCGGACGAAGCCGAGTTTTTAAAATACGACCTCTGGGATCGCTCGGATAGGACCAAGTCTTAAATTACGACCTCTGGGGCCGCTCAGATAGGACCGAGTTTTTAGAATTTGACCTCTGGGGCCACTCGGATAGGGCTGAGTTTTTAGAATTCGACCTCTGGGGCCGCTCGGATAGGGCTGAGTTTTTTCTTTGACTTGGGAGTAGCCTTGATATTGGTGAAGGAACATGAGAATGCATCATGATGGACATGTTAAGGGACCCTTTCATTCACGTAGACGTGTTACATTGAGTGGCCTCCAGGGCCATTTTAATTCCTCACGTTGCATCAGTTCCCCGAGTCCTAGATGACGTGTGTTTGAGCCTTAGCGTCTTTCTTGCTCGTTCGTGCTCTCTTGTTGCTCCCTTGTCGGTCGTGGCCTTTTGACGGTTTTGTTCTGTGCTGGCCTTTTTGAAGTTGGCACGCGTAGCCCCCCAGTCGATGGTCAGGTGCGCTCCGTGCTCATTATGGCCTTGCCTTTTGAACGGCTCGACCGATCGTATCCTGCTGTTTCAGCAGCCTGTCTGGGTCGTGGTAGGAAACGGTCGAGATGGCCTTCCATTACTAACCTTTTGACTTCCGCCTATAACGTCCTGTAGTCCTCGATGTCATGGCCACGGTTACAGTGGTAATGGCAGTATTCTCACTGGTCACCCCCGTCTGGGTTTTTCAACTCCTTGGGCCATCTCAAGAACTCGTCTCGAATCTGCCTCAAGATGCTGGTGAGTACATTTAGGGCAGGTGGGCCTGATGGCTCGTTTCCTCCTAGGATAATCCGCTCGGGCTCGTTTCGCCTGGACGGTCCTTGGGACTTCAACTTGCTGCCAGCTCTTCTTTTTCCTTTCCCTGTCCTCGAGGATTGGGGGTCTTCTCTGTCCTCTGCCTTGCTTACTTCATTGGTCTTGGGTCCGAAGACCATTTTCCAAAGCCTCTTGAGCCCTTTCTTCGTCGGGGACTGAGTCATGGACGTCTTTTTATTGAGGTAATCCCTCAATTCGCCAGAAGCTCGCGGAGCTTATCTCTCCTCCCAGGATGAAGTTGTCCGCGAAGTTTCAGGGCGCGCTCCCCTGGACTGCTTGTCCACCTTCGCGCAGAGAGTGTGGACTGCTCTTGAGAGGTTGTCCACCTTCTTTACCAGTTTCCGCACGCTAGTGCCCAGACGGCCACTTGTCGTGCTGCTTGATGGGAGGCACCAGCTGAAGGGTTCCACCTCCCAGACTGAAGCGCTGCCATGCGCCCGCTTGTTCACCATTTTCTGTGTGCTGGTTGTTCTGTGATAGTAGGAAGTGTTGGGCTTTTTGTCAAGGCTTCCCACGGACGGCGCCAATGTTACGTTTCGGATCGTGATGTCCAGTGCAACACAAGTGTTTGAGAGTGTAAGGATGTAGAGAATGAGAGATTAAAATCGGGTTTTACGTGAAAAGTCTCCTGTTGAATGAGGAGAAAAAATCACGAGACTCTAGGCCTTTGAAAAATGCTTCACTATGATGGAAGTGTTACAAATTACAAGCTTTGGTAGTATCTTTCCTTTTTCTTCTTTATTTTCTCTCCTTTGAAAGCTTTCTCGTTTGGAAGCTTTAGAACCTTCCTCTTCTTTTCGTTTGAAAGAAGGGAAAAAGGTCCAGAAGTCCTAAGACAAGAGCCTTGGTTGGGTATTTATAGGAAAAATATGTGTCATTGAGAAGATGACACGTGGCAGCTGGCGTATGGCCGAGAGGCTGTCCACCTGTCCTGTCAGCTGTGTCAGGCGCGTGGGAAAGCTTCTGCCTGCCCCGCTAGCCATGTCAGGCATTGGCGTGTGCAGGGAGGCAGGCTGCCGGCGCCGCTGATTGGACCTTGTAAGGTCTAGCGGGTAGACTCTAGGTGTCTGTCTTGATGTGACTGGGCGTGCTCTGAGCACCATCATGCGCTGCGGAGGTGGTGATTTGCAATAGTCACATGTCCCTTGGTAATAGCGAAGATGCTTAGTTGGCACTCACGTCCGTGTATGAGATAGTCATCGTCCTTAAGCGGTGTGCCTTTTCCTTTTGTGAGTTCGCGAACTCGTTCGAGGGAGGCAGCTCTCGGACGTTAACTACTTTTTGAAGGATCTTTGGTTCCTTGTGAATGGTCCCCGGGTCTTTTCTGACCTGTCGGACTTAATCTAAGATCTGAAGGAACATCTGAGGTTCTCGGGCTTCTTGGTCACTGCGAGCCAACTGAATTGACATACTTGGTCATTTTGGCTTCTCGTGCGAGGACGCCATGGTTGTCCTTGTCTGTTGAAAAGTCCTCTGGTCCTCTTCCTAGTCATCGTATTTGAGGGGCTAGGGTTCTCGGACGTTTCTCAGGTTTCCTTGATGACGTCAGCTCCTCGTGGTGTCCTCGAGCTCCTGTTAGTTAAAGGGGTCTCTCGGACTTTTGTCGTTACTTTGGCTTCTGGGACACTAGCCCACGTTCTCGGGTTCGTTAGGCCAGTCTAGCATAAGGAACTAGCTTTGGCTTTTGGGACTCTTGGGCCATCATGTCCTTTTGGTCCGTAGACACGTCTTTGGGCTTCTTCTTTGGACCGTATTTTATGGACCCTTATATCGGGACCCAACACGATGTTATCTAATGATATCACTTATTTTTAATTGAAGTGTAAAAACTATATGTTTAGTTTCTGTTTTAAATCAAAAATTGTAATTTAATTGATATAAATAATTAGCACTTATGACCTGCTTTCTAATATTTTAATATATTAAATGTCTCAATTTAAAATAATAATATATATGGTCTAATTTAAATATTTTAAAATGATAATTTAATTTAAATGTTCTTACAAAATAAATTCTGTCTTCATCTCGTCATTTATCCTTTTGGTGGAATTTTCAACTCTGAAATTCAAAATTGAATAATTGCAGGATTTTTGTCCCCAAACAAATTTTCGCTTCTTAGGACAATGAAGTGACTGCGAAGCTGCCTAATTTTGAAAATAGTCTTATTTGTATAGTATTAATTTCATTTTCTATTTTTATTTTAAAAATAGTATTCATTTATTTATACTAAGACCTGCCTAATTTCACAAATCAATTTTTATTAATAGGCAACATCGACATATATTTATGATTAATCAAACCAAGCTAATGAAATCATACAATACCCCAGTGGGATAAAAGAGAAGCTATTAATTTCTGTCTAATTTTATTTTAACAACTAAATGTGCACACCAGGCCCCAATAACCTGAGATTGGAGTTTTGTATATCTGGACAGCTTTTTTAATGGTCGAAAGGAGCTAGCAACAATTTGCAGTTATAATTATCAGGTTGTGCTTAGTTATTACTTTAAAAAATATATATAAATGTAGGAATTCAATCAATTAGATCAAGTAAATTACGTAACCAATGTATGATCTGGCCGTGATTGTCTCAAGGCCTTTGGGTTTTAACATTGGGAGGGCAAGGAATTCATTTCTTAAGAGTCATCATTTTAAGGAAGAATTTAATTTAAACCGAGTAGATGAATATTATTAAAAAAAAATGTAGGAATGTAAGGTTAGTATCCACCTATTAGAATTTATGGAGCAGCTAATGCTTGGGGTAAGAGGTGATGGTACTATTTAAAACTCATAAAAACTATATGATGTTTAAAGCAAGATTCACAATATTTTTTTTGCAATATGTCTCTCAAAGTGAGTGGGAATTACAATTTAAGGCTCGAAAGTCAGGTTATATCATCGAAAAGTGACAACTATCAAAATTATGATAGTAATGATTGATTAATGTACTAATGATTGAGAAGTAAATGATTGATAGCTCTGAGACAACTATATTTTATTATGAGTTATATTTAGATTTGTAATAAGGTTTCAAGGAATCGGTGAAATTGTTAGGTATTTGTAATGCTAAGGACGATTTGTAGATTGAGCCTTGAGTCAATTTGCATATGAGAGTCGGTTGTATATTTCGGTTATAAAACAATTTGAGTTTTAAACACCAATATGATTATTAAAGTGATAAATTCATTATTTGGCTTTGGGTGTATATTACATCAAGGGGATGGAATGAAATAGTGGTGAGCCTAATAAAGATTCAAATTGTATATTGAAGTTCTATTAGAAGAATTAAGCTATAGCTGTTGTACGTGGGGCCAAGCAAATACTAGTTGATTATTAGGACAAATAGACAATTTGAATTCAACTAACTACTTTAATATTTAATTATCAGTTAGAAAACCTTTTGGGTTACAAATATTATATTTATGGCGTGATCTGAACTATAATTTAGAATAATAAATACTTAAAAAGTATGAAGTCATTTACATCAAATTATAGCACTGTAGTAGTAATAATAATAATAATAATAATAATAATAATAATAATAATAATAATAAATAATATTGAAAGCCGACAGAGAGGGGGCATCCCGATTCTTCCAGAACCATGTCCTCTGCTTGAAAGGGAGATCCTACGAAGTAGGATTCCCTGCTTTTCCATTCTACGCTGTCGGTTCCGATTCATCCAGAACCATGTCCTTCTCTGCTTGAACGAGAGATCCTGCAAAGTAGGATTCCCTGCTTTTCCCTTCTAGGTCGTCGGTTGATGTAACCGATGACCTAGATTTTTGTTTTTCTTATTTTTTAAACTATTGTCCAGACAGATTTGGGCCGTCCGTAAATCAACGGCTCAGACTTAAAATTTTTTTTAAATCTGGGCTGTTGGTTTAAATATAATGATCCGACGGCCCAAATTATGACAAATTTTGGGACGTTAGATTCGAGACATATGGACGGTTAAGATTTAACTTCGAAATAAAAATAATAATAAAAATATGGACCGTCGATTTTGAGACACGTGGACGGTCGAGATGCTAATTCAAAAATTTTAAAAACAGCCCCAAATTCTTTGTCTCCCCTCTCTCACTTTTTGAACCCTCTCGTCTTTCTCAACAAAACCCTAATCCTCTCAGTCACTCTCGTCGTCGACTCTCGCCGTTGCCTCTCTCTGCAAATCTCAATCATCCAAACGGCAGATTTCCCCTATCCTCTCAGTCACTCTTTCAAGCATCTTGCAGTATCTCAAACCGGATGCGATATTGATGGAAGTCGAAGAGCCGGTAACGAAGTATGTTATTATGGAATTTATTTAATCATGGACTTTGCTTTTCCTGAGTCTCGGTTGGATTCAGCTCTTATATTCGAGGAACTTACTAGCAACAGGAAAATTGTTACAAAAACACCATCCCCCCTTTCTATTGAAGGTTTATCCCCTTCCTATGAAGGTGGAGGACCTCCATCTTTCCTCAAAAAGTCCAAAAGGCATAAGAAGAAGCGCTCGTCCCCTGCTCTTACTCTTGTTTAGTTTGAGATGTTCGGGGTTCTTACTGTTTAGGTGTATATATTTTTTGGGGGTTCTATTGATTTGTTTGGATGTGTGAATATTTTTGGTTTACATGACCAGTCAAGGATCATGTAGGCTGCCGGCGTAGCATGGAAGGAGGCTCACTACTTTTGTCCGGCCATCAGGTTGACCTGATTGGAGGTGTAATTTTGGCGCACTCGGAGGAGGCTCTTGGCCGGTCAATGAATTGACTAGCCAACTAGGTGTTTTCGCTTGGATGGTATGCCGTTAATTTTCCTGGTTTGTTGGTCAGGTGATCTTACCATTTTGGTGTTTTTTCTGATTCTAAGCAATTTGACGGAATGGTGCAAATTGCCGGATTTGTGGATTATACTGGTTTGTACATGTTTGTGTTGGATGGCATTTTAGCCGGTATGCATCATAATGCAACAAAATGCCGGAATGGAAGGTTGGTATGTTTTGCTGGCATGAAGTATCTCTTGGATTGGTGGATGTTAAAAGGTTGTGTTTGCCCAGTTCGGTATCTTGCTGATGTGGCTCATTCGCCCAGTATGGCTGATGTTTGTTCTTTGCCCGGTTTGGTGTCGTGGCCGGTTTGGCGCCATGCTGACGTGGCCCATGTGCCCTATATTTGCCGGTATGCTACCAACTGCTGTAAATGCCGGAATGACTTGTTGATCCAATGCAGTAAATTGCCAGTCTACTCCTTGCCCGATATGCCCCAAGGTGGCTGTGTGCGCTTTTAGTCCGGTATGCAGCATAAGGCCAGATGGCTTTTCACCCGGTATACAACAAAATGTTGGATTAGAAATGCTGTTCTGAGTATTTTTTGTTCGATATGCAGCCAACGCTGGGATGGCTTTTGGCGGTTTGTAACACTATGCTGCGAAACAAAGGTTTGTATATGTGGTCCGATATGTGAAAAAAGCCGGTTCATATCTTGATGCCTTCTTCTGCATCATGGTTCAAAGGATCGTTGCTGATGTCGGTTTGGTGTCATGCTAACGTGGCCCTTTTTCCCGGTATGAATGAACTCCGTGTTCGGTATGCTGTTTCTCTGGCCAGTATGGAGTTCTTCCTGTTTGGTGGGCCTGTCGTGCTATACTTCAGACGAAATGCTCCTATTGTTGATTTGCCAATATACTGGTATGCATTTTGTCCGGATTGGATATTTGCCAGTATGCAACATGTTGCTATGAATGCCGAAATGACATGTTGCATTTTTGCCCGGTATGCATCTTTGCAGCAATATGTCGGTATGTTAATGCTGTCTGTGGCTCTCAACCGGTTATGTTGAAGACTCGTGGCCGGTTTGCATGATGGTCCTTTGGCCGGTTTTTTCCTTTTGTGTGTTTTCTTTTGATATCATAGAATGTTTCATGGTGGTGCTCGGGGTCTACCCTAACGTCTATATTCTACCTCTAAGTCGGCAAAACACTTTAGAACATAGTTTTTGTACCTTTTTAAAATTAAATTAAATTTTACTTACTTAACAAAAAAAAAGAAATTTTTTATATATATAAGTTGTGATATTGAATAGCTAGTAATGACATTTTTTTCGTTGAATTTTTTTTGAAGTTGAAATCATTTTTTTTTTTTTTTTGATAAGTAAGTTTGAAGTTGAAATCTCAAAAAGATTACTGTTGTAAGAACCGACTTTCTAAGATTTAGTCACTCATGAGCTTAATAGTTGTTAGTGAATGAGAAAGCTGATAACCGATCGATGTAGTAAGATAGAAAAATTTTAAAATATTTCCATTGAAAATTTGATGATAAAGTGTTGACCGAAAATTTTGAGATGTTAACTGAAAATTTGGTAATATAAGTTGACCAAAAATTTTGAAGTGTTGACCGAAAATTTGGTGATATAAGTTGACTGAAAATTTCAAAGTATTGACCCAAAATTTGACGATATAAGTTGACTAAAAATTTTAAGGTTAATCGAAAATAGTCATGAACCATAGCCTATTAATGAATAGTAACAACCGCGGGCTATTAGCGAACAGTAACTAACCAAGGACGTTTGGGAAATCAAAAAAGCCATCGAGGCCATTTAATAAAAAGATAAAGAGCCTGAGGACTCATCAAGAGTCCGCAGACTCATAATGAGATCAAAAAAATTAGAATAAAACCGCGGACTCATAAAGAAAACCAAGGGCTCAAAGAGTGAGAGCAAAAGGAAGTAAGGTGATTGACAGAATCAATTCATGGCCATATATTATTCTCACCTATTCCGTTAACCTTTTAAGAAAGGAAAATTGAGTAAGAAAAGAAGTACAAAGAATGTGACCTACTCCGTTGACCTTTCAAGAAAGGAAGATTGAATGAAAAAAAGTACAAAGAAGTACCAAATAGGTGACCTACCTTCACATATTCCAAATTATCCCATTACCTATAAATACCAAGTTTAGAGGTTAGAGGGGGAGTACGAATCTGTGTGAAGTACGAAAGAAAAGGAGGGAAAGGATTCCAGACTAAGGAAATTCATAAGCCCCGGAGATCGGCAAATGTACCCTTATGTCTCGTCCTTAGATTTTTCTCGTCTAAAAGTTGATATCATTCAAATGTTCTTCCTTCTTGTCATGTTCTATGAGATGCATATCATGATAACATGGCATGTTTATGAAGGCTTTCCAGGATCAATGCATGTGTTATGTTTTAACAAGTGAAATTTTATTCCACGGTTTTTACTTAAAAATTGAGCATAGAAAGGTTAACTTACATATCTCACCCGGTTGCATATGTTCACTGTTTGTAAAAGTCAGACTACATGCTTTTAAGTAACCCGGACATTTGAAAATAGTTTTGGATGGTCGAGTAGCTGTAGGCCTTAAATGTAACTGTTTTTATATATGATGGTCGAATAGCTACAGGTTTAAAATGTAGCCGTTTCTGATGTATAATGACCGAGTAGTTGCAGGTCTTAAATGTAGCCGTTTTTGTTATATGATGGCCGAGTAGATGCAAGCCTTAAATATGGCCATTTCCAATATGTGATGGCCGAGTAGTTGTCGGCCTTAAATGTAACCGTTTCTGATATGTGATCGCCGAGTAATTGTAAGCCTTTAATGTAGCCGTTTCCGATATGTGATTTTTCATTTTTGAAAAATCAGTACGCATGAGAAGGTCCTTGTCCATGTAATATGCTTCTATATGCTATCTGCTTTTATTTCGGTTCTTTAATTTGTGCACATCTTTATTTATGCATGTTTTCATTTTACTGTACGTTGCTGAGCTATCGCTCACTCCTTGCCGTTTTCCTCCCCTCAGATGACTAGAAATTTATGCCATATGAGAAAAAGTAAGGTCAGATGGTCTTGTTAGGCAGGAAGGCCGCTCAGGATTTGTAGCAGTGTATGACCGATCTCGATGTATATTTTTAGGGTTATCCTGGAGATTTTATAAAATGTGTCTGCTATGTAAATAAAGGAATATTTAAATACTTCTATTAAATTTTTATGGTTTAAGTGCTTAAGTGCTTCTATATATATATATAGATATATATATATATATATAGAATATACATATAGGGGTTTGGCCAGTAAAACTGTTGACCGAAAAATTGGGGTTTGGTCGGTCAACTAGTTGACTGGCCAACCAAAAAAAAAAATGAGGTTCTTTTGGCCGGTCATTTTGATGACCGGCAAAATCGGGGTTTGGCCGGTCAGCTAGTTGACTGGCCAACCATACCAAAAAAAAAATGGTTGCAGTTTGGCCAGTCAGTAGTTTTAGTTTCCCAGATTGCACCACGCTCGATATCAGAAAGGTAGGGCGTGCTCCTGCTGTGTTTTCTTGGCGTGTTTGGCTGTTCCATGTCGAATATGATTTTGTGGAAGATTGCATACTGCCAAAGATTATGGATGAATCAATTTTATGATGTTGCTCTGAGCCCTGTTGAAGCAGGATGGCGAATTTGGCGATGCACTATGCATTGAGCTGGAATGAATGAAGTACCTTTAGCCAGTGTTGTCATGATTTGATTCATCCATCATTACCGACTATAAGTGCTGTAGGAAGGGGAAGCGGGCTTCCTGCTGTTTCCTATGACTACTGCTGATGAATTGGACTGCCAACAATGGTTGCCACTGTTGTTGGCATTGTGTTACGATGCACTGGAGCCTTTTTGATGTTGACAGTATGGTAGCTCCCTGCACACACTGTATTATGCTGCTCTAGATGAATTAGCATGGTATTGTGGATGGAGCTGTGACTGCTATAGTTTGCTAATTGCAGAAATTTAGCCTGCTCCATGCGATGCTGAATTTATTTGTTGCTGCTTATTTCTTAGGTGTGTGAATTTAGGTCGAGTTGAGTGTGGCCGGTTTTAGATGTTGTTAATCTAGATGAATTTTTCCTTTTTTGTATTTTTCTTTCGGACTCATGAATTGTTTCATGGTAGTGCTCGGGGAATACCCTAACGCTTTGTTCTATCTCTAAGTCGGCAAAACACTTGGAGTTAGAATAATATTTTGTATGTTTCTTTTATTTTAATTCCAATTAACTTACTTACCAAAAACAAAAAAAAAGTGCTTATGGGGTTCTAGTTGCATCTTGTAAGACTTTGGTCGACCGACCAAGTACCTCAGACGGCCAAGTTATGACCGACTTAGATTAGGCCTACTTAAGTTGTCTGACCGCTTGTTATCCTGTACTTGCTAAAAATGAAAATTTTACATCCACCTAGTATTATAACTTTATGTGCCGCATTGCTTATCCTTGCTGTATGTACGTTTTAGATCCTTATTAACAGAGGTCATATGATGGACTATGACCTATTCCGTCACAAGTGATATCAGAAAAGGAGATGCTTTAGGTTTGATCTGAATTTATGCAGAAGCTTACGATAGATTAAGATCGAACAATGAATAGGTGAAGGCATAAGACCACTAAATTAGATCAGCCAAGGCTTAGTTATCTTAGTTCAATCAATTAGGCTAGCGTTAAGCAAGGACCAGGACGTTGTATTTAGAAAGCGTCATATCCTAGTAGGCCGAGTTATAACATGACCAAGCTGCTTTTGTTTTAGAAGTTAAAGTACGAATGGCAAGTAAGGGACGACGGGCTGCTTGTAATTGCTAGGACCGAGAAGCAAAATACCTAAATATTTTCAGAATGATGGCCAACGTTATGGAAGCTATGGGACAACATAGCTTGGCTCCAGCTCCTGCTCTTGCCGATCAACGGACATCGACATATGACCGATTTACCAATGAACGAGTTCTAGAGTTCTCAGGAGAGCCAGATCCAGTCAATGCGAACATATGGATCCAACAACTTAAGAAGGTATTTGCGGTCATCAAATACCCGGTCGAGGATAGAGTCCTATTTGCGACTCATAAACTACAGGGTAAAGCCCATCACTTGTGAAAAATACATAAAATGGTCTTTAAGGTATCGGAGAATGAAATTACTTAGGCCATGTTTAAAGCAGTTTTTATGGAGAAATACTTTCCTATCAGTCTCCAAAGATAGAAAGAAGAAGAGTTTTTATGGTTAAGGCAGGCAGTTGTACGGTGGTAGAATATTATTTTTTTTTGGTAAGTACAATACCAAAAGAAGATATTATTTTTTTTTGGTAAGTACAATACCAAAAGAAGATATGATATTAAGTTCACAAAGTTATCCCGTTACGCCCCATATATAGTGGAAGAAGAAGATAGGATGGAGAGGAGGATTTTTCTTGGTTTGAGGGATGACATTAAGAAGTATCTATCTACATTGAGACTACTGACATACTGAGAAGTATTAAATAGAGCCATTATCTATGAAAAGGAACTGGAGAAGGAAGAGTTTTTCAAGAAGAGATCCAACCGGGATAGCTCAGGAGCCAGCCCTAGTGTAGGGTCTGGGAGACCCCCAATGAAGGAAAAATAGTTGGAGTCCAGGAAGGAGTCCATCCAATTAACTCTAGCCTCAAGGGCATCGTCCAACCCGTGCTCTCATTGCGGAAGGCTGCATGAGGACAAGCCTTGTTTTGAGAAGCTGGGAGTTTGTTACAACTGCAGGTAGGTAGGGTACTTGATAAAGAATTGCCCTCAATGGAAGTGAGCCCTAGAGTCCAAACCAACCGTTTCGGCCAAAACATTTGCAGTCTCTACAAAGGAGGCCGAGGTCTCAATTGAAGTAGTAGAAGATAATCTCTTTGTTTGTGGTGTTTCCTGCTGTGTGCTTTTTGACTCAAGATCTACCCATTCATTTGTTTCGCTTAGATTTATGTGTCACTTTACTTCGTCCCCTAAGATTCTTGACATTCTTTAATTGTCTCAACACCTATGGGGTCATCTGTAATTTTAGACGTTGTGTATCCAGGGTGTGCAATAGAGATTAATGGGTCTCAATTGCTAGCTACTTTAGTCTTGCTGGAGATGTCTAATTTTGATCTAATATTAGGTATGAATTGGTTGGCAAAATATCGTGCCAACATTAATTGTTTTAGGAAGAGGGTAGACATTATTACTCCAGGGAGTAAGCCCACTTTTGTCCAATGAGTTCTGCGGAAATGGGCATCTTGTTTTATTTCGGCAATTCATGCTGAGGATTTAATGAGGAATGGATACCAAGCCTATCTAGCTTATGCTAGAGTGGCTAAGGATCATGAAATATTGACTGAGGAGATCCCTATTGTGGGACAGTTTGAGGATTTATTCTCTAATGAATTACTTGGGTTGCCTACACACCGAAAAATAGGGTTTGAGATTAACTTGGTGCCAGGGTTGACACAAATATCTAAGCCGCCCTATAGAATGGCACCAGTTGAGTTGAAGGGGTTGAAATAGCAATTGCAAGAATTATTGGATAAGAGATTCATCAAGCCGAGTATATTACCATGGGGTGCACCGGTCTTGTTTGTGAAGAAGAAAGATGAAATATTGAGGTTGTGTGTGGACTATCGAGAGCTTAATAAAATCACCATTGAAAATAAATATCCTTTGCCTAGAATTGATGATCTTGTTTATCAGCTACAGGGAACCTGCATATTTTCTAAGATTGATCTTCGATCCAAATATTATCAGCTTTGGATTAAGCAGGAGGGCGTGGTGAAAACGACATTCAGGATGAGGTAGGTCACTATGAGTTTGTAGTAATGTTGTTCGGGT
Source organism: Nepenthes gracilis (assembly GCA_033239525.1). Classification (NCBI taxonomy): domain Eukaryota; kingdom Viridiplantae; phylum Streptophyta; class Magnoliopsida; order Caryophyllales; family Nepenthaceae; genus Nepenthes; species Nepenthes gracilis. The sequence continues at coordinate 8,011,740 of BSYO01000029.1, forward strand.
TGACCAACGCTCCTGCTGCTTTTATGAATTTGATGAATCGAGTCTTTCAGCATTATTTGGATAAATTTGTGGTGGTCTTTATTGATAATATCCTTATCTACTCCAAGAGTAATAAAGAGCACAAGGAGCATTTAAGAACTGTGCTCCGAACCTTTTGAGAACATAAGTTATTTGCCAAGCTGAATAAATGTAAATTTTGACTGAAGATGTAGGATTCTTAGGTCATATCATTTTTAAGGATGGCATTTCAGTCAATCCTGGGAAGATTGAGGTCGTTGTGAATTGGAGTTGTTCGACTTCAGTGACCGAGGTCTGGAGTTTTCTTGGCATGGTCAGGTATTATCGTAGATTCGTGGAGAATGTTTTCAGAATCGCTACACCACTCACCTAGTTAACAAAAAAGGAGGCTAAGTTTGAATAAATTGAGGAATGCGAGCAAAGTTTTCAGATACTAAATGATCGATTAACCATTGCACCGATATTGGTTATTCCGGACGAATCAGGAGGATTAATATTTTATTGTGATACCTTAAAGATTGGGTTAGGTTGCATCCTAATGCAACACGGAAAGGTGATTGTGTACGTATCCCGGCAATTAAAGGTTCATGAAATGAATTATCCAACGCATGATTTAGAACTAGCTGATGTGGTGTTTGCGTTAAAAATCTAGAGACACTATCTGTACGGCGAGAAATTCCTTATATATTCAGAATTTAAAGTATTTATTTTCGTAGGAATTAAATATGATGCAAAGAAGGTGGATCGAATTTATAAAGAACTATGACTGTGAAATCCTTTACTAGCCAGGGAAAGCCAATGTGGTGGCTGATATTTTGAGTTGCCGATTAAGCTTCATGGCGATATTACAGATTATGGAGATAGAAATACTGGATTATGTTAAGCACTATGATATTAAGAGGTACATTAAAGGTAATCGAATGCTGCTCTATTATCTTCAAGTGCAGCCAGAGATGTGTCGGAGAATCAAAGAAGGACAAGTAAATGACCCTTTCTTGATGGAGATTGCAGGAGGCTTAGAAAAAGACTCCAGAGTGGATTTTAATATTCGGGCTAATGGTGTCCTGAGGTTTAAGGATCGGTTGTGTGTAACCGAAGATAATGAGCTTAAGGAGGAGATTATGAGAGAAGCTCACCGAACTAGGTACACACTTCACCCTAAAATTAATAAAATGTACCAAGACTTAAAACAACTGTTCTAGTGGAGAAATATAAAAAAGAAAATTGTAACTTTTGTGAGTAAATGTCTTGTCTACCAACAATTAAAGGCCAAGACAAGGAAACCGGTCGGATTGCTACAATCGATGCCCATTCCAAGTTGAAAGTGGGAGGACATCGTGATAGACTTTGCATTTGGTTTGCCCCGAACTCCAAAGAACCACGACGCCATATTGTTAACATTGACAGATTGACCAAATCATCCCATTTCTTAGCAATTCGAACGACCTACTCTTGTGATTAATTGGCCCAACTTTATATTAATGAGATTGTTAGGCTCCATGGTGAGCTAGCTTCTATTGTATCTCGATCGAAACCCAATATTTGTCTCAAAATTTTTAAAAAAATTACATCGAGAATTTGGGACTAGACTGAAATTTAGCATGGCTTATCATCCCAAACTGATGGTCAATTAGGGCGCACCATTCAAATCCTGGAGGATATGTTAAGAGCCTTAGTGATAGAGATAAAGGATAGCTGGAATTATCATTTAGCTCTGACAAAATTTGCTTATAATAACAGTACTAGGCAAGTATTGGTATGGTACCGTTTGAAGCTCTATATGAAAAAAAATATCGATCACCTATTCACTAGAAAGAAATGGGAGATAGGTGATTACTTGGTTCAGAAATTATCAAGGAGACGATAGAAAAGATCAGATTGATACTTGAGAAATTGAAAGTAGTTCAAAGTAGGCAAAAGAGCTACGCGGACAAAAGAAGAACAACGTTGAAGTTTGAAATTGGTGATTTTGTATTTTTGAAGGTGTCACCATCCAAAGGGACAACTTGATTTGGGATTAAGGGAAAGGTGAAACTAAGGTTTATAGGACCCTTTGAAATTTTGGAAAAAGTTGGCGAAGTAGCATACCGGTTGACCTTACCTTCAAAATTGGCCGAAGTTCATAACATTTTTCATGTATCCATGCTTTGCAAATATGTCTACGATCCCGCACATGTGATCAATTTGAGCTACCGGCTATTGGAGAGAACCTATCTTATGTTGAGGAACCAACACAAATTTTAGATCAAAGAGATAAAATATTATGGATGAAGATCATCCCTCTAGTAAAAGTCTTATAGAGAAATCACTCTACTGAGGAAGCCACATGGGACCGAGAAGCAAAAATCGGAGAAAGTATTCCCAACTATTTTCATCAGGTTTATGTATATATAAGTATTGTTAAATTTCGAGGACGAAATTTCATAAGTAAAGAAAAATTATAAGGATCGAGTTTTTAGAATTTAGTCACTCAAGACCACAATAGTTGTTAGTGAACAAGAAAGCCAATAATCGGCTAAAGTAGTAAGATAGAAAAATTTTAAAATGTTGACCGAAAATTTAGTGATAAAGTGTTGATCGAAAATTTGTAATATAAATTGACCAAAAATTTGAAAGTGTTGACCGAAAATTTAGTGATACAAGTTGACCGAAAATTTTGAAATGTTGACCGAAAATTTTGAGGTGTTGACCAAAAATTTGAAAGTGTTAACCGAAAATTTGGTGATATAAGTTGATCGGAAATTTTGAAGATAACCCAAAATTGTCATAAACCATAGTCTATTAATGAACAGTAATAACCATGGACTATTAGCGAACAGTAACTAACCAAGGACATTTGAAAAGTAAAGAAAGTCGTTGAGATCATTTAGTAAAAAGATAAAGAGCCCAAGGACTCATCAAGAGTCCGTGGACTCATCATGAGTTCGAAAAAATTAGAATAAGACCGCGGACTTATAAAGAAAATTGGTGACTCAAAGAGTGAGAGCAAAAGGCAGTAAGGCGATTGACAAAATCAATTCACGGCTATATCGTGCTTCCACTTACTCCGTTGACCTTTCAAGAAATGAAGATTGAGTAGGAAAAGAAGCACAAAGAAAGTGACCTACTCTGTTGACTTTTCAAGAAAGAAATGTTGAGTTGGAAAAGAAGTACAATGAAGTACTAAGTAGGTGACCTATCTTCACCTACTCTCACTTACCTCATTGCCTATAAATACCAAGTTTAGAGGTTAGAGAGGGAGCACGAATCTGTGTGAAGCACGAAGGAAAAGGAGGAAAAGGATTCCAAACTAATTAAGGAAATTCATAAACCTCAAGATCAGGCAAGTGTACCATTATGTCTCGTCCTTAACTTTTTCTCGTCTGAAAGTTAATATCATTCAAATGTTCTTCCTTCTTGTCATATTCTATAAGATGCATATCATGATAACATGGCAAGTTTATGAAGGCTTTCCAGGATCAATACATGTGTTATGTTTTAACATGTGAAATTTTGTTCCACGGCTTTTGCTTCAGAATTGTGCACAGAAAGGTTAACTTGCATATCTCACCCGGTTGCATGCATTTCACCATTTGTAAAAGTAAGACCGCATGCTTTTAAGTAACCCAGACATTTGAAAATAGTTTTGGATGGCCAAATAGTTGCAGGCATTAAATGTAGCCATTTTTTATATATGATGGCCAAGTAGCTATAAGCTTAAAATGTAGTCGTTCATGATGTACAATGACCAAGTAGCTGCAGGCCGTAAATGTAGCCGTTTCTAATATATGATGGTCGAGTAGTTGCAGGTCTTAAATGTAGCTAATTATGCTTTTGTATGCTAACTGCTTTTATTCCGATTCTTTAATTTGTGCACAGCTATATTTATGCATGTTTTCATTTTACTGTACATTACTAAACTATTGCTCACTCTTTGCCTTTTTTTCTCCCCTCAGATGACCAAAAATTTATGCTAGACGAGAAAGAGTGAGGTCGGACGGTCTTATTAGACAGGAAGGACGCTCGGGATTTGTAGCAGTGCATGACCGGTCTCAATGTATATTTTGGGGTTATCCTGGAGATTTTGTAAAATGTGTCTGCTATGTAAATAAATGAATATTTAAATGTTTCCGTTAAATTTTTATGGTTTAAGTACTTATGGGTTTCTAGTGGCATCTCGTACAACTTTGGTCGACCGATCAAGTACCTCAGACGGCCAAGTTATGACCGACTTAGATTAGGGCGACTTAACTTGTCCAACCGCGTGTGATCCTATGCTCGCTAAAAATGAAATTTTTAAGTCCACCTATTATTATAAATCTATATTGCTTATCCTAATTGTATGTAGATTTTAAATCCTTATTAACGGAGGTCATATGGTGGATTATAACCTGCTCCGTCACAATTGTATTGTAATGTATTTAATATGGGTGTGGTAACGACATTTGTCCCATTAATAGAAATTTTTTTTACTTTACAAAGTTTGAAAATTGAAAATAAAAAAATATAGTATGAATCTGTTTAGGTAACGATATTTTTCCTATTAATAGAATTTTTTTTTGCTATAAAACATTTGGTAAATATGTAAATCTGCATAAAAATTTCATAATATTTTTGGTTCTTCCACTACAAATATAGCTTTATTCTGCTGAGAGATAATAATAACGATTCAAACAACATACAAAGATTGTAAAAGGAAAATTTGAAGATTTTCACCTTTCTGGTCCGTTTGGTTCAGCCTCTGTTCTACCTTGAGCAAGTTCAGCTCTTCTCTTAATCTTACTTAAATTCTTTCTTTAGTTCATTCACAAAAATTGAAGGGGGAGTGCGGAAAGCAAAAAAAATTAAACTAAAAAATTCAGAGCCTAACTACAATAAGCCTAACCAAACACAGGCTTAATATGCCGTCAGCAGCCTGTCCTTTACTTTCAGTCTCCGTGGTAAATGGGTGTGTTAAGTATTCTATTATGCTGAGACCTCAAGTTTGAGCATGTGCTAGTTGAATATCAAATGGACCTTGTGATCTGTGTCCAAACGGAGCAGTAGGATTGGTGTCAACTTGTACCAGAAAAGTGGACACATATCTGAGTAGAGGGCTCCTTATAGAATAATGCACAAAGGATCAATGCTTTTCTAGGATGCCAAATCTCTGAAATACAGCGCACATGTATGTATCCACAAATAGACAGTTTCATCACATAAAATAACAGCCATGCATGAACCAGGTCGGGTGAAGGGATTCATATCTCCGCGTTTGGTAGCGGCAGTGAACAAATGTTTCAGCAACTAAGCATCACTTCCGACTAGTTGAATTACTCAAGCCCTAGTGGGAGCCGGAACAGTGTGTGTTCCCCTCATCCTTTCTACCAGCTCAATGAAAAGAAATGGTAGATAACGGGGTACTTGTAATTATATCTTATATGTAGTGGAACTCGCGGCCTTAAGTTCGGTAAGAAACTAAAAAAACATAGTTCATCAATATAATATCTTAATATACCTTAGAGAAATCCAATTGACATAATAAGACCAATCCTATTCTCAACCCTCAGGCCCATCCTAGCCATTCCATTCCCGGCCTGCATGTCGCCGTAGGAAGGGTCTTTGATCTGAAAGCGAATGAGGGATGTGTTCAAAGGTGGTGCTCTTTGTGAACAGTTTAACCTTCATCTTTTTTTAACTGTTTAATTTTCAGTTTTTGTGCCAGTTGGTGATTTAAATTCTTTCTTGTCAGATAATTCCTCTAATAGCATGGAATTTTGTTCCATGCTGCTGCTACTCCTGCTTTGACAGCTTTGTGGAAAATGAGTGCTTGGCTTCCTGCCGAAGAATTTAAATTCCATAAACTTCTACTATGGAATTTTGTTCAGCTGCTGCTCTTGCTTTGACAGCATAGTGGAAAATAAGTGCTTGGCTTCCTGCCAAAAAATTTAGTCTCAAATTCCAAAGGCCCGTGAATTTTCAGAAGGCAACGCTCAGGTCAAACCCACACAATGGACTTATACATATTTTGCCATCGTGTTGCATAAACATATTCAATTGCCTTTGATATTAGTACTAGTAATTTTGAGTGAATATCAAATATATTTTTGTTGCACTGTAGGGGGCAAGATAACAATGTCTGATGAGATGGTTCTTCTCATGGAGCAAATTAAGATACTTTTTGTGAACGTTATATTTAACACAAGTACGCAGCAAAAGACACCAGAACAGGTGGAGAATATATATGATAATGTTTCAACGACAATAAGTGCTATAAGACTCGGAAATTTTTGTCTGACCATTTCATGTTGTATAGACTAGTGGTGAACAACTGAATCTGTATTTTTTTGGCAAATAACTATGTATTAGGTAGATGTGTTGTTTATAATTGTGTGGATAATTTTTGACAAATAATTGTGGATAATATTTCAAATTTACTTATTATATATGCCAATATCATTTGAGATTTGAAAATTTATCTCCTTATTAGTCAAGTTATTTACTCATATTACTAAGTTTTTTGGGCATATTTATTAACGGATTGAATTTTAAATCAGCCCACAAAATTATCAGACTCATCAATTTTAGATTTTTTAATTTTTAAAATATATTTGCTCTTTTATATGTCGTAAATGACATAAATAATATGATTAACAATAATGAATAACATTGCTCATCTAACATGTTTACAAAAGATAAATGCTTTCACACATAAATAAAAGAGATTTGCCTTTTTTATTATGTTTTTTTCGTAGGCTTTAGCCAAGCGGCTTCTTCAAGCTGAATCCAAGCCGGTTTGTAGTCGATTGCAACATTCCTCTTCATTTCATCTTTTTCATCTCCTGAGCTCCTTCTACCGTTTAATTTAACTAATTGCTGAAGTATTAGTGGTCCATTTAGTATTGATAACTCTTCCATTAATTGACACATTAATTCTCGGCCGGTTTGTGAACGTAACGCACGATTGAGACATTTGATGGTTTTGCCTATAAATCAAGCGTTCTAGCTTTATCCCTGGCACCCAACTCAACCGATACACCATTTAGAAGAGTCAGGCGTGTCCAGAAGCTCAAAATCAGCTCGAATCTCATATTCCGAAAACAGAGCAAGCAAATAACGGGAAGTATAAACTCGATTCTTTATTCCGCTTTTGTGGTTGTTTAAGCCACATTATTTGCTAGCATTTGGTATCAGAGCGAGGCATTGCCTCTGCCTTTACCGTTCTGTTGATTTTCGATTTTCGGCCGAAACTTAAAAATCTTAAAGTCACCATTTTTATAAGATTCGGTAAAAACAAGCACCGAAAATTATTGGGAAATTAAATTTCAGAAATTTTCATATATTTTGCATCAATTTTGGTGTTCATATGGTGCTATTTCAATCGGGTCTGTAAAACGGGTTGAATCAGGCGTTGTCGGGTTCGGGCGAATCCGACGAAGGAAGAAGATGACTTGAACGGCGTCGTTTACTGTTGCTACAGTTATAAACGGCTTCGTTTTATCTTCGATTTTGAGTTTCCTAAACGGCATCGTTTCATGGGATCGTATTCGGTTTTTAAACGACGTCGTTCTGCTATAGTGTTTAAAAAAAATAAAAATAAAAAAATAAATGCGGTTTTGGACTTGGGCAGTTAGCAGCCCAAATCCAACATTCGCGTTCGACGTACAGCTGTAAGTCAGTAGCCCGTTTCATACGCAGCCCAACGTTTCTGGCCCATCACTGTAGCATTGCGGGAAAATAAAATGCGGCTTGCAAACGCAATGGCCGGGATTCGAACGAGGGTCGTGGGGGACGACGTCGTTTCACCGCTGCGCTAAACGCTCGGTTGGCGTTCATTTGGGCATTTAAATGTATTTTATACATTTAAAACGTATATATATATAATATATATACACGTATATATTTACATATATATAATTATATTATTATATATAAAGAATAAAATATAATATTCAGAATATAATTGTATATATGTGTATATAATGTCTAATAATTAAAATAATTTAATTAATTGAGGATTGGCCACAGCGTCCTTAATTAATAAAATTATTTTTATTGTCACGTGTGGTATAAAGACATTAATTGTGGTTAATTATTTTTGATACAATAAAATTTATCCCACAGAAAATTTTATTATATTAAATTAATTAATCAGGATAAAATGTCAAATTATTTTTCTTAATTTGTCCACAATAATTAAGAATTGGAATATAATTTGATAGTTTTATCATAAAATTAGACATGAATCTACTTGAATTAAAATTTAGCTCACAGGTAATTTTTTATCAATTGATTCATGAAGTATATTTTACATTGGTAAAATATAATTCTATATCTTGTTAGCCTCATTTGTTCTATGTTAAGCATGTATTTATTTTTATACAGTTATTCAATCTGTTGATCTTTCTGACATAAGATATGAAATTCTCGAACTAAAAGGTGATAACTATAAGGTGTAGAATGAGAGAATTCTTCTTCATTTATGATCGATGGACATAGATTTTGCTATCCGAAAAGACGAACCACCTGCTCTTACACTTACCAGCTCTCTAGAAGATATAACTCTTTATGAACGTTGGGAGCGATCTAATTACATCAATTTGATGTTCATAAAGACTAAAATTTTTACTAGTATTCGTGATTCTATCAACCAGTATAATAAAGTGTGGGATTTACTGAAGACTATCGATGTGCAATTTGTAACTTCAGATAAAGTACTTGCTAGCACCCTGATAATGAAGTTTTCATCTATAAGGCTCACCAGTGTTAACGGTGTGCGTGAGCACATAATGCAGATGAGAGATATAGCGGCTCAATTGAAAAGCTTATAGGTGAAAATGTCTAAACCTTTCCTTGTGCATTATATTCTAAACACGCTTTCACCACAATATGGATCTTTTAAAATCTCTTACAATATACATAAAGATAAATAGTCAATAAATGAACTCATGATCATGTGTGTTGAAGAAGAAGCAAGGCTCATGATGGAGTAAAGTGAGAGCGTTTACATGCACAAAAAAGAAAAATTTTAGACACAAGCCAAAAAGAAGAAAAAAGGTAAAATACCTCCTCAATCTGATATTAATAAGGAGTCCAAGTGTTTCTTCTGTAAAAAGAAATGACATGTTAAGAAGGACTGTATCAAATATTAGAATTAGCTTGAAAAGAAATGTAATCCATTCTCTTTTGTATGTTATGAATCTAATATGGTTAATGTTGCACATAACACATGGTAGATTGATTTTGGTTCTACAATCCATATTTTAAATTCCTTACAGGCTTGCAAAACCTAAGGAAACCAGTGGACAGTGAACAAAGCATCTTCTCCGAAAATAAGATGCGTTCACATGTGGAGGCCATTGGAACATGCAACTTAGTTTTGAGCAGTGATTTTATTTTGACACTATAAAAGACCTTTTATATTCTAAATTTTTCTAGAAATTTGATTTCTATTTTAAGACTTGTACCTTATAGATATTTCACTACATTTTCAGACTCATTTTTCAGTTTATATTATAAGTCTGATATTATTGGGAATTGTACACTATCTGATGGTCTTTATTGCTTAAATTTATAAAATAATACCTCTTTCAATACTGTGCATGTAGATATTGAAATTAAGTAATGTGTTATAAATGAATATTCCTCTATGTTGTGGTATAGGAGATTAGATCATATCTTCATTGATAGAATCAAAATATTGGTAAATAATGGAGTACTTAGTACTCTAGATTTTATTGACTTTAAAATTTGTGTGTACTGTATTAAAGGAAAGCAGACCAACAAGACTAAGAAAAATGCCAAGAGGAGTTCGAACATATTAGCGATCATACATACTGATATTTGTAGTCTTGATATTGACTCATATGATCCAAAATATTTTATCACCTTCATTAATAATTTCTCACGATATATGTATCTCTACTTACTTCATAATAAGAATGAGGCCTTAGATGTTTTTAAATTATTTAAAATAGAAGTAGAGAAATAATGTGAAAAATAAATCAAGATTGTGAGATCGGATAGAGGTGGAGAGTATTATGATAGATATAATGAAGATGAACAAATGTCTGGTCCATTTGTAAAATTTCTTCAAGAACATAGAATTGTTGTCTAATATACTATACCTGGTTCTCCGGACCAAAATGATGTAATAGAAAGAAGAAATCGAACATTATTGAACATGGTGAGGAGTATGCTTAGTAACTCCGAACTTCCAAAATCCTTGTGGAGTGAAGCTCTTAAAACGGTGGTTTATATATTAAATCGGATCCCAATAAAAGCTGTTCTAAAAACTCCTTTTGAGTTATGAAAATGTTGGAAACTAAATTTGCAACATGTACGCGTATGGGGATGCCCATCCGAAGTAAGAATTTATAATTCACATGAGAAGAAGTTCGATCAAAGGACTATTAGTAGCCATTTCATTGGATATGCTGAACAGTCCAAGGGATACAGATTTTACTATCCATCTCATAGCATTGTGATTGTGGAATAAGTAATTTTTTTTTGGTAAGTAAGTATTTTGAATTAAATGGAGAAAAAATTATATAAACTATACTTTATTTTCAAGTATTTTGACTTAGAAATAAAGTATAAAATGTTAAGACATACCCCGAGCAGCTAGTACATCATAAAATAACACACAAAAAAAAAGTCCTCCAGGAGGCCAACGTTCAACAAAATCGACAAAACATAAAATCTGTCTTATATTACACACGATCAGACTACTGATCAGCTATTCCAAAATCGGCTGAAGCAATTCAGCAACACAGATGGCAAACATACCATCCAACGCAGCACAGACCTACAGGAAGAGGCAAGCAAATTCACCTCACATGGCCACTCCAGCCGCAACACACACATGGCCACTCTGGCTTTAGTGTACAAAGGGCACTCCGGAAATAGCCACTCCGGTCTCAACACACGCAGGCCACGTCGGTCTTTTAGAGTACAAAGGCACTCTGGAACCTTCAAAATCAAGGTCACTCCAGCCTTTTAGTCAAAAAGCACTCCGGAATCCCACTCCGGAATCATCATACGCATGGCCACTCCGGCCTCATCACACGCAAGCCACTCCAGCCATTAAGTGTACAGAAGGCACTCCGGAAATGCTCTCCTACCGGAAGAACAGCTAACCAAATCAGCAGCAAGATATCACTGCCAGCAACCACATCCAAGGTGCACGAACCCGGCATCCACAAAAAGCAGAGCCACCAAAGATCGAGCCGCTACACTCCGGCCACTGTGAGGACCAAAGAGCCGGGATCGCAATCCGGCACCATCATCCATCACCGAACACGAAGGAGCGAGATCCGGCGCATGGCACCAAGACACATCCAGCCGCATCTCCAAAGAAGCACCTAGCCTCAGCAACCAGGAAGCAAAATGAACTCCACAGTAACAGAAATCTATTGCGTACAAACAAGACCAGGGCCGCTCTTTCAGCACCTCCACCAAATTGTAACAGTGGAGGCAGCTTTAGAAAAAAACTGCGAACAACACATTCACAGCAGTCAAAACCTGCAATCATAATGGTCACAACACTAGAAGCCAAGACAACCTCTACAGCCCCACAATGCAGCAATCAGCAACGCAGGATCCAAGAAAACCAATAGAGGAAAACCAAGCCAGCAGCATCGACCACGCCTGGGATTTAGCCGGCAGGACCAAATAGCACAGAAAAAGACATTCCACTTTCGGGCTTAATTTCACTATCTCCATGAAATAAAGTGGCACCAGAAACCATCATGCATAGAGAGAACTTGTTAGTGGTGCACCTCCGGGACTCGGAGCCATTCTTTTGTTTTTTTGGGAATGGAAAAGTTGGAGACCCGCCACTAATTCATCCAAATTGCTAATGCGATCCAGATGAGAAACAGACTTTAGGATCGGCAAGGACCTAAGAAAATTAAATATTACCTGCTCCTCATGTGGACACAAAAAACCAATGTTAGGATGTGCAAGCAGAGAAATCCTAAGGACTTCAAGAGGAGCGTCATCAGAGTTGTGAAGCTTTGCCCCAACAATAGGGAAGGATGATTTGAAATCATCTTTAGTTTGATGAAATAAATTATACTAGCAATTGTCAAAAAAAATCATCACCATATTTTTATGGTCCGGGGTGAGGGCTCTTAGAGAACGCCGAAAAGCTGTATCGCCAGTCAACAACTGGGTAGCCAGGAACACTGGGTCAGAACCCATATCAGCTACATCCGAATCCCCTTGGGACTGAGTAACAAAAGGACAACATTCATGGGAATGCTTTGGATCTGCCACATGATCCAAATCACCCAAGACTTGACTGCTAGCCAAGTGATCCGAACATAGAGCTTCCTAGGAGGCTACCAGAGCCACTCCCAGCTTATAACCTTCCAGATTACCATAAGAACTAGACACATTTTTGTCTGGAACTACCGAGGAATATTTACGACTGATTCTTGCAATTGAATCAGGAGTGGAAATATCAAACCAATCAATAAGGCAATCTCGATCAGAGAGAGCCCCATCAGTATACCTGTCTTACAAATCCAGCCCACACGGAGGCTGACTTTGTATACACAGAGCACCAACCGGACCCATACAATGGCAGTGAGACTCACCACCATCATCACTATAACAATGAGGAACATCAACCTCATCACACTGAACCCCATTTGTGCCCACAATAGCCTCAATTGCAGGGGGTTTGATATGGGCAGAGCAAGGTGCCTCATGAGCCACAACATCGAGTATATTGTCCGTTGAACTCGCCTCCAAACCAACAAGATATCCAACACGGCAATAAGTTGAGATTGCCTTCTGCATATCCGAATTCCTTGAATCCATACCCTCAGGGACCTCTTTAGCAGCCTCAGAAGGCATCGCCAGCTCCAAAGGCTCCTTAGGAATGGTATCAGAATCCTCTTGTTCAGAGACAGATATAACAGCTTTCCCAAGAGAATCAAACTAAGAGTTGGCTGTAGCATTGAGTCCTTCCATAGAAGGAAAAGACCCTCTTTCATTCAAGGGGCACCCCGCGGGCAAAATCTGAGGGGCAACAACCTGATGGACAGTCTTAACCCTTCTGGTACCTTTCTGGGAAGCAGTTTAACCATTAACATGAGGCTTCGGCCTCCATTGATAATCCGCGGGCAAAATCTGAGGGGCAACAACCTAATGGACAGTCTTAACCCTTCTGGTACCTTTCTGGGAAACAGTTCGACCATTAACATGAGGCTTCGGCCTCCATTGATAATCAACCATAACATCGACAGTCCTGGCCGAATCCATAACGCCAATTTTTACCCTGATCTTTTTCGGGAGAGGAGCATTTTTACTCACCTCAACACAAATCTGTGCGAATTGCATCCGCTCCATACGAGCTGTGATCGGGTCAAGATGAAGAGGTTTCCCAACTCCACTTGCAATCCAGTTTAGGCCCAAGGGAGTCCAGAATTCAATCGGGATGTTGGATAGGGTAATCCAAACTGGGAAGGTTTGGAGAGAGTCTTTAGACAGTTCCATCCCCGGCACCCAACATTTAAGAATAAGCGGCTATTTGCCAAAAGTCCAGGGGTCATTCGACAGACAGAGACCTAATTGCTTTTCAGAAGCAAATCGGAAGAAGAAGAAACCGTTCTCGTTCCCAGCCACATAACAGAGCCCAAATTTGGCCCAAATTTTGCGCGCAATATTGTTAACCGCCAGGTAATGCAGGGGAGATTTGTGAAAATATCCCACCAGAGTGGCGCCCCAGATCTCCTGACTCTGCTGGATTACTTCAGCAGAGGGGATATGGAGACAATATCCCCCTCTAATGCTTGAGGGGGGTAAAATTTAAGAGAAGAGCAGAGACTGTTGTTTTAGGCAATTTCAACCCAGGAGGACGGGGGCAGAGTCACACCTGAATTTATTTGCAAAGAGATGGGCGAAGAACCACATACAGCAACGCGTTCACTCATAACCTCTTCAGAAACCGAAATCAGGAGTGACAGCTTAGTAGAATTGGTATAGGCTTCAGAGTCGGTAGACGGGGAACCCAGACCAGTTGCAGCGGGAACAGCGGGGGGCAGCTTCAGGCCCTCAAGGAAGGAGGCGTCCGGCCCAGAGAACGAAAGGAGGGAGTCCCTCTGCAAAGGAGGGAATGAGGGAGAGGGAAGGATGGCTGAAGACGTTACGGATATCGATGGAGGAAGCTTGGGGGCGGAGAAGGAAGAGGAGACCTGGGGGGATCACCAGAGGCACCCGAGGACCGGTCATGCCGGCGCAGGCGGCGCCGAGAGCCGATCAAAACTCAAATTTGAATTTTGAAACCTAGTGAGAGGGGAGAGCACCTCTCTCTAGGGTAGCACCACTCCAGCTGCATTGTGGAATAAAAAAATACAAAATTTTTTTGAGAAATGACTTAATAAGTGGGAGAAAACGATCAAAAAATTTGATTTTTAGTAATGATCATTTGGTTTCTCAACCATCCACTTCAAATGATAGGTTGATTGTTATACACAATACCTCTCAAGATCAATTTGGTATTGAACAATCAATCAATGCCATTCCACGAAATGCTGATCCTATTCTAATTGACCATAAAATTTAAGATTTGTCTGAAATAGTTATACAACATACTTCTATTGAGGATGATGATACAATATTGAGAAGATCTTCCAGAATGAGAAAGTCAGCAATCGTTGGTGATTATATTGTATATTTGTAAGAGTCAGACTACAATGTAGGAGCTAAAAATAATCCTGAAACGTTTTCACAAGTTATGAGTTGTAATGAGTCACAATTATGGTACAATGCTATGAAATAAGAGATGGATTTTATGAGTTGTAATGGAGTTTAGGATCTTATTGAATTGTCTAAATGGGCGAAAGTCATAGGATGTAAATGGGTCTTTAAAATAAAGAAAGACTCATTGGGCAATATTGGAAGATATAAAATAATACTCGTTGCTAATAGATATACTCAAAAGGAGGAAATTAATTACGCGGAGACTTTTTCTCCTGTATCTAAAAAGGACTCTCTTTGCATAATTTTAGCATTGGTTGCTTATTTTGATATGAAATTATAACAAATGGATGTGAAAACAGTATTTTTAAATGGTAATCTAGAGGAAGAGGTTTATATGAAACAACCAAAAAGATTCTCCTCTAGTGATGGTGAGTAATTTATATGCAAACTAAAGAAGTCTATATATGGATTGAAACAAGCCTCTCGTCAATGGTATTTAAAATTTAATAAAATTATCTCTTTATTTGGTTTTAAAGAGAATATTTTGGATCAATGTATATACCAGAAGGTCAGTGGGAGTAAGATTTATTTCCTTACTTTGTATGCGGATGATATTTTACTTGCATCCAATGATAAAGGGTTGTTGTATGAGGTGAAATAATTTCTCTCTGATAAATTTAAAATGAAAGATATGGTGATACATCTTATGTCATGGTATCAAAATACATTGAGACAAACCACATTGTGTTCTGAATTTGTCTCAAGAGACCTATATCAATAAAGTTTTACAGAGATTTCGGATAAAAGATTATTCACCAAGTGTAGCACCCATTATGAAGGGTGATGGGCTCAATTTGAGTCAATGCCCGAAAAATAATTTGGAATCGGAACATATCAAAAGCATTCCGTATGTTTCCATTGTTGAAAGTTTGATATATACTCAGGTATGTACAAGACCTGACATAGCATTTACTGTTAAAATATTAGAAAGATTTTAAAGTAATTTAGGTATGGAACACTGAAATTTTTTTTTTTTTGGTAAGTAAGTATTTTGGATTAATGGGAGAAAAAATTATAAAATCTATGTTTTATCTCCAAGTGTTTTGACTTGGAGTTAAAACATAAATGCTAGGGCATGCCCCGAGCAAGTGGTACAACAGAAAATACATAAATCCTCTGGGAGGACAACATACGACAGACTCAACAGAATATGAAATCGATCTAATATATGATCAGACACATCATCTGTCGACTAGATCAACTCAGCAAAAATGAAAGGCAACTTGCCATTCATCGCAGTACAGACCCATCTCTACAGCGGTCTCATTACACACCGGCTATCACTGGGCAGAAGAAACAGCAGCACTCCGGCACAAATACACTCCGGCATACTGCACTCCGGCAATTACACTCCGGCAAAAAAACACACCAGCAAATTGCATTACGGTAAAATGCACTCCGGCAAATTTCACTCCGGCAGATTGCACTCCGGCAAAAATCACTCCGGCATATTGCACTACGGCAAAATGCACTCTGGCAAACTTCAACACCGGCACATTGCACTCCGGCAAAATGCACTCCGGATTCAACCATCCAGATGCAAATCTTCACTCCGGCATTTAAGCGACAAAACACTCCGTCTTCCAAGAACGAAACACAACTCCGGTTTTTGAGCATCACAAAGCCACTCCGGCCTCAAGAGACGCACGCCCATTCCAGCCTTCAAGACGCTCATGTGACGCATCATCAGTTCGGCCCAATAAACCCACTCCGGCTATTAAAAGGGATAATGCAACTCCGGCCTTAAGGGGCACATGGCCACTCCGGCCTAAAGGGGCACAAAGCCACTCCGTCCCTCAAGCCTCTTTCACTCCGGCTTTCAAGACGCACAAAGTCAGAGGCACAATTCAACTCCGGCCAAATTTTTTTTTTTGATAAGTAAGTATTTTGGATTAATGGGAGAAAAAATTACAAACTAAATGTTTTAACTCCAAGTATTGTACTTAGAGTTAAAATATAAAGTCTTTGGGCATATTTTGAACACTTGATTACATCAAAAGAGAAAAAACATTTAAGAACAAACACAAAAAAGAAAATGGAAGTGTCATCACTTTCACACTAGCAAGAACGTAGAAAACTACGCCTAAAACAACAAAGTCGACCAACAATCCATCTAGGATCTTCATTAGTACAGGAGCGTAATCCACAAACTGGACAAAGAAGTCCCTATGAGAGAGCAAGCATAGTAGCGCCTTCAATTGCATGGGAGCAAGCAATAACATCCGCATGCACCCAGCAAGATTATCCGCACAACAGCCAAGCTCTCGGCCAAGCCGAATTCAAAAATACCAATCCACAAATTAACGGAACCTCATTCCGGCATTTCCCAGCAAATGGTAAAAATGACAACAGCAAACCTTCGAACCCAGCAAACACAGCAACCTCCGGACAAAAGCTGGCAGCATCAACAGAGCAAGAGCAACTTGCTGTTCAACCGCAAACCAACATCTGGCCAAAACACATGCGGTGTATCCGGGCCCATCTTCAGCAAAGGGCATACTGGATCTTCCCATTAAACAAGAGCAACAGCTGCACCAAGAACAGCTTCTAGCTAAAATCGGACCGCTTCAGCAATGGTTCCCACCATGCCTCCAAGGCTACCAGCAGCAACTTCAACTCCCAACATCAGGTACAGGAGCGAAATTGAATGCATATCAGCACACCAACAAGGCCAAAGAGGCCGCAAATGCAGAACAGCATCAATTAAGCGTGTGATACCTATCCAGCGATCAAAGACTAGAAGAGACCGGCAGCAGCATTAGCCGTGCAGAAAACAGGAGCCAAGGATTCAACAACACCATTAGCAACCCCAAGAGAAAACAGGCGACGGCACCAATCGAATCAAGAACCACAAGCGCAAATGGACAAGATAATCGATAATGACTACATAATCCCGGCCAGATCGGATAAATCTAGATTTAACCGGAACTCTAACAGGGGCCCCAATTCCCGCCAAGCAAGAGAACAACCCCAGCGATGCGTGTCCCCAACATCAACAAATGGCAGCATAAACAACCCATTGCCATCCATCAATAAATTAATAGGGGAGCTCAGCGGGGCCGAGTTTGATTATCAAATCAAAAACAGCAACACCGATGAAGAAAATTCAAGCAATGATCATCGGCTGCCAACGAAAATGAGCATCAAGGCCAGGACCGCAGGAGCCATCCACATCACATCCGCATCGACAAGAAACTACCGGACAGCAGATCAAGGATATCAATACAGCCCCATTCAAACCAAGAATCGTCATGAGACCATCATTGGTACACCAACATCAAAAAGATTAATCGGACACTTTGCCAAACATCGCCTGTAATACCCAACGCCAACACCATCAACCATTGCAACCAACAAAGATTGTAGACAAATACAAGACGGCCATACCCCCTTCAGGCCACCGCCCTTGCGAGTCAATGTAAACCTTGTTATATAAAGGAGCAGCCGAAAATCATAAAAAGAAAAGACCAATGAACCGCGAGAAGGAACAAGAATCAAGTTCAGCAGCAGCTAGGCTCCAAAGAATACATCTACACATAACACTCGGATCTCAAACGGCGGGTAGCTTCCACATCATTGTACCAAACCGTTTGTAGAACTTGCTGACCATTATCATTGAATTTAAAAGCAACAGCGGCATGAATCATCTTTCAACAAATGCAAAGCATCATGCAAGATAACCAGGCCACACCCGAGGGATGCACCAAGAGAGATCAATGCATCAAAAGCATAATCAGTCGAAAAACAGATCAGCAACCACAATGCATCACAGCCATCATATTGAGCACCCAAACAGCACCAAAGTAGTGAACAACAGCATCTAGCCAACAAACCTTTTACAGAATCCCATCACCATTAAACACATGCAACATAATGCCACAGATATCAACCCATTACTTAGCGTCATACCCCGCGCCATGCCAGTGATATCAACCCGCCCAAGCATCACCAGCTCATACCCCATTCAGTATCAGCAGAACAATCGAATACACCAAAACTCCATTAAAAGGGATCATCACTTATTCAATGAAAGAGCACCAAAATAGCAGTCAACCAACCCCAACCAGCCCCGGCAGATGAGCCGGCCACCCAAAAAAAAACACACACTCACACAATTTTTTTTTTTTTTTGGAGGAGGGAGGGAAGACAGAAGGGGGGAAGGGGACAAACAGGAGAGAACGCCAAACTCCAAAAGAAGCAGAATCCGCAGACAACCAAACCAACCTTCACTTTATTCAAAAACAAATTTTCATAAAGTCTCCTCCAACAAGCTTCATTATTCCTTAACTTACAGCAATTTTTTTTTCCTTTTTTTTTCTTTTTTTTTTCTTGGGGGAGATGAAATGACAACCAGTACCCCAATCTACACAAGTAGCCCAGGAATCGAAAAAAAAAACCCCGTATCGAAAAAAAGACAACCTAAACAATACCTGGAGCCTCCACCACATGAGAGCAAGCCAAACCAGGGAACAAATCCAAAAACGCCAAAAGGGAGAGCGCCAAAGACAAAATCTCAACCCCAGGAGAAACTGCCCGACAGCACAGCGACAACCTCCCCCTTTTTTTTTTTTTATAAGCCCCACCGAATCCGAGTCGCAAATAGCCATCTCTCTTAGAAGTCGAGATGGTCATTAATTTAATCCTCACGATATCCACCACCGAAGAGAAAATACGAGAGATGTCTTGTGGGGGAGATTTTTGGAAAAAGCGATTATTGCGTTCCTTCCAAATGAAATAAACCGTGGCGGCTAAGGTCAAACGCTTAGAGACAGCCAAAAGATTATTTCCTTTCCAGATGGAGGTAGCCCAAGATATATTTTGATACCACTCAGGATGGGGCCAATGAATACCAGAATGTCTTTGAACGTTATTCCATACAGGTCTGGAAAATGGGCAGGAGAAGAAAAGATGTTCAATGTTTTCATTTCCAGAGTTGCAGAGAATGCAAATGGGAGAAATGTTGGGAATATAGTGGAGACGATCAATGGTATTCAGTCTCCTCCTAATGGCGAGCCAAAGTGTAAAAGCGTGGGAAGGGATATGGGAAGGGCCCCACACCAAGTGGGCCCATGTGACCTTTGGATTGGGGGGTGGATGAGAGAGTATGCGGATTTGGTCGAGAAATTGCCATTGAGCGTCCCAGCCCATCTCAAAGAGTCTTTTTGGTAGCTACAAGGAGGGTTAGTCGGCATATTCACGACAAGGTGGGAAACCTCAGTGTCGAAGGGTTGGGCCAAACCCATGTTGTCTCGATTAAAGCATCGACCTTAATGTCTCGGTGCAAACCCGAGACAAGGCGAGTCGATCGATGCTCACCTTGCTTAGGGGGCCAAGGGGATGCCGGTTATCGTGCGAGAGGAAAGTCTCGAGAACCATCCCAAATGTCCTTAAGAGAGTAAGCGTGCATAAAAGGCCGAAGTTTCATAATTTTAGGCCAGCTCCACGGGGCCGAGGCCGGGACTTTAATGGTCCAAATGCACCGATCTTTGATTCTGTTCTTGTAGATCCATAAAGACCAAGCAGAATTCGTGTCTCTAGTGAAGAGACGCCACAGGAGTTTGCAATTAAGGACCTTATTTTGATCAATCAAGTTCTTGATGCCCAATCCGCCTTCGTTCTTGGGGTAGCAAATATCATGCCAAGCCACTTTAGCATTGACTCTGCCTTCAAAAGAACAATTCCAAAGGAAACGGCGGAGGATGCATTCAATGTCTTTAAGGATAGACTTTGGTAAGATAAAGATGGAAGCCCGATAAAGGTGCTGAGATGAGAGGATAGAGGCAACAAGTTGCAGCGACCTCCAAAAAAGAGAGCCATCTATTCCTCCAAGATTTGATCCTCTTAGTGATTCTATCGGTGAGAGATTTGCAATCGGTGACCGAAAGCCTCGTGGTAATCAATGGGACCCCGAGGTTTCGATGGGAGTTTGCCCACTTTAAAGCCCATGATAGCGGCGATATTTGGTGAAGAGATGAGTCCTTTGAACAAATGAAGATCTCACTCTTATTTGGGTTAGCGGAGAGACCGAGAGACATTTTGGAATTCATCAAGGCATTCCTTGAGAATCAAGATGGACTTGGTATCGGCATGGGAGAAGAGGAGGAGGGTCACGACAGAAAGGCAAGCATATGAGTTTGAGTTTTACACATTTCCAATGGAATCAAGTTGTTATCCTATCTAGCCTTGACCTCAATAATTCCATTGAGAACCTCCATCACTAAGACAAATAAATAAGGGGAAAGTGGGTCCCCTTGGTGGAGACCTTTACCTCCTTTGAAGAAGCCGACCACTTCCCCATTGATATTGAGGGAATAAGTCGGAGTCATAATGCATTGGTCAATCCAATTGACCATTTGAGGCGGGAACTTCATAAGGGTCAAGATATTAATGATAAAATCCCAATAGACAGAGTCGTAGGCTTTCTTTAGGTCAACCTTCATGGTACATCTAGGCGGGTCCGCCCCTAGATGATACTTGTGCAAGAGCTCCTGCGCTAATAGGATATTATCACTAATCTGACGCCCCGCCACAAATGCCGTCTGGCAGCGATCAACAAGGTAGGGCGGGGTGTTCTTGATTCTTAGCAAGAATTTTAGATATCGCCTTATATATGACATTACTGACACGATATCGGGCGAAAGTCGGTGGACGGAGCGCGGGATTGGACCTTAGGGATAAGGTGATCAATGTGGTATTCAATGTTTAAGGAGCTTCCCATTCTTAAAAAAATCCTGGATAGCTTCACAAACAAGATGCGGTGATCTCCCACGAGTCCTTAAAGAATTTTGAGGTGAAACCATCGAGGCCCGGCACTCTGTCATCACCAATAGAAAAAATCGCAGAGCGAATTTCCTCCTCACCGATCGGCCTAACAAGGGGGCCGGTTAGTGAATCAGTGAGTGAGTGGAGGATGAAAGGTCGGATCCAGGTTAGCCTCCGCCGTCCCGTAGAACGACCCCGAGATCCGGGGCATTTTTGAAGTGGCCTCAATTAGATCAAGAGCTCCTCCGACCCTTTAGTAGGGTTGCAGTCTCATCGAGAAGGGAAGAAATCCGGTTCGATTAAGATTTCCACTCCCCAGGACTTAAAGAAGAATTTAGTACATTGGTCCCCCTCTTTGAGCCATTTGATCTTGGCTTTTTGGTGGAGGAAATCCGCCTCCCCCTCACAATAGGCGAGTAGTACTCGGCCTTACAATGGCGCTCAAAGTCATGGGTCCCGAGAATGAGGATGGGACATAGTTTGGACCTCCTCAAGGCATTTACGGGCCCTTGAGAACCTCTTCATGAACATTTCCATTCATAGCATTAAGGTTCTTAAGCGCACTCTTCACCTTTTTGAGGGAGGAAACCAGTCTAAACATTGGCGTACCAACACTCTCCGCCACCCAAGCTTCTTTAACCAGCAGAAGGAAGTTTGGGGATTTAGTGAGGAAGTTATTGAATCTAAAGATCCCATGTTTTCGTGCAGCCCAGCCCACAAGAAGAAGAATGCAAGGAGAGTGATCAGAAAGATCGGCAGGTGGAAAGACAGCTTTAGATCTTCTAAAAAGATCAAGCCACTGTCCATTTGCGACCACTCTGTCAAGCTTTCTGAAGATACGAGTGGTGTGGTCGCGACCATCATTCCATGTGAAAAACTGACCCTCATGGCAAACATCATCAAGGTCACAGTCCCTAAGGCACCCGTTAAGGTCGATGGAACTTTTATGGTGCCAGGCGCCACCAAGAGCCTCATTAGCCGAGCGAACAGCGTTAAAGTCACCCAGGACCGCCCAAGGAATGTCCCCCGAGAGGCCCGATTGCCTTCTAAGGCTTTGCCAAAGGAGCTTTCGATGACTGTCTAAATTTGCACCATAGACAAAGGGCGAGAAGAGCGGTGGAGTTATCATCAAGGAAGTTCACCTCGGTATGGATAACTGGTCTTCCTTAGAGATAATCTTGACATCCACCTTCCGAGAGTCCCACCCAACCCAAATCCTTCCGACGGAGGAGATGGAGTAGTTCATGGCCCAGAGCTAATTAGGATTGATTCTGGCCGATACGGAGGCCGCGTTTTCGGCTACTTTAGTTTCCACCGAGGCCAATGATGGAACAAGCGTGGAGCGATGAGGTTGCGGACTTCATGGGCCTTCACAACCCCATTGAGCCCCTCACATTCCAGCATGCGATGTTATTCATGAGAGACCGGCGAAGGGGGTCGCTCTTGAGGCCCCCGAGCGTTTCTATTCTTCTTAGAAGATTTTCGTCTTCTACTCTTAGTCGCCAACTCATAGCTACGGAGTCGGACATGTCGGGAGCAAGTGTACGATCTAAAGAATCTTTTGGGCTAGCACATCGGGTGGCCGGGGCGGGCAATCCTCATTTCTAAAATCGCTAACCTGTCGAGAACCCGGACAAGTCTGGCCGGGACTCATCATTGGAAGCAGTCGGATCCAATACACAAGGTGACCAACTCGGGGCAAGGAGGGACTTAGCCGGTAGATCAATCCCACCGAGGAGCCGATCCTCCTCGAGCCAATGGGGGAAGGGCATGTTGATTTCAGTGGAAGGATTGAGGTAGGATCATCGAGAGGAGGATCTTGGGGATCATCGAGAGGGAGGTTCGGCGAGGAAAGATACTCGGGCATCATCGGTCTTCGGGAATAGGCTCTGAAGAATATCAAGGAATTGATTTGTAGATAGCACCTTTTGTGCGGAGGTACCCTCGGGAAGGACGCCTTTTGCAGGGAGATCGTCTAGGGTGGGCGTTGGCATTGAATGTCCAGGGGATGCCCACCTTCTTTGGGACAAGAAGCTTTGGTAAGTGGGCCCAAACTCTCACTCTTTTAGGGCGGCGCTCGAAGAAAGCTTTTGTTGGTACTCAATTTTAATTTCTCTAAGATGGTCCTCAAGAATGCCATTGGTACGGATCTTCACATATTCTACGGCCGGGGGGCATCAGCTCCCATTTCGACACAAACTCAGCAAAGCCCAGACGTTCTAATTTTTACGTGACGGGTCTAAGCGAGAGGAATCCCAACCGCGCTAGCAATTCAGCATAGACCCAGAGGGGTCCAGTATTCAACTGAAATCCCAGACATGGTGATCCAAATTGGGAAAGATTTATGCTCTTCACGGGATAGGAACATACCCGGCTTCCAAAGCTTAAGATAAAGGGCATGTCCGGCAATAGACCACGGGCCACTATTTATACATTTCTCAAGCATAGCTCTAGAGGAAAATCTAAAGAAAAAGAAACCCGATTCGTTCCCCACTACATGTTGTAGCTCGAACCGTCTCCAAATTTTCCTAGTTATATTATTTACAGCATTAAAGTGAACTGGATTGCCATCGAAATAACCCACGAGAGTGGTTCCCCATAGATCCTCACCCTGTTGAACAACTTCCGGAGGGGGAGACAAAATGATATTTTCAGAATCAGGAGAACTAGGAGGAAAGTATTTAAGATGAGATTTACCTCCAAATGCCTTCTTTTCAACTACAGATGCCCATGAACGCGGGCTGGATCTCGGGTCACTCGAAAGGCTTGATCCATCAACAATGTTGGGTCCAGAATTCCCAGGGAATTGATGATGTTCAGACTTCACGCCCTCAGAAAAGCAGCGCATCACCTCTACCGGAGGAAGCACCTGAGGATCAGCCGAACCAGAGCCAGGGATTTGATTCGGCCTCCCAGAAGGAGAGCCAGCCAAATAGAGGGACGCCCCATCCTGGCATTTGAGTTGCGAAGAGCAACCCGCCCCGTCAGAGGCCTCAGACGCGATCAACGAGAACTCCATGGAAGGCCCTGCTTCACAGAGTAAAGCAGCACCCTGTTTAGGGCCAGAGCAACCCGAAATCTGCACCGAAATGGCAGCATCTGGAAAAGGAAACAACTCAACCACCCACACCCAACTCAGTAGCTGCATGTTTTCAAGCACGAGAAAACCGGTTTTTCTTGGAAGCGGCTTTACGCCGACTCCTAGACTTGGACTGAAGCCAGGGTTCTTCAGTCGGGATTCTAACTGCCTTACCATGAACACCAACCAAAAATTCAAGTTGATTACAATTTTGGATAACCGAAAAACTCGTAGTCGTTTTCAGCAAGGAAGCCAGGAATCCAAAAATAATCTTTTCTTCCTCAGGAGAGAAGGAGGCACTATGGGCCTGAGAGGAGTCAGCCGTCACAACCAATTGGAAAGCAGTCAAGTAAGCAACATGGGGAAACCCTTTATCTGCGCATTTGCCCCGTGAAAGGTGAGAGAAACATACGTTTGCTCTCAACCTTTACATCCTGCCAGCATCTGTTCAGGAAATCCATCACAAGGACCCTATGCTCAAGAGGTGTGGCCTTCATGAGATGACGAGAGCCATCCGATTCCAGGAGCTGCTGGAGAGCCAAAAGCAACAGATCCTTCTCAATTGACAAAGGATTCTCATCCAAGCAGCTGGCAACTGAAACCAGAGTAGGGGTCTGATCGACGGCCAGATCCGAGTCCAGTAGACTCCCATCCAGATCATACTTCTTGTCAACATTGCTAGGCACTGCTTGTACTGCTGAAGAGCCAACCAGGGAGTATCTCTGGATGATCCGAGAGATAGATTTGGGGGTAAAATCATGATCTACCAACGCAATTGGACCCGAAGCATTATGATTAGGCGGGTCAGCAAAGGGTCCAGGAATAGAGCCAAAAGCCGGAGCATCCTCCATCGAGCCAGACCCACCCAACTCATGGCACTCGGACACCTCACCACCAGAGGGAACCAGGGCTTCCCCAGCACATGGGCAATTACATGGATCTTCAACAGCCGAAATAGCCTCACAAAGAGGAGGATGAGAAACCATCATGATCCCAGAGGAAGGCCTCTCCACCAAACCATCACAAGAAGCCACTACCTTCTCCTCAGACAATTCCCCGACATCAACAGAAAGGCCTTCATTGGGGCCCAAAACAGCGAGTGCCATTCCCACCCCCAACCCATCAAAAAGTCCAGAGGTCGGGCCGGGCAACAGCGGGACAAACACACCACTAACGAAAGAGGAATCAACCTTCCTAACGGGGGTCCCGCATCGGGAAATGCAAATTCAACACCTACTTGGACATAACGGGGTGGGTTTTATGGACGTACACCCACCCTCTTCACAACAGGAAGGGCCTTAGGCAGATTCTTTAATGCGCTGGAACAGTGATAGGCAACATCAACCTCCATGACTTGGAGATGAAGCGGCACCCGACATAATCCCGATTTTTTAAAGGTTGAGGATCACCCTTTTTCATCTCAACACAAATTCAGCCCACATGAACCCGGTCCATCATGGCAAAGTATGGGGATCACACAGGATTGGTTTGCCAATCCTACTAGCGATCCAACTTAAACCCAATGGAGTCCAATATTCAATTGGAACATTTGTCAACGAGATCCAAACAGGGAAAAACGTGAGAAATTCCTGATCTAGAGTCAAACCCGGATACCATCTCTTGAGGAAAATAGGGGATTTCTTGAAGGCCCAGGGGCCACGAGCCAAACAACCCTCCAATTTAGACACAGAGTCAAATTGAAAGAAGTAAAATCCTTTTTCATTGACAGCAACGTGACGCAACCCAAATCGTGCCCAAACTCTCCTAGCGATGGAATTGACCGCCGAATAGTGGGGAGGTTTATCAGGGAAGAGGCCCACCAAAGTGGCGCCCCAGAAATCAGAGCACTGCTGCACAACCTCAGTAGGAGGTGATAACGGGCTATCGAAGTCAGACCCAGCGCAAGGAGGAAAAAATTTAAGGGAGGCAAATGAGCGGAGACCCTTGTCCAAAGCAACTTGTGCCCAAGATTTTACGGTACCATATACAGTTGCAGGCTTTATGATGGTATTCGAAGATACCTTGTCTGCATTAATCTTCGCAGGCGACACAGGGGAGCGGATGTCCTTAGCTCCCGATCGAGGCGAGTCACAGCAGAGAGCAGCAGAACCGTCCGGAGGAATACAATTGCTAGCATCCGAGCCCTTAATCTGCGATAAGAATCCGGCGTCAGGGCCAATAGGAGTGGCGAGAGAGTTAACAAGAAGAGGCGAAAAGTCGCTCGTGATGATCTGCTCCTTGACTGACTGAGAAGGGAGAGAAGGAACAGGAGGACCATGGGAAACGAGGTCCGAGGACGGAACAAGGGGAGCCCCCAATAGTCCGGCCATGGCCGGCGTCGGGGCCGCCAGAGCCGAACGGACGTTAGGAGAAAGTTTGAATTTGAATTTCAGGAGAGAAGAGAGAGTTTCTCTCTCTACGAAAAGCCCACCCGAGCCTCCAATAGCGGTCGTCCTTATGGAACACTGAAAAGCTACTAAGAAAGTGATAATGTATATTCAAGGTACCAAATACTACATGCTTACATATAGACGGATCAACAATTTTGAAGAATTGGGGTACTTCGGTTCAGATTTTGCTGGATGTGTTGATTCACGTAAATCAACATCCGATTATATATTTTTATTTGCTGGTGGAGTTGTATCCTGGTAGAGTGCAAAGCAAACATTAATTTCTACTTCCACTATAGAAGCCGAATTCGTTGCTTGTTTCGATGTTATAAAGCATTGTGTATAGATGAGAAATTTTATGTCTAGGTTTAGAATGGTTGATTCCATCTCAAGGCCATTAAAAATATTTTACGATAATTCAGCTGCTGTTTTCCTGGCTAAAAATAATAAAAGTAGCAGTCGAAGTAAACACATCGACATTCAATTTTTAGTCATAAATGAGCGCATTAAAGGAAAGGAAATTGTTATTGAGCATATTAGCACTGAAATGATGATCACTAATCTTTTGACAAAGGGTATACCACCATTGAGATTCAAGGATCTTGTAACAAAAATGGGACTAAGTTCCATTTGTAATTTTTATTGTATGGATAATGATATTTGATGAAAATTTCTATTTATCTGTTGTGATATTTCTTCAAAATTGTGTACATATTAATTGATTTGAAAATATCCTTAATTGTTGGATAAAGAATAAATATAGGGTTTATTCATAAAGTAATGTTACCGGATACAAACATGACTTGAGAAATATAATATATTGTAATACATTAAAAATATTACTCATTATTAGAGGACTTATCGCCATAATTCGTATATTTATTTCTTAAGTTTGAGAATTGATGAGTTTGGTTATCACATCAAGTAAAGTGGACCAAGTGGGAGAATGTAGGCTTCAACCGAGTGGCTTCTTCAAGCCGAATTCGAGCCGGTTTGCAGCCGATTGCAACCTTTCTCTTCATTTCGTCTTCCTCGACTTCTGATCTCCTTCTACTGTTTAATTCAACTGATTGCTGAAATATTAGTGGTCCATTTAGTGTCGATAACTCTCTCATTCATTGACACATCAATTCTCGGCCGGTTTGTGAACGTAACATACGATTGAGGCATTTGATGGTTTTGCCTTTATATCAAGCGCTCTGGCTTTATCCCTGACACTCAACTCAACCGATACACCATCTAGAAGAGCTAGGCGCGTCCAGAAGTTCAAAGTCGGCCCGGATCTCATATCCCGAAAACAGAGCAAGCAAATGGCGGGAGGTATAAACTCGATTCTTTATTCCGCTTTCGTAATTGTTTAAGCCACATTACTTACTAACATTTTTCTCTCTTATATGTTGACAATTATAAGTGTTTTTTATTTTTCATAATTTTGCCTTTATTAAATCGATTTGTCCTTTCACTCAAATGTCTATAAATGCCCACCATTTACATGATGGGCAGTTTCAATATTTCAATAAATATCTTGTTAGAAACAATATCCCTTCTTTTTTTAATAGGTAAAACGCAGTGGAGATGATGGGGATGAAACCCAGCCACGAGGCAGTTTTCCCAGAACTGAGATACCCTAGATTCCCTTGAGGTTAAACATTATTTAAACTTTGCCCAGTCAAAGCATTACCATAGCATTGTGCAGCCACACTGATGCAATACCTATGTTCTCAATAAATTCGCGCTGCTGTTCTTGTGAACTCCGTGTATCACAATATTGGAACAAAATTTCCTCAATAATGGTAGCATGCAGGTATGGGAAATCTTCACCACAAGGCATGTGAAGGATTACATAAATCGCCCAATGACATTGCCCCGGACACAAAAGCTGGGAGACAAATCCAATATCTAGACTATGAAGATCATTTGAACTGAACACACCAATGGCTTCAAGAATTGCACGCTGATGCCAGTTCTACTCCAAATTAATGACCGGTAGCCTTAGAGCTTATTCTCGTATACAATTCCAAATTACTCTAGCCACTTGTTCTTTCAAATTCATCCGATTTGAATATTATTCCTTTCCACTAAAGGATTGTCCACTGAGAGTTTGTTCTCCGGTTAGCAACAGGGCCACTAGTATCGACTCCACTCGACATCAGTTCTTTCATGTTGTCCACCACACTGAAGGTGGATATAATCTGCAA
This sequence comes from Nepenthes gracilis, assembly GCA_033239525.1. Taxonomy (NCBI): domain Eukaryota; kingdom Viridiplantae; phylum Streptophyta; class Magnoliopsida; order Caryophyllales; family Nepenthaceae; genus Nepenthes; species Nepenthes gracilis. The sequence goes on from BSYO01000029.1 coordinate 8,040,917, forward strand.
AAAAAATTAATCACCATTTTATTCATAAAATACAACTACTTTAAAGGACTGTCCACTGAGTCTTCTCTTAGCTATGAATGAATCACAAGATATTTCAGGGTGGGAAAGAAACTCAAGCATCATATAGTCAAGGAATTGATACCTTTGCCTCATAATCCAGATATTCTTCCTCAAGCATCAATATGCGCAGCTGTTACCGAAAAATCTTGGAGGCTACTGAAATTTAATGCACTATATAAGAAGGTAAGGAGGCAAATCTTTGAGTAGAATGTACCAATCATTTTGCTTTTGTCTAGAAGTATTATACAATGAATCAGTGAAAGGAAATTGAAACTGTTACCAAAAAAAAAAGAAAAATGAAACAATAAGCTTTGCTGCTGCCAATGATATAGAAGTTACATGTTCCAGCAAAATTGACAGTAATTTATCGCCTTCTCAGTTTATCAGTTATATATTTGCAACAAATAAGCTAGTAACATATTGGCAGTAATCGGGATGTTAAGATGGTTTGGGCAATGAGGGATGATGTGTTGGCTGAGATTAATGGGGAATTACAAGAGGAAAGAATACCTAGAAAAACTAGATACTGATCCCAACAGCACCCCCTAGAAGTAGAAAAACTAGGTACTGATCCCAGCAACACCCCCTAGAAAAACTAGGTTTGGGAGGCTTTTGCCACACTCAATTTTCACATCTTTGTTGCAGTAGACTCATAATATCCTGCACTTGAAGTAGGATAAATTATTCGAACTACATGAGCTCGGGAAACTGAACCCTCTTCCATTATATTCTGCTCCATTAAAGGCAAGTTTCTACTACATAAGCTAAAAACTGAACCACTAAAAACAATTTTCTTCAATTGTTTGTTAGTTTATTTTCTTTTTACTGCTAATAAGAAATGGTTTGATATATTCTCCCTAATCAACAGGCAATTAGAGATGCCCACTTTGCCTGATTCAAAACTTCTCAGATCCTCCATGAGGATGTCATAGTACCTCTTCTGCGGTTTTTCCATCAATTGTCATGCCGATTGTTTGGATTCTCATAAATTCTGAAACTAAGAAGAGTTGAAGTAGTTACATTTGAAGTATCAATATGAATAGCAGTATACCCTTCAGCATGTGCAGGTTTATACAACGGAGTATATAATTGTTATCCCTACAATAGATACAGAATATTTCACATAACTTGTGATTCACAAGTAAAATAATGATATTTTTGAAATGAAATAAATGTATGGCATTAGTAATTAAGTTAGTATACCACCAACAACTGCATATCGTTCATTGGCTGCTAATATTGTGTGGTTTGAAGTTGCTCTATGTTACATACTCGTTGATACACCCTCCAAAGTCGGATGGCAATCTTCAGTGCAATACCTGAGCCTAATGTAACGAGTTTCATTACCGACACTATCGACGCAGCCGCTATTCATCCGAGCCAGAGGAAAACCTTATAATAAATATATAGTTCACCATTCACACACATATTAGTTTTTCTTTGTTTTCGTTCCTGGTACACATGCTGTATGTGGTGCACGTTACCGTGCATTAGCCTCTATTTTCCTACATATATTGGCTAACAATGAGAATAGGGGGTAAGAAGATATTTCCAAAATCCTTTTCCCTCTCTCTCTCTCTCTCTCTCTCTGGTTCCCCTTTTCTCCTCTCCCTCTTTCCCACGCGCGCGCCCTCTTCTCTCTGTTTTCTTCCCCCTTCTCCTCTGCCAGGACTCCCCTTCCCTCACATTTGTCGTCGATCCTCAACAAGCAGCCATGGAGCACGCATTATTAGGTGCTCTCATTGAGACAAAAGCAAAGGAGATCGAAGAACGAGCTCTCGCAGCGCTCGAAGGGGCCATTGCCAAATTGGCCAGCGAGATGAAGGCCCTCTGCCGTGCTACAGACAGGTTTAGCGCCACCCTGTCTACCGCAGTCTCAACGACGGCACAAATCTGGTCGTCCATCACCGAAATCAGCTCATCCATTGCTGGGCTCAGCCAATCGCTCCACAACATTGAATGAAGACCTAGCTTACCCTCAATGTCGAAGGAGTTCCATGTGTTGTAGACGACCGTATCGCTACACGCAGACTGGCCGGTTGCTGAGTTAGATGGCAAGCCGATTGCTGCGTTACTAAACACAGGAAATCCCTTCCATTTTCCCAACCTACAATCCCTTCTACCTTCGAACAAATTTTGTTATCCAAACCCGCGAAGGACTCTTGTGGTGCTAACTTGGCTAGGTCAGGGAAGAAGAATGTGAAATTTTTGGGCCTTGCTAGCCTCAGTGGATATGAGGAGGCGCTGCAGCCGAAAGAACTGACTCTTGCTCAAGCATTGCCGTCCGTGACTTCCTCTGTTATTCTAACTCCTGAGAAAAGTATGCGGGACTCTTGTGGACAAACATGCTTGTGTGGGAAGAATCAACAATGACTTCACTCCTCTCTGCGTTGTCCTGCTCCATCACCTCGGTTGCGCTATAGCAAAGGACCAAAGTCCTACTGTAGCTCAAGCCAAGATTACTCCCATTTATAAATTCAAGCGCTGCATGCATCATTTGTTCTTCAACTATGAGCGGTGCACACATCAAATTGGGGCATCGGGCAAAGTCTTACTAGCCGGCAATTTCACCTCCACTACTTGCCGCCCTCCAAAAAGTCAATACAAATCATGGCGACAAAAAGTGAAACCGGTGACAAATCATGGGGGAGACCTGGGAGGAATTGAGTGGACACCGGTTAAGTAAGTTATCCTCTCCTCTTGCCCAAACCGGAAAATCTATTTCCACATTGTCCAAGTGCCCTTCGTCCGAATCGCCACCACAATTTTCATCTATGAAATGAAATGGGGGGGGATACCTTGCCACCACAAACTCGAAAACTCCTGGGAGGAAGAAAAAGTGGACACCGGTTAAGTAAGTTATCCTCTCCTCTTGCCCATTCCTGTCTGCAGAAAATCTATTTCCACATTGTCCAAGTGCCCTTCGTCCGAATCGCCACCACAATTTTCATCTATGAAATGTGGGGAGGGCGACTCTATTCTGCTTGCCACCACAAACTTGAAAACTCCAATCCACAGAACAATTGGAGTTAGTGTCAACAGAAAAAGTGGGGTGTGCATTATTAATCTTGCAATTATATTGTTCATCGATATAAAGCTTGCCTTGCTTCCATGCTGGTTTTCCTTATCAAAGTTGGCATCGAGGGTTTATAATGTTTGGTTTGGCTATGTTCGTAAAGATGAATTGATTGTAGTTGTTAAAAGCAGCCGAGATGGTTGGAAGGAAGCCAGAGCTCTTCGGGAACGACTGGAGTATCAGAGAGCCAATGTAGAAGGTGCTCTTCGTGTATTTGATATTATTGATCTTCATGCTGCTATATTGTGGTTGCAATCTTCTTTTACTGAGAAACCTTCTAGAAAAGCCCATTCTCTCCCCGACTCTTTGCATGGTATCTTCCAGCGAGCTGATGATCTGGTTCTTGAAGCAATATATCTAAAGACCAAATCAGAAGTTCAAGAGACTAACTGAAGCTGTTAGTGAATGTAAAAGTGTCCTTGATGCAGTGGAAAGTATGTTTCAACACAACAGACCTGATTTACAAGTGGGTACTAAGTTGTAGAAGGATGGTGAGCCAGTTGTAGAGCTCATTCCCGAACTTTGGAAGCAGTGAAACTCATCATGAAGCTATTCGTGCTTATAGACGTACTCTTCTTGGTCGGTGGAACCTTAATAGTGTTTGCTGTGTAAGGATTCCGAAAAAGTTTGCATTGTTGCTGCTATACAGTGGTGTGGTGGCTGTGTCACCTTCCTTATCTATTCAAATTGAGGGAGCATATATACCTATAAATAATTTGGAAGAGGCTTGGGAAGAAAGTGGTTGCATATTGTTGAACCTTGCTGCCAATCAATATCACGCGAGACTCATGGTTGAAAACCTTATACTTGAAGTGCTTTTGGTGAATCTTACGACACTAGGTTCTATCCGAATTATTGAAATTAGTCTGGGAATAATTGGCAACCTTGTTTGCCTTGAAGTTCTTATGAAGCAAATAATCTCCACAAAGGGATTGATGGAGACAATTATAGATCAAGTGTTTTTAGATGATACCCCATGTTTGTGTGAAGCATGCTAGTTGCTAACCTTGGGTCTTCAAGGTCCTGAGCGTGCTACTTGGGCCAGTGCATTGCGGTCGAGCATATTTTAAACCGGGTTCTTTGGATTCTTTGGAAATGCGTTAAATCCATGACTTGTTGAAAGGAGTGTTGGCCTATTGTTAGCCATGGTAGAAAATCAACATGAAGTTGCATCCATTCTTCTCCCCATTCTCAAAAACATTGGACTACTGAAAGTTTTGGTTAATCTCTTGTCTTTTGAGACAGGCAAATTGACAAGCGAAAGAATGCCTGAAAGGTATCCTGCTCTTGATTCAATTCTCGATGCTATTGAAGCTCTTTCTGCTGTTGATGATTTTTCATAGGAGATATGTTCGAATAAGGAACTTTTTCGTATGGCTACCGAGCTGGTGAAACTCCCTGATAAGACCGAGATTGCCCCATATGTTTCAGCATTAGTAAGCAAATCAGATCACATTGAAGATGACCTCCTTGATTATCAGTCGGACTCATCACCTCTAAAGCATGATAATTCAACTCCAAGAACAAAGTCTTGGCGAAAGCATTGTTGATGAGATTGGGTGGTGTTGCATTGCATGACCTCCGGGATAGCATTGGAGAGGTTGCTAGTGTGGGCACCGATCCTTTGTTGCACCAGGGAACGACAAGGATAGGATAGGCATGAAATGGAATATCGGTCAACAGAAGAGCAAGCATCTGGTCATGAGGAAGCTACATAATATACATCTATCAATTGAAGAGGGTATTTGGGCTACTCAAGTCATGAACGGACCAATCCTGGAAGAAGTCTTTGATAAGTCTGATAGAGTAATTCTCGTATTTAGTGTCAACATGAGTGGTTTCTTCCAAGGTTATGCCCAAATGATGTCTTCTGCTGGCTGTAGACGGGACAATGTTTGGAGTCAAGGAACTGGAGGAAATTCTGAATTTGGGGTGGGGTTGGCATGGGTGCTGGAGTAGATTTGTGATGGTACCAACACATTGTTTCGTATCTCATCGTTTGGGCTTGAATATGTCACTGTGGGTGAGACTCGATGGGATCGAAAGGCCACTTGGGAAGCCGTTGCTGAGTCTCATCCAGCCCCTATCTTGATCAACCTTGAGGACAAGGTTGTTTTGATGGGAACGGCAATATTGCATACTCATCGATACACCCTCCAAAACCAGACGGCAATCTTCAGCGCAGTAACTGAGTCTAATGTAACGAGTTTCATTGCCAACACTATCGACGCAGCCGCTATTCATCCGAGCCAAAGGAAAACCTTATAATAAATATATAGTTCACCATTCACACACATATTATACATCACATTATACATATTAGTTTTTCTTTGTTTCTGTTCCTAGTACACATGCTGTATGTGGTGCACGTTACCGTGCATTAGCCTCTATTTTCCTACATATATTGGCTAACAATGAGAACAGGGGGTAAGAAGATATTTTCGAAATCCTTTTCTCTTTCTCTTTGTTACCCTTTTCTCCTCTCCCTCTTTCCCTCGCGCGCGCCCTCTTCTCTCTGTTTTCTTCCCCCTTCTCCTCTGCGAGGACTCCCCTTCCCTCACATTCGTCATCAATCCTCAACAAGCAGCCATGGAGCACACATCACTCTACGTGTAGGTCAACATATAGCTATGATGATGAACTACCTGATTCCTACAAGATGGCAGGATTTAAAACATTAGTTTACAACACATTTGAGAAAAAGTAAGCAACTTTATTGCAACAAAATGTAATGATAATTACAATTAACGATGAGCAATATAGTAAACAAGTATACCCGCTTATTATATTTAATTTTCTCAAGACAACCTTTAGGTCTTCTTGTTTTCTTTTATCCAACACGTTTCATTCATTTGATTGATTCGTCCACAATTTTCTTCAAAATGTTCTCCACATGTGATGCCTCTTTGCTTGTATCTTCTTAAATATTTAGGTTACAAAATTTGTCCATAATTTTATTAACTCCTATAACAATCTCCTCCGTTTTTGCTTGACTACTTGATATAGATTCCATCTAGATACAATTTTATATAAAATTATCAACAAACCTCTAACACTATGTATGCGAATCATCCTCATTGTTTTGAATTTCAGGTACAACAATGGTTTCATTACAACGTCTCGCGTTTCGAGTCCATCTCGGCATAATAGAGTGGTCGAGAATTGTGACCAACCCATAGACATTTAAAACTATAAATGCATGTATACATAATATTCCAATATTTTTTTATACAAATTTACCAACAAAATTAGTATCAGTATACATATTTTTCTGTATACGGCAATTGATAAAATTACTGTATTTGCCCATGCAAACACATATTTATATCTGTATACAGATTTAGTGCGGTATTTTTTTGTATATAAAGAGCAAAAATAAACAATTTAAGAAATATCTTCTATTTCTGTATATAAAGAGCACAAACAAATGAACCTGTAATTTTTTATTTTTATTTTTCTAACTTTATAAAGAAAAGAAGTTCTATTAATGGCACAAATGTCGTTACTACATCCAAATTTAATGTATTACAATACATTAATATTTTTTTTTAATTTTGTGAAAGAAAAAAATATATATATATTAATAAAAAAATATCATTACTTGCTTTTCGACCTCGATTAATGTTGCAACATATAGAGATTTGGGGAGAGAAAGATTCTTACTGAGCAGCGAAGACGGTTCTCCGATCCCCTGCCATTTGGAGGACTAAGATATGCAAAGAGAGGCGATGGCGAGAAGGTTGAGAGAGTGACTAAGAGGATAGGGGATTAGGGTTTTAGAACTGAGATAAGGATGAAAGGCTTAAGAAAATAAGAGAAAGAGAAGGAAAGGTTGTTGATGAACGGCGGCAATAGTTCTCCAATCCCTTGCCATTTGGATGACTGAGATTTACAGAAAAAGACAACGATGAGAGTCGACGACGAAAGCAACTGAGAAGATTAGGATTTTGTTGAAAGAGAATAGAGGGTTGAAAAAGTGAGAGAGGGAGAACGAAGAATTGGGGGTTGTTTTCAAAAATTTTGAATCAGCATCTCAGTTGACTACGTGTCTCAAAATCAACTGCCCATATTTTCATAATTTTTTTATTTGAAGTTAAATCTTGACAGTCTATATGTCCTAGATCCAATGGCCCAGATTATCAAAATTTGGGCCATCGGATTTGGGATACATAAACTGTCAAGATTTAACTTCAAAATAAAAAAAATTATGAAAATCTAGGCCGTTGGATCATTTTATTTAAACTGACGGTCTAAATTTTTTTAAAAAAATTAAATTTTGGCTGACAGTTAACGGACTACTCAGATCCATTCAACCAACATCTTAAAAAAATAAATAAAAAAAAAATGTAAAATTCTGAATCATGGATTTTATCCTACCCATAAAAGAAAAAGCAGGGAACTCAAACAAACCCTTAATATTTTCGTACTTTAACCGCGCACGGCAGCTTCACCATGGCTGACGGAAGATTTTCATTTATCGGCTGATGAATTACGCAACAATCTTTACCTCCAATTTTTCTTCCCTCAATTTCTATATATATATATATATATATATATACAAGCCTCCCATTCCATTGGCGGGCATTCTTTCGAACGAGAGAGAGAAAGAAGAGAGCAGTGAGAGTAGTGAGAAATCGATGGAGAAGAAGATGCCGAAGTTGCTGCTCCCGGATGCTACCATTGCTGGTGATGCTGCTGCGACAGGCTCTATTTTGACGAAAAGGAAGAACCAAGCAAGTGAATTCCTAATTTTTTTTTTTCTTTAATGTTCTGATCTCTTACAAATTGCTCCTCCATCTTCTTGTAAATGATTGGGCTCGTTTCATGATCCTCCATCAAACTTCCAGCTTAAATCTTCATCTCCTGCTACTTATTTCCATGTCGAATGAAAAACAAAGCATAATCTGAAATGTTGAGGAATTAAATTAGGAACAATATTAGCAACAGAAATTATTTGAAAATAGTGGCATCTGGAGTCTTGTTGTCATTTAACCTTCGTTGCAGTGAATGGGAAAACGTTTCGTTACGCCCTGCAAAGATTATAAATTGTCTGCTGTAAATCGAAGATGAAGAAAATAAACAGTGTCAGTTATAAATAAAAAAAAATGAAAATGAAATCGATGTAAATTTCGCGTAGAAATCCAAGGAATGCGCGCGTGCCATGTAAAATATTTAACTGTCGTACAAGAAATTCTCCTTCGAATTTGAAGCTACAGTAATGGCATTCGAAGCAAAGGTACACAGAAGTGAATACCAATCTTGGCCATGAAAGGGATTCAGGCAAATAAGTACTATATATATGTGTATATATATTATTAAATGAAATAATAATCGTTTTCGGTTTAAGCAAGAGAAATGGTGACACATTTTCTTTTCCTTGAGCTGAAAATTTCAGTATTTAAGTGGCACTAGGCCGGTGCCCAAACCCGAGACAAAATTCTAATAAAAGTGATGAATCTTGATTTTCATGTTAGTATATATTTTATTATTTAATGACCTTACAAGTGAGGCTAGGAATACGGTATGGACAAAAATATTCAGATAAAATCATATAAGACCAATAGGCGTAGCAATATCTGAGCAAATGCACGAATATTAGAAGAAGAAATTTAGTTTAGTTTTACATTAGATTTAGTTGTTGAGAGCATTGTTTTAGGAGTTGTTGGATTTAATAGGCTGTTGTGAGCCAATGAGATGATAATGATCATATATTGACTATGTCCATAAATCTTTCTCATTTTGTTTGATGATGACTTTTTATGTTGGTTTTATGGGTATGATTATTGTTAGCATTAAATGACACTTTTATTATTATAGTTGTAAAGTTCTTTTATATAATACTCAAATGTGTAATATATTATTAGTTTCATGCGGCCAAAATAAAGGAGATTGCATAAAAACATAATAATCTAAAAAAATAAAACTTATAAAACTTTAATATAATCAATAGTCATTTACTGATTTTTCTATTGTGGTGATAATAAGATATATTATTTAGTATGAAGAAATGCTTTTAGCCATGTGACAGTCTTACAATGTGGTATCAAGATATATTGGGTTTGATATATTAAAATAATTTTTGTACTTCGTGGATGGAGGAAATGTGCACTAGCAAAACATATGTACTTTGTTTAGTAGAATCTTAATAGACCATAAATTTGATCGCATATCAAACTTACGAATATCAATTATTTTCATGATACATACCCAATTGCTAGGGGCAAACTTATGTAATATTTACTTCATAATAATAAAATAAGATCTATAAGATTTTTCGTGATATCTTGTTATAGTTAATACCTTTTGAGTTTAAAATTTAGTAAAATCCATAAGTTGTATTTGATAGAATTCATAAGTTGAATTTAGTAAGTTTTAAAGTTTGTGGAATCTATGATATTTATTATCATTTGGTATTTCGGTCGTTCATGTTGATATTTGGACCTAGGGAATTATTGTCTTTCTGGTGATGTTAGATTTTGAAAACTTTTTGCCTATTATTGATGATATCCAAATTCTACAAAATCTTTTTATCTTCATAGTATGAACGTCCGTTGGAATCTATTTTTGCTATTATTTTTGAATTGTGGTTACGACAAGTTATTTATTTTCGGATAGAATTTATTGTTAGATTTTATATTACTATTGTGACTTTTATACTTTGACGTTGCATATTCAAGGTGTTTATTACTTACTATATACTATTACTTATTATTACTTGTTGGATTTTTGATTTACAATTATATTTTATTGACTCTAAATTTAAATTAAGTATATAGTGCTAGTAGATAATCCTATATTTGTTATAGGATTTTCAGGTAGAGAGAATATTGGAGACTAATTGTTATTATTTTATTAGGTGACAGACCGGATAAACTTTGTTCGAGGCTTGATGGTTTTCTTCGGACTGCGACCCATGACTTCTAGTAGTTTTTATTATCTTGGATAATTACAGCATGTATTAGTAAGATAATGGTTTGATAATTGAAGAATATTAAAATTATGATAAATATTTAATGATTTTGTATTTTAAAGTTTTTTGCATGATCAGTCCAATTCAAATATGATGATTTGGGCTCGAATTATCACAGCATGTGGACTTCTTAAAAGCACCACAACAGACATCAGCAGGGTCCAAGTGTCCTTTATATTTGCCAATGATATTTGTGTGGTTTGCAAACTCAATATTCACAGGCAACCTGCAGATAAAACAAAAAAGAAATATTTCCCCAATTATGAAACTCTTCACCTGTCCTCTATCCACATTTTTTACTCCAAACTGCTCAAGTTTGGGATCCGATTATGCTAGATATAGACATCCTTCTGTATTTTAAAATGTTGCCTACTTTATTATATTTTTAGATGCACAATCTTCTGTCATTTTACAATTTCCCAGTTTCTTACTGCTAATCCATCCTTCATAGAATTAACTTCATAGTGTATATGTCTCCCATCTCATCTACACCATCTAAACGTTCTTTATGATACACAATCGTCTAGCTTTTTACAATTTCCAAGTTCCTTATTGCTAATCCATCCTTCATAGAATTAACTTCATAGTGTTTATTTTTACTATCTCATCTGCACCATTTAAAAGTTCTTGTATGATAAACCCCGGAAAAATGTTCTTCCAATTAGTACCTTAACAACACATATCCGCTATTTTACAATTCAAAATCCTTATGGACCCTTGCATAATCTATATTAAAGCACCATCTAAAGTTTTTTTGTTTTTTTGAGCTTAATATTACAAAAAAAGAGTAACCAATACGTAACACAACCTAAAAGTAAGATTAGAACAATGTGCCAAAGTATAAAAAAAATAAAACTTAAATCGGATATTAACTAGATTTTAAAAAATTTCATTTTTTCTTTTTTTCTTTCTTTGTGTGGTATCACTTTTCTAGTACTCGTAGAAAATTGCCATAAAACCACATCAAGGACATTTGTGATCATGCCGGCACAAGCGTGACCTTCCCGTGCATGTCAAGCATCCACCTCACACAAACGTGCCATTTAGGAACTCCTTTGGCATCAATGCTTATGAAACCCATGCTCATACTCAACACGAGATTGCGTCAAGTGCCAACCTTGCTCAAGCAAATCTCATGCAAAAATCAAGTCACTAGTTTTCAACTAAATATGGGATTAGAAAAGTTAAGGAAAATCTAATTATTGAAAGGAGTTATTATTTAACGCAAATTAATGGCTTGGCTTTTCCATAATCAGTAGAGCAATTTGACCTTCTAAATAATGTGTCTATTCAACAAATTCAATTTGGTGAGTCACCTCTTCAAATTATTTTAAATTTGACAAACCTAAATACGTATACTCATATTGGTTTATTAGATTAAGATTTGAAACAAAAATTAATAGAGCTTTTATGGAACAATGAATGACTTTGCATAGACTCCAATTGGCATGCTAGATATTTGATGGAAATGATGGATCACAAGTAGAGTCTTTCATCCAAAAGCAAGCCTATTAGACCAAAAAACGTAAAACTATTCTATAGAAAATCTCAGTGAGAATAGAATAGAAATTAACCCATATTGGATTTATCAAAGAAGTCAATTATTCGGATTGCCTATCTAATGTCATCCTTGTAAAAAAGGGTAACGAGAAATAGATGATGTACTTCGACTTTACAGTAGTGAATTAAAGTATATCTAAAAGAAAGTTTTCCATTTTTGAGAATCAATCAGTTGATAGATTTAATATCCGGATACCAGCTATTAAAATTTACAATTGTTTATTCTGAATGCAATTAGATCTGAATGAATTTAAAAAATGAAAAAATGATCACATTCATGTCTTACAAAGGGATTATTATAAAGTGATGCCTTTCAGTGTGAAGAATGTTGGTGCAATAGATCAAAGATTGGTGAATAAAATATTTAAACTATTAATTGAAAAAATATTAAAGTGTATGTTGATGATATGCTTATCAAAAGTATACTTGCAGATGATTATATTAACAATCTGGTCGAGACATTTAATATATTTTAGATATACCAAGTGAAGTTAAACCCGACCAAATACAGTTTTGGGGTAACTTCTAGTAAGCTATTGGGTTTTGTAATCTCACAACATTGAACAAAGGCAAAACCAAAAAAGATTAAAATAACAAATGATATAAAACTACTTTAAAGTATTAAGGAGATCAAAAGGTTAAACGGGTGACTTGCCACTTTATCCAAATTTATGGGTTAAAATTAGTTGAGTAATATTTATGATTCTTTAAGAAATCAAGAGGAGTAAAGACAAATGGATTTTTAGTAGACGGATGAGTGTCAAAGTTTTCAAGAGTTAAAAGAATATTATATATCCACCTTTATTAACTAGTCATACGGAGGATGATGAATTGAATCTTTATCTAATCATTTTAGAAACAATTCTTAGTATTGCTTTGTTAAGGAAGAATTAGTGATATGACGACTAATATATTATGTTAGTAAGATCCTGATAAACTTAGAAACTTAGTTTGTGTAAATGGAAAATTCTACCTTGGCCTTAGTTTTTGCTAGTAACATTTCTAGTCAAATTTTTAAGCTTACAAAGTTGTGATGTTGGCATATCAACTACTAAAGAGGTTCTTACAAAAATCAAAAGTATTTAGACACTTAATTAAATGATCAATTGAGTCAGGCAGATTTAAAATAGAGTTTTAAATCCGACCTTCATTAAAAGGTCTAACCCTTACAAACTTTATTATTAAAACAACAATCCTAATAGAAATTATCGACTCTATGGGGGCTATACCAAATGTATCATTGCTTGCATGGACGTTGTATGTTAAGGGAGCATCTTTTCAAACAAGTAGTGAAGTTAGAATAGTACTAACCTCACCCGAAGGAAGTGAGATTAAATATTTGATCATATTTGAGTTCCCAACTACTAGCAATATGGCTGAATATGAAATTCTATTAAACAGATTGAAGTTGGTTAAAGAATATTTTGTAGAATTTAATTCTCTATGGTGATTCTGAATTAATAATCAATCAAATATTGGCTAACTTTGAAATAACTAATCTAGACCTTGCTAAATAGCTCCATAAGGTATAAAATTTCTTGATTCCTTGATAAATTTAAAATTATCCACATTATTAGATAAAATGATTGAAAAGCTGATCGACTTTTCTAAATAACGACATTCAATTGTTTGGAATAATATGCCCAGGATATGACAAAGGAATGTTAAAGACTAAGTATTAAATAATAAGATGAAATTCTTTAAATATCTGATGAAATAATTTAGATGAGTCCTTATCTCAAATACCTTGAAAGTAGAATGCTTCCAAGTGATCCAATAAAAAAAAATGTAAATTTCAAAAATTATGAGTTGCATACTATAGTAGATAGATCATTGTATAGTAGAAGTAATTTAGTATCCTACAAGTATTGTTTAAAGTCAGTTCTACTCTCAAAGTATGCCTTGAAATATATGGAGTATATATAGGAGATAAGAATTTATCATTCAAAATTATAAGATATGATTATTATTAGCTAAAATAATGTAATGAAGTTTGTTAAAAGAAGTGTGAATTACTAAATCAATGGCGGTGAAACCAAGCAGCTACACACAGAATTATAAGCTTTGTAAGCTCCTAGTCATTTGCCTAATGAGGGCTGGACAACTAGGAGAGTTTCTTCTAGCAACATGTCAAAATCATTTATTATCATTATGGTTTGTTATTTCACAAAATGGGTAGACATTTCTCTTTTGGCAAAGATTATGGAACAAAACATAATAGAATTTATGTACAAAAATATTATTGGTAGATTTGGAATACTAGAGATTATAATAACCAATAATGGTATTCAATTCTCAAAAATACAAAGATATGGGTATCCAATTGGTTCACATATCAATCTTATAGAAACTAATAGTCGGGCAAAAGTAACAAACGAGTTGATTATTAATGAATTAAATGCTAAATTAGATAAGTTTGAAGTACTTGAGTGAACAAACTCATATTTATATTTTTGGTCTATTGAACAATTTTAAGAGAACTCACTCAGAAAACATCTTTTAGTTTATATTATGGAACATAAACAATAATCCTAGTAGACATAGGATTGCCAAACTACCAAGTGAAGAACCTTATTTAATATCAAAATTCTTAATTTTTTAGATAGAATCTTGATATATTAGAGAAGGCTAGAGAAGCTGCATACATTCAAATAGTAGCCTATCAATAAAGAGTTACTTGATAGTATAATAAAAAAGTGAAGGCAAGACTTTTGAAATTGGAGACTTGGTGTTAAGAATTATCGATGTAACTTGTAAACTTATATATAGGAATAATTATCTCCAATTTGGAAAAGACCATTCCTAATATAAGAAATATTTTATAATGGAATGCATAAATTATGTACTAAAAATGGAAAGTGAGTCCCACACACATGAAACACCTTTTATTTCAAAAAAAAATTATTATCAATGAAGAGGCCAATGCAAGAACATAGAGGTACGTGGTATCCTTCATTTTGATGTGTATGTATGATATAAATAATTTTTAATTCTATTAATAAAAATAATTTTTAATTTGTTTTTTTGTAAATTTGCATACATGTGTATTATTAGTAGACCACGACTGACCCTTAGATAAATGATTTTAACATTTTATCTATTAAATATACTAATATCAAAAGAATAATCATGGTGTAAGTTTAATACAATTATATGACCTCAAGTATGATCACACACTAAAAATTCTATAAGCCTTGGCAAACTTAAAAACTAAATATTTGATATCCTTTTGAGAGGTCAACAATTTGGCCAAAAGAAGTCAATTAAGAGTTGACTATTAATAGTCATCTAACTTATTAAATCTCAAAAATACTACATATTTATAAGTAACGATAAACACTTTTACAAAATACGTACAATTGGTCAAACAATTAAGGACCAAGGTCCTTCTTTATCACTAACAACAATTTAAGGACTTAACTGGTAATTACTCAGACATCTTATGATAAAAAAAATTCATAAATATATGCTTAGGGGCTAAACTTCCCAATTGGCATCAATTTAAAACAACCATGGAAGTATAGAGTTGAAAATACTAGAAGATGTCCATTAAAGAATGAGTTGTATAATTTTTGTACAAAGTTAAGGTATGAAATTATAAGATTAAGGAACTAAAATTAATAGACAACCATATAGCTATTGTTTATATTTAGATCCTATAGCTTCGAGAGCTTGATTGATCTCTAAAATCTTTGACTCTTAAAATTGAAGTAGCTTTAGAATTTCTCATATCCAAACAACCAATAGAAAAGCTAGAAGCTACTAAGGAAACTATCTTTTTACAAATAGTGAAGCCTTTATTAAATTGAGCATCAAGTGAGGGCCAATCTCTTATGGTTAGGTACTCTTTTTTAATGACTTCTCAAACAATGAACATTTAGCTTGTAGTCCCTCTATTGTGCCTACGGCAACAACACCCATTGATTAGCTTCAAAGGCTCTATTCTTGAAAGAAATGGCTCTTTCATTAGTAATGGTTGCTCAGTCTACATAATAATAAGTCCTGTTTATTCATTTGGTCACTTTTTTTTCAAGATAAATTTATTAATTCTTAAAAAACAACTCCCTGGCATAAGCAACTAAATCTCTAAATTTCAAACCACTGACAACAGTTGGATTAACGTAACATTGAGACAAATGATCAATTTCTATATCTTAATTTCATATCCTACGTCTTATTTAATTTATTAGGTTTTTGGACTATATAAAAAGTGTAAATCAACCATATAAAGACAAGTAAATAACCTAAAATTAAAGGTTCAAAGTCTACCTTTCAGATTGGAATACCATCTCTGGAAACAAAATTTAATGATGATCCGATTGTATTTGGATTTGGCAGGGATGAACATCTCCAAAGAAGGAGAGACAAAGACTAATGGAACAATGGAATATTGAAACCTAGGGCTCCCTATGAAGCCTCAATGCCCTTGCAACTCGAAGAGGAAGATATAGAACGAATGTTATATTTTCTCACAATATGAACATCATTCAAACCATCTTTTGGTTTGGATAAAATAGCTCAAGAGACAGAAGAGCCAAAATTTGGTTTAACAAATATTAAAGAGTCAGATACAATTAGAATTATATAGTCAGCTGTAATGGCAGCATTATCTATTGGTATGTCTTCATAAGAAGAATGGTACAATGAGTCACACTCCCCATTTATATTATTAACAAGGATTCTCTCTTCAAAATTCAAGGTAAGATTCTCCTCCAAAGGTCCTACAAGAGAAGAGACAAGACCTAAAATTTCATAAATGTGTAGATTCATTGGCTCTCATCTCAAATGAATATTTACCAATACAGTTCTCAAAAACCACATTGATAAATTTTAAAATCTCATCATCATTCGAAATTGGCAAAGTTGTCAAATGAATATTGTTTTAACCAATACAAATCCTAAGAGGAGAATCTATCAAAATATCCTTCCTTATTTTCAATGGATGAGGAGGGAGATTTGCAACAGCTTCACCTCCAAGAATAATATATCAATTTACAGCATCTAAGGCGGTATGAGTTAGAAATTACCAATTTTGCACTATTTAATTGCATGTTATTTTACTAGATCCAATTGAGATCTACTGATAAAAAGTTTATTTTTAAGAATCAAATTAGAGAATGCTAGGTTAATATTATCTAAATTATTTAACAAAATCTAATTGTTGGAAACTTTAATGTAAAAGAATCAATCCTTAAAATTCTTCATAAAATTAGGGTCTCTTTCACTTATTTTAAACCCATTTTTAGGAGTTATAGGAATCTACTCACTTTCCTAATTAAAGTATAAAATAATTTTAACCATTCAAGAGTTTGATGTAAGCTTATGATGTCAGAAAAAGACACACAATACTAGCAAATACCTTATAGCATTGGGATAATGTCAAGTGATAGGGATTTTGAGAGCCTTTATTATCTCAATAAACTCTCTTGCCAAAGGAATCCATATTCTATCCTTCAGGTGCACTTCTTATATAGCAATGAAGTCATCCACAGGAGAAAAAGTCTTCTCCTCAAATGAAGAGACCATAACAGGCATGGCAAAGGGGATGTTATAACAATCATAAATGTCAATGACATTCGATGGATATAGGTGTGAAGTAATATCAGCAACACTTATCAAAACACTTGGTGGTACTATGAGAAGTAGAAGGCAAGAAAATCAAATAAATTTAAAGATTTTCTTTTCAAAGTTAAGTAGAGGTTGTAATCGGGATTTAAATAGAGGAATGGAAGATATTAGAATTTAAAAGGATAATTAATATTAGAAATACACATATAAAACAACAGTGCTGGTCTAAATGATATATTAATTTCCCAAAATTTATTAGATGAAGACATGTCTTCCCCTTAATCAAAACATTGAATAATGAAAAGATTTAAAAATGGTATAATTTGAAAACTACTTGGTATTATATTAAATATACTACTAATGAGTCATTTCAGTTATAAATATCATCATGACTATGATGTTATCAATTCAATTTTTTAAAAAATAACACTTCAGTAATCCAGTTGGCCTCAATAAACTAATTGGATAAAATATTATGATTTTAATTTTGCTGTATTCAAAAAAGACTCTCAATTTGCCAAAAGAACAAGTTATTGGAATGTTGAATTTCTAGAAAACTGCATTATCAAATGGCTAAATTGTTAAATTTTTATTGAATTATCATTTGAAAAATTCTAAAGTCTCAATACCAAAAATTAAAAAAAAAGATTCATTTAAATGATTTGATTAATTTAAACTTTCAATAATTTATAATTTTATACGAATGATATAAATTCAAAATATGAAAGAATGGATTAATAAATATAATATGAATATAAAAATAGAAAATATTTCTTTTATTTATTATTGGATACATTCATAAATAAGATACATTTTTACACGAGAATATTAAAGTGATCAACTTGAAGAAAAGAAGAAACATCATGAACGAATTTTATCAATAGTGGCAAAAATCCAAAAGATTCATCATATCATACAAAAGTAACATCCAACCAAATGACTTAAGTTGACTAGTACCAAGCAAAGGACATCATCACAGTACATTAGCCAATTGTTATTTAATCAGATGATTCCCTACCAGCCTGATGGTAGGAACCTAGAAGCCTCATAGTGGATGCATACTAACAAATATGCTGAGCCCATCAAACAGAGACTCATGGGCAAAGATACACCCAGTGATATAAGGCATCAAGGCCAACTATCCAGAAGGAGAATCAATTTGACTTAGAATATTATGTAAATGAGAAAATCTAAAATAATTTTCTATGTAAAAGAGAGTGGCTAAAATTATAATACATGATATTTTGATTTGAATTATATAATGATAAACTTAATATAATAATAAATAATAAAATATTGATATTAATAAATATTATAAATAATAATATGTGTTAAATAATAAATGATAAATGATAATAATAATAATAATAAATGGGAGTAATAATGTATATTAATAAATATTAATAATAATTAATAATAAATAATAGTATAAATAATAAATTATATTATAATAAAATATTAACAATATATATATTAATAAATAAGTAATAATAATAATAATAATAATAAAGTAAGTGAGGAAAATAGGAAGCAAATGAACGAATAAGAAGGAGAGGAAAAGGGGAGAAACTGACTGCCGAATTTGCTGGACAACTTCTTTTGCCAATCAGTGGGAGTAGCCATTTTTCCTTTTTTCTCTCGATCATCAGCTTCGTTTTCTGCCAAGGTGTTACCTCATTTGCTTTAAAAGCAAAGGTGGCTTTCATGCTCCTTTTTGGAGGCTTGTTAAGGGACGAAACCAGCAAAAAGAATTGGGATTCCACGACTATGACTGTCATCACTGTAGTTGCCCTTGATGTCGCCCTTGAGTTGTTACCGGAATTTGTCGAAGCCGCTGTCATTGGCATTTTCAGTTAATCAGGCAAGTTGATTTGAGATTTCCTTCCCAAGTAATCTTCCTATTTTGCAAGCAATTTTCATTCTTTGTGTAAATAATCTTTTCCTCCTTCCTTGAAAAGTTATTATTGATGCTTGCATATCCGAATTTCATGGGATTTGACAGAAATAGTTAGCTATACTAAAATTAGGTGAAAGAAAGCCACGACTTGTATGACATTGAAACCGAAAAAATTAAAGGTTGTCACTAAAATTTGGGCTTGATAAACTGTGAAATTATATTATAGATTCTCTTTATTTCATAATTGGAAGTGAAAATTGAGAATTCCTTTAGCTGGATGAGAATCCGACGAAACGTGAATAACAAAGGGTATTGTTCTGGTTTGCAAAATGAATATAAAAATGGTATATGTGGCAGCATGTGTGTGAGTACCCATATGTGTGTATGAGTATGTATATAAAAATATGTATATCGATTGTATGTATGTATATAAAAGATGCATGTGTGTATACTACTCGTGTGTATTGCCGTCTGTGTGTGTTAGTATAGCCGAGTGTGTGAGGTGTTTGGAATGGATGAAGTATGCTGGCAGTGTGAGCAATGTGTGGGAGAGCTACTGTGTGCATGCTAGTAGTACAATGGGGGTGCTATGTGTGCGTGTAGGTGTGTGTATGTGCGGGTGTGTGTGTGCTGAATTGTGTGCACAGGTGTGAACTAGTGCATGTGTAACGTGAATGTTGGTAATGTGAGGGTGTGTTAACAGTGTAGGTGTGTGCTAGTAGTATTTGTGGGAGAGCTAGGTAATGTGGCTATGAATATCAAATCTTAGTGAGTGGGGTTGAGGACGTGATCCAATTTCATTTGAAGCTCTTTTAAATAAAAAAGGTATTATATATATGCGTATATATAATTTTAGGACTAGTTGATTGTTATGGGTCTTATCTGTAAGTAACAAGTGATAATTTATTTATGGTATTAATAATAGGTCTTGATGGAGGACTAGTTAAATGTTAAATTGATCGAAATATATTATTCCCAATTCGCTTTTATCCTTTCGTCATTCTATAATAATTCCTTTGTGTTAATATTGATGGTGTGAATACGGTCCTTATCAGCACCAAACGATAACTCAATCGTTATAATTGTAAAGCCTTCTTTTGCGTTATGTTCGATTGCGTGAGTATTTGGATTATTGGCTTCCTACGATCAAGGCTAAGGAAAGCATATGAAAATACTAAGGTATCTAGTCGAATGGGAGGTTATGATACCTTAGCGTGGCCTATACTTATTCAATATTGATTACCGTGTCATGATAATAATGGGGTATGTTTATTATGGAGGTATACTTATAGCCATGTGACTATTATAGGAGATGATATCATGGGTATCATTTGACGATGAGTATCACGGATGGTATAGGTATATTACGGGTACAGCCTCTGTGAGGACTATAGGGATGAGGATATAATGGATAATTTCGTTATACTTACCCAACTGTTGGGGGCGTAAATATGCGGCCTTTGGTTTAAGGTGGCAGAATAAGGTCCAAGGAGATCCATTGTTATATTTTATCATTGTTAATACCTCTTAAATTTGGAATTCGATAGAATCTATGAGTTATATCCAGTAGAATCCATGTGTCAAATTTTACAATAGTCGGATTCAGTTGAATCCATGTTATTTATTATTATTCGATTTTTAGGTCGTTCACGCTGATATTCGAATCAGGAGATCTCTTTATTTCTTACGAGGTCGGATTCTAAGGGATGTTTGTCTCTTATTAGTAAAATCTTATGATCCTTGTTACAGCAAGGTTTGGAGTGACTTGCCTTTCTTATACATTTGAGTCATAGATACGATAAAATACAAATTCTTAGATATATTTATCTGTTGGATATTGTATCATTGTTTATGACTCTTGGCATACATTATATATTATATATCTGAGATATTTATTATTATTTTCTATTTATTTTTAAATTTGTTATTATTTATTGGTTATTTGGCTCACTATTGTATTTTATTGACTCCAAATTTAGTTGATTTCATAGTGTGGGTTAATGGATCCTACTTTTACTACAAAATCTCAAGATAGAGAAGATATTACTCGTGAGGAGAAGCTGTAGAGTTAATTTCATTGATCAAGATTTTCTTTGGATATGTTATTTGGATTGCATTCACAGGATAATATTATTATAGACATTCATTATCTCAAAGGAATTTATTATGAGAAATATAATTATTATATTAAATTTAATAATATATTTATAAGTATGATTGAAATTTTGAGTTTTCTTATGGTCGATTTGAAGTAGGTCAAGTGACTTAGGTTTGAGTCGTCACAAAAATATACTTCATGAATGCTTACCAAAGGAACACAATGACATCTAGATGAACTCTTCTCTTTTTAATCTACCAAACACTAAGTAATTCTATAAAATGTTAAGACTTGTAATTTGAATGAGATAAAATAAGAGAATATTCTTTTATAGCAAAAAATAATCTGTAAAACAAAATATTTTTGGATAAAAAAAAGCAGTCAAATAGTTAAAGAATTTCAATTGAACTATTATAAAGTAGATTCTAATTGTTATGACTATGCAATAGCAAATATATACTAAGTATGATTTCATTTGGAAGAGACATTCAAATAACATTCAAGATTGATTATTTGAATTTTTACTCTAATACACTTGAAACCTGAATACAACATCAAAATATGAGGGGCTAATATTGAGTGTCACTTAAATAAAGATGACCAAACTGATTGATATAAGGAGTTAATAAATAATAAATTCTAAAAGAGATATAGATTGGTCAAGTTGTTAAGTCTAAATCTATATAATAAAAGTCAAGCCTTAATCAGATTGGCAGTTGAACTAGTGGCTAAACTTCTAAATGATTGAACAACCTAGCAGTTGAATGACTGAATGTTTGAGTGGCTGAATAGAAACAGAAAAGATAGACTAAAAGATTTGAATGGTTAGATATCCAAAGAATAAATTAAATGGTTAATCAAACTAGACTATTAATCATTTGGAATGGTTGAATGAACTGAGAGATTAACAAACTGAGAAGTTTAGTTAAGCAATAGTCAATGTACCTTGTAATTAAAAATAAAAATTAGACTAATTATTTTTAAAAAGTCACATAGTTAAAGTATATCAAATGATTAAACTATTTAATTTTTATTTAGTATAACTATTCATATCATGATCAATTATTTCTAATAAAAAATTATCATTAATTGAAAATACAATTATAAACACGCTCACTTCCCCTAAAAATGGGGAGAATAATCTAGATAACAAGTATAAAGTTTTAATATAATATCTCAAATATTTTTAATTTAATTTTATCCTTTTCAGTTATGATAATTATTTTTAGATATAAAGTTTCGTAATTCGGCCTTAAAATATAAGTTTGAGGTATATATAGACCATTGAATTGGGTTTAGTTATTTGGACCTAATAAATTTAGAATATTTGAATCGATGGATTGGATTTAGATATTTGGGCTACTAATTAAAATTCAGAGATTAAACAGAAAATTTAATTAATTTTGAACCATACTAATTAAATAAATATTTATTTGGTGAACTTTAATTTATTAGTATTCATTGTTTAAAAATATAATTAATTTTAAAAAATTAAAATATTAGAAATTTAAATCAAAATTTTAAATATTATTGTAGTAATAGTTAGATAACTAATTAAATAATTAATAATTTAATGAGTAATAAATTAATATACAAATATATGTATTAAAATATGTTTATAACAATATATATAATATAATAATAAAACAAATAATAATTATATATATATATATATATATATATATATATATATATGTGCGTGTGTAATATAATAATAATAATAATAATAATAATAATAATAATAATAATAATAATAATAATAGCAAGGAAACAAAGGAGGAAGAAAAAAGAAAAAGAAAGAATGAAAAGATGGAAAGGAGGGGAGAAAAGGGGAAACAGGTGCGAGGGTTACGGCGAGGGGGAATGAAGGAATCAGCGCTGAAAATAGAAATCGGTAACCAGAGTTAAATTACTCTCCATTATTTAAGTAAAACAATGGGTGAACTGAGAAGGGAAAAATGCGAGCCAAAGAAGGAAGCCACGCACGATCCGAAGTAGAGCAAAGCCGCCGCTACCATCGTCAATCGGTGCTGGAGGGAATGTTACTGTGACCGTTCGAAGCCGTTATCCGCCTGTAATCAAAGTCGTCGTTGTGAGTTGGGCCGAAACCAACACCACCGCCACCGCCACTAAACTCTAGATGTGCTACAGTTTCAGGCAAGTTGATCTGAGATTTATTTATAAATCATTCGTGACTTCCTTCTCCATCATTATGTCAATTTTCTAATTGTATATCACGATTTTGGATGAAATTGTAGTATATGGGTAAATTTTGGAGGAACAATGCTCTGTTTGTGGTCTCCTGGTTTCAATACAGTGAACCGAAGGGTTACGTGAATTTGGGGTTTGACAGATGATAAATTTGTACTATATAATTTATTAATTTACATGTTGAGTAATGAGAGTTGAATTTTCATAAATTCGTGGGAATCGAAATTTGGATGAGGAAATAGAGCATATTGCTCTATTGTGACACTGTGCCATTTCGGTGATGGAACTGGTGAGAATTTGAGTGGCAACTCAGGTGTGTGCGCATGGGTGAATGAAGTTATATGCTCACAGTATATATTCATATACATATTTATGCTGTGTATATATATACATAGATGTATGGCAGTGTGCTGGTGTGGGTATGTGAGTGTGCGCATTGTGTGTGGTGGGTGTGAGTGCACTGCAGTATGTGGCAGTGTATGTGTTATTATATATGTGGTAGTGTTTGTTTGTGTTGATATATGTATGGATATATACATCAATATATATATAGTTAGAATGCTTATATATTTGTATAAATATATATGTATATATATATATAAATGAGCTGGTTGTGTATGTTTATGTTGTGTGCATGGGTAAATTTGGCAAGTTAATTTATAAAATGTGGTTAAAGTTATTATATAGTTTCATTGAAAATTGCTAGACGAATTTGGAATGAGTGAATCAGATTTGTGTTAATAAGCTTGTACAGGTGATAATTAAGATATGATTCTAGTGGTAAGATCTGTATATCGAAATAAAAAGGGAGATTAGATAAATGTTTAAATTAGTCAAAATATATATTTTTCAGTTCTCTTTTGTTCTTTCATCATTCCGTGATAAATTTATTTGTGTTAATCTTGATGATATAAGTACGATCATTGCCAACGCTGAATAATATTTCTATCGATATATTTATAAAGCCTCTTTTGCGTTATATTTGATTGCGTGAGTTTTTGAATTATTGGCTTTCTATGGTCAAAGTTAAGGAGAGCGTATGAAAACACTAAGATATTTAGTCTAATGGGAGGTTACGACACCTTAACGTGGTCTATACTTTTCCGATACTGATTTTCGTATCATGGTGATAATAAAGTGTATATTGTTTATTGTGGAGGGATACTTATAGCCATATAACCATCGTAGGAGATAACATCAGGGATAGCATTGGGTAAGAGGTATCACGAATAGTATGGACATGCTATGAGTACAACTTCTAGGATTATTATAGGGGTAGCGAGGATACAATGGATAACCTCGTTACATTTACCCAACTATTGGGGATGTAAATACGCAGCCTTTAGTTCATGGTGATAGAATAAGGTCCAAGGAGATTCATTGTGATATTTTGTCATTGTAATGCCTCCAATTTGGGATTCAGTAGAAACTATGAGTTATATTCGGTAGAATCCATGTGTCAGATTTTACGATATTTAAATTTAGTGAAATCCATATTATTTATTGTTATTTGATATTTAAGTCGTTCACGCTAATATTCGGACTATGAGATTCCTTTATTTCTTGTAAGGTCAGATTTTGAGAGTTCTTCACTTCTTATTGGTAAAATTTTATGATCTTTGTCACATTAGGGTTTGGAGTGACATACCTTTCCTATGCATTAGAATCTTAAATGTGATGAAATACAAATTCTTGAATATATTTATCTGTTGGATAATATATTATTGTTTATGACACTTGG
The DNA here is from genome assembly GCA_033239525.1 of Nepenthes gracilis. NCBI lineage: Eukaryota > Viridiplantae > Streptophyta > Magnoliopsida > Caryophyllales > Nepenthaceae > Nepenthes > Nepenthes gracilis. The sequence continues at coordinate 8,066,098 of BSYO01000029.1, forward strand.
CATACATTATATATTGTATATCTGTGACATTTATTATCATTTCCTATTTATTTTCGAATTTGTTATCACTTGTTGGATATTTGATTCACTTTTGCTATGTTTTTCATTCTTCTAAAGTACTAAGTTTAGATGATGGTGACTCTAGAGTCGGATAAAGAATTGTGGCGAAAGAAATTGAGGCCCACCAGGAGAGAGTGTTGATTTTATACTCTAAAGATACATTTTGATGTTTTGCTTTATTCTGTTGGGATTTGTGGGACTATGTATTCTTCTCCAAATTTATCGGTTGTATGAGGATGCGTTAGATTATTGTATTTGTATTTTTATCAGTTATGGATATGCTATATATTGATTTGAGACTTAAATTTTTTCTATATGATCATATTTGAGTATTAATTGTGAAATTTGAGTTAGAGTCGTTACAACTTTATGGTATTAGAGAATTAAGATTCTTTATAGACACTTACGAAATTTTGGAGCTGATAATATATGAGGATATTAGATGATTTAGTGATATTTGAGCATTTTTATTTATTTTTAATAAATCAAGTCTGGGTGAAAAATAGTATATAGTTTGGAGGACTTTCAAGGTTTGGCACTTTGAAATTTGGATTCACTAAATAGTTTTGGAACTTAACATATTAGTGATTGTTTTTGGTCGAGGAAAATTTTATAGTGTTTCCTTGAGGACTTGGAAGATTGTTAGGGATTTTGAGTCGTGAAAGGTATCATATATTTTGGGTTTAGGGTCTAAAATATTTTGGAACCAAAAGGAAATAGGTAGACCAGAGTATTAGTATATGTTAGGTTCTAAATTTTCTTATTTTACAGATTGTCAAAACAACAACATACGAGTGTAGGAGACACCTGCAAAACTTATGATGGCATTCATATGGAGTAGCTCAGCTCATAGTGCAAGCTCTAACACCTTGACTTGCGGATCTTAAGCGGTGAATGAGCAAACTTCTATCGTTCAGCTATTCGGAAGAAGAGGACCACCAATGCCTATTACTATAGATTCCCGGATCGGATCATCACCTTTTTTAATGTATATGCGACAAAATTTAGCGGGTTTCTCGTAACCTAGGGCTATGCATCGTGCATTGTCATATGCCAAAGAAGAAGATGCCAACTTCATTCAATCAACAATAATCGCAGAGTCAAGTAGAACTTTCACCATTCTCAATCAAGATGGTTTTGAGCTCGATTGTTGACGTGTTACACATCCGTCATGTATTTTTGGATGATCCAAAGTTTTTTCATCTACAACGGAGTGGGATGAATTATCAATTAGAGACGTTATTATCAACTCGAAGATTTTCAAATGCGTTATGACCATATTGCTAGTACAAACACCGTATAGAAGATCTTGTTTGATTTTCAAAGACCTTATGGGATGGCATTTGCGGAACTTAAGGAGTTAAAGTAGCAATCAAAATGGCGATCGTGTTTGATTCTCATCAAGCCAAATCATTTACCATAAAAGAATTTAGGGACTATAATCAAGGGAAAAAAAAAATACCAAGCCAAAAGTTTCCTTTTCCTTATGACACTCGCTATTAGAACCGTTGCTCTTTTGTCACTTTAATCACCTATCCATAGCAATTTTTGGAGTCTATGACGGAACGAGTCATAGTCTACCATATGACCTTCATAAATAATCACACACACACATGCCCTGAAAATCACTACGGCCCAAAGAACACATAATTGGGTGGACTTAAACCCCTTTTTACTTCTTTGCTTTTTTTTTCCCCGTGTGCACAAGATCAAATGGCTAGACTACTTAAGTCGGCCTCAACTCGGACGGCCAAGGTTCTTGGTCGGCCTTAACTAGATCAATCGCCTCTTAACCAACCATGGATCTAGGTCGATTGACTAGATACATATGAGATGCCACTAAGAGCCAAAATTACTCAAGCCATAAAATTTTAGCAGAAGCATATAATTTTCCTCTTTATTTATACACTAGAAGCCATAATACAAGGTCTCCAAAATGACCGAAAATACATAAAGTTGATCAAGACTACGACATGAATCCAAATCCGTCCTCATGCCTAGCCAGACCGCCCAACTCTAATATTTCTCCTCTGGCGTACACTCTTGGTTATCTGAGGGTAAGTGAAAAAGGACTTTTTATCCTAAAGTGTACAATCAAGTTTCAACCTCGATAAAAATAGCGGAAGCAGTAAAAATTAAATATTCAATACAGGTAAAAAATATTTATTTCTAGATGTCAATAAAACTAACAAGTATGCAAAATATAAACGAGTATAACAATAATAAAAAGGCACAATTTTTTGTGACGAAGAAAAAACTCGATACCCACGGTAATCGAGAAAAACCCTCCAGGCTTCAATGGCCAGGGAAGCAATGCACTATAAAAATCAACTTACAGACCGGGTAGTAACGACGCGCTAACCTAGCCGACTTACTCTCTTCTCGTAATCCTTACCAAGGAACTCCTTGGATTTTCTCACGGTAACGGAACCGGATACCGTCCGATCTTCACATCAATCTTCCCTCTTTAGCCACTTGAATTGCTGAACACGATTGGGTCTCCTTCTTCAACATACCGACGTCTCCAACAAAGGTAGAAGGATGTAAGTGTCTGAATGACAAAGAGAAAATATAGAGAAAACTTATTATAACATGAAGCACAAGGTTGTAGCTTTTAGTTTTCTCAAAAGAAGCAAGATCAATGGAGTATGAACAAGATTCTTCTCAAGTGGGGCACGAAATTGATCTGCCAAGAGTCCTAGGGTTTCAAAATTATAAGCCAAGTATTTATAGATGGGGCAAAAATCGCATTTAAAAAGATGCCCGTTGCCGTGGCACTCGAGCGCGGAGTCGGCGCGCAGCAAGCGGTCCCTTTCTGGATTTTGCTCTCAAGCGCATATTGAGCGCAAGGTTTCGGGTTTTTGGGGTCGAGTGGGTAGAGAGCGCACGGAGAGCGTGGGGTTTCGGGATTTTGGCTCGAGTGGCTAGAGAGCACACGACAGGCGCGATATCCATGGAAGTCGAAATAGACAGCAACGGATGTATGTTGATGCAGCACTTTGATAATTCATAATCCGACAACGATGTAATTATATATATTGTCACGGAATGTGCCAATTATAAAAATAGCCCTAACAATGAGAAAACAGTAAAGAGTGAGCGACAACTCAGCAATGTACCAATGCAGAAAACATGCGTATAAAACTTCAAAACAAAATCTAAAGAACTAGAACATGAACACCAGCATGCAAGAGTATAAAACATGAATTCAATACATTTTCATGGAAACCGGTTTACTTTGTGTTTGAAAGTCTTTTTCTTTATTCTTAGTCATCTTTCCTTCAAAATCATGCGAAAAACTCATTCATCTTTAGGAATTGAACGGGAGCGGACAACATCAAGGAAGGTTGTGTATCTCCCTACAATCTAAGGCCGTGCCCTCTTATTTTACTTCTAGAGAAGGGCGGTAATACCTTTAACCCATCATATGGGGCCGTAGTCCAAAAATGCCACCAAACGTTTTCCCATGGCCCAGGGACAGTCCTCGAGTGTCACTCCAATATCCTTCACCCAGTTTTAACAGCAAATCTAACGGAGATTCTAATCAGATCCTTATCATACGATGGCCATCTACCAAATGTTAAAAGCCGAATAATAGAGAGTTCCATTTGCTCATATATACATGTTTTCCATGGTCATATAGTTTTCATCTTAACTTTTAACAAATAAATTTTTCCAATTAAATGGGCTGATACTTTCCAAACATTCCAAATAAACATGCTGGTTAACTTTATTCATATATTGGAACTTAAACTTTGCCATTTACTGAAATATCGGTATCCAATGCAATGAGGAAATTTAAACACGATCAAGTTCTTTAAAAAGGGTAAATAATCAAAGTTATTTAAACATGCAATAACCGGGCTTCTTTTAAACATACAGTAATCGGACTTTTTAAAACATGCAAATGTTGGACTTCTTTAGTCATGCAATTATTGGACTTCTTTAGACATGCAACTAACCGGACTTCTTTTATATGCAAATAACTGAAGTTCTGCCGTAATACAAATGATCGAAATTCTTCAATGATACATTCATAAATAATAACATGTAGAAAATAATTACCTTATCATGCTATATATAGATATATAGCAGAGAGAGAGCATGAAAACAATATTACTTAACAGACTCTAAATATGAATTTATCAAAAACGCAGGGTACACATGCCTTAGCCTCTCCTACAAATTCCTTACTTAATTTTGACGTTGTGTTTTCTTCCTTTTTTTCTTCTCCTGTGTTTCCTTTGCCTTTTTTATTTCCTTCGTGCCTCTTTTTTCCCCGCTTCTAAACTTTTCCTCCTAAACTACCAAACTCAGTATTTATAGATAAGGGGGCAGGTGAAAGTAAGTGGGAGCAGGTTAACTACTTCATACCTCTTTTCTTATTCCATTTTCTCCCTTCTAGAAGGTCAGTGGAGTAGGTGGGAATAGGTCACCTATTTCAATTAAACTCTAATTAAAACCGCCAACAAGCCAATTCGATCAACTCTTACAATCGATCAACGATTTATGCCTACCATTAATCTACTCCGGTTATCTAACAATTTTCGGTCACTATCTCTTGTTCTTATTTCTTGAGTCCCCGGTTTCTATGGGTCCTCACATTTGACTATTTATTTTGGTCACTTCTCCAAAATTACTTGAGTTCCGGTTAACTATTTTGGTCCAGTCAGATTCTTTTATTCCGGACAGCATTTCATTCTAGTTGCCTAACTTCTTTGAAAATCCTCTCCGAAAATTGACCCCAACCTCTCCGGAAAGCACCTTAATCCACCCCGAAAATCCTCTCTGGAAAACTACTCAAACCTCTCTAGAAAATCCTCTACAAAAAACACCTCAATCCACTCCGAAAATCCTATATGGAAAACACTTCAATCCACTCCGAAAATCCTTCTGGAAAACACCTCAATCCATTCTGAAAATCCGCTCTGAAAAATATCTCCGAAAATTTGCTCTATCCTCTCTGGGAATTATCTCATTAAAATTCGGTTATCTCAATCCTATTAAAAATCTTATTTCGAAAAACGTTTCAGGATTTTCTTGATCACTTCTCAAAATTACTTATTAATTCTTCAACATGTCTTAGCATTTCATTCTTTGCCTAACTTCTTTGCCAATCCTCTCGACCGTGCCCAACCTCTCCGGAAAGCACCTTAACCCCCGAAAATCATTCCCATACCCTTCCTAGCCGATCAAATATGGTACTAACCAGATTCTTAATTATAGTCTGCCGGTCAAGAGGGTGTTAACTGGGCATTTTTTTCAAAATGCCTACCGGCATTAGCAACCCGTCATTTTTCCTTAAAACACATACCGGTCATTGCCTCAAAGTGCATACCGGTCATTTTGCCTCAAAATACATACCGGTCATTTTACGCCATTTCGTCAATTTGCTTTATTCCGGTAAAATACACCAAACTGTCCAAAATATACCATTCCGTCTCAAATGCTCCATTCCGGCCAAATGCACCATACAGGGCAAATTATGCATTCTGACCAAATGCACCATTCCGCCTAAAATGCACCATTCCGGCATCATGCAATATTCCGGGTATTTTCACCAGCCAACCATTTTTCCATACCAGGCAAAAATCTTAATCAGCCGATCAATGTGTTGGCCGGTCACTTTCACCTTCAATCGGTCAACAATTCCTTGACGGTGAACATTTAATTCTACCGGTTCACTATTAATTCTTTTGGCCTACTATTCTTATCCTTAGCAAATAATTTCTTGGCCATGATAACTTCTTAATATTTCTCCCATAAATTTATTAAACCAAATCTTAAATATATAACATTAATTACTATATTTAAAAATTGAGACATTACAGAGTCCAACCTCAGCCATGTTCTTTTTGTGTCTTTGGTTGGAACCAGATTCTTATACTCTTTCTCGTCTTGAACTAGTTCATCAAGAGGTTGCCTAAAATTATTGTTCTGATCATTTAATTAGATAAATTTATTTAACCGCAATTTCACTTCTTTTCAATTTGATAAATTGTGCTATTCAATATTTTGATACATTTATCTGTATTGTTTAAATTTATTTCTCGATAAATATGACCTCTACGAGTTCAAGTGCAGTCATAAGAACTCTTTCTATTTCTTGAGTTTGGCCAAACTTTCACCAATTATACTCCCTCGTATTCTGTGGTGGAGAAATTAAAATAATAATAATAAAACTGAACTTGGTATTCCTTGGTCCACTTTTTTCACTTGCCCTCATCATTGTAGCCCCAGATATTTTCCTCTGATGAGCATTATATTAATTTTAACTTTTCTATTATTATGGTTATATATGTGCTATTAAACTTATTATCATTATTAGCTGTTGCTCATGCTTCATGTACTATGCTAAAAATTTTAAAACTTTGACATTCTTCTTTCAATATTATTTAACCTTCCATTATACTTATTATAGCATCTATCTATGGTTCTTGGTGTGACCTGTTATTCAATTTCAAATACATTATCTCAATTTTCTTGTTTAAATTTGTTCATTTGGATATTATGATGAATTTCTTCCAACATCACTAATTTGTCCATTAACACTTATAACTATAATGATTAACTTTTACCCTGTGAAAATATAGAATTAACATAACTTTTTCACAAAAAATAATAATAAAATAAAGGAGAATAAGTAACAACTAATATCAAGTGTTTACTAACAATGACTTGAAAATAAATAGTAAGAAATCTGATATAATGAGGATTTAATTAGGATCAATTAGCCCAAACTATTAACGTTGGACAGTAATATTTTAGAGAATAATTGAAGCAAAATGTAAATATTATACATATAGAATTTATTTTAGTGTGGGTTTAAACTACATTAAGAAGGTTGATTGATTGTAGGAAAGATATTAGAATTAGATTATCATTCTATAAGATTTAAAGAAATATACCTTTGATGAATTTAAGGCATGAGAGTTGTTTATTGAAAAATGACGTTCTAAAATATTTATAAGGCATGAGAGGTGTTTTTAAATAGTTATAGTTGACAAATTAATGAGGACGACTCATATAGAAAAGTTGAGTAAATATGTGGGCATATCGCAACTTTGGTTTGAAGACCAATATTAGTAATTAGAACCAAATATTCATTAATTGGCTCCCATTGAATATTATATCGAAATAATGATACAGTTGTAATTTTAGTATATTTGATGAGTGTTCAATTTTAGTATTAAAGTGTTATTAGTGTAAAAGAAATGGTTATACGTAAGATGACAAAGATATTGGTCGACTGTAAGATTGTTATAGATTAAAAGATTTATCGACTTGATTTAGATTGGAGGTGTCCTATGAAAATTGTCACGATGATACTGATGTCTAGAGTATCAAATGTTGAAAATTATGCATCTATTATTTGAAAGAATTAAAGGTTTAACAAATAAAATCATTTCGATAAAAGTAAATTAATAGCAAATGCACTCAAGGACAGTATTAAAATTTTCTAGGATGAGAATCCTTTGATGGGGTAGATTGTAATATCTTGAATATTTTTAATTTAATTTTATCTTTTTCAGTTATGATAATTATTTGTTGATACAAAGTTTTGTAATTCGGGCTGAAAATATAAGCATAAAGTATATAAACCGTTGATATTGAGTTTAGATATTTGAGTTTAATAAATTTAGAGTATTTGGATCGATAGATTGGGTTTAAATATTTGGGCTACTAGTTAAAGTTTAGAGATTAAATAGAAAATCTAGTTAATTTTGAACCAAACTAATTAAATAAATATTTATTTGGTGAACTTTAATTTAGTAGTATTCGTTGACTAAAAATATAATTAATTTTAAAAAATTAAAATATTAAAAATGTAGATCAAAATTTTAAATATTATTACAGTAGTACTTAGATAACTAATTAAATAATTAATAATTTAATGAGTAATAAATTAATATATAAATATATGTGTTAAAATATGTTTATAATAATGTATATAATAATAATAATAATAATAATAATAATAATAATAATAATAATAATAATAATAATAATAATAATAATAATAAGGAAATGAAGAAGGAAGAAAGAAAAGAAAAAGAAAGATGAAGAAGAAAGGAGAGGGGAGAAAAGGAGAAACAGGCACGATGGTTGCGGCAAGGGGGAAGAAGGAATCAGTGCTGAAAATAAAAATCGATAACTCTAGTACAAATTACTCTCCATTATTTAAGTGAAACAATGGGTGAACTAAGAAAGGAAAACACGAGCCAAAAAAGGAAGCCACACATGATTCGAAGTAGAGCAAAGCCGCCGCTATCGTCGTCAAGTGGTGCCAAAGGAAGTATTGTCATGACCGTTCGAAGCCATCACCGGCTCTCTAATCAATGTCACCATTGTGAGTCGGGCCGGCCAAAGATCGGGGGAAGCCGCTATTGCTAAACCTAGCCTTCACGCCCAGGGGGTTGCGTTCTCGGTGATGATATTTTGATATAGGCGACAAGCACAAAGGTCGGGGCAGCTTTTTGTAAGTCAGGGGTCTCTACTTTGCTAATATCACAGGTCGAAAATAAAAATTCCTTCTTTTGATTACAAATTTAACCAAAAATAAATATTTTATAAAAGTTATTATTTTCACATATGTGGAAATAACAATTACTACATATTATTATTATTATTATTACTATTACTATTACCATTATTATTATTATTATCATTATTATTATTATCACGGGTCCTTTGTCGGCTTCCCTTCTTTCCTCTCCTTTCATTTTCACCTAATTCCTCATACTATTCTACAAATCAAATAATGAAATACTAATTTCTATATTATTCTATTTCAACAATCAAAATGAGAATAACAATTTAATTCCAATCCGTCCAATTGGCGCCTTTAGAGGAAGACATCGGCGTCGATTCTTTTCGGAATAACTATTCTATTCCTACCTTATTCTACTTTGCTTTTGTTTTTTAATAACCAAACATACTTTTGTGAATAAGACTTGGTATGTACTTGGCGCATTTCAGCTAAGTTGATTTGAGATTTATTTATAAATCATTTATAACTTCCTTCTCCATCATTATGTCAATTTTCTAATTGTATATCAAGATTTTAGACGAAATTGTAGTATATGGATAAATTTTGGAGGAACAATGCTTTGTTTGTGGTCTCCTAATTTCAGTACAATGAATCGAAGGGTTACGTGAATCTAGGGTTTGACAGATGATTAATTTGTGCTATACAATTTATTAATTTATATGTTGAATAATGAGAATTGAATTTTCATAAATCTATGGGAATTGGAATTTGGATGAGAGTGCCACTGTGCGATTTCAGTGATGGAACTGGTGAGAATTTGAGTTGGAACTCAAGTGTGTGTGCGTGGGTGAATGAAGTTATATGCTGACAGTATATATTCCTATGTATATTTATGCTGTGTATATATATACATAGATGTATGGCAGTGTGCCGATGTGGGTATGTGCGTGTGCACACTATGCGTGGTGGATGTGAGTGTACTGCAGTGTGTGTGTAAGTATATATGTGGGAGTGTTTGTTTGTGTTGACATATATATATATATATATATATATATATATATATATATATATATATATATATATATGAGCTGGTAGTATACGTTTATGTTGTTTGCATAGGTAAGTTTGACAAGTTGATTTATAAAACGTGTTTAAAGTTATATAGTTTCATTAGAAATTGCTAGACAAATTTAGAATGAGTGAATCAGATTTGGTAATATTAGGCTTGTACGCAAGTGATAGTCAAAATATGGTTCTAGTAGTAGGATTTGTATATCAAAATAGAATGAAAGATTAGATAAACGTTTAAATTGGTCAAAATATATATTTTTTGATTTTCTTTTGTTCTTTTATCATTTCGTGATAAATTCCTTTATATTAATCTTGATGGTGTGAATACGATCATTGTCAGCATCAAATGACATTTCTATCGTTATACTTGTAAAGCTTTTTTTTGCATTATATTCAATTGCGTGAGTATTTAGATTATTGGCTTCCTACGGTCAAGGTTAAGGAGAGCATATGAAAATATTAAAGTATCTAGTCGAATGAAATGTTATGTCACCTTAGCGTGATCGATACTTATCAAATACTGATTTTCATATCATTATGATAATGAGGTATATTGTTTATTATGGAGGGATACTTATAGTCATGTGATTATCATAGGAGATGATATTAGGGGTATCATTGGACGAGGGGTATCATGAATGGTATGAGCATGTTACAAGTACGGCCTCTGGAAGGACTGTAGGGGTAGGGAGGATATCATGGATAGCCCCGTTGTACTTACCCGGCTGTTGGGGGTATAAATATGCGGCCTTTGGTTTACGATGACAGAATAAGGTTTAAGGAGATTTATCGTTACATTTTGTCATCGTAATACCTCCAGTTTGGGATTCGGTAGAATTTACAAGTTGTATTCGATAGAATTTATGTGTCTAATTTTACGATATTCGAATTTAGTAGAATCCATATTATTTGTTATTATTTGATATCCTGGTTGTTCACATTGATATTCGGACCAGGAGATCCCTTTGTTTCTTGTAAGGTCGAATTCTAAGGATTTTTCACTTCTTATTAGTGAAATCTTATAATATTTGTCACATTAGGGTTTAGAGTGACCTATCTTTCTTATACATTTGAATATTATATGTGATGAATACAAATTCGTAAATATATTTATCTGTTGTATAATGTATTATTGTTAATGACACTTGGCATACATTATATATTGTTTATCTTTGACATTTATTATCATTCCCTGTTTATTTTTGGATTTGTTATCATTTGTTGGGTATTTGGCTCACTCTTACTATTTTTTTTCTTTCTTCCAGAGTAATAGGTTTAAATGATAATGACTCTAAAGTTCGATAAAGAATTGTGGCAAGAGAGAGAGTATTGATTTTATACTCTAGATATATATTTTAATATTTTACTTTATTTTGTTGGGATTTGTGGGACTATGTATTCTTCTCCAGATTTATCGTTGGTTTGAGGATATGTTAAATTATTATATTTATATTTTTATTAGTTGTGGATGTGTTATATATTAATTTGAGATCTAAATTTTTTCTATATGATCAGATTTGGGCATTAGTTATGAAATTTGGGTCAGGGTCATCACACTTAAGCCTCTCATCACTTGATTATGTACTAATTACGGAACTTATTCTTTTATCTTTCACTTTCTAACATTCATATATTCCTTTACATTTTTTTTTTAAGAAAAACTTATTATCTTAAGTATTAGAGTATATATCGAAAAGTAAATCTTATATCCTTTGAAATCTTATTTGACATTATGATATAAAGTATCTGAATAAAAAAGTTTGATAGATTATCTTGACTTCATTCAAATTACTATTTAAATTTAAAATATGTATCAAATTTTATTGTGAAAACTTACTAATGTGTCACTACATTAATATGACCTCTTGAAAAATCCCACCAATATGACTTGGCAATTTGATCAAGTACAGATGGGCCACGAACAATTCCAAGTTATGTTGTCTCCCTTGGAGATTCCAAGTCATCTCCCCAAAGAGTCTCATGTTGAGTTACTCCATGTATGATTTTTCTGTCATCTAAATATTAGGGTACAAATATAAAATGTTGAGCATCTTCCTAGATAACCCTATTCGCTGTATGTATTTTAGACGAATTATTGCACACACTAGGAGAGTTATGTTATTCTGGTGTTATCATCGATTATTAATTTGTGTCATTTTCTAAATGTATGCCAATTTGGTTGGTTGTCTATTTGTAAATATTATATCTGTGAACAAATAACTAGTATTGTAAAGTGACCTAGCATTTTCAATGGATTGTATATACTTATTTATTTCGAACTTGAAGTTATGGTTTTTTGTCTTATGTGCAAACGCTACAAAAAAAACCATATAGTTGCTAAAACAATTTGGAAATTTAACTAAACATTGATTTTACAGGTAAATTGATATTCAATATGCAATCATTTGTAACTTATCCATTTAGAGCATCATCAAATCAAGCCAATAGCAATGAGGAAAGTTCAAAAACCATTTTATCTAACTTGCTTCAAAACCAACTTTCATGGTTTTGGAGTCTAGGAAGTTATCACAAAATGGGAGAATTTGCTCTCCTAAAAGAAGAATAAAATAGTGTGAATATATGAAAGACACCAAAAGAAGAAAGAATGTGCTTATTTGAACCTAGGCCAAAGCCTACGTTGCATGTAATGTTCGAAATCATATAGGTGATTCATCTCGTTACAAGGCCAATACCATCATTTTGAAAATTATTTTGACCGTTGAAATATGTTACATGCAATTGGTCAAAATAATATTTTATAAAAATAGAAAACTAATAAGCCACCAACTCCAATCAAGAGATCAATCACCGTGATGGTGCTATCCAAGTTCAAGGTGCTATCCAAGAGTGATCTTTCTTGTTCCCTGAACAATAGAAACCTAGATGAGCAAATAATCCATGTGAGAAGTGTTCAAAATATAAACTCATATACAATAGAAATAGTTTTTTATTTACCTTGGTTTAGTCAAAATTAGGTTCTTGCTTATTTGTTTCATGTATTATTGAATATTTTGATCTCGGTGATAGAATATTGTATGAGATAGTCTCTCTTGATATCCATTGCATAATGTACAAAAATGAAATGAAGAGAAATTATTTTTAAAAATGTGAGATACGATTGCAAAATGGGAGATGAGGGCTTTGTAAATAACCCTTCAACTTGTGAGCTTTGTTTAGCCGGTGAGATCAACTATCACACAAGACATAAAGAATGACAATAATCTCATTTTATTTCAAAGGGTCCACCATGGGAACCCCTTTATTTCTAAAAATTTATAACATCTTCCACTTGTACATAGTGGGCACAACCCAATCATACATCTATCTTTACATTCTCAACCTCTTTCAAATTTACAAATAAGTTGTGTAACTATTGAGCACATCTATAAAAATATCAAGTATTATATCAAATCTTTTTCATAAATAGAAGTATAGTAATGATCCTAAAATGCCTCGTCATACCCTAAACTTATTTAAACACATCAGATCAATATTTTTAACCCCTTTGAGTTTAGAACTCAAAATTATACTTGATCTTCTACAATCTTATCGTGATTTATTTACAATTATGTCGCTAAATAGCGCCATAACCTGTTAACAATGAATCTAATCAAACAAATAGTCTTTCCTTTGTCCTCATGTCATTCAAAGTTAGCTCAATCGCTGTTCTTAGTAATGTCTCTTTAGACTGAAATACTCATAATCATAAGTATAATACCAAAGTGGCAAATATCAAATATTTAAGTTTATGACATAGTCAAAAGTTAACCAATGGAAAAAAATACATTCAATTAATCACTCATAAGACTCATATAGTGAGGAAGTAGTGATTCTTTCACTCACTTGCAAAATTGGTGAATAAACACATGTAATTTAAAATACATGCTGTGGTATGATTCTATTTAAAAAAGTATATGTCTCAACTTAAAATGCCATACAAATTTCAATCTAAACACTGGTCAAGTGCATAACTCGAGTTCTCATTTTGCCTACTACTTTTAGGTTCTAAAAAGAAAATCTTGCATCCAACTTACTACAAGTTACATGAATTAGAGGACATCTATGCATGGTCCATAGACATCATCTTAGCTCTTTCCAAGGTGACACCTTATTATTTATAATCTTGATCCATAAGTAGTGAGAGAAGTAATGTCTCATCTTTGCTCGCTAGTTAAGCGCCAATGGCAATCACTCGTGTGAGTAACCCGATTTAAGTTTGTTGACATACTTTTATACCATTAAGTGTGAAGATTTAATGAATAACTTTATAATTATTAAATAATATTTCAAAAAGATAATTTTATTATCAATTGAAAATAAATTATAAAATTGAACCTACGTAATCCTAAATTTCTCACGCTGCCATGAAAGCATCCTTGCTATAGGCTTAGTCATAAAGTCCACAACCATATGAGTCATAAAATATGTATTTCAAGATCACTTCTCGATGTACAATTATGTCTTGTAGGAGTGATATTGTGTATCTATATGTTTGATTCTTTCATGATACTTAGAATTCTTGGCTATAGGTAAGAGTTATCATACTATCATAATAAATTGCAATAAGATCTGAAATATCCTTGACAATTTTTATATGATAAGAAATCTCCTTAATTAAACTGCTTCTTGGGCTGCTACTTAAGAGGCGACGTACTCCGTTTTCATAATCAATAATGTTATACAAGATTGTTTCTTAGTACTCTAAGTGATATCACTAGAATTAAGTAAGAAAGTACATTCGAAAGTCACTTTTTACTCATCTAAGTCATTGCCCTAATTAGCATCACAATAAACTTTTAGCAGCAAACACAAACCCTGATAAAAGTATCTCAAAGACTCTCTTAACTATATTCCAATAAGTGAGTTAGAGGTTAGTCTAAAATCCATTGACCAAGCAAATTGCAGTATATATTAGACTAAGTATACATCATAGCATATATTAGGCTATCAATGGCATTAGTATAGGAAACATGAAACATTTTTTCAATGTCTTCAGAAACCTTTGGATACATATCTTGGCATAAGTTTTCACCTTTTACTATTGAAGTATCAATAGGCTTGCAATCAAATATTTGAAAGCATTTAAGAACCTTTTTAATATAGGCCTTTTGAGACATACCCATAAGTCTCTTAGATTAACCCTAAAGGTCTTCACTCCTAGAATTTGGTCAGCCTCACCCATGTACATTGTTTCAAAATAGAAATACAACCACATTTTAATGGAGGCTATTAACTTTTTGTCATTTATAGCCAATAATATATCATTAATATATAATGACAGAATTATAAAATTATTTTTAGATTGCTTGACATAGACAAAATGATTCCTTCAATTATCATAAACCCATTTGAGAGAACAGCTAGATGAAAACTAAGATACCATGTTGATATGATTGTTTTAGACCTTAAATAGACAATTTGAGCTTGCACATATTATGGTCTTATATTTTTCACCACAAGACTAATTGATTGATCCATATAGATCTGTGAGGTTTCAGATTTAAAAATATAGTAATTTGGAGTGATTAAGATAACATCATTAAGATTAGGTCTAAGTGCATGTGAAAAATTAATATTGGAAGGCTCGGTGCCGGAGGTGCATTTGGCAACATGGCCACTTCTGAGGCACGCTAACACGCAGAATGGCCGCTCCTAATGCACGCTTAAGCACACCCGGGGCACTTTTAGCATAACCTCATGCTCGTGGCTCACTCAATGAACGCTCGAGCGTGGGCTATACAGAAGCACCGGTGCTTGACCGACGCTCGAGCACCAGTCTATTATGAAAACATGTTAGGGTTTTTCACGCGTTATTTTCCAACGAACCAGAGAGAGGAGAGAGAGAGAGAATGAAGGAGAAGAGAGAGAAGGAGAAAATTAAGGTTCCTAAGTTCGATTTTGGCTTAGAGCTAATTAGAAAAGTTATAGATCGGGTTGAGGTAAGTGTACTCATACCCTTTTTTTCTCTCTTTGCACTTTTTATTTCATTCTTCTCAGGTATTCTCATTTCGATATCCGTTTAAGTTTATATTTTTCAAAGCCTATGACTTGAGTATATATATATTTCAATTTCATGTCCGATTGGTAAGATTTATACAGTTTTTCACTCCACGACACCCTAACCCATGCCCCCTTCGATTTTGCCTAATTTATTTGAGATTTATGCATGATTTAGACTTAAAAAATTTAAAACTCTAATTTTATGAACGTTGGTACTTTGATTATTTAGTAATTATTTATATATATTTTGTATATGTTATTAAACATGTTCCAAAAATATTATCGGACATGAATTGTAAGATTTATTCACATGTACGTTATTTATGTTATCTAGTATATACTTTGAAAATTATGTTATATGCATTTGTGAAGGAATTTATTATCTGAAAGCTCTAAAGTTATATTTGACTCATGGTAGTAAGAATGTTTAATTTTTTTCCATATTTTTTGTTGATTATGCATGTAATTTAAGTCATGTGGTAACTTAAACTCATCAAAATTATGTAATTATGAAAAGTATAAGAAGAAAATTCCATAATATGATTTGTTTGATGAATCATTCTCCCGGAGCTAGAACAAAATGTTATAAATGAGAATGATATTTTTCTAAGAATAAGAAATCATGAATTAGACCAATGATTTATATTTTATATGATAGTATCTCTTAACATACCTTTGGATATTACTATGGTAGACATGGTGGCATATAAGACCAGTCTCATATCTGGAGACATGGATATTACCATGGAGTGTTTGAATTATATGGGTTTGTACCTTATAATGTGTGGAAGTATATATATTTCTTTTCTCATTTGACCGCACCATTAACCGGTAAGGCCTATTGATGCCCTGGTCCGCAAAAATAATAAAATTATTTATACTTTAGAATCTAAAAAGATCAGAAATAAAATGAGAAAGATAAATGTATTGCAAAAAGGTATTTGTTCATATTTCATGTTTATGCATTCATATCTTGTTCTTATTCCCTTCCTTTACTTTATTTTACAAATATTACTTATTGTCATTGATTATCTTGTACCTTATTGAGTATTTGGCTTATTTCTTACTAATTTTTCTTCCTTCAAATGAGCATGCGCTTACACCTGATGAGATAGAGTAAATGACTAGAAGTCGGCTAGATAGGAAGACCTTAAAGGATACTTTTGATGACTTAGTTTTGTAATTTTGTGCCCTTATGGAGTATTTTGTATATTTTGATATGAGCATGCGCTTCCTTACTATTTTTTCTTCCTTCAAATGAGCATGTACTTATACCTGATGAGACAAAGTAAAGGACTAGAAGTCGGCTATGTAGGAAGACCTTAGAGGATACTTTTGAGGACTTAGTTTTATAATTTTGTGCCCTTATGGCGTATTTTGTATATTTTGATGTGGATGTATGTGTATGTTGATAATGTATACGTAGTTAGTTTCTGCTATATTTTGATAGATGTTTGTATTTTCGTAGATTTTTATGGTTTGTTCGAATATCTAGTGGCATCTTATCTAAGCTAACATTATAATCGGTGTTATGATGTTGGTTCCATGAAATTGTTGTGGCTAGTTGGATCTTGTGTTATGATTTGTGGATGTATATTTGTACTATATAGAAATTTTGTGCAGGTTTGTATTAATTTGATGACCGTTTTATAGTCAAAACTCTACCGAATTTCTGCTAGGAATGTGGTCCGTCATAGTTGGTATTAGAGGTAAGATGTTTCAAACTTGATCTGAATCTTATACGAAAGCCTTGGGTAGTATAGGCTAGATGGAATAAGTAGATATAGGCATAGGCTAGTTAAGTAAGATTGGATAGTTTTAGTTATCCTAATTGCTCTACTTAGACTGTTAGTTCCATTTAAATTACGTAGAATTGTAATTTCTTAACTATTGTCTAACTCATAATCTAATCCATTCCGTTCTTATTTTAAAATAGACGTCAGTAGCCAATAAGGCCACATAGACGAGGGACTACACGTGGAGGTGGCCAACCGCATGATAGAGAGGCCGAGTATCTAAATCTTTTGGTTCAAATGGCCGACATCATTGAGAACATGGGGTAGAGGAATCTTGCTCTGGTGCCTGTTCCAACTCTTATTCAAGCTCCCGGTAATCTTGGATCGTCTGCTTATGATCGATTCCTCCATGAGAGAATTCCTAAGTTCTTGGGTGAGCCAGACCCAATTAAAGTGGACACGAGATTTCAGACATTGACGAAAATGTTTGCTGTTATTCGTTGTCTAGAGAAGGATCGAGTATTGTTTGCATCTTATCAGTTAGAGGGTGAGGCCCATAATTGGTGAGAGATGAAGAAGAGGGCTTTGAGTATGCCGGAGAATGAAATTATCTTGCCTATATTTGAGGAAGTATTCATGGAGAAATATTTTTCGTCTAGCCTCTGTGAGGAGGAGGAAGAGTTTATTTGTCTAAGGTAAGGTTCCCGATCAGTTGCCAAGTATGATGTAAAGTTCACGGAGTTATCCCGGTATGCTCCGTACATGATAGAAGATGAGGAGAGAAAGACGAGAAAATTTTTTCAAGGCTTGAGGGATGATATCCACAAGCAATTGGCAACCTTAAAGCTAGCGACTTATGCGGATGTGTTGGATCGTACTTTGATCCACGAGAAAGAGCTTACAAAGGAAGAATTCTTCAAGAAGGAGACACCGAGTAAGAGTGGTGTTGGCGCTAGTTCTAGTGCGGGTTCTTGGAGACCGTCCAAGAGGGTAATGCAGTCTGATTCAGAGAAGAAGAGCGGTCAGACTGCACCATTCTCTCAAGCTTCAGTCAGTTCATGCCAACACTGTGGGAAAATATATGGAAGTAGGTCTTATTATAAGTTGATGGGTGTGTGCTTTAATTGCAAACAATCGAGGCACAAAATTAAAGAGTGTCCTCACCTGACAATGGCCCTCTCTTCTATGCCCGTTGTACAAGGAAAGGCTTTTGCGGTGTCCATGAGTGAAGCTAAAGCATCTAATGATGTGGTGAAAGGTATTCTTTCTATCTGTGGCACCTTTGGCACAATACTTTTTGATTCTGAATTCATTCATTCTTTGGTTTCACCTCAATTTGCTTGTCATCTTGTATCCTGTGAGGTTCCGGATTTGTGAACCCGACAATTATGAGGTGATTAGTGTGTTAATGATCAATACTAATCTTATGGGATGATTAAGGTTTGTATCGGAAGAAAAATCGGAAATTATCGGGTCCGGTCCGGAGCTGGAGTGTCTTTGCGCCGGGCGCTCAGCCGAGGCTCGAGCGGCGGCAGTAACCGACCCGTGGGCTGGCCGCTGCAGGCCCGCTCGGGGCGCGAGCGGTGGCCGCCCGTGGGTGGCCGCCGCCGGCCGCTCCGAGCGGCCGACGAAAGCCCGCGCCGGCTTCCCTCATTTCGCGATCGGCCGAGGGTTGAGGAGAGAGAGAGGGGCGCGACCGAAGAGAGAAGAAGGGAGATCGAGCCCGGAGTCCGATTCCGCCCGAGAGCCGTATAAAGGTGAAAGCACGCGTCGAGGTAAGTGTTCTCATACCCACTTCTCGTTCTCTTTCGTTGTTTTATGTATTTTGTTGGGTATTTTGTGTCGATACCCACGGAACGTTAGATCTCGATACCCATGCCTTGAGGTCCAAGAAAATGTGGTTAGTTGTCCGATTCGTGTCCGATTCGCCCGGGTGGGTTTTACCGAAACCCTAACCTACGGGAATTTGGGGTTTCCGCTTCCCTACCTCGTATCATGAAATTGACCTCAAAATGGAGTGCCCACATCCCAATGATGTATATATGTCGGCCGCGGGTCCGATTCGCACGTTGGACCCGTTCGCGCCTCCGGCCCTCTAAAGGGGCGCCTCATCGCCTTCACCCGAGACCGAAGGTGGAAAATGCATGTTTCCTCCTTCGTGAAATGATGAAATGACCCTAGAATACGAATCCCCGAACCCCAATTGTGTGTATATATCGACCGGATGTCGAATGCAAGATTTGACCCGCTCGTGGCATCCTTCAAAGAATTCCGTAATCGTTAACCCGAAAGTAAATGGGAAGTTGCATACTTCCACCCTCGTGTTAAGATAAATCGAACCCGAATGTGAAATATCGTGGTAAGAATTGTATTTCACGAATCCACCGGACGTCCGATTTCCAAGAAATCACGGCGTCCGGGTGTTCAAAGAGAAGTCCGATAATGTTCACCCAAAACGAAACGAGAAATGCAAAGTGAAATGTAAACCCCGAATGTGAATCCGTGTGATGGAGGCAAAGGAATGAGTCTCGAGGTTCCAAAAGGACTTGTGATCACTGAGGTATGAGATCTAATCTATCTTTGTGAACTTGGAGTGATTTGTTATGGATTTAGGGAATTGAGTCCCACCGATTGTGATTAAGGGAATCGAGTCCCATTGGATATTGAGAATCGTGACGGAATGGAAGGGAGTCCACATTGTGCTTATGATGATGTAATCTCCACGGATGGAGATGTGATTGATGATGTAATCTCCCGGTTGGAGATGATTGTGATGGGAATGAGATTTCCTGAGATGTGATTGTATGGCAAATGTGGATTACCCTCTCCAAGTGTCGAACCTAACCCTGAAACTAGGACCCTGAGTCATATGGATAGTATTCTTTGGTGTACCATGTCCATCGTGGTAGGAACCCGAGGGATACTTGGCCACGTATTCCGCCGCTCGTGTGAGCGGGTGATGTCTGTGGTACACTTTAGGAAACTACCGTGGGAAGAACGAGGATTGCTGCGGGACCCCTGGGTGTGGGGTGTGTCGACGCTACATATTGAGATGTAGTCGTCAGGATGATTGTTGCATGGATGCAACCGAGGGTCGCGGTGCTACCGACTAGAAAGTAAGAGCGTGGCTTTAGAATGTGTAGCGAACACATTCCCGTCCTCGCTCTCTCGCATCGTTGGTTAGTACGATCTACTAGCCAGGGTCCGCAAAGACGATATAATAATGAAAATGAATAATACCCAATTGATGAACAGTGTGAATCCAGTAGACTAGAATGAGAACCGAATGAATCAAGTGATTCAAGATAGAACCGTGAAACTATAATGAGAACCGTGAGAATCTTGTGAACCCAAATGATGACCAATCGGTGTAATCGTGAGAATGGTAGAGCAAGTGATTCCAGTTGTTCTGCTCCCGATTTTGGAAAGTATGTATTCCCTCCTTTCGAGTCCTTGTTCATGCCTTGAGGGGTGTTTATGATTACGTTCGCCGAGCCGTTGGCTCACTTTCGCCGTTGTTGTCTCTTTTTCGGATGAGAACACTTAGCCGCAAGATGCAGATAAAGCAAGGAGAGGCTTGCTTGATGTGATTCGGGCCGACGGCCAGTGTTCGTAAGAATTGGACATAGAGTTGGATCGGTGGGCAGCCACTTATCGTTGAGCGTGGCTCATCGTTGTTGTTTTTATGGTTTTATTATGCTTCCGTATATTTGATGATCTAGTTATGCTTCCGTGTCTGTATTTATATATTTTGATTTTGGTTTCATTAGATGGCATCTCTCTAGATCCAGTATAGTAGATATGAGTACTGTATTGGAGCCATGGATGATATGGCAGAGTTGTGATCCTGTGTGGCGTGTTGTAGGCTTTGAGTTAAGCCTCTGGATTAGATGTGTGCTTCAGATAGAATGATATTTAAGCGGGTTGTATTTGGTTTTCGTCCGATTCGAGGAAACTCGCCGGATTTTCCGTAGAGTTTATAGGTTAATTATGGGCTCTAGGGTGTGTTTAGACATTGACGGAGGTTATTCAATGGAGAATAACCCGTTCCGTCACATATCCTCTCCTATGATTCTCGATTATTCATTAGTTATTTCGATGCCCACGGGGTCCTCTGTTGTTACTGATATTTCATATCCTAGGTATTTGGTTGAGGTGAATGGGTCACCTTAGCTGTTGATTTGATTTTATTAGAGATACATGATTTTGATGTGATTTTGGGTATGGACCAACTATCAAGAAATCATGCAACCATTGATTATTTCCATAAGAGAGTTGATTTTGCAATTTTGGAACGAGAGCCCTTTCACGTTCAAGTAATTCAACGAGCGGAGTCGTTTAGTTTTATTTCAACTCTGGAAGCTCGTCATCTGTTGAGTAGTGGGATGAAGTTTATTTGGCTTATGCCAGTGTGGTGGATAGCCAAGAGTTATCAGCGAAGAAAATTTTGATGGTATGTGAGCTTGAGGATGTATTCCTGGATAGATTATTTGCTTTGTCGCCACACCGAGAGATCGAGTTTGGGATTGGTCTCGTGCCTGGATCAGCACCTATCTCAAAGACACCCTATCGTATGGCTCCAACTGAGTTGAAAGAATTGAAGCAGCAATTTCAGGACCTTCTAGATTTGGGTTTTATTAGACCCAATATTTCGCCATGGGGAGCTCTGGTCCTATTCGTGAAGAAGAAGGATGAGACTTTACGGTTATGTGTTGACTATCATGAGTTGAATAAGATCATGATTAAGAACAAGTATCCATTATCGAGAATTGATGATGTCTTCGATCAATTGCAAGAGACCTGTGTGTTCTCTAAGATCGATCTTTAGTCGGGGTAGTAGGATGTGGTGAAATATGTCCATTATGAGTTTCTTGTGATGCCGTTTGGATTAATGAATGCCCCTGCGGTGTTTATGGACTTGATGAATCGGATTTTTTAGCCCTATTTGGATAAATTTGTTCTGGTTTTTATCGATGATAACTTGATATATTCAAAGAGTTGCGTTGAGCATGAGGAGCATTTGAGGATTGTGCTTCGAACCTTTAGGGAGTATAAGTTGTATGCGAAGCTAAAGAAGTACGAGTTTTGGCTCGATGATGTGGCGTTGTTAGGCCACATCATTTCTAATAGAGGAGTCTCGGTAGACCCAAAGAAAGTTGAAGCTGTGATCAATTGGAGTCCACCGATGACCGTGATGGAGGTTCGTAGTTTCTTGGGTATGGCCAGATGTTATCGCTGCTTTGTGAAGAATTTCTCTCAGCTTACTTTACCGCTTACCCAATTGACAAAGAAGGAAGTGAAATTTGAATGGATTGAAGAGTGTGACCAAAGTTTTCAAGAATTGAAAGATCGCTCGACTTTAGCACCAATTCTAACTATCCCCGATGGTTTTGGTTCTTTCGAGGTGTATTGTGATGCATCTAAGGTTTGCCTTGGATGTGTTTTGATGTAGAATGAGAAGGTGATTGCTTATGGGTCTCGGTAGTTAAAGATCCATGAGAAGAATTATCCGACCCATAATCTAGAATTAGTTGTCAGTAGTGTTTGCATTGAATATTTGGAGACATTATTTGTACGGTAAGAAATTTTAGATATATTCCGATCACAAGAGCCTTAGGTATTGTTTTCACAATAAGAGCTGAATATGAGGCAGCGAAGGTGGATCGAGTTCCTTAAGGATTATGATTGTGAGATTTACTATCAGTCGGGAAAAGCAAATGTGGTTGTGGATACTTTGAGTCATCGGACCAACTTTATGGCGAGGATACGAATCAAGTAGATGGAGATATTTGATTGTTTGAAGTTTTGTAATATCCAGCGTTTTATCAAAGGGAATAGGATGATATTGTTCTTCTTACAAGTGCAGCTCGAGATCCTTCATAGGATTAAGGAAGGGCAAGCAAGCGATCCATTCTTGATGGATATTGTTTGAGACCTTGATCGAGACTCCCAGAGAGATTTTAGTCTCCATATTGATGGAATCTTGAGATTCCGAGAGTGTTTGTGTGTGCCTAATGATAAAGATTTAAAGGAAGAAATCATGAAGGACGCTCATTAGACCAGGTACACAATCCACCCTAAGATTAATAAGATGTACCAGGTCCTAAAGAAGATGTTCTAGTGAAGAAATATACGGAGGGAGATAGTTGCTTTTGTTGGGAGATACGCAATTTGTTAACAGATGAAGGCTGAGAGGAGGATGCCCTTGGGATTGTTTCAGCCTTTTCCCATTCCGAGTTGGAAGTGAAAGGACATTTCTATGGATTTTGTTTCAAGTTTGCCTAGGACCTTGAGAAATCACAATGCAATTTGGGTTATTGTGGATTGGCTAATGAAATTGGTTCATTTCTTAGCCATTCGGACGACATATTTTTGTGATCGTCTTGTACAGCTGTATATCAATGAGATCGTTAAATTGCATAGAGTACCAGCATCTATTATGTCCGATCATAATCCACGTTTCATCTCTAAGTTTTGAGAGAGTTTGCATCGGAAATTAGGGACGAACTTAAAATTCACTATGGCGTATCACCCTTAGACCGATGGCCAGTTGAGCAGACTATCTAGATATTAGATGACATGCTTAAAATCTTTGTGATGGAGTTAAAAGAAAATTGGGATGATTACCTTGCATTGGCAAAATTTGTATACAATAATAGCTTCTAGACGAATATCGATATGGCTCCTTTCGAAGCGTTATATGGTAAAACATGCAGATCTTTAATCCATTCGGAGGAAACAGGAGATAGACGTCTTTTGGGTTCGGATGTGATTAGGGAGTCATCGGAGAAAATTATAGTGATTTCGAGAAATTGAAGATAGTTCATAGTTAGCAGAAGAGTTATACTGATTAGAGGAGATTTGAGTTTAAATTTGAGGTTAGCGATTTTGTTTTCCTCAAAGTGTCGCCATGGAAGGGAATCTCTAGATTTAGTGTTAAAGGGAAGTTGAAGCCGTGATTTATAGGAGCCTTCGAGATTTTGGAGAGAGTTGGAGATGTAGCCTACCGATTGGCGCTACCGCCGAGTTTGGTCGAGGTGCATAATGTTTTCCATTTCTTGATATTGAAGAAGTATATCCACGATCTGACGCACGTTATCGATTACAGCCCCTTGGTGATCTAAGAAGATTTATCCTATTCGGAGAAGTCGGTTTAGATTTTGAATCGAAAGGATCAAATCTTGCGCTCAAAGACCATCCCTCTCATGGAGGTATTGTGGAAGAATCACTCCTGCGAGGAAGCGACATGGGAGAGAAAGGATGACATTCGGGACAAGTATTACCATCTATTCCGTTAGGGTAATTTTTATGATTAGCATATTCCGTGACCCTATATAATCGTGTGTTGATGTTAGATTGTGTTTTGTCGAAACATATTTTCGTACCTATCCGTTCCGGCTTCTAGGAATATTGTGCTTGCTGTGAGCTCGTCGTGAGCTCAAGCCCAAAATCCAGAAGCCCTATGCTTGCTGCAAGCTCGAGCCCAAAATCTAGAAGCCCAGTGCTTACTATGTGCTTGCCACGTGCTCGAGCCCAAAATCCAGCAACCCCCCCGCTCGCTGCGCGCCTTTTCTCCTCTCAAGCACACCGAGGGTTTCACGTGAAATCCTACATGCGCTCGCCCTGCACTCGACCGCGCTCAAGCGTGCTGCAATGGGAAACTTTTTTGAATGCGTTTTTTGAGTCCTCTATATATATACACCTATAATCAGTTGCCCTAACCTTTGATTGATATTTTTGGAGCCATCCCACTTGAGAGAAAATCATTTTCCACTCCATTAAACGTATTCTAATTGAGAAAATCTATCTTTTCTCATTGTGCTTCATGTGCTAGCGATTTTCTCACCATTTTTTCTTTATCGATCCGTCACCTCTAGCCTCCTACCTTCGTTGGTAATGTCAGTATGCTGAAGAAGGTGATCCGTTTGAGTTTGGCAATTTAAGTGGTACAAGAGGAAAGATTGACGTAAAGACCGGAAGGCGTCCGGTTCCGTTGCCATTGGCAAATCCAATGAGTTCCTTGGTAGGATCACAAGGACGGGAATAAGTCGACTAGGTTAACACGTCATTACCACCCGATCTGTAAGTTGATTTTCATCGTGCATTTCTTCCCGGGCCATTGAAGCCCGAAGGGTTTTTCTCGATTATCGTGGGTATCGAGCTTTTCCTTTGTCACCAAAAGGTTTGTCTTTTTATTATTATTGTTGCTTTATTTTTATACTCGTATTGCTCGTATCATCTAAATAAAAATATTCTTTATGTGTATTAAATATTTAATTTTGTATTGCTTTCGCTAATTTATTACAGGGTCGAAACCTTATTGTGCTATTTGGGATGAAAAGTCCTCTTTCAATTGGTATCAGAGACTTACCCCCGATCCACGACCCCGATCTAGATATATACGAGTGGATCGCTCTCCGTACCTCCCTTTTTTAATGGGAGCAACTATGCCTATTAGAAGGTTCGGATAAGAACCTTCCTCAAATCTATGGATGAGTGCGTGTGGCCTAGCACCCAAACTAGGTAGACCCCACCTAAAAGTGGTGATGAGTTAAAAGCTCTATCCTCATGGACAAAAGGTGAACTTGATGCATACAATTTAAATAGTAAGGGTTTATATGCTATATTTATGACTGTTTAATTTAAAGAATTTAGATATCAAAAGATGCGTGTGATATTCTTGAAATCACTCATGAAAGAACTAAACTTGTCAAAAATTCAAAATTACAAATGCTAACTACTAGATTTGAAGAAATCCGCATAAAGATGAGGAAACTTTTGATGAATTCTATGTTCAATTGAATGATATTGTGAATTCAACGTTTAATTTATGAGATCGGATTCCTGAAAATAGAATTGTTAAAAAAGTTCTTAGATCACTTCTTGAACAATTTAGACCTAAGGTCACTGCTATCGAATAAAGTAAAGGCCTTAATAAAATAAATATCGAAGAACTTGTAGGGTCCCTCTAAACTTATGAGTACACACTTCCACAGTTGAGGAAGCAAAAATCAAGTGCCCTAAAATCCGTTAGGAAAGAGAAAGATCATGACTCCGATGAAGAATCAAATAGCGATGAAGATTTTTCTACATTTGTTAGAAATTTTAGAAAATTTTTAAAGAAAAATAAATTCACATCTGACTTACCAAATTCGGATTTAAACGAACTCTAAAATCTGATAAGAAAGGCCGATATAAATTTAAAGAAACTAAATCTAAAAATACCCAAAGTATTCAATGCCATGAGTGTAAAGGTTTTGGTCATTATCGTGCCAAATGTCCAACAAGGCCAAGCCTATAAAGCTAATGTGACCTTGAGCGATGATGAAGAAGAAGAGGTTGAAAAATGCTCTGAAGATGACCCTATCAAATACATAGCCTTTATGACCTCAATATGTGAAAATGATGATCTATTAGAGACTAATCTTAAACTATCCGATAACTTTGAGAACGAGTCAGAATCTGATTTGTATGACTTTCAGAATGCTTATGACAAATTATTTAAAGAATACCTTCAAGTTAAGAAAGCGAATGTGTCACTCAAATACAAACTAACAAAAATGAAAAAAGAAAAATTAGTTCTAAAATTCGAATTAGATACAAAAGCTCAAGAAGTTGAAAACTTGAAAAGCTGCTTTACTGAAAAAATCACAACTTTTGAATCTGATCTTGAGGTTGCTCACAATGATTTGAAACAATTTTCAAATGTGTCCAACAAATTGGACCATATGCTTAGGATAGGACAAAATTAGAGGAAATAAAGCCAGGTTGGGTTACTCAGAAAATTCCTTAAATGCCAATGTTAAATCTAAAACTGTATTTGTCCGACCCACTTTCACGCCAAAACGAAGTAGCACATTGTCTAACCATGTTGATTAGTCGTCAAGAGTTTCCCCGGAGAAGTTGATCAATTTTCAAAACGTTAGGAAGCAATTGTATAGTTTGGACGTTAAGGCTAAATAAGTTCCAACATGTCATGGGTATGGCATTATTGGCCATATTCGTCCCCACTACCCTGTCTCATTACATCAAAATAAGTCTCGGCAAAACTCTAAGATAGAGTATCTAATTCACCACTTCCAATATCTAAATGATTAAGTGATAAACTTAAACAATGCCATAAAATATGGTAATTGTGGATCAAGAAAAGTGAACTCCATTATCCTTTGATCATCTGTGACAAAAAAGAGGGAGTAAAAGTGTCTCACTGTGTGGTCTAAGGGAGAGATAGGGAGAGATTATCTTGATAGGAGGAGACCATTTCTATTATTTTTGGTAGGGGAGATATTGTTAATTTTGTGAGGGGGAGTTCTTTTATTTGCTGCATATTGTCTTCTTTGTCTTTTGCTTATTTGCCATATTATATTATCTTGTATTATACTGTTTGTACTAACCGCAATCACAGCATCGTCATAGCAGTGTTAGCACAGTCTTTTTACGTTTACTTATTGTATTATTTTTTATTTCTCATTAGGTGTAGATTTTTATATACACAGGTTATACTCGGCAGTGTCTGAACCTGCGCTTCACTTGTATTTTTTTACTTTATGTGTTTTATCACGAAATTGTCAAAGGGGGAGATTGTTAGGGTAATTTTTATGATTGGTACATTCCGTGACCCTATGTAATCGTGTGTTAATGTCGGGTTGTGTTCCGTCGAAATATATTTTCGTACCTGTCCATTCCGGCTTCCAGGAATACTGCGCCTACCGTGAGCTCGAGCCAAAAATCCAGAAGCCCTGTGCTTGCCGTGTGCTCGCTGCGAGCTCGAGCCCAAAATCCATATGACCTGTGCTCGCTGTGTGCTCGCCATGTGCTTGAGCCCAAAATCCAGCAACCCCCCGCTCGTTGCGCCTTTTCCTTGCTCGAGCGCGCCGAGGGTTTCACATGAAACCCTACGTGCACTCGCCATGCGCTCGAGTAGTGCTCAAGTGCCACGGCAACGGGAAACTTTTTGAATGCATTTTTTGAGTCCTCTATAAATATACACCTATAATTAGTTTCCCTAATCCTTGATTGATATTTTTGGAGCCGTCCCACTTGAGAGAAAATCATTTTCCACTCCATTACACGTGTTCTAATTGAGAAAATCGATCTTTTCTCATTGTGATTCATGTGCTAGCGATTTTCTCACCATTTTTTCTTTATCGATCCATCACTTCTAGCCTCCTACCTTCGTTGGTGACGTCGGTACGTTGAAGAAGGTGATCTGTGCGTGTTTGGCAATTCAAGTGACACGAGAGGAAAGATTGACGTGAAGACCGGAAGACGTTCGGTTCTGTTACTGTGGGCAAATCCAAGGAGTTCCTTGGTAGAGATCGTAAGATTGGAATAAGTCGGCTAGGTTAGCGCGTCGTTACCACCTAGTCTATAAGTTGATTTTCATAGTACATTTTTTCCCTGACCGTTAAAGCTCAGAAGGTTTTTCTCGATTACCGCAGGTATTGAATTTACCCTTCGTCATCAAAAGGTTTGTCTTTTTAGTATTATTGTTGATTTATTTTTATACTCGTATTGTTCGTATCATCTAGATATAAATATTCTTTACGTGTATTGAATATTTAATTTTGTACCGTTTTTGCTAATTCATTACGGAGGTTGAAACCTTATTATGCTATTTGGGACGAAAAGTCCTCTTTCATATTCCAAGGTATGTATATTCATTTGTTTCTAGGATTCGTTAATTTCTAGAACAAAATTTTCTAAGTGGGAAAAAGTTGTAAGGTTTCGGATTTCAAAACATAGTGATTAGGAGTGATTAAGATAATATAATTAAGATTAGGTTTAAATGTATACGAAAAATTATCATCAGAAGCAAAAAAGGAGGAGTTGGGAGGCTCGACGCCCGAGTGGTGCCCAAGGCACTCCCTTGGTGCGTTTGGCAAAATGACCCCGCTCGAGGCATGCTCAAACGCACCTGAGGTGCATTTAGTAGAACCTTACACTCGAGGCTCGCTCGATGAGCACTCAATTGCAGGCTATACGGAAGCACTGGATCTCAAGTGCCAATATGTTATAATAACGCGTCAAGGTGTTTTAAGCGTTATTTTTCAGTGAACCAGAGAGAGAAGAGAGAGAGAGCGTTAAGGAGAAGAGAGAGAAGGAGGAAATCAAGGCTCTTGAGTTTGAGTTCGATTTTGACTTAGAACTAGTTAAAAAAGTTATAGATCAAGTCGAGGTAAGTACACTTATTCCATTTTCTTTCTCTCTTTGCACTTTTTATTTGGTTCCTTTTGGATTCTCTCGTTCTGATGCCAATTTAAGTTTACATTTTTCAAAGCTTATGACTTGAGTATGTATATATTTCGATTTCATATCCAATTTGTAAGATTTGTGCAGTTTTTCGCTTCACGAAACCCTAACCCGTGTGCCCTTCGGTTTTACTCGATTTATTTGAGATTTATGCATTATTTGTATTGAGAAATTTGAAACTCTAGCTTTATGGACGTGGGTACTTCGATTATTTTGTAATTATTCACATATATTTTGTATATGTTATTAAACATGTTTCAAAAATATTATTGGACATGAATTGTAAGATTTATTCACATGTGCGTTATTTATATTATCTTGTATATATTCCGAAAATTACGTTATATATATTTATGAAGTGATTTATTATTCAGAAACTCTAAAGTTATATTTGGCTCATGGTGATAAGAATTTTTAATTTTTTCCATACTTTATACTGATTATGCATGTAATTTAAATTATGTGGTGACTTAAACACAACAGAATTATGTAATTATGAAAAGTATAAGAAAGGAATTTCATGATATGATAAGTTTGACAAATCATTCTCCCAGTGCTAGAACAAAGTGTTATAAATGAGAATGAAATTTTTCTAAGAATAAGAAATCATGAATTGGACCAAGGATTTATATTTTATAGAATAGTATCTTCTGACATACCTTATGATATTACTATAGTAGTACGAGAACTATCTCTGGGCCATGGGGGATATGATGGCATATGTTTTATAGCCCCGTATATCGGGCTAAAGGTATACCGCTCACCACAGAGTATTTGAATTGTGTGAATTTGTACTTTAGAATGCGTAGAAGTATACACATTCCTTTCTTCATTCGACTGCACTTTTAGCTGGAAGGCCTACTAGCCCTAGTCCACAAAAATAATGAAATTTATATATGTTTTAAAATCTAAAACGATCAGAAATAAAATAAGAAAGATAAATATATTTTGTAAATGTATTTATTCATGTTTCATGTTTATGCATTCATATCTAATTATTATTCCCTTCCTTTGCTTTATTATGCGAACATTGCTTATTATCCTTGATTATATTGTGTCTTATTAAGCATTTGACTCATTCCTTACTATTTTTTTCTTTCTTTCAGATGAGCATGTGCTTATTACTGATAAGACATAGTAGAGGACTAGAAGTCGGCTAGGAAGAAAGACCTTGGAGGATACTTTTGAGGACTTAGTTTTATAGTTTTGTGCCCTTATGGAGTATTTTGTATATTTTGATATCAATATGTATTGTGGATGTATGTGTATGTTGATGATGTATATGTAGTTAGTTTTTGCTGTATTTTGATAGATGTATGTGCTTCCGCAGGTTTTCATAATTTGTTTGGATACCTAGTGGCATCTTATTTGAGCCAACATTGTAACCGGTGTTATGACGTTGGTGTCACAAAATTGTTGTGGCTAGTTGGATCATGTGTTGTAATTTATGGATGTCTATTTGTACTGTATAGTGATTTTATACAAGTTTGTGTTAGTTTGACGATTGTTTTACAGTCGGAACTCTGTCGTATTCCAGTTAAGAATGTGGTCTGTCACAAGATCTCTTCATCTAATTTTCCATTTAAGAAAGTCATTTTAGTGTTTATTTCAAACAATTGTAAATCCAATTCAACTATAATGCCTATAATTAGGCGAGTAAATGTAAATTTCACAACTGATGAGAATATCTCTTGATAATCTATACCTTCCTCTTGGATATAACCATTTGCCACAAAGGCAATATTTATATATTTTAATTATGTCATTTGTCCTGCATAGGACCTCGAAAACCTATTTATTTTCAATAGCCTTTAGAATAGGTGATAGGTTTACTAAATCCCTAACCTAATTTAATCTTATTGACTCCACCTCTTTATCTATTACTTCAATCCATTCAACTTTTATAGAAGATAAGAACGCCTCATTCACTATTTTGGACTCATCATCATTATGCAAAGCAACCATGAAAGCTTATTTTCATTCTTAAAACGATGACGAGGAATGCTATCATGTTTACTTCTATGTAGTTGAAATTATTATAAATCACAATCTAATGGTGTACTTCCACTAAAAGGCAAGTTACTCCCATTTTTCATCAGAATAAGAGAAATTTCTTCCTTATTATCAACTTGGCCTTTTTAAAGTACCTTCCTTGATGAACAACTCTAAGTTTCACTCCACCTCACATCTGCTTAGAAATTCATCCTTGACAAAATCCACATCTTGCAATTTAATTTCTGTTACAATTTGAATTGAGTGTTTACCTATGAAAGCATAGCCTTTAGAATAAATTCCCTTAGGGCCCAGTTTCTCATACTCGGGGGAAGTATTGTGAAATAATCCCTCAAATTGCGTTTCTTGCTGGTCCATAGTTATTATGGGGTGAAAGGTACTATTTTAGAGGGCACTTAGGTAAGAATGCAGGCCACAACTAACAATATATCATACAAATAAGATACCAAAGGATTTGTGTGCATGGTCATTGATTTAACCATCTCAAGCATTACATAATATAATCTCTTAATACCTTTTTAATACAACTCATTAGGTATTATCAATTGCTTTTTAATACCTTTCTCATTGTAATCTCTTAAATTACTCAGATATATATTCACTCCCGCGATTGGTCTTAAGAACTTTTATATTTCTATCTAAATGATTCTCAACCAAAATAATATAATGTCTAAAACAATCTAATGAGTCAGACATATAGGATATCAAATAGATATGACTGAACCGTATAAAATCATTTATGAATGTGATGAAATATAGACTATCATGTCTTATCCTTATATTCATTGAACTATAGATATTACAATGAATTAATTGTAATGGAAAAAATACTCTAGTATTTTTTTATATTGTTTTCTTTTAGACTTTTTCATTAGACAATGTTCAAATGTAGGCAAAAAGATTTTGAGATTGTATGATAACCCTAACCCAAATTTCACAACTAATACCTAAATCTGATCATAAAAAAATAAATAAATAAATCTCAAAACAATATATAACACATCCACAACTGATAAAAATATAAATATAATAATCTAAATATCTTCACGCCAACGATAAATATGGAAAAAATATATAGTCCCAAAAATCCCAACGAAATAAAGCAAAATATAAAAATGTATTTCTATAGTATAAAATTAATACTATCTCCCGCTAGACCTCAATCTCTCTTACCACAACCTTTTATTCAATTCTAGAGTCATCATCCTCTATACCTACTACTCTGGAAGAAAGAAAAATAGTAAGAGTGAGCTAAATATCCAACAAATAATAACAAATCTAAAAATAAACAGGGAATGATAATAAATATCACAAATATACAATATATAATGTATGCTAAGAGTCATGAATAATAATACAATATCCAAATATCAATATATTTAAGAATTTGTATTTCATTGTATCTACGATTCAAATATATAAAAATTACAGGTCACTCCAAACTCTTATGTTATAAAGATTATAAGATTTCACCAATAAAAGGCGAAAATTCCTTAGAATCTGACCTCATAAAAAATAAAGGGATATTTTGGTTCAAATATCAGCATGAACAAACTGAAAACCAAATAATAATGAATAATATAGATTTCACTGAATTCGAATATCGTAAAATCCAACACCTGGATTCTACCAAATGTAAGTCGTGAAATTCTATCGAATCCCAAACTTGAGAGGTATTAACAATGACGAAATATCACAATGAATCTCTTTGGACCTTATTCTGTCGCTATGAATCAAAGGCCGCATATTTACGTGTGACGTACCACATTACCAATCAAAAATTTGGCAAAGTTTTGACTGTAATACGTACGTCAGAGAAGTACAAAACTTATATAATAATCTTGTACATCAAATATACAATCTCAACAATATCAAAAATCCATCAATATCAACCCCAACATCCAGATAACACAATACACCAATACAGGATCCTAAAGACTGCCACAATCATTTTATGGCTCCAACGTTATGTCTTCGGACATAATATCGGATACAGGGAGATATTACTAGGTATTTGAAACTAACCATAAAAACCTACGAAATTATAAATATCTGTCAAGACAGCGAAAACTATGCTATGGATATTTCCTTATCGTCAACATCATCATATGCATGCAACTACATATAAAAACCAACAGAATATAAAATAATTCATCAGGTGATACAAATATTCATTGCTAAGTCCGTGAGGTCATCTTCAACTTCTTCGAGCCTAGCTAACTTAATCCTCTATCCTACCTTATCGGGTGCAATTCATACTTATTTGGGGAGAGGAAATAGCAATAGTGAAATAAAGCTTAGCAAGACACGTACATATATATATATATATATATAAACAGGCATAATTTCATATTCAAAATACAATAATGCATATATGAAGGATAGAGGTGCATGTGAGAGTATAATTCATGACTTAGAAAGGAATATTTTCATGATTTGTTACATATTTTTTTAGTTTGTTTCCTTATCATTTTCTTAATTATTAGTTCATTACCAAAAATTTACTTCGTTGAGGGACCGAGGCTGATAGACCTCACTGACCAAATGAGCGGTCGGTCGTTATCAAGATTGTATTTAATTCACACAATTTAAGGCTGATATTCTCCTATTCTCGACCCAGAGGGAGGCCGTCTACCTATCAACCCTATAGACAGGGCCGTAGTCAATAGGCCGCGAGCGGCATCCATAACAGACAACGACCTTCCACTCTAATATATTAAGGCATGCTAAGGAATATCATCCGCTATAAAACACGACACAGGATACACGACTAGAGTAATCCTTGAGTTTTTACTATAATATTTATGGCATGTCAAATTTTATTATCCATAATCATCGGTCTAAATTCTTAGTTTCTTATTTCTTTAGAGAATTCTACTCTTAAGTACATAATTCTTTGTTCCCATTCTATTGGAGAATGTTTCATAATTCAACCAATTTTTTATTCTAGAGAACAATTCATCGGTTATTGTTTAATTGTAGAATATTTTTTCTTGGTTCTTTTTCTATTAAATTTGTTCAGATTCATATTTCCATATTCTTCGCGAGTTTAAGTACTCGCACGTTTATAGTTCATGTGTAGTTTTCTTTGAAGTTTGGAAGGATTAAGAATTTCTTTTCATTTCATACCAATTAGAATTATAAGACTTTTGATCGATAATTCTTTTGCAACTAGTTCATGTCATGATTTCGGAGTATATTAAATTAACATATTCATAATATATATATAAATTATGATTAATTCGGATAAAATCCAAAGGGGGGTGCGGGTTAGGGTTCCATGTCCAAAAACCGATCAAAATTACAAAATTGGGCATGAATTTTACATATGTGATGAAAACGGGAGAGGAGAGTATGAGTAAATTTGCCATAACCTTATACCCCACAGATTGGAAGAAAGAATGATTTGAAATACTCGAGCGGCATGTTTCTCTCTCCTATCATGCCTTTCTCTCTCTACCAGATCGCTTCCTCTCTCTTCCACGCTGCCTTCGGCGCCACTCGACTTTGTGCACACCGCCTCCGGTCACTACCGACCACTCGCACACCGTCGTGCCATCGACGCCTCTCTTGGCGTCACCTCATTAGCGCCAACACCGCCTTTGCCACCCCTCGTCGCTACCACCCTTCCCTCGAAGAGATTCTCTCTCCTTGCCATGTACATGACCTCCGTTATAGCCCCCTCTCTCTGCACAACCATCCACCACGCTCACCACCACCATGCTGCCTGCCACCGCGGCACGGATCTCCTCTTCGGTCGATGCGAAGCCCATGTCATTGCCCTTCTCTCTCCTCCATTATTTTCCGATTCATCCAATTCCTCCCAAAATCGGTTTATGTAACCCCAAAATCAACATCTATAAAGATAATGGAAGGATTTATTTACGTCAATTACACCTGATTCCTCCAACAACGGTGGTGACAATGGCAGCTCCTTCGGCCCCAGCGATTTCCTCATTTCCTTCACACCACAGCACATATCAAAAAGCGAGCTTCGCTGGGTTTCCATTTCCAGCACCGATTTACTCCGGTGACGATGGCCAATAGCCTCCCATGTCGCCTCTTCCCCGCGAAACCCTCCTCTCTCTCCCCTCTTTCTCTCTCCTTGATCCTGCATTTTGCTTCTTCTTCTTTTTTCTTTTTTTTTGTTTAATATATATATATATCTTCATCACACCCATATTACCCAAGAATAATAAAACAAATAATCCCAATTAAATTAGTTAAAAATTTGGGATGTTACATTACGCCCCCAATAGTTGGGTAAGTACAATGAGAGTATCCATGGTATCCTCACTACCTCTACAATCATCGCAGAGGTTATACCCGTAGCATGCCCATACTATCTGTAATACCCATCGTCAAATGATATCCCTGATATCATCTCCTACGATGATCACATGGTTATAAATATCTCTCCATAATAAACAATATATTTCATTATCACCATGATATAGAAATTAATATCGGATAAGTGTAGGTTACGCTAACGTGTCATAACATCTTATTTGACTAGCTACCTTAATATTTTCATACGTTCTCTTTAATCTTGACTGTAGGAAACCAATAATCCAAATATTTATGCAGTCGAATATAACGCAAAAGAGGCTTTGTAAGTACAGCGATAGAAATGTCATTCGATACTGACAAGGATCGTACTCACACCATCAAGATTGGCATAAAGAAATTTATCACGGAATGATGAAAGAACAAAAGAGAATCAGGAATAACATATTTTAACCAATTTAACATTTAACTAGTTTTTTCATTTTGTTCCGATATACAAAATCTTTTACTAAGGCCATAATTTAATTGTCACATCCAAACAAAGCCTACAATTACCATATCTGATTTATGTCGTTCCAAAAATTCATCTAGCGAATCCCAGATAAAACTGTATAATACTTCAGTCACGTTTTATTAATAAACTTGTACTCACTACCACAAAATATCAATATTTACTTTATTAACCATTCATATCCATGTATACTTATATATCCATATAGAAACTTGACAAACCTACCAAACTCACACATTTCAATATATATACATACATATATATATATATATATATATATATTGAAATATATATCTACATACAAATATATACAAATGTATCTATATATATATCTCACACCCACGGTTGTTCTCTCTCTCTCTATCCCACCCATGCACAGTAGCAGCACGACAACAATTCACACACGCACACATACACATGCACATACATATCCCTCACGTATACCGTATAATTTTACATATGTATTCAAACCACTTTGTCACCGTCCTCACCCACTGTACCGTTTTCGATCAACCCAAACAAGGTGTAGTGTTCTGTTCTTCGCATTCCCTTCCCATTCTAACCATAATTGGAGAAATCCCAACTTTCATCTTACAAAATGTAAAATAAGGATTCTTTTGTAGCACAATATACTAATTTTTACACTCAATCCAAGGTGATGTTCTCAGAACCCCACCGTCAAGCCGTGTGCTTTGTTTTGCCCCATTTTGGCTCGCAACAAAATACGGCCAATTCCCTCCAAATCCAGACATGCAACGGAAGAAATCAACATCAATAATGAGAAGAGGAGGATTTACTTGCAATAATTAGAGGATTACTTGCAAAGAAGTCTCAAATCAACTTACCTCAATTTGTTGTTCTTCTCCCGACAATGACGATAGCGGTACAAATTGAGATGGTGGCGACACCAACCAATGACGACGACTTCTACTGCAGATGTAGCGACTTCTATCCGAATTCAAGATGGCGATTAACAGCAATAGTAGCAAGAAATAGAGGCAATGGTTGTACAGCTAGGTTTTCTCTCCCAACTTCCTTCCCCACCCTCTTCTTAAATAACAAAGGGAAATGATTTAGGATTTCGTTAGGTTTCTATTTAAAGCATCAATTCCTTCCTTCCTCTTCACCGCAACCCTCGCCCGCTGTTTTCCCTTTCTCTCCTCTCTTTTCTTTTTCTCTTTTTCATTGTTCATTTCCCTCCCTACTTTACTTATTATTATTATTATTAATTATTATTATTATTATTATTATTATTATTATTATTATATTCTATTTATTTATTTATTATTATTATTATTTTATTAATACTTTATTATAATACTATCTAATATTATTATTAATTACTAATACTATTATTTATTACTAATTATTATAAATTTTATTAATATCTATTATTACTCCTATTTATTATTATCATTTGTCATTTATTATTTATTATTTAACACCCATTATTATTAATAATATTTATTAATATCAATATATCATATTATTTATTATTATATTAAATCCATAAATATATAATCCAGATCAAAATATCAAGATGTTACAAATTGTCTATAAGGCCTTCTTTAACTAATTTGATCATCCGATTTACCCTATATGGCCAAGCCTGACATGATATGCATGTGTGGTCACATTATTAGCGGATGTTAAATAAATAGATAAATCAATACTAATCATAGTAGTCTAAATCTAATACCATAAAACTATCAAAAATAGAACTAAATCTATAATAAAGTATTCCCAAATAAAGTGAAATGTCATTATTCCCGAAAGAAAAATGAAAATTAAGGTTTCTTAAAACAATTATAGAAAGTAAATTTTGTCATATTTTTGGAGCATATAACACATCACGGAGTAATAGAGGGCATCCACAATGCAAAAATATCATGTAAGTGTTAATTTTAGGAACTTCCATACTATCTTCATTCTACACTTTTATGTCTTTACTATAGCTAAGAATCTAACAGTATTCCATTAATCCAACTTGACTCCTTACTATATGTTCAATTGTTACTGAGTCTATAGTCCACTCATGAGTAGATTTAATAATCATGGCTAGTTACACAAACTAAATAAGAAAAGTTAGATAATGTATTCTTTGGCTTAATACAATAACGAGTGAAGTGCCTTCCTTTTTGCAAATTAAGCAGACTAGCTTGGGCTTCCTTCATTCCAATGCATTTTCCACTTTTACTCACGATAAATTTTTGCTTCTTAGGTGCCAAGCCAAAAGCTCCATCTTGTTTTGGACAACAATAAAAGTTATTACATTTGGTCCTAGATGTCCCATGCGAATTCAATTTTGCCACATATCAAGAACTATTAGGGTTGATCTCTTCTAATCATTTGGCCTTAAGATCCAAATGATATCATCAAAAGTTTTAATATTTTCATTACACGTCAAGTTTTGGTTTACATTTTTTTAAGAGCTCGGTAATGAGCGATTTACTACTTGGACCTTCTACTTATCAATAAGACTGTTTTCAGTAGTCTTGTGCTTACTAATCATGGTCAGCATCACTATTAATGCTACTTTATCAGAATAAAATTCTATAGCCAATCTATGAAATCCAGTGGCAAATGTCCCGTTAAATTTAATCTTCAAAACAGTCCACAATACCTAAGCCATTGAATATTCCTCAAACTTACAAATCAAATATTTGATCATGTTGTTTAACATAGTAAAGTGCGCACAACAATGATCTTTCTTGAGATATTTCTTATAAGTTTCCAAATCTTTAAGGTGATGCACAGTATCACTTTACTTTGATGCAGTCAAAAAATTACATAAGTTTTTCAATATTTCTTATTCGTTCACAATATATTAAATCTTATGATACCAAATGTCATAATTTTTTTGTTTAAATTTCTCTTTTGTTCGGATCAATAATAATATTTTTCAAGGCCATATTACTACAAATAATTCTAAAGAAGAGATAATATTTTCACACCAACCCAACTATCTCGCTGCATTAATTTACTCAAAGACAAAAAATAATTAAAACACGTCATAAAGTCAAAAATTCTCTAGGATTTGTAATTATTACTCGTGCTACAATATCCAATCATCAATCAATTGATCTAATTTCTGCATAAAATTTCGTATAGAAAAAAATAATTAAACCCTTCCAAAGTTCGGCAAACTAACCAACTTTTCATATATACTTAGTTTTATTTGATTAGCAACGAAACCATTTCTAGAAAAATTGGGGGAATCTTACGTGTAAGTATGTTATTCAATTAAATAACCAACTTTTATACACAGAATTTCAATAAAATGCCACAAATAATTCCTTATATGTTTTTGTAAACTTGGCTAAATAAAAATCCACAATAAAAACCTAAATCATACATCAGAATAAGTTTATATTATGATTTAATTGTATTCTTACTGTTTAAAATAATGGAGAAGGTAACTCCAATTATTTTTAGGTTTTATAATTCTTCTAATGAGCGGACTAGTTTTCAAATTAATTATTTTTGAATAACTAAGTAATTCCAAAATATTTTTTTTGTCTTTAAATAATCAAAAGTGAGAGGCCTACTCAATATGCTACTATTGACATATTGGTCCACGGTGCATGCTTCAAATATTTTCTCTTTTCTCTTCAAATATTAAACAATTTTTATATTTAAGACCATGCCAGCCGCTCTACTTTTGTACTTATTAAAGTATTTTGTTGGATCAGATATTAAATATAAGATCATTTTTAAGATTTTCACTAACCTCCTCCTGCTTTTTAGCTGTGGTATTCTAAAGTGCGTGAAATACAGAAGCAATGCTGAGGCTGTGCCACCATCCATTGCAACGGTAGTACTTGTGGGCTCACGTTGGATGGATTTCTCTGCTACAAATCCTACAACGGTATGAGACACGGAGGAGGGAAATGGCATGGTGGACTAGGCATGTGAGGGACTTGTGGTGACGTGTGGAGCTTGGCGACTAG
Source organism: Nepenthes gracilis (assembly GCA_033239525.1). Classification (NCBI taxonomy): domain Eukaryota; kingdom Viridiplantae; phylum Streptophyta; class Magnoliopsida; order Caryophyllales; family Nepenthaceae; genus Nepenthes; species Nepenthes gracilis. The sequence continues at coordinate 8,106,469 of BSYO01000029.1, forward strand.
GGTAAAAACAGTGTTATTAAACAGCAAAACCTTCGAAGAAAATCACGAAGATATAAGTGGTGAAGACATCAGCAATGGGGCGGAAGCTTTAGGAGGTTTGAGCTCGGCCCATTCCGGAAAGGCTGCACAATTGGCGACGGCCGATCTCGTGCTCGGTACATTTCGGCTTCACCTGCTCCAAACATTGGTTAGCGGGGGCCTGATTTGAATCCAGATCGCGGAGACAATAATGGAAGTAGCGAAGAAAGAGTCGAAAATGGAGGAAACAATACCGTTCAAGAATCTCCATAGCAGAGAATATCAAGGTCACAAAAAAAAGGTTTGTCCACAGCCCTGCCATTTCTTTCTCCCCTCTTCGCTCCGACTCTTTGAAAGCCTAATTAGTGGGATTACTGCGTAGAAATCGATGAAATTCTTATTTTTCTATCCTTTTCATTACTTCCTTTGTTCGTTTTTGCCGGTGGAAGGTGCATTCGGTGGCTTGGAATTGCACCGGGACGAAGCTCGCCTCGGGCTCCGTGGATCAAACAGCTCGAGTATGGCACATTGAGCACCAAGGCCATGTAAGATTATCTCGTCTGACTTCTTCCGTATTACTTTGGCCGTGAATGACGTACAGTTACGCTGTTAAACGAACCACGCTCATTTAGTTACAGAACCGATTTTGATTAAAGCACTATTGGGCATCTGCCACATGAGCTCAATAGCTTAGGTGCAAGCTTGCGCTAGGCTTGTCAAAAACTCAACCTTTTGAGCCTAATTTTAAGCTCATAATTTTGTGGAGATTTTCAGAAAATTAGCATTCTTGTTTGCAGTACTGCTTTCAGTAGCCGTAAGCGAGACAAGAGTAACAATGGATTTTATGTCAAAACTATAAAGTATTAAATTGAATTCGGAGGTTTATAACAATTTTTAGTAAGATATGATTTGTAGTTCCAACGGTTCTGGATTAGAGAATAAATTTAGGAATTTTTAGTGGTAATGTTATGTTACTACCTTGGGTCAATAGTCATTGCTCAGCTAGAGGGCACAACCAGAAATATTCCATGCAGAGGGTTGAGAAAAATCAACATGTTCATTTGACATGCCATGCAATGGTCTTTTAGTACCTTTTGGAATTTTAATTTAGACATTAACTAACTATGTTACTTTGATTTGGAATGTTATTAAGAAACGTAGAATGCTTAGAAAGATTGGTGAGGTATGACTAAAAGCTATGTTATACTGTTGCAACAAGCCATAAGTTAAACCTACAAAAGATAAGATGAGAAGGGTTTTCAGGTTGATTTAGGTATTGGCAAAGTAGTCGAGATATGAGATGGTAAACTATGGTAAAAATTAAATATTGAACTAGTAGTAGGATAAAAACAGAACCAAGAGGGGCATGCATTTCCAACCATGGGAGCAACTTTCTTTGCATCAGGAATGGTGAAGAGGAATTTGTAAAGACAACTGTGTAAGAGGGACTTGGATGATATTTGTTATGTTGTTATTTTGGTCTCTATGAATGTTTCTTAGTTTGGATGCCATGGCAATAGGAATTTCTAAATCCTTGATTTTAAAATAAGCTAGAACCATGTAGCAATTTAGGTTTGTGCCTTTGTAGACATTGCTAAAAATTGAAACATTGAATTTTTTGTGGCTTTCTTTGAACATTTATTATCTATATTTTCATGGCTTTGTGAGCATTGTTTGCAATGCTGAAGGATATTGCAAATCTCAAGTGGGGAAGGAACAGATACTGTGAAAAAGAAGAAAGAAGAAGAGAAATGGAAGAAACAGATGTGACATGACCGACCTTGCCAGGTGTATATTTACTTTCACAAATGCATGAGTACGGTGTAATTTTACCCACTAAATTGGGATAGCATTTACAGGGAATTGTTTTCTAACGCTAGAAATTATTGAGACAATTTTAAAAGTACAAGATTTTGCTTCTACAAACTCTAAGAAAAGTAAAAATAAAAGGATTGGATTTTGGAATGTTTTTAAACCACTAATGCATAAATAAAATAAAAAGGTAATAACAATAAGCCAATATAAATAATCATAAAACAAACTAAAGGCCTAATACTCAAAATACTATAAGTTTTGGCCTATAAAAAATAGTGTGTAATAATTAAATAAAAAATTAATTGATCACCGCTACAACTAACTTTTGGCCAGTAGCACAAATGGTAGAAAATATTAAATAAATTAATGCAGAGAATGAAATAAAAAATGCAGAATTAAAACATGTAAGAAATCATACAAATTGCAACTTTAAAACCCAAACAAATTATTAAAATTAAAACAAATCAGATTTGTAAAAAGCAAAAGCTTCATAGCTAAAAAAAAGGTGTGTGGATAAAAAATTAAATTTCCAAAAATAATAGTTGAATTTAAAAGAATACGGTTTTTCTTAATGGACGATAGAATCAAATGAAGGATAATGACTTGTAAAGATTAAAATAATGAGTACAATCATAAAATAATAAACAAATTGCAGTAACAATTGAACTCAACAAATAGCAAACAACCAAGCAATTTGAATCAATAATTGAACTTTTCGAAGTAAATTAAAGTTGATATGATGGCACTAATAGAAATAAAAGCTTTGATCATTAACAACTAAAATAAACATTTAAAAATATTATTCTCTCTCCTCTTCCTCCTGTAAACCTACCCCAAAAGCTCCTAAAATCTCCCCATTACTTCCCTGAAAATTTACTGCCGTGAGTCAAAAAAAGTCCCCCCACAAAATCCTGTAATGTGCCATTTTGAAGAAAAATCCTAGGTTATCCTTATTTTCTTGTGTCCAAATTTGATTGATTCTCCTCCTCTGTTTGATTGATTTGAATTAATAAAAGAACAAAAATATCTTCCTTATGTTTTGTTTGGTGGCTTCTTCCCTCCTTGAGGAAGTGTTCCTTGGCCCAGTTTCAAGCTTTATCCCATCTAGATGCTTTAACACTCTTTATCTACAATTCTTCTCTTTGGACCTATAAAACAAATTGATAACATTAAACAAATAAATTAAATTACAATTACTTAGTAATAACTGTGTCAATCATAACACTTGTTTGAGACAAGAAGCGAAGGAAATAGTGCTTTAGCAATTCCATGTGAATTCTGAAACTTAATCATGTGGCTATCTTTAGACTCATTAATCATACGTGAAAGAACAGGGGACGGGGAGGGAGAAGAGGTTATGGGAAAGAGATCATGAACACTGTACTGCACCTCATATCTTTCTTTCAATGTTGAAGCTTTGTGATGGAGAACCTTCTCAATCAAGAATGAAACAATGCTATGACATTCATATTCAAGACCTCCCAAACTGATTACATCATTCCTATTAAATAGACTAAATATACTTCTGTGACAAGAAAATGATGAAGGAACCTAAACAAACTATTGTACTATTTTTCTAATCTAAACAAATTTAAAATGTATGAGGAATCTTCCTACAAGAATATCTTTCTAAACCTACAAAAATTAGAAAAACCATATAGGATCGTCTAAATTTGAGAGTTATCCTCTAGCTTTGAATACCAATATTTCCTTTTGTGAGATCAACATTATTCCCCCTACCTTCAGGAAAAAAACTCGTCCATGAGTTCTAGAAAAGAGGAGAATCAACAAGACCTTAAAGGGGAACAATCATTTGTCATGGCTCCATAGCAATGAGTTTCTCTGGCACATACTCACTGATCTTATCTAGGGAGAAGAACTCAATATGTTGAACTGTCTGGATCGCCTCTGCACTTGTAATCACAGGTTCTTATGCTGGCTTTCATCTATTAAAACCATACTACATTTCTACTTTTGGTCCTCAATCTTTCTAATCATCATTTTCAAACTTTTCGAGCAATGGTAGGAGTCTGTGGAGTGTACATCTTCTCGTACACAGTTATTCAATAATTCCCCATGAAGTGCCAAGTTATTACTGGTTCTTCCCTTTGAGAGAGGACATCGAAAAACCACATTTCTCTGATGAAACTTCGAATAATCTTTAACATAGTTCGTCGTAACATTGACCTTTTCTTCACAATGTATGCTCCAACAAATAGATGAAACAGGAGGAGGCACATAGGGTATATCTTCTCGTAATAGCTGAAACAAATCTGTTCATAATCTCTAAGATAGGAAAAGTTGAACATTACACTGGGAGAGCCATGCCTTTTTAATATTCACTAATTAAGCATTAGATTTGATTGATCATTGAGATATAATATGGTTACGCATCTTTTGATAATAGATTAGCAATAAGAAATGACATGGCACTGCTGGTGTATTGTTCAATTTCTACCTTTCCTTCACCATGCACTTTCTGATAAGCCAGTTAGTTTTTATTGCACTATAATAAGATTGTGTGTTCATTTTCATCAAAGTAAGGTAAAGAGAACTATTGGCATACCACTGGCGTCAGTTGAAGGATGTATTTGTGAACTTGAGTGCTATAATTATGAAATTTTGCTGAATTGATCCTTCAATTTTGGTACCTAAAACATTTGACTGGGTACTGTTGGCAGAAATAGGTTCTTTTTCTTAAAAAGAAAATGAGTCAGCACAGAAATTTCTGGAACAGGGACCAGATCCCACTTTGACGCTGTCAAATCAAGTTGAAATTCCACTTTCACCTTTCAATATTCAGATAGAGGGAAAATCCTGTTCAAAGTGCAAAGAAGTAGAGCTGCGAACAGCATTACTTCTCTGTGCAAGAGAGAGGCAATTAGCGGTTGCAGTAGTTAGAGAAGATTTCAACCAGCCAGTTGGTGAGCTTTAAGGAATCTAAGGAAATTTCAGTTTTGGGAATGTGCAAAACTCAAGTTTGTCTTTTGCAGGTTACGGTTTTGCAGAGATTCTGGGGTTTTGGCTTAGTCAAAAGAGTAGCATATGAGATGGAGGGTGATTTCTGAGGTGGTACTTGCAGTTGAGGCTTGTTGTTGAGGCCAACACAATTAGCTTCAGTCTGTTGCAGAAATAGAAGTTTTACTGAGGGATACACCATACACTGATGAAATTGAGCAAAAAGTGATCTACCTGGAAAGTGTATGGATTGGGCTGCTAGGACAAAGCAACCCTGTCTTAATGGTAAAATTGTAGCATAGTTGACCGGTTAAAATAGTTGACCGGATAAGAAAAGTTGAACTGTAAGCATAGTTGACCGTCTTAATGGAAATTAGCCGAGGTAGTGAGGTAAAAGTTGACCGGATTTGTCATGTAGTTGATCGGCTTTACTGGCAAAACAACCAAAGAAAAGTTAAAACATAGCGACCGTCTTAATGGAAATCGCCAAAGAAGTAGTAAAACGGATTTGTCGGTTAGTTGAATTGTTGACCGCAAAAAACAAGATAAGTCGATTGTTGATTGGCCAAGATAAGTTGACCGGCTAAAATAAGTTGACTGGAACTAAAGTAGTTGACTGAAATTAGGGAGATAACCAAAATAGTCACGAAACCACGGCCTATAAATGAACCGTAACAATCGAGGACTTAAAAAGAGACCGAGATCATTTGAGAAATTAGAAAGAGACCGAGAACTTGGAAAGAAGATCTGTTAAGATAGTTGATCAGATTAGATAAACGACCGGACTAGATTGTCGACTAGATTATATTTATGTATGTCTTCTCTTACTGGTACCTTGCTGAGCAATCTGTTTACCCATCGCTGTTTTCTTACCTTTAGACGAGCAAGAACTGATACCGGATGGGAAAGATTAGAGCCGGATGGACTCGCTAGGCTGGAAGGCTGATTTGGATCCATGTAGCAGTATATGATCGATCTTGATGTATTTATGGTCATTTTGGAGACGTTTGTGTAACGATTCCGCTGTATAAATTAATGGATAATTGAATGCTTCCGCTGAAAATTATGTTTTAAGTAATTTTGTTTCCTAGTGGCATCTCATATGTTAACGGTTTTTCTTGAGAGCCCGACTGACCTAGATAAAGCCGACCTAGATTCTTGGCCGGCCAAGATGGGGTCGACTTAAGAGTTTTGGCTGGTTTGGATTCTGTGTGCGCTATTATGTTTTTTTTTTTTTATCTTGCATAAATTATTTGATTTCGTCTCATGACTCATTTGCATGTTGATATGGACGGACGCGTGCAGTAGCCCCTCTAGAGCTCCGGTCCATCACACTTAGTATGAACATTGACGGAGGTCATAAGAGGATTATGGCCCGTTCCGTCACAAAGCATTTCTTTGCAGTTTTGTGATTAGTGCGACTCTAGAAGTTTAATTCATATCCATCTCCTCCTAAGCTGATTGCATCAGTTCTAATATATAGACAAAGGTTGAAAAATAAGAGAATATTGATGGAAACCTAAATAAACTATGTAGTATTTTCCCAATCCTAAACATAATTAAAATCTATTAGAAATATTCCTAAAAATTTATCTTTCAAAACCTAGAAAAATCAGAAAGATCTAAATTGTCCAACTTACATAAATATTGAAAACTAAATTATTGATTCCTGCCAATCTGAAATGCCCAATAGTTCACTATTGTGTATTCTGCATTACTTAGTGAGTTTCCACGTGTCATTTTTTGTCAAGGCTCTTGTGTGCTCAACCACGGTTGCCTTCCACTTGAATGTGGCGGACGTGCTTTGATTGCTAAGAAACTCATGCAGATAGCTAAGGAGAGTCAAACTTTTATCTTTTCTCTTGATAAAGAGCTCTTTGTTGTGAGTAATAATGGATTTAAGACAAGAATTTAAGTACACATAGAGACAACTAATTTACTTGATTTACTCTTGGGAAGAAAACTACTACGAGTACAAGATCAAGTTGTTTTTCTATATTCAAAAGTGTACAAGTTTTGGAAATACTCAATCACACTCTTCTTATCAAAATTTCTAGGATGTTTAGTAAAAACCTGAACATCACAAATTTAGAAACACTCAGTCGAGCACATTGATGTCCTATATTTGGCCGAATTAATTTGTATTTTGTGCTGTTAATTAACTACATTGCACGCTCTTTTATATGTAGATACAAGTGCAATCAAATAAATTAATACAAATGTGTAGTTCCTAAGTATAATTAGTATAGATGAAAATATTGATATTTATATTGGTATCAGTTACAATTATATCAGTATCAAATAATATATATTGGTATTTGTTTTATTGGAAAAAAATAATTTCTGAAAAATACTAAGTTGACAAGCAAATATCATTTCTATATTAAGTGTATCGGCTGATATATTGCGATATATTACAATATAGTAACATACTATGATTTTCTGCACTATTGGAGACCCTAATCTAATATTTATGGTAATAAGTGACATATTAATTATGGATAGATAGTTCATACTTTTTCCGTTAAAACCATCATGAATACTCCTTTAATCCCCATGGTAGCCGTTAATATATCACAATCTTCCATGGATCTTCAATAATAAGACACTCTTCCATGGGGGCATTAGACCAGGTACATGAAGGCAAGAGCCCGCTTGATGAATCTCCTTAATTAGGATTAATGGCTTTACATTGTCTACCCCTTGAGCTACCCTAATAGGGTCAAGATTCTTTTGAATTTCATATAATGGAAAGTGAATTAGAAGAAAAAGGTGCTATTAGGAGAAAATAAGGATTAAGGTGCCATGGGATCTAAGTAAAGTTTGGCATTTACTACAATATTTAGAAATTATGGAGAATGGATAGTGTTGTTAAAGGTGTTAGTCAAACTAAAGCACTAAGACTCCATATTCCCGAGGCACTAGATGCTATGTAAGTTGCCTACCTGAGACAAATGAAGGGGCTAATTGAAATATAAATAAATGTGATTCATATTTCGGATTTAGATAGTTATTCGAATAAAATCGGATTGAATATTCTAATCTCTATATCCGGATCTTACATACTACAATTTTAATAATAGGTTAAAGGATATGTGATTCATTCCTTGATATATCCTCCGACGTTCAAATCAGAAATCTTTCTTAGAAAATGAAAAGATAATGGAAAATTGGGGATAAAAAGAGTAGAGATTGGAGGGTTTGAATCCGCGATTTATGGATTTTGTAGGTGATTAGAAGGCAAGTTTTGTACTTGCTTTTTTCCAATTGTTCCCCTTTCTCCCTTTTTAGGGGAAATGGGCATATTTGTAGCTTTATTTCTAATTAATGGGAATTTTTGAAGAGATATAACTGATCATTATTTTGAGCCGTTACTTTGATTGGGAATTGAATAGTCCAACAGTTTCATATGCTCTAAGTTAAATGCTTTTTTCATTAAATATATTAAGTGCTTATTTAATTCAACTGTTCATCTATCAATTTCTGTAACCGTTCGTCAAGATTAACTATTCAATTTAATTAACCATTTGTCCATCTTATACCTCAGTTTTTAGTATCTATAGCAGTTCGGTCATTCATCTACTTGGTAATTCAGCTATTTGGTCAGATTCCTTTCTGATATAATCTTAATAACTCAGCTAGTTTATTCCTCTTCATGGGCTTACTGTTTGTGGGCCCAATATTTTAGTGGGTCAGGTCAGTGTTGTATTAGATGGTTCTAAACACTATCACCCATGCTTGGATATTGAATTCAAGTTTCGAATATGTTGGAATAGAAATTCGAGTGGTTTGCTTTGAATGTCATTTGAGTGCTTCTTTCCGATGGAACCTTAATTAATGTACATTTATTATTAATTGTTCTTGTCAATTGGAGTCTGATTTCTGATATTTTAACTAAGTTTTTTTGACCGTGTGACTACTTTTCTTTGGTTCTTCACGTGTTTTACATCTCATTATTTGGTAAAAGGGGGCTGCTCTCATTCAATCCTCAACCAAATTTCAAGTCTTAGTATTTGATGGAGTTACTTATCTAGCAAATTGAAGAGAGAGCTTTTTAGGATGCTTTCACATCCTTTGGAAGTGTTTATGAAATTCATCTTGATTATCCTCTTTTTATGGGAAACCATCTTGATTTATCTCTTTTATATGACATTCTGAATTGAGTTAATTCTTCGTTTGGGTAGTTGCTCTTAATACCTTATACCATCCATTGTGGGGCATTTAGGCTCCTACTTGATTTTTGGTAGAATCATCTGGTTCAATGTTTGTTGGTTCTTGTTCTGTGACATTTTTTTTTTTGGTTTAATATTAATCAATCAGTACCAATTAACTGGATATTGAATTTTTGAGAGAGGGTGAACCTCCTAGACAATTTGCGTCCCCTGCTTGGATTCACTTGTTTCTTTTTTGTTTTCTTTTTCCTCAAGCTAAACAATCTTAGAGTTTATGATGTAAGATTGTATCTGTAATACTTCAGATCTTTATTTGAATTATTTTAATATTAATTATGATTTTGAATATTTGGACGTGGTGAAAATAAATTAAAATATTATGAAATTTTGAGGAATAATCAAAATTTGAAGTGGCGCCTGGAGCGCGCCCGTGTTGTTATCCAAATACTGATTTGGATTTGGGAATAAAAGAAAAGTAAAATATAAAATATAAATATAATAATAATAATAATAATAATAATAATAATAATAATAATAATAATAATAAAGGAAGAAGAGGAAAGGGGATCGGGGAGAGAGAAAAGGAAAGAGGAAAGGAGAGAGGGAGGAGATGAGAGAGAAGAGAAAGGGGAGGAGGGTTTCGGTGGGTGAGGCGGCGATCGGCAGAGTAGAGAAGAGGAGGTGGTCTATGATGGCGTCATCGGCGAGGAGTCCCTCTCGCTTGTAGTCGGCGGTGGCTGTTCTAGGCAATAGCGGCGGTAGTGGTGGTGCTTGGTAAGGAGGTTTATGGTAGCTATCGGTAGTGTTAGTGGCAGTGGCGTGCGGAGGAGATAGTGCGCCGGTAGTCGATGATGGCCGTGGGTGAATCGACGGCGGTGGTATGCGGTAGAGGGTTACACACAGAGAGAGAAAGGGGAGGGTTTGCGGCGAGGAGAGAGAGAGAGGCGGCAGAGCAGCGGTGGCGGTGCCGGCGAGGCGACGTCAGGAAGGCCGGCGAAGACCATTCGAGATGGCAAGGTAGCGGCAGCAGTGCGGCAAGCCCCCGTGTAGAGGAGAGAGATTGGTGGCACGTCGGCAGGAGAGAGAAATGCCCGATTCGGATTTTTCGGGATATCCTTTCTTCAAATCTGCAAAGTATGAAGTCGAGGCAAGTATTCTCTAGTTTTATCCTTGGTTTGATTTAATTTCTGATATATTTTGATTACTGTTAGAGATTTTACTAACATGCATGTATTTTTATATGCACCCAATCTTTTTACTCTGTACATGTATGTTTTACTGGTCGTGCGGTGGTTTTACATTAGTATTTATGATTTGGAGGGTTTTTGGACACCTGGACAGTATATATGTTTATTTGTGTATTTGTATGTTGTGGAACCATGAATTAGGCCGTGCATTGGTCCACATGTATGCTGCCAGGGGCAGGGTCACTATGGGACCATGGCGGTCTGAGATCCGATGGGTCATTATATGTGATCTGTGGTATGAGATATTGGTACCACTGCCGACGGGGAGGTTTAGTCTCGACAAAGACGTATATGACATGTCTCACTTTCGCCGGCAGGAAGGTTGAGATTTTAGTAGTTGATCTGCTCCACTGTATATTTAAATGAGAACCATTGTAAGGAATTGACGGAATAATATATTCGGACGTCCTAATATATAACTAAAATTTGAGGTTGCACCCAAATCCGCGAATGGTTAAACACAGTGAGCAAGTTCCTAATTTATGGGAGATAGAATACATAGATGGCCTTGAGCTGCTGGCTTAAACCGTAGTCAAGCCTTGAGCTGCTAGCTTAAATCGCAACTGATATAGCCATAGTTACCGGACGAGGGTAACCCTTCCTCAAGTTGGTATTATTTATCTTTGGTTCTTCAATTTCGTGCATACTTTGTATTTCTGCATGTATTTAGGTGGACTATGATTTGAGATACGTGGTTTGGCCCACGGATGGGCGATAGGGATGTCTCGTACGTATTAATGTGTTAAGCCTTGGAACATATTTATATTTATATTTTATATTAATTGCTTGCTTGATTCAACTATTCATTCAACTATTTGTTAGGGTTAATCATTCGGTTTAGTTTTGTACCTTGGTATTTCGTATCTCTGGCAGTCCGGTGATTTATCTACTTGGTAATTCGGTCATTTGGTTGGATTCTTTTTCGATCTAGATCTAATAATTTGGCTAGTTTATACCTCTTTATGTGTTTACTGTTTGTAGGTCCTATGTTTTAGGGGGGGTTGGGTCGGCTTTGTCTTAGATGGTTCCCAACAATGTGTACAAGACATGTGAAAAATAACAATCAAGATTCCAACAACTAAATGATACTATAAATTTACATAAATATGTATTGTGTTGTTTCACATAATACGATCTATAAAAGTACTAGTCTATAATATTTATGTTTTACCGTATGAACAATTCTAAGATACTATAATTTTATCATCATGAAAATCCACCATATTATCCTTGCCATTATATCATCAAATAAACCATCATCAAATTCATCACAAAATTTGTATCTATCAATCTCCTCTATTTCCTCCGAATCAATATCTACCTCCTTTGCTCTTATTATCTTGAACTTGAAGGCTTTGCACATATTCTCTAGGACTCAAGTTTTTGCCTTCGCTCAATATTTGTTATTTGTAACCTCTACTATATGTGAAGATGATTAAGGTGATAATTTTGTGTGATACAAAGGAATGACAAAGAAGGGGAATTGTGTGGCTAGAATTGTGGTGATGAAACCGTCAATGTATTTAAAAGAAATACAAATTTGCATTTTTTTAAGGTTTGGGATATGTTAAGAAAACTAATAATTTTTTTATATATATTTAAAATGGGGGACCTTAGCACTTAGTTGCTTTGCTTTAGGTGCTTGCCTAGGCGAGTGCCTTTCCATTTTGTCTTGCTTGGACATGGTCCAGGCACCTGTGCCTTGATCGCTCATGTGTTTAGGCGGGTGCCTGGAACACCTTTGACAACACCGGAATGCAATATGATGATCAAGATCATCAACAAGAGCATTATCAAGCCATGTTGTACCATGGAGGAGGAAGAGACTTGGTCAGATTGTCAACAATGATGAGCTGATTTCAATTCCTACATATTCATTCAATGATATCATGTGTTAATTCATATTGGATGTGGACAGCAGCTTGAATGGAGAAATTGGTTCATGTAACCAGCCAACAAAGGTCTGATGATGAAAGGTCTATTTCTTACAATTTTCTCTCCTGAAGGAACATTAGAACTATCTGTGAACGAAAATCAAAATCCGAAAGAGGATACTGGATACTGGAAAGGAAAAGACAAAAGGAACCCACATTACTATTGGAAGACAAGATCAAAAAGCTGCCTGCCTATGGACAACAGAAGACTTTTATCAGTGGCAGATCAGATGGAAGCCTCTGATTATTATCTGATACTATGCTAAGAATGGGTTGGATGATATTTATTTAATGATAATACTTAGAAGGATGAACATGTACATTGACAAGTTATTAGTTTAAAAGTAAGGACACAAAATACATAGTTCATTTATAGACAGAAGAATATAATTGATTAATGATAATGCTTTATAATACATTATCAGTAAAAATTGGAGGTGTTAAGTAGATAGTGTTTGGTTGACACGGCCCATTTATTTAGGCCGGAACGTAGATTTATCATGTTGGTATGGCATGTTTATATCACAGGCTATGCTTAGCATAACACAGGACGTATATGTCTCAATCTAGCACGACACATGGCCTGTCTATATTAGGTCAGGTGTGTCTATAGGCTGTGTTGTGCTATGTTAGGTACGGTCCTAATATAAAAAAGTATTAAAATATTAAAAAAATAAAATTATACAAAATATTATAAAAAAATGCATCATATTTTATTTATTTGATTGAATATTTTTAATATTATAATTTATAAAAGTAGAAAAAAATATATTTAATAATTCATTTATGTTTGGGTCTTACTTACATTTCCACTGTCACATGACCATTAAATATATGGGAAAAACTTTTTGGGATACCATGGTTCTGCACAATCTGTGGGTCAATATGTCGGGGTCATGTTTGTGTCCTGTGTCGGTGTCCATGCTTTATAACATTTGAAAATAATCTGGGAAAAATCAGAAAATAATCTATACCAATATAAAATTATCTTATAGTGACTACTATAAGGAAAGATAAAGATGCATTTATGATGCGGACATCCAAGACAAATATTCACTTTTATTTGCCTTCCAAATATGAAGACTTGCTTTTATTTGTTTTCCAAATTAATTGTGATTTTATTTTCATTTATTTGATTTTATTTGATTTCCCTTTTACTTTTTCAATTATTTGCTTATGATTTTGTTTTCAATTTTCTTTCATATCGGATTCTCTATATAAGAATCCTTAGGACAATTGATTGGAGGAATGAATGAGTATTTGAGAAATTAATTGCAATTGAGCAATCGTCTTTCCTTCCTCTCTCCCATTTTGGTTTGATCCCTTTCTTGTCCTACCCCTCTAGTCTAACTTTTTGCCTTTACCCTCTATTCTTCTTCTCTACTTTCACCCTCCTCCTACATCAAATTGGTATCGAGATAAAAATCCTATTTTGCCACAAAGAACACCCTTCCCACACCCAATACCCGGCCCACACAACTTCCCGCCACCACCTACCCACCACCACCACCACCACACCACCAGTGTCCCGTCACCCTACAAAGTTCTTACGTGCATCATCTCCACCACCACCGCCTCCGCTTTATACTTGTCGAAAAAAAAAAAAACAAAGTTGTGATTTTTGCCCACCTCCGCAAAAAAAAAAAAAAACAAAAGGAGAAAGTTGTGATTTTTTTTCTCTGTGCCCCACCTGCGCCAAACGAAAAAAAAAAGAAAAAAAGAAAGAAGAAGAAGCGGCTTAGAAGCTACAGAGCACTCTCGAAGAGGCCAACACAACCACAAAGCAACAATCCCCACCCGACTCAGCCCTCTACATCGGCGTCGCGCCACAAGCCATCCTCGTTGCGGTTTCCGCCCACCAAATCGAGGCCAACACAAACCATCCAACCACCACGTTCATCTTCTCCACCCAATCTACCTAAACCCTAAACAGCGAGTTCACCCAAATCCTACCACCACCAAATAAACCTAGCCTCCACCGTCCTCCAGAGAATAAGAACAAACCAAAGAAAGGGAGTGAAATAGAAGTCACAAATCGGTGTCCCAAATATTCGTTTTCATTCTCTCCCGTTGTCTTCGCCCTTGTTCTTCGTCTTCGTTTCTTCATCGATTCGTTCCGAACATCATCTTCTTCATCTGCGTTCGTCTTCGCTGTCACCATCATCACTGTCGTTGTCGCCTTGCATCGCATCGCCGACCTAAATCGTAGCCGAGCCGCCACAGAGGGCCGTCACAAGACCGAAGCAGCCGCGCTCTCTTCTCTATTCTTTTCTCTCTGCGTTCGTAGCTGTAAAAGTAAGCAGACAGAGACAGTGTCATAGGAAAAAAAAGGAAAGCGAAGAATCGAGGGAAAAGGAAAAAAACAAAAAAAGAGAGAGAGAAAAAAACAACAGAGAAAAAAAACACAGAAAAAAAAAAGAAAAAAAAAGAGAAAAAAAAAATCAAACAATAGCAGATTTCCGCAGATTTTCGCCCAATCTCAAACAAGTGGGTCGATCATCTCCGAGGCGGCCAATGGCCCAAGTCAAATCATCTCGGTGTGTTTGTTCCATCTTCTTTTGAGTAGCATATTTTGTTCATCTTTAATAGTATTTAATTTTATCTACGTGTGCCATTTTTTTATTCACGTCCTCTCACTACCACTTGACACTCCCTCTCGCAATTGATTATCGCTTTATAATTTTAATAGATTAGCAATACTAGTTTGCCTGATCGGAACCATACAAATCTCACAAAAAAAAAAAATTTGAATTGCCTCCATTGTTTATTGATCTCAAGCCCGTTTGGTGTTGTATGCATTTGCGAAGTGGTCGAATTATTTACCATAATACCCTTGATCTGAGCATGGACTCTAACCAATTTGAAACATTGAGTCAACAATTAGCCCGATTAGCTTCTAGTCAACAGAATTACAAAATCACATGATTGCCATTGGTGACTTGGCCACCACTAATCGCATAAATTTGGATATTGCAAATCGGGTCGCCATTTTAGAACTAGGGCCTCACTCATCGAGGATTTTGAAAACTCGATGCATCACACAACAAAGCTCACCGAGCGAAGGCAAAACAGACGAACCCCTAGTAGACACGATCGCAGGCCTCAATACTATGATCAAGAGTGGGATGGGATGACCACCTTTTCAAAAATATCAAATTGGATGCCCTACTTTTGATGGTGCTTGGACCCTCGAGTTTTCACTCAATGGGTTCGCGACATGGATCGTTTTTGAAATGGTATGGCGTGTCGAAGAAGGGGAGAGTTCAATTTGCCAACCCTTAAGTTCGATCGCAACGCCCAATTATATTGGGAAAGTGTGGAGGACCTCTTGATTGGCCAAGCCACCCGCTCAAGTGGGGGTTAAATGAAGTGATGCCTTCGAGAAGTATTTACCCAGCTCCTACAAAAGAGCCACTTACTCGACCAATGGAATGCCCTGCGGCAAGGTAATCGGTCCGTGAATCAATATGTGACTCAATTTGATGATTTTCGAATGAGATGTCACATCATTAAGGACGAAGCCATGACGTTGAGTAGGCTCTGACAAGGGTTACATGAGGATCTTAGAAGAGAACTTGTCCTTCGTGGAGTTACAACTTTGGACCATGCGTATAATTTGGTCTGCGACTTTGAGTTAGTTACCAGGATGCCGTATCGTCAATCTACATCACACACTCCTGCCATCAATTCCAAGTCTGTCTTAGGAACCCCTCCCTCCACCGTTGCCCCTACAAGAGAACCTCGAGGAAAGGATGTTGAAGCCCGAAAAGACATTCTCAATTACAAGTGTTTATTTGTAAAGGTTTTGGGCATATTTCTTCCAAATGTCCGAGTAAAACTTTATTCATTAACTGACAAAATGAAATACATGAGGAGCTCCTTGAAGAACAAGTCTATGACCCCAAATTAGAGGAGTTTGATGACTTGAATGATGATGAGCTTGACACATTTGTGAGCTGCATTTGACCTACTTCCTCTCATTTAGACTCCGGTTCTTCCTCCCTTAGAACGTCATTTTTAGGCGTTGTGTGATGCATGCACATCGACGCAATCCAATGAAGGCGATGATTGGCGTTGTCACGCTATTTTTCACACTTACATCAAAGTGAACGAAAGCTTCGTAAGGTAATCTTGGATAGCGGTAGATTCGTCAATGCGTCTCTGCTAACACTATTTTGTTTGGGATTAAAGGCGGTCCCACACCCTAATCCTTACAAAGCGTTTCTTGGATCGACACGTCTTCATATCCGTTTAAAGAACGTTGTCTTGTACCGATTCAATTTTAGAGTACAAAGATCATATTTGGTGTGATGTTATCCCAATGGACGTGGGTCATGTCATTCTTGGGCGCCCTGGCTCTACGACTTGGATGTGACATAATCCAAGGCCGTTCCATTCCCCGCTCTTTTGTTCATAAGGGAAGTGGATTCGCCTCATCCCTACCTCCAAAACCGACGACTCCCAACAAAGAACGGACTAGTGGTAGTGGCAAAGGATTACATATTATTAGTCCCACAAGATTTAACAAAGGCAATCGTCGGGCCGAGTGATTGTGTTCGCCGTTATCATCTTCAAACCTTTCCGAACTCTTCCATACCAATTTCTAACGAGGCTAGTCAAATTCTCCAAAACTTTCAAGATATTTTCCCTGATGACCTACCCAATCACTTACCACCTTTACGCGAAATTCAACATGCCATTGATTTTACTCCAAAAAGGTCACTCCCAAACCTCCCTCATTACAGGATGAATCCCATCAACATGTGAACTCCAGTGACAAATGTAGCCGAACTCCTTGCAAGGGATTCATTCGAGACAAGTATAAGTCCTTGTGCAAGACCGCCTCTTAACACCTAAGTAGGATGGGTCTTGGAGGATGTGTGTTGATAGTCGAGCAATCAATAAAATCAAGTGAAATATCGTTTTCCCATTCCTAGACTTGATGACATGTTAGATATGATGGTTGGTGCCACAATCTTTTCCAAAATTGATTTAAAGAGTGGTTACCACCAAATCGAATTAAATCCGGGGATGAGTGGAAAATGACTTTCAAAACAAAGGGCTGACCTCTATGAATGGTTGGTCATGTCTTTTGGGCTCTCTAACGCACCCAACACTTTCTTGAGAGTCATGACCCAGACTTTCTGGCCTTTTATGGGACGGTTTCTCGTAGTCTATTTTGATGATATCCTCATTTACAGTAAGACCACCAAGGAACAAATGTAGAACACCTCACAGATCTACCTTACTCCGAGAAAAGAAAGCTTATTTGCTAACCTTAAGAAATGTTCATTCTTTCAGACAAAGTGGCTTTCTTGGGCTTTATTGTTTTTCCGGGGTTTGTTTGACCTTGCGAAGATCCGTGCAATCATAAATTGGCGGAACCCAAATCCATCCACGAAGTTCAAGTTTTCCACGGCTTGGCATTCTATCGTCGGTTCATCAAGGGTTTTAGCACAATCATGGCTCCCCTCACCGAGTGCATGAAGAAGGGTGATTTCACTTGGTCTCTCACGATCTTTGCTAAAGCTTTCAAACTCATCAAAGACAAGATTATGACAGCTCTGTCATGCGACTTCTTGATTTTCTAAGGTATTTGAAGTAGAGTGTGATGCGTCGGTGTAGGAATAGGAGGAGTTCTTAGTCAAGAACGCCACCCAATTGCCTACTTTAGCGAAAAGTTGAATGATGCCAAGCGACGATATTCTACTTATGATAAGGAGTTGTATGACGATCATACAAGCACTCGCTCATCGGGCGCCATTACTTACTCCCTCAAGAGTTTGTCCTCTATTCAGATCGTGAAGCTCTTCGATTCCTCAACTCTCGGAAGAAGAAATTAAATTATAGGCACGGTCGGTGGATCGAGTACTTACAAGCATATTCTTTCGTCTTGAAGCACAAAAAGGCGTTGAGAATCAAGTGGTGATGCCTTGAGCCGTCGTTTGACCCTCCTCTCTCTTTATTCAAGTTAAAATTGTTGGCTTTGAAAAGCTTAAGGAAGAATATGAGTCACGCCCGATTTTAGCAAAATCTTCTCGCTTTCTGATGTGGGCACTTGGACACCACGGACGGATCTCGTCTTCACGATGAGTATTTATTCCGAGTTAATCAACTTTGCATCCGAAAAACGCCATCTCGAGATTTCATAGTGTGGGAAGTTAAATGGAGGTTTATCCGGCCATTTTGGACGTGATAAGACCATTGATGAGGTTGAGTGACAATTTTATTGGCCTAGTTTGAAGAAAGACGTGGCTAGAATCGTCGAGATTGTCGAATATGCCAACTCGCCAAACACACAAAGCAAAACACTGGCCTCTACACTCCTCTACCTATACCTAATGGTCCTTGGCAGGATGTTAGAATGGATTTTGTGTTAGGGCTTCCCCGCACCTCTCAGAAACACGATTCCATATTTGTCGTTGTGGATCGTTTTTCTAAAATGGCCCACTTCATCCCTTGTAGTGAGATTGCTGATACTTCTCGAGTCGCTCGCTTTTATTTCATTGAGATTGTCAAGCTGTATGGTCTTCCTAAGACCATTGTTTCTGATCGGGATGTTCATTTCACCAGCCATTTTTGGCGGACCCGTGGTACGTAGTCGGTACCAAATTAAAATTTTCCACTGCGTACCACCCCAAACGGATGGTCGACCGGAAATCGTCAATCGGAGTTTAGGTAACCTCTTACGGTGTTATCGGGTCCAGGAGCATCTTAGGAGTTGGGACTTGATCCTACCAACGCCCAACTTGCATATAATAGTTCTTTCAATAGATCCCTCGTGATGAGTCCGTTTGAAGTGTGCATGGTTACAAACCCGAAAACCATTGGACCTTATCCCGATGTCTCCACATGTTAGTGTGTCCATGACTGCCAAAACTTTTGCACAACATCTTCACGATTTACACATCGAGATCAATAAGAAATTAGAAGCAAGCAATGCCATATATAAATGCAATGCTGATTCTCATAAAAGACACGTTGAATTCAATATAGGAGATTATGTTATGGTTCGTATCAGACTAGAATGGCGCCTACGTGGGCACGTCTCTAAACTGCAGGCTCGTAGTGCTGGTCCCTTTAAAATTTTACAGCGAATTGGATCAAATGCATATGTTCTTGACATTCCATCACATTTTGGTTTTCATCATACTTTCAATGTGGAAGATCTCATTGCGTATAAAGGCAACTTTTCCCCACCTGGGGATCCCTTTGCCACCCCCTGCGTGCACCTCCTATTGACCTTTCGCCCTCCCCTGCGCCACTTCCCTCCCTCCCGGCACACTATGATAAAATTGATACTATTTTAGATGAACAGGTGATGTTTACCAAGGAGGGAACTATTCATCGCTTCCTTGTTCGTTGGATTGGTCGACCAGAGTCTGAGAATGCTTGGATTTCTCGCGAGACACTACAGCAGCTTGACCCAGACCTCTTGGAGTTCTATCAGAGCCAGCACGAGTGCACTTCTTCAGGTCCTAGTCCACTTCCTTCCGGAGATCTTGATCGCTCTATCAGCTTTCGGCCTTCTCTTACTCGAGTCTATCACCGTCGCCGACGGGTTGCCCAGCCACTCAGCTTATGGTTGAACAATTGATTCCTGACGTTTAACTCGCCGGGGTCGAGTTCCTCCCACCCGGAGAGAATTGATGCGGACATCCAAGACAAATATTCACTTTTATTTGCCTTTCAAATATGAAGACTTGCTTTTATTTGTTTTCCAAATTAGTTGTGATTTTATTTTCATTTATTTGATTTTATTTGATTTCCCTTTTACTTTTTCAATTATTTGCTTATGATTTTGTTTCCAATTTTCTTTCATATCGGATTCTCTATATAAGAATCCTTAGGACAATTGATTGGAGGAATGGATGAGTATTTGAGAAATTGATTGCAATTGAGAAATTGTGCTTCCCTTCCTCTCTCCCATTTGATTTGATCCCTTTCTTGTCCCTACCCCTCTAGTCTAACTTCTTGTCTTTACCCATCTATTCTTCTTCTCTCTACTTTCACCCTCCTCCCTACATCAATTTATCTTTTATATTGATTGGGTTCCTTGCAAATGGGCATTAATAGGATATAGGTATGATGGTAATTATTTGCTTCAATATAACATGCTATGAGAATCCTTCTCCTGTGTCTGATTCACTTTCTTGGTATACTGTTACACCTGGATTGGATGGCATGTAGTCATGTATCACATTAATAAAATATGCCAGCAATTTCTGCTATCTAGGTTGCCAATTAATTTGGCCTATGATTTTTCATGTCTCTTGTTTTTCATACTGCATTCTTATATTTGCTTTTTACTGCCGGCTAGTGGATTTATTTTCATCTTCACTTCTTCAGATAAAGAAATTGCATATTTGTTCTAATATTTCTACTCTCCAGTCTGCAGTAGCCTCTTCCATTATGACCTGTTGCTGTTCTTAGCAGGGTAAGGTAAAAGATATTGAGTTGAAAGGTCACACAGATAGTGTGGATCAGCTTTGTTGGGACCCTAAGCATGCTGATTTGATTGCAACTGCATCAGGTGACAAAACAGTTCGCCTATGGGATGCTCGCAGTAAGTACACTACATTTACTTTTCATAATCTTGCTCTTTTGAGAACAAAATAAAAAAACATTTAATTCATTTAAAATAACTACAAGGCCTTAATTTTTTGTTCAAACAGAAAGCCACATTTTTATTTCTAATTTTATTCTTTGTTCTGCCATTTGCTTCTTAGTCACTCCAACTCACAAGAGAAGGTTTTCTGTTCCACCTATGATGCCCTGACCTTACTTGCCTAGTTCTTGCCCTTTTATAATGACGTTTTATTACTAATATTATTATCCACATCCTGTTAATTTGAGGAAAAAAATGCTGGGTAGCAACTGAAAAGTTGAGATTGTGAGATGCTTCTCTTGAAATCTATGCATTCCTAAAAAGAGGTTTGAGGGAAATGGGGGTAATAACCTTTCAATAAATAGATCTCTCTCTCTCTTGCACATTTTCACTATTCACAAACATTGATTGTATTATCAGTTGTCAAGCTTTACTTCTTAAGCTATGAGGCATCTTCTTCCTTTATCTATGGAATCATCAAGGATGGAAATGAACTTTTCCCAAATGGTTTCTCCTCTTTGGATGAAATCTCTCTGCTTAATGAAGATGATTGTGAAAAACCTGCAAGGCTGAAGCTTAGGAAGCAAAATCGAGAGAGAGGTTTGGCATGGGTTTATGTCTTTCAGTTAGAAAAGTCAATGTTTTGCTATATTATTAAATAAAATGATAGAAGTATATTACTTATGATTGTTTTTGAGCAATGCAGGTGGGAAATGCTCCCAGCAGGCGGAATTGAGTGGAGAAAATATTAACATCACGTACAAACCTGATGGGACGCACATAGCTGTTGGGAACAGGGTAACTTCACAATTTCCCATTTTTGCATGATAGAGCATCGCACTGTTTTACCATTTTGTCATTTTAATGTTTTGCATGTAACACTCTATGGGATTAAAACAATTATGCAGATCATTGTATCATATTGTTGTTTGACAAACAATTATTTGGAATTACACAAACAGTGTACCTGAATCCATCTCTAGTATTCACATTATGTACAAAATCTGACAAGCTGTAATCGTTCCTTTTTGCAAAGAGCAGGAGGCCTACTTTCTCTCCATTCTCCCTTTTTCTCTTTTCAATAAGGGGAATTCTGAATATGCGATTTTAAGCCCCTTAATGGTTTCACATCTAAGGAATAACTGAATGGCAAGTGTAGTGGGTGTAACCAACCGTGTGCAAAACTTCTTTTTTTATAAATCATGGAAAAAGTTTTCCTTCAAAAACAAATGTGATGTTACAAACCCACAATGTTGAATTTGCTTTCTGCCTTAGATGTGCTCCCTATCACAACAAAGAAAGAAGGCCTCAACCATATCATGTGTGATACATGTACGGGGGCCAACATGATAGTGGGAAGTCTTTGTGATGGGGAAGAGCATGCATGAATTGGGTAGGAAGAGAACCACTTCCTGGTATACTTAAGTGACCTTCTTGCCCTCAACAATTGAGCCCATGTAAGGACCAATAGAACATAACTAAAGTGTGTAGTATTATAATTTTAGTCAATTTGATAACTAAATATACACAAGTCATGCGGGGCAATTCTGATATTACAAATAAATGGTAGTTCCTCTTTTGGAAATTGTGATGCATGTTCATGGTTGCTGTTTTTTCACATGCAGGGATTTTGACAATCTGGCTTCATTCTCACTGTTTGTTCTGTATTACAGGATGATGAACTGACAATATTGGATGTTAGGAAATTTAAGCCAATTCATAGGCGTAAGTTCAGTTATGAGGTAAGCTGCATTTAGAAGTTCTAATGTTGATTCCCTAATTCCTACTCTAAATTGAGTATTGAGCATTCAACTGAGTATATTTCTAGGAAAATCTGGAGAAAAGGTTGGCATGTGGTTAAGCTGGGAAATACTATTCAAACATGTGATATGTTTATGCTACGAAATATGAAATTTATGTCCCAGTCATACTAGTACAATCACTATAGGACTCAGAAACAAGAGTTGCTTTAATATGCCTTATTTTCTGGGTGAGCTGATGAACCACAAAGTCTGTCAACTTCATCTAGAATATCCATTTCACACATTATTGTTCTGTCTTATGTCTGAAGTGGCAGGTTGTAGACTACATCTTTCTCCATTTTTTTTCCTGATCTGGCCTTTACTGGTCATGGCCTTTTCAAGTCTTGTGCTTTTCTTGAGTTGGGTTCCCCCTTACATGGACTGTGTATCAAATCTTTTTGGTTGAATTTGGCTCTTTTCTTTTTTTTTTTTTAATTGAACTTACCATTTAATTTTCTGAATTCCTATTTTCTTTCCTCTTTTGGTTATAATTGTCCTTGAACTCAGTCCTTCAAAGAGATCTAAACTGAATCGTGAGTTTTCTTCATGTTTTTGATTGTCAACTCTGGCCTTTTGCTAGATTTAACAGGACTATCTCTGACTTGATAGTTGGGTGGAATTCATCTCGGAGGATTCTGAAATAATGCCTCTCGCATTGCTATGCTTCTCCATTTGAACTTGTTGATATGTTCCGATTGTGTATATAATTGTGCTTGAGCATGTGTTTTAGTAAATTCACTGAATGTGGATCAAATTCACATTGCAATTAAGAACCTCAATAATGAAGAATGAATCTTAAATTCTGCGATTTAGAGGGACTAAGGAGTTCTATTGGGGGGGGGAGCAGAAATATGGTCCAATTGATGCCTTCTGCTTACATCATCTTTCTGTCTAGAGAAGGGCCTCATTTTTTGTGTGTTTCCCATCAAAACTGAATCCTGCTCATCTGGGTATCTTTATTAACAAACTAACAGATTCAAATATTTTAAATATTACACATAACAACACGCTGTGATAACAACATATATTTATGCGACATGATGTCCGTTTTGCATCAAGAAACCTCTATGCCAACCCCAGATGCATCAGTCTCAACCCCAAAATCTTCTTTGAAGTTTGGACAAGCAAGTAGAGGAGTAGAACTCAGCATATTTCAAAGCTTCAAAAGCAATTTGTTCTCATTGGACCACTTGAAGGCATCTTTCTTGAAATCATAGCACATTTCAAAGCTTCAAAAGCAATTTGTGCTTAAAGGCATCTTTCATGGATGAGTTTTTATTGCATTGCTTGTATTCCCTATAAGCCTCTGGCAGTATCATGTCAGCCCCAATAAGCCTCTGAGTTGCTTAACAGTCTGATGTAGGTATGACCTGTTTCCATCATGGATGAAAATATCGGTATTGGCATTGATATCGATATTGGTCACTATCATATTAGTATCGGACATATCACAGTTTTTTTTCCTTCTTTGTTGAGGGGTTGAAGTGCTAATTAGAGGTAAACACACTCATTTTAGTCTATTTGGACTTAGAGCTTATAGATATTATATTTATTGATTCCCTCCCCTTGGCAATATTTATTAATATTGGATATATTGAAAAATAAAAACTTTTAAAAATTATAAGTTAACATATGAATATCAGGTGATATTTTAAATATTGCCCAATATATTGCCATTGCGGTAACATATTATGATTTTGCCGTGGTATCGAAAATATCAGCATTGAAAGGCCTGATATTGATATATATTAGCAGATATATTGAATATCAACCGATATTTCATCCATGGCTTCCAATCCTTTTAATATAACGTGTCCTGAAATTTCTAGTTGGAGATACACATTTGATTGCTTTGCATGAAAAGAATGTCTTTTATGACAGTAAGGAGATTTTCAGGTGGTTCAAATGGTCTCTCATGTAGCACTAAACACCAATATGTCAGCAAAATCCTGAGATAAACCTTCTAAATTATTGGTTGCAAAGGTATAAGAACTCATGTAGTATGAGTTTTCTATTAAGTGAAATGGCAATCAAAGTAAAGCATTCTATCAATCTCAACTTGTAATTCAAGATATGGTTTGTTGTTAAAAGCCTTCAAAAGAGGATTAGAATATGTACTTCTACTTGCATTTGTTTTCCTTTGTTTTTTAAGTCATACTATCCTAATACAAATCTCCCAATGTAACTTGGGTTTGGGAGTTCCCACACCACCCAACGAAGCTTGGTCAAGCAAAATGACTTTTTTTTGGTGCATTATTTTTCACATTTTCTTCTGCTTCACCCTCTAATTTTTGCATATTTGCTATATTATTATATGTCACTTTTTTTTTTTAATTATGCAAAGATTAACGCCAAACCAAGTATTTTCAATAAAGAAGCACGAACACTTGTGTAGTATGAGTTCCTTCTAAATTATTGGCCACAATGATATAAGAACTCACATGGCGTGAGTTCCTTACTAAGTAAAATGACAATCTGAGTAAAACATTCTATCAATCATAACATATAATTCAAGATGTGTTTTGTTGTTAAAAGCCTTCAAAAGAGGATTAGAAAATGCACTTCTACTTGCATTTGTCTTTTTTTTTTTTTTTTTTTTAAGTCGTGCTATCCTAACAAATCTCCCAATGTAACTTGAATTTGGAAGTTCCCACACTACCCAATGAAGCTTGTGTGGGCAAAGGGACTTTTTTTTTTTTTTTTGGTGCATTATTTTGCACATTTTCTTTTGCTTCACCCTCTAATTTTTGCATCTTTTGCTATATTTATAGATGTCACTTTTTTTTTTTTTCTCAAGGACTAGCTCCAAACCAAGTATTTTTAATAGATGAGCACAAATCCTTATGTAGGAACTTTTCTTTATTTGCTAGCAAAAATGGCACCACCAAGATAAGTTTCCACTTCCTTCATTAAATTTGTCATATCTTGGTACATACTTGCATAAGGGCTTATAATTGTTTTCTTCATTGGAAAGTGAGTAAACTAGTACCAATCTTAGAAGATGATATATTGACAATCCATCGAACAAACATACAATGAGTCAATAGTTTAAGAAAATGAGAAACAGCTGATTCAGGAAAAGAATGGGCCCCTAAGCAATTAATATTCATTGGTTGTTGTTCTTAAGAATATCCACATTTTTTTTTTTTACATGTCCTAAGCAAATGGCGGGAAATTATTGATGAAAAAAATATGAAAAAAAAAATGGAGATTCTAGAATATTGAAAAATAAGAAGAAAACATGAAAAATAAGAATAAAGAGAATGAAATCCATGAAAAGTATTAAAGAGGAAAGGTGAAACTGAAAAGTAGAAATCATTCATATCAAATAAAAAGAAAACAAAAAAATCAAATTTTAGGGTTCTATGCTGCGTGCGCTGAATCAAGAGTTGTGAATGAGATTGTAGTTGCCTTGCTCCTCTAATGATTAGTCCTAAGCCGTGAGATTCTTTTCTCTCTATCATCCTGATAGCACCTTCCCATGAACTCCTACACTGTCACCTCTCTTCTCTTTCTCTAGTCTCTGTGGGTCTTAAACTAAAGGCAAAGAGTTCCCCCACAGAAAGAAAAAGGAAGCGGTTTTGAATTTTTCAAAATTACTGAACAGCCCATATCTTTGCAAATTTACAAAATGACCCACATTTTTAAAAATTTATAGAATTACTCAACAAGTCAAAAATGTGTTGGAGCATGTTGGAATGAAAAAAATAAAATATAATATAATATAAAATATAAAATCAACATGTGTTGAAGCATTTACAACATGTATCAACACTTTAAACCCAAAAGAATGTCGTACTTCATGGTCAATGATTGGTGTTGGGTACTTAGAATTGATAGTATGCTTTCAAAACTCTCTATAATTAATGCACATCCTCCAACTTCTCTCTTTCTTTTTAACCAGCAGAATAATTGAAGAGATTGGACTGGTTCTGGGTCAAATAATCCCTGAGGTCAGCATTTTTTGAATGAGTTTATCAATGACATCTTGAATTGCTGGATAATCTATAAAGCTTAAAATTCACAGGTGATGTCCATTCTTTGAGCAAAATGTTGTGGTCATGTCTGCTATGGCAAGGAGGCCCATTAGGTAATTCAAACATATTGGAAAAATTCAGTCAATAATGCAGCTAACTTCTCATCTGTTACCTGGTCCATCCCACTGAGGGACCAAAATGCAGGAGCTGTGAAATCTACATTCTGCGCTTGAAGCGCATATAGCTGTATGTGAGTGATTTGACCATTTTGTAGCATCTATCAACAGCTGTTGTAGTTGCTTCCCTCAATGCTTGTCCTTCCTTAGTCCTAACACCGTTTCACATCCTCCTGATGGCAAAGACATGATATCCATATGTAATTTATTTGTCTGCACTCTGCAGCCTCCTCTTAAAATCCATACGTCTGCTACTGAAACTTGCTGAGGTTTTTCTGCAGCAGTCATTGTACATCCAACCATCTTAGCCACTGTTGAATCAAGGAAGTTGTGTCCCCTTCTGGGTCAAATGGTATGTGCAAGGGTCACACCATCATAGTTTAATTAGTAGCTATTCCTGGTGAGGCATGTCCTGAAATGTGGAGACTGGAGGTTGTCCCCATCATTTGCAGTAGCTTCCATATCTTCTGGTTCAGACAACATGTCCACTTCCATCATCAGTCTCTTCCCCATCAAAATGAATTTCTATCATGTTGGCTCTTTCTTCACATGTAACCTGAGTCAAACTTTGCATCACGTGAAAAATGCAACCCCTTCTCTATTGTTTTCATTCTTTACCTTGATAACATGTGTCTCAGTGGAGAAGGAAAGGCTTTTTGGTTGGGAAATTTGGTTTGTTGTTTTGGCAGTTAAGGCTGTTTGTGGTAGTGTTTTGGGTTGGGTAATTGTGGTGGTTGTTTGTGGGTTGTTGCTAATGTGGGCGCTTGTGGTTTGGCCAGGGAAATAATATGTTACAAGGTCTTTTGAAACATTCTCACTGTGAGTTGGATCTCATACGTCTACCCACTTAGAAAGAAGCTCACCACAGACGGAAGTTTACTTTATTAAGAATTGCATCGAACAAGTCATAATACTCTTGCAGGGTCCTTATCTAAGATTCATCGAAAGTTTGATGCCACAAGAGTAATTTTCATTCCAAAGGGATAGAGGTTGTCTCTTCCATTTCCCTGCAGGTGTTTTATCAGCTTCAAAAAATTGTTGAAACCTGCAGATCTGCACCTTCAGATCCGATCCATCACACCTAGGGTGCTCTACCTTCGAGAATTGAGTTGGGTTATAGTTGGTATGATGTAAATTTTGAGTAGTCAATTGCATACGAACTAAAATCTGGTTTGAAGGCTGAGCAGAGCTCCGTTACCTTCATGAGGGCCTCTAAATTGCTGTGCAAGGTCTCTTTGCTTTTGGTATAAATTCAACCAAGGCGCCATCTTCCAGAGTTCAACTTGGCTCATGATCATAATGATCACATGGCATAACAAGTGCATGGATTGGCCATGCCATCTATGTGGCTCAGCCTAAGTGGCAAGGTTCTCCATATTATCCTAATCTGTCATCAATTGGTTAGTAGTTTTGTGGTAGTAGCTGGCAAAAAGATGGTGGTTCATAGTTAGTATTGTGGATAATATAAGTACTAATAAAGTAGTTGGAAGGACTACGTGATTCTAATGATTCTGAGGAGTCTATATTGGAAAATTGTGGCTGAATAATGAGATGGGAAAGTAATAATGAGTGAATGGATTGCTTTGTCCATGCTTCTCTTTCCCCTTGGGTCTAATTCACTCATTCTTCTTGTCTACAAGTCTTCTTCTCCCCAAACTTCACCTTCTCTTCTGATTTCTGTTCCAAATCAGCCTTCTTGATTGATTTCTTCACTAGGATCATTGCATCTGATCAAGTTTTTGAATCTGCTCCAAAGTTTTGTGTTACATTGATCTAAAAGACTAATAAGTGATTCTTCTACTGGCTGTCACATTTCTTGGAGGTGAGTATCTTCGTTCATTAAAATTTGAGGAACCAAGCCTTTGATACTAGTTGATATGAATCACATTCACTAGAAACCTCAATTCATAAGAATTATTGTTATTAATTATTATTGTTATTCAATTGATTTGTCAACAACTATAATTGGTAAGGTTATGAATGAATTGAATGTTACTTTTCTTAGACCCAAAATATTAATTTGATGAGCTTGAAATTGGGCTGGAGCTCAGATATGAACTTTATGAGTCAAATTCTAATGCTATGATCTCAAGCTTTCAAGTGAGCTATCGCATTTCAGGTTCAATTTTTTGACAACCATCATTATTTTTCGGTTGATCGTTATGTTGCTTTCAACTATCAGTAAATGTCAGATTGCTGAAATGGGCAAGTTTGTAATAGAAATAGAACAAGTTTTCAAGTAAAAAACTGCAAAATGAAAAAGTGGAAGTAGAAATCAGTCCTAGAAACCAGAGAACAATTTTCAAAAATGGCATTTAATGGATGATTTATGCCCCTTTAATTCATCAGCTTCCTAAATATAGGAAGGCATTACAATAGGTCTGTTCCCCGCCAAAACCATACTGCTCCTCTGGGAATCTTTATCTAACAAACTGACACACTGAGTTCAAACAATGTGAAAAATTCAAAAATTTTAAATTCACATACAACATGCTGCAATAACAGCAAACATCTTGATTACATTTGTTAGTTTCTTAATGCAGACTGTCATTTTGTTACAGACCTGTGCTTTAAATCTGTATATCGACATGGTAGTCAAATATTTCTTTTTCCCCAGGTAAATGAGATTGCGTGGAACATGACAGGGGATATGTTCTTTCTGACAACAGGAAATGGTCAGTGCATTTTCAAAAGTTGAGATTACTTTTCTTGTCTTCTGAATATTTTTTGTTAACTAGATAGCACGTTGGTATTTTGACATTGATGTGGCTTATAGGTACTGTGGAAGTCCTGGCATACCCATCTCTTCAAACGCTTGACACCCTTATGGCTCATACAGCTGGTTGCTATTGCATTGCGATTGACCCTATGGGAAGGTGCACTTTGAGAGCTACAATAATATTTATTGGCATTTAAATTTTTTGAGATCTAAAAAATCATAGTAACCTGAAAAAAAAAAAATCAATTCTTGTGTGGTTTTTATCTTACAGAGAATAATCCTGACTCCTAGTTACCTCTTATGACTATGAAAGGTATTTTGCAGTTGGAAGTGCCGATTCCTTGGTCAGTCTTTGGGACATCTCACAGATGCTCTGCCTGAGAACATTCACAAAACTGGAGTGAGTATGCACTGAATCCTGTGGATGTTTGTGGCTTGACAGTACTTCATACTGCCAATATGATAATCAATCTGCAATGTGTACATATTAAAAGTCTCATGCATTGAGTCACCCTTTATTATAAAACTCAATTTGATGCTTCATTGTTCATTAGTGACTCTTAATATATTTTTTCGCAGGTGGCCTGTCCGTACCATAAGCTTCAATTATACTGGGGAATATATTGCTTCTGCCAGTGAAGACTTGTTCATCGATATAGTAAGTCTCATAAAATTTCTGAAGTGGTATCCTTAGCCCTTGACATGATTGTGGGTGAATTATTTCTTGCTTTGTGGCTTCAACATTATTTCGATTGATATGATTCTCAGTTCATTAGAAAGCTCCTGAATATATTTTCAAGCAAGAGGTCTGTCATATTCTCTACCAAAATATTTTATGAACAAAAGGAATTTGTTAGTCTGAAATTTGGGCTGAAGGTTTATAAATACTGAAATAAATAATATTAGTGTGTGAAATAAGGGACGGCAAACACCACTTACTGCTATTCAGGCCAAAACGGGGGAAAATAAATGGCAGCTAGATAGTAATTTTTTTTTTTTAAAGTAGCAATGCTTATCTAACCTAGGTTGCTGAGTGTTATCCTACTTTCTGTTACCTGGTTTGAGATAATGATTGTGTGGTAAGAAGCAAGTAATGGCGTCTAATTTGACTTGGTGAACTTGATCCAATGGGAGCAGTCAAATGTCCAAACTGGATGTTCTGTTCATCAAATACCATGTCGGGCTGCAATGAATAGCGTTGAATGGAATCCTAAATACAATCTACTTGCGTATGCTGGAGATGACAAGAATAAATATCAAGCAGATGAAGGTATATGAATTTGCTGTTCTTTTACCAGTGATATGTAAAGTCAAAAAAGCCGTGAAGGCACTGCTCCAGAAACTTTACAAGATTTTACTTTGTGTTTCTTGTGGCAGGTGTGTTCCGAATTTTTGGGTTTGAAAGTGATTAGCATCTGGTGAGCATGGCAGACATAACTGGATCAACTTCTGCTGGTGGAAAAAAAGGGGTTGAATGTTGCCGATATTTATCATGTCTTGCCAGCTGTAGTCTTTGTAGTGTCTTTAGCAGCCAAGGTTCGTAGCTTATTCAAGCTCACCGACGATGCCTTGGCAGCCAAAAAAAGTGATGCCCCGTCGGGCAGAAAAGTGTTCCTGTTGAAATGGGATATCCATTCAGGTTGTTTATTTGGTAGAATTTTGTTTGTTTTTTTTTTTAATTTTGTTCTCGTCTTCAAGAAACACGATGGAATGAGAATGAATGGCACAGAATGTTCAAATATTGGATAAACTGTTGGGTAACTTGAGTCCCTATCAATCAATCTGAGGTCAATGGAAGGTTATTTTAGTATTTATCACCTTTAGATTACTTATAATATTTATACTCTAGGAGACTGCCAAAAAGAAAAGCTTGAAGAAGTTTGATAAGGGGTAGAAAAAAATTGCCCAGAAGTCCCTGTATATGCAAAAGTAGGACGGAAAAATTACTTAAATCACATGCCTCACGTTGTTTACTTCTTATCAATAATTTAATCTATAGGAAAATCCAGAGCACTCAAGTGGTAAGTGGTGCTTTACAATATCTACCTCATTGTTAATCATGGCTACTGTTGTTAATGCTGTTTATGGTAATTTTTTGAATGGTATGCGTATTGATGGGGACGTAAGTATGGGCCGGCCCAAAAGGGGTAAGTGGCCCAGAATCGATAGCGGCTCATTTATTATTAGAATAGTCAACGTTGTTGATCGGATGAGCATCCTAAGTAGGCCGAACGTAAGTTAAGATAAACACGGCCCAGATCAAAATCAACTCAAAAGTAACTTTCTCAGCCTTAACAGTCGTCTATCCTAACTCTCTGTACTTCTAGGAATGACAATTTTTTCTGTAACGAAAATTTCTTATAATCAGAGCACATTTCGCAAGGAAGCCGCACAAATCAGTGCGCAATCCTCAGAGGAGAGGAAGCCTTAACGATCACTGCTCGCAGTGTCTCCACAAAAGGAAGGGAATCCTCTTCCTTTACTTTTGTAGCCCAAAATGGCGCTCGTGCCCATACTGGGGAAAGCGGTGATCCCTATGAAGTCTCACTCCATAGGCATGCTTTCTTGCATACCCAAGCTAGCAAAAGCTCCCTAAGCTCTCAAAGCATTCCAACATTGAGCTTTCTCTCTCTGTTATTAGTTCTCTACGAACTCAGTACATAGAGAAACTGTTCTCTGTGAGCATTCAAAACCAAAGTCGCTCTCCACGAGTGTACCTCCGACCATCATTCTCAAATCTCATCCATAATATTCATCTTTGCATTCTTTGCATCTACCTTCTTATTCTCAAAAGGTTGTTTACTGACTTGAGTGTTGGAGTGTTTACGATGTGATCGGAATTCGAAGAATCAATTTGATCCAAATCCGTTCGAAATTTAAATTTATGACGCATCATATATGAAGTTAAACTGTTCTTATGTTAACAAAGACTTAATATAGACTAATATGAAAATATTACCCCCGTTAAATTTCATCATGTTTGACTTGCTTTCAATGGAAATGGAAAAGAAATCAGCTTTGTTTCTTATGGAGAAACATGCAAAATAAGAATGTCAAATATTTTGGAAATTCCCAACTTAAAGAATAATATGGAGTGAGCAAGGCTTGATACATACAACAAAACGATGCATACTAAGGGATTTGTGGAAGTGTCCAAGATCATGGATGAATTATCAGTTCTCTTTTTTAGAAAAATAAGCTTGTGATCGAAGTGTAATTATAAAGAAAAATATTCATTTTTTTCCCAAAATCTACGTGCCAAGGTGTTGCCTACTTCCGCACTGTCTCCAGTTGTTTATTCGGAATCACCTACTTCCGTCATAACATGAACTTAAAGAGGGGATGGGTATAGGTAATTGTCGACCACTGATAAAGGCCATCGCCCTTTTCCTTTGGGTCAAGTCGGCCCATCATAGATACCCTTCTAGTATAATAATTCTAATATAATAATATTTTGTCTAAATAGTAACTCTTAGCGGTCTTCTCCCAAACATGTATATTTTCTTATTTATTAAATTTTTTCATAGAAAGTGTTAGAAGTTAGAACAGACAGTTAGCACTTTTATGGTTACTTGGAGATGAGAGAACTTCTAATTCAAAAACAGAGAATCAGCCTAGGAACCGGGAAAACCAAACCAGCAAACAAAAGAAAAACTGCAATTCAGTTGAATTTTGCCTTGGTCAAAATTGGAGGATGGCCTGTGGTATAAACACTTCATCTTCAAATTTTATCAGGCCATCTGTATTGTGGCCATACCTTCTTTTCTTTTCTTTACTCCTTCTTTTTTTTTTTTTTTTTTTTTTTTTTTTGCTTTTAGCACATTCTTTTTCATTGGGGAAAAAATACGACTGTAAGCTGGTGCTTGATGGCTTTATTTTCGCAATATATGCAAAATTCTATGGCAGTATATTTATCAGCTATTGTCACTTATGCCATTTTTTATTCGACAGATACTTTGCTTTTCCTTCATGAAGTAGATGTAGTTTATTCTGAAAAAAATATTTGCTACTGTCCAGTAACAGAGCTCTCACTAGATGGCAGAGATCGTTGTAGACAAGTTGAAACTTTTTTTAAGCTCTATACACATTGACTGTGTACATCTTTATCAAGCTGACAACTTTTACACATTACGCCGCAATCAGTGATGGCTAGTTAATTTTTCATTATATTTATATTCGGAAAGGAGCTTCAGGAATGTTGCCGTAGCCAAATATTTGCCCTGGAGCCAGATGATCTTGTCACTTCGGCTTTCATTATTTTTTCAAGTATCGTAGAGACATTGAATTGAAAAAGGCTTCTATGAGCCAGCAACATAGGTCTATCTTCTTGAATACTGAACTTAGGTTGATCTTCTTGAATTGAAAAAGCCTCTTAATCTTCCCTATTTTTTCTTGGAACCTTGAACAATTAACAGGACAATATATATTGCTGATCACAGAAAAATCTATTGTAGCCAGCCAAAAACAAGAATGGCTTTCAGCATCTCTGATGGATAGAATAAGAATTTTTTAGAATTATTCGTGTCTGCCACCAATATTCAGCGTCAGCATTGTAGAATGAATTCATTGGTATTTTATTCCTTTCAATGTACGAATCTCCATGCAGCTGTGATTCAATAAAGGACCGTCTTCGTTGCTTCTCTCAGTTGTGTCATCAAACTATAGGATTCATGAGCTCGTCGGATGGTAAATCCCAAAGGACACAATCAGAACTGAATATGCTGGATCCATTTCTGAGTTCCTTCCCTGCCTCAGACTCTCCACCATTCTCTTCCTCCAATTTCAAATGGCCCAACTGATCCCCTGCAGTTGAGGTGCTTCCACTGCAGATGCTCTGGCTCCACAGCGATGCGTCATCATTCCCACAATATGGCTGCCCGTACTGAAATCCTCCTGCCGGGAATCCCCTGCTGTACGCACCGTCAAATTGTGACCCCGCTGTGGTCTCCCAAGGCTTGTTACGTATGATCATATCCGGCTCTTGTATTGCCCTCGATAACCCAAGCTTGATCTTCTCGATAGTATGGTCCTTCTCATCTGCCGGTTTGTTTGTTGCAGCGAATGGGGCATTGGTGATCACCAGCGGTGTGCCAGGTTGGAGATGGAAGTCCGCCCGCTTCTTGGTGAGGAGGTGGAGCATTTCATCCTTGAAGCAGCCGAGGGCAGCCTCGGCCAGGTGAGCAACCTGGGGGGGCGCCAGTGTGGTGGCGATTTCTGCCATTAGGTGGGAAAATGGCTTGTGGGTAACCGGATCAATTCCCATGCCCGAGAGCTTCTTCTTCAGCTTGGTGTTCCAGTAGTTCTTTACATCATTATCAGTGCGCCCGGGGAGCTGTGCTGCGATCAGCGACCACCTGCCAAACCCAAAGCAAATCAAGAGGCCGATGATATAATTTCCCTGTCTGCTGCTATGGCTGGACTCATTTAATCAGAACACAAAGCAACGCACTTGCATAGCTGTAATAGTACCTGTTGCCAACGACGGCATGGAGCTTTACAATGGTCTGTTCTTCTGCATCTGAGAATTGGCCATGCTTCAAATCAGGTCGCAGGTAGTTTGTCCATCTCAACCTGCAACTCTTCCCACATCTTTGAAGCCCTGTGCAAATTTCAAAAGTAGCAGGGGAAAGTAAGTGCGAATCGCAACCTCCCGTACTTGCTAACTTATTAGAGAGAGAGAGAGAGAGAGAGAGAGGACCGGCATTCTTGGGAATAAGCCTCCAATTTCGAGTGCCGTGTTGAGCAATGTAGGAAGAGAGTTTGTTGTCTTCTTCAGGCGTCCATTGCCCCCTCTTCACACTATCTTTCTCACAGCATGGAATTCTTCCCATTACTTCTATCTCTCACAATAAAATCGAAAATGAATAATCACCCTGCCGAAATGCAGTCTCCAGAGCTTTCTAATGTTCAATTACTTCAATGAAAATGGCAAAAGCCAAAGACCCGAAGAACAAAAGGGATAATTTATTATTGCGCTTTATTATTATTATTATTATTATTATTTTAA
Source organism: Nepenthes gracilis (assembly GCA_033239525.1). NCBI lineage: Eukaryota > Viridiplantae > Streptophyta > Magnoliopsida > Caryophyllales > Nepenthaceae > Nepenthes > Nepenthes gracilis. Next base: position 8,141,902 of record BSYO01000029.1, read on the forward strand.
ATTGTGAAAAACACAGAAAAGTATTCGAAGTTGCAGTATAAAAGCTAGGCGTAGAGGAGATTATAGTAATAGTAAATTGTGGGATAGGGGAGGGGATCAAGGGAGCATTGCATTATTAATAAAGAGGCAGGAGGAGGAGGGGAGGGGCCTTATTAATTTGGATTGGGTGTTCGTTCCAGAGACATCAAAGGCGCATGAGTTCATTAAAGAATTCAACGCCATCGAGCGTGTGAGAGCAGAGCCGGTAGCCCACCCACAAGACACCCGGTCAACTCCCTCTCGCTGCTCTCTCTCTCTCTCACAGTCAGAGGTTGACCTTTGTTTGGGGAAATGAATGAATGAATGAATGCTGGACGACTTGGTTGGGTTTCTCATTTGATCATACGAAAGAAACCCCCCGAGGACACAGATTGCGCGTGTGGGTTGATGCGGATTTGTGTCTTCTCCTAATAAAATCAAAGTTCTCCTATTTTTCTTTTTAGGTGAATTCATGGGACAAAAAATGAGACTAATTGAATGAAAATACATACATGATATTTAACTGATAGTCAAGGGTAATTATGCAAATTTTATATAAAGCCTATTAGACAGTGGGCGAGAATAATTTTATTTCTTATGAAGGTCACCTGTAGTTAGTGCATCTGATTCGATCAGAAAATAGGCAGTGGGCTAGCATTCGAGTGACGGATCGGCTGTAGCTTGGTGTTTGCATTCAAAAGGCAAGTATAAAGTTGGGGTTTAAATCAGTTACATATCTTGAAATAGATAGTCGCATACGGGAGAAAAAGTGGAGGAAGAATAGGAAAAGTTTGTCACTTAGTTTAGCCGGAATTTGAATTCCATTTTTCACTAGTATTTGATTTGCCCCTAAAAATTATTCATCAATTATATATATAAATATCCGATACACGTAAAGGATATTTATTTAAGATGTTAACGATATACAATGGAGAGATTCGAATTAAATAATTAAGAGCAATAAAGATAAAGACTAATTTTTTGGTGGACGAAATAAAACTCGATACCCATGGAGAAAAACACTGGCTTCAACGTAGGGAAGAATGACTATGAAAATCAACTACTACAGATTGGGTGGTAACGGGCTAACCTAGCCAACTTACTCCGTCATGTGATCCCTACCAAGGAACTCCGATTTGCCCACCGCAAAACGAACCGACTCTTCCAGGTCTTCACGTCAATCTTCCTCGAACCACTTGAATTTCCAATCACGAACGAGTCTCCTTCTTCACGAACCAAAGTCTCCAACGATGGTAGAAGGATAAAATTTTTAATGGTGAAAGAAAATGGGTGAGAAAACTAGTTAGAACATGTAGAGCACTCTAGTAGTAATTAGTTTTCTCAAGAGAAGTAGAAATAATGGAGCTTTTGAGGATTTCTTCTTCAAAGAGGCACGTAAATCTTTAGTCCAGAATTCATAGGGTTTCAAAAAGTAAGGCTAGTATTTATAGTGGAGCCAAAAACGTGTACAAAAAGCCCATTGGGTAAGACGGCGAGCGGGCGGTAGGGTTTCGTGAGAAGGGGCATGGGGTGGGAACAGAGTGGTATTTCTCGAGCGGGCTCGTGAGCGGCCCCCTACGGAATTTCAGCCCGGTTCTCGAGCTCGGTGGCGGCAGCCGGGACCTTGATTTTAGGCTCGGCGTGAATCGAGAGAGGCGAAGGAAGGCTTAGGACGGGCTCGAGCGAATGGAGGCGGACCCAACGAACTTTAACCCGACAACCCACAACCCGACATTAATACAATAATACATATGGTCACGGAATATGCCAATTAGACAAAATGTCTCTAACAATCTCCCCTTTGGCAATTCCGTAACAAAACTCAGAAAATAAATAAATACAAGTGAATTACGGGTTCAAACACCACCGAAATAGAACCCGTGTACATGAAAGCTTACGCCTAGTGATACAAAAAAAGATACAAAAAAATAACTATACGAAATCTGCTGAGGCGATGTGATGAAAACTTGCTTGATTGCCTGTGTAACTTCAGTTTCCTAATCGAGCAAGGTTAGTACCAACAAGGCAAAAAAATAATAACACATAACAACATGCATGGTACATAAGCATGAGAAGCTACAACAATGTAACATACACCAATTCTCCCCCTAACGAAAATAATCAATACTCCCCCTAACAGTAATAATAAACTGAAATAACATGAAAATAACAAAAATACCGCTCCGTCTCCCCTAAGCTCCCCCTATCAAAGTGAATCAAAAATTTATCTCCCCCTTTTTGTCACGAATGACCAAGGGGTAATATAGCTCACTTTTCTTAACCCAAACTTGTCTCACTGAATATACTTTTGCATTCAAACTTTTAACTTGTGCTTCCAAATGTTGAAGGTGATCAACAAGTTTATTCATATTTAGCCCTAGTATTTGGTTGTGCAAAAGATTCATGGTGTAGCATCGTGGACGAATGTGACCAACTTTCCCACATGCATGACAGGTAGGCATAAACTTAGGGGTGGAAGAATTATTCATAGCCTTGTGATTACCTAGATTAGATGAGCCAAATCTATTATTCACACGTTGAGGCACGACCTTGATGACTTTGGGTGTGTGGGCATGATTATGTGAAATTTTCGTGGCGGAAATAAATACAGTTTTAGGTTTCACATCAGTTTGTACAAAATTCACAACATACCCCAAACCCTGTTTATTTTCACCAATTTTTATCAACCCGAGCATATGATCTAATTTAGTAGACCCATTTAAGAATTGTTTCAAATCTTTTCGAGAGGCCTCAAGTTCAAATTCTAAAGTTGTTATTTGCTTAGTAAATGAGACTTTCAGATTCTCAATTTCTTGGGTTTTAGAATCTAACTCGGATTGAAGAGATACATTTCCTTTTTCCAAATCAATGATCCTACCATTTAGGGTTCTATTTAATTTTTTTACTTTCAAACATTCCCTAAACAGTTTATCATATGCTTCTTGAAGGCCATCAAATTCAGCTTCTGACTCGATCTCAGAGTCATCCGATTGATTGATATTCTCTAAGGCATTGTCACACATTAAGGTCATAAAGGCCATGTACTTAATAGAGCCATTTTCAGAATATTTTTCACCCTCTTCTTCTTCGTCATCACTTAGGGTCACATTAGCTTTAAAGGCTTGACCTTGTTGGCGTTTAAGGTTGGGGCATTCAGACCGATAGTGGTCAAAACCTTTACATGCATGACATTGGACGCCTTGGGTAGTTTTCGATTTGGAGTCCTTACTCTCACGTCGGTCCTTCTTCTCAAATTTGTGTGATCGTTTTAAGTCCACATCCAGTTTTTCTGATGAAGAGTTATTTTTCTTTGAGAATTTTTTAAAATTCTTAACAAATAATGCAAAATCATCATCGCTACATGATTCTTCATCGGAGTCCCGATTTCGCTCTTCCCTACTTGATTTTAGGGCAAGTGATTTATTCTTCTTTGATTGTGGCAATGTGTGCTCATAAGTTTGTAGGGACCCTACAAGTTCTTCGATTTTTAATTTGTCTAAATCTTTGCTCTCTTCAATCGCCGTCGCTTTGGGTCTAAATCGTTCAGGCAACGATCGTAGAACTTTTCTAACAACTCTATTTTCCAGATTCGTTCGCCTAAATTGAATGTGGAATTTACAATATCATTTAATTGGGCATAGAATTCATCAAATGTCTCATCATCTTTCATTCTTATTTCTTCGAATCTAGTGGTGAGCATTTGCAATTTTAAATTTTTAACTAGCTTAGTTCCTTCATGAGTGATTTCTAAAATATCTCACGCATCTTTGGACGTCTCGCACATTGAAATTCGTTTAAACTCATCGGGAGACACAGCCATAAAAATAGCATGTAACCCCTTACTATTCCAATTACATGCATCAAGTTCCTCTTTGGTCCATAAAGATAGGGCTTTTGGTTCGTTGCCCGAGGAACTAGTGGGTGGAGTCCACCCAACTTGGGTACGTGCCCAAACACGCTCATCTAAAGATTTTAGGAAGTCTCTCATCCGGACCTTCCAATAGGCATAGTTACTCCCATCAAAGAAGGGAGGAACGGAGAGCGATCCACTCGTATACATCTAGATCGGGGGTCGCGGATCGGGGTGAGTCTCTGATACCAATTAAAAAAGCACGTTTTGGTGCTAACGTGTTTCGACCCCAAAAATTATAGCGGAAGCAATATATATATAAATATCCGATACACGTAAAGGATATTTATTTCTAGATGTTAACGATACAACAAGCAAGCACGAATTAAATAATTAAGAGCAATAAAGATAAAGACTCAATTTTTTGGTGACGAAATAAAAACTCGATACCCACGGTATCGAAAACACTCTTCGAACGGCCAGGAAGCAATGCACTATGAAAATCAACTTACGGACCAAGGGTGGTAACGGTGTAACCTAGCCGACTTACTCCCCGTCACGTGATCTCTATCAAGGAAGATGAACCGACTCCTTTCGGTCTTCACGTCAATCTTCCTCGAACCACTTGAATTTTCAATCACGAACGAGTCTCCTTCTTCATGAACCAAAATCTCCAACGATTGTAGAAGGATAAAATTTTTAATGGTGAAAGAAAATGGGTGAGAAAACTAGTTAGAACATGTAAAGCACTCTAGTAGTAATCAGTTTTCTCAAGAGAAGTAGAAATAATGGAGCTTTTGAGGCTTTCTTCTCCAAAGAGGCACGTAAATCTTCAGTCTAGAATTCATAGGGTTTCAAAAAGTAAGGCTAGTATTTATAGTGGAGCCAAAAACGCGTTCAAAAAATATGCCCGTTGGGCCGGCGCTCGAGCACGCAGCGAGCGGCCCCCCTAATGGAATTTCCTCTCGAGCGGTTCTCGAGCTCGTGGCGAGCCGGGGACCTTCTGGATTTTAGGCTCGAGCGGGAATCGAGCGAGAGGCTAGAGGGAAGGCTTAGGACAGGCTCGAGCGAATGGAGGGCGGACCGAACGAACTTTAACCTGACAACCCATAACCCGACATTAATACAATAATACATATGGTCACGGAATATGCCAATTAGACAAAATGTCTCTAACAAGCCGGAATTTGAATTCCATTTTTCACTAATGTTTGGATTGCCATTCTACAACATTCATCAATTATTAAAAAATATATGGGATTTCAATTAACCCAATTAATACGTCAATGGATCCAGATTATTATTTAGATTAGAGGGCCGTTTAATCTTTTCTGATGGAACAAATTAAAAAGGGTTCGATTTTCGTCACTTTGAATCTAGATCTTACAAATCATAACTGATAAATAAGAGATTAGAGGTTGGTGGAAACTTAATATATCATTCAATATTCAAGTTAAAAATCTTTCTTAGATAAATAGAAAGATAAGACGGGTAAATGAATGATGCGTGGTTGCATATAATGGGGGATTAAGTATTTAGATGCACTCAGCAGGGAAGCGGCTTTAGAAGATGGAGGACAGAATTCCGATGAATGTACCCAACCGAGAAGCGGCTTAAAGATGGAGGATTGGGTTCCGATAAGTACGCTTGACTAAGGGGTGGCTTAGAGATGAAAGATTGGGCTCCGATGAGTGCGCCTGACCGAGGGATGGTTTAAAGATAGATGATTGGGTTGCAACAAGTATGCCCGACCGAGAGGCGTCTTAAGGATGGAGGACCAAGCTCCGATGAGTATACTCGCCTGAAGGGTGGCTTAGAGATGGAAGATTGGGTTTTGAGGAAATGTGTCTAACCAAGGGGCAGCTTAGTAATTGAGGATTGAGTTTCAACGAATGCGCTTGATCGAGGGGCAGCTTAGAGATGGAAGATTGGGTTCTGATGAGTGCACTTGACCGAGGGGTGACTTAAAGATGGGGGATTGGGCTCTAAAGAGTGCATCCGACCGAGGGGTGGCTTAGAGATGGAAGATTGAGGTCTGACAAGTGCGTCCTACTGATGGGCGTTTTAGAGATGGAGGACTAGGTTATGACGAGAGCGCCTGGCCAAGGGACAGCTTACTTGAGAGAAAGTGTTCTGCCCTTACCGAGGAGTGGCTAATTTATGAATGTACTCATAGGTGGGTGGCCAATTAGGGGAGGAAAAGTTTCCTGGGTGTTGATAATGAGGAGAGAGATGCTCGTCAGTCTCCACTCTGGCTATAGACAGATGGGCTTTCTGCATCACGCTCTATGAGTTGCCTTCACCAGTCTTACGGTGTGAGGACTCAGAGCTGGTGGGAGGCCTACACAACTATCAGACAAAGGGGGAAAATGAGGCCTCATAGAAAACGATAAGAGACTGAGCATGCCTTCTAAGTATTCTTTCTGTGCGTTCCTTCTTCTCTTTCGTTTTGCCTCGTAGGCGATTCCCTCGCGAGAGGTGCCTCTTTTCGCCCGTAGGGTGGAAGGGGGATTTATAATATTGGAGTCAGTCTAGCCTTGCTTGGGTTAAGGCAGGCTGATTGAATTCCTTCTTTTCTTGGTGGGATTCTGGAGGCTTCTGTTATAACAATTGCTTTCTTGGGGATGGTTCGCTAAATCACCATTGCCATCTTAGGGGCACGCGATCTTGGGCAGGATATTTTAGAAATATTTGTTGAGTTGTCCCGGATGATTATGGCAAGTGCCGCCCACGTATTCACCGGGGGCCGGCAGATAGACAGTAACTATTTGCTTATGCTTCTTCCACAGCCGTTGGGGATCACGAACGGCGTATGGGCTTGCCTACTAGGCTGGTGCTGCTGGGCCAAGCTGCATGGGCTGTTGATTGGGCTTGCCATGACACTTTTTGGGTTCTGAGTTTTATAAAATCTTGATAAGTTTCTATTTTTTGAGCACGTTTACTGGCGAGTTGGATTTTGGGTTAGCCAATAAAGTTACCTGACCCATTACCAATATAGGGTTTGTATATCGAGTTAGTTTTTTTTTTCAATTTGCTTGTTTTGTATGCATTTTGTCAAGATTTACGTGTGCAGTGGTTTGTGAGAGGCTGTTTACACAAAGGGGTCGTGTACCCAAGTGGTGAGAAGTGTGGTTTGGTAAAATAGTGGAGATCTAGTTTGTACAGTGAAGAGAGATTGGTAGTCTACTCCCATGGATGAATTGGACTAGGTTATTTCAGACCTTCCATGAATTTTCCCAAGGATCTGCCAAACTCACAAGCTTATTGGCACGATGACCCTCCTCCCTCAATTTCACAAAAGCAGACGACTGTATAACTTGATCACACCTCCATCCCGGCATAGCTATTTAGTTCAAAATCAGCAAAATGCATTTCATTTATGGTGATTATTAATAGGTTCTACGACGGGCAAGAAAACTGCATCTTGTTTGAAAACAACCATGCCTTTATCCGGCAGAACCCAGCAAGAAAAACCCTTTATGATAAAATGGGTCTATTGTTGGGATATGGGTTGCTCTCATATGAGCTCATATTTAATTGACAAGCTGACAAATTTGATTGAATATGCATGGGTGCAATATTGAGAGAAAATATTATTGTGTTGAAGAAAAAAGCACACGCGGCAATATGACCTAATGACACTTGGCCAGAGTGAAAGAAAAATGCCGGAGTGAGAAATGCTAGATTGGTGAAACTGCCGAAGTAAACAAAATGCTAGATTGAGAAATATCAAAGTGGTGAAACTACCGGAGTGAACAAAATGCCAGAGTGGTGAAACTGCCGGAGTGGAACACTTTGGCCAAAATGGTGAAGCCAGGCAGACCAAGGGTGGCTAGTTTGGAAAGCTAGTTATTTTTAAAATTTAGTGCAGGCAGTTGATTTTGTAGAGTAGGCAGTTAACTTTTTAGAGTTGGTAGTCGACTTTTCTAAGCAGGTTAACTACAAAGGTTAGGGCAGAAATGTGACTTTGTAGAGTAGCTACCAGGCCTTTACAGTGCATGTGACCGTCTTGTAGAGTAGTTGTCGTCTCGGTGTATATATATATGTATATAGCTGTGTTATGAGTAGAGAAGTAGAGAAAATATAAGGAGTCATCCTTTTGCTATTGTACTTAGTTCTTTGTTCTTTAAGGGTTTCTGTAATCAAGAATTTTTGTAATCAAATTTTATATAATAAAATTTTTGTAAACTAAGTATCTTATAGTTTTTTTCTTCTTATTCAGAAGATGGTTTTCACGTAAAATTTGTGTGTATTGTTCTTTACTTTCTCTATTGTGTGTATGATTATTGTTACCGATTTTATTCTTAATTCACAGTTTTGCTAGCGCCCATTCCAACATCTGTCATTATCTATTTGACTTGTCCACCATTTCACTCTTTTCCGTTTATTATTCATTTATTCTCATAGTAACACTTACCATTTCCACACCCACACATGGTAGGCCAAGGAGTGCCACAAGGATTGGTATTGCAGTTCGTATGATGCCGTATAATAGTAGTTAGATCTAATTCAACAGCTACCATATCCCCTTTTATTAAAAAAATGTTGTTTTATTTAAAAATAAAAAATAAAAACAGATGGCTCCGTGTTTTAAACAGTTATTTGTTCAAATGGTTGCCATCTTCATTTAACACAGCAAAATCATTAGGCGCAGCCTCCTTTAAGCATCTGTTGATATGCGGGAGCTAAACAGCTACTTCAAATTTCCATTCTTCTTACCAACAGGTATCCATTCGTCCTACTTCCAATCTGCAAGCAAAAGATTCTTTACACATCCTCTTCTATTAATTAGGGCCTCTATTTTCAAAACATAAGTAGTTTTATAGTATTGTTTGCTAGATTTTGAATTACTCTCTTATAAATCTCATACCCTTTGATGTGTTATGTAGAGGCACGCTTAGGAGGGGGTGTCAAATAATGATAAGCCGAGGGTCAATCGATGGTTAACCAAGTGTTAGGGTTCACTAGAGGTTTGTGAGATACTCATTCGAGGTTAGCTGAGTGTCTTTCGAGTGTTAGCTAAATGGTTAAACTCACTAGAAGATTCATGTGATATCCCTGCAAGGTTGGTTGAGTGTCAGTAAAGTGACAGAATCACGGGCAGATCGGACAAGATTAGTGCGAAGACTTGTTGAGCTAAAGCTATAAGCATGTGTCAGGTGCAGGATAGAAGGTTGTATGCCAATTCCTATAAAAACAACACATTGAAGGTACACATGAGTAAATTGCTAGAAGAGGGTCACACTTGATACACGTGAGGAGTATACATGTACCTCTACTGCTATAAAAGCTCATACGTGGTCTACTAGGGTTGGTGGAGGAATAATTATTTATGGAATTTAAATCTTTTGAGCATCGACAAAAAGAGAGAAAGAAGAGAAAGAAAGGAAAACAAAAAAGGGAAGATTTTTTTCATATATTTGAGATTCAAATTGTATTTCATTTTTTACTGACATTGGGTTTATTGTTATTAGTATTGTGAAGAATATTTTACCAATCATTTTCTTCTCGTTAACTTTTATATTTTCCATTATTTGGGCTTATCATTATAAATATCGTGATTATTTTTTGGATTTACAGTTTTATAATTTTTCTCTTTATTTTAAAAGATTTTTCACATAAATTATTGTGTCTCTTATTTATGATTATTATTTTATAATGTATATTATCATATCATATTCTCATCAATTCAAATAAAAAAATCAAAAATAATACATATAAAAATTTGATGCGTCTTGGATTCAAGTCATGGACGGATTCGAGTTTAGTTGCTTCTTGGGTTAGTGATGATGTTGAGTCCGATCTCCGTCCTGCACGGCTTGGATCTTGTACACTACAACAATAGATAAAAAGTCAAAAGAAAACGGTGGGATTTGTATCATGGTTTATCCTCTAACGCTCAAATAAGTGATCTTCCTTCCAAAAAAAAAAAGGTAAAAATGGAATATGCTAGGGTTGATGCTGGGAAGGGGATTTGTGAGTCAAATTCGGAGGTGCACTCATCGTAGAGTGGCTTTAAATCGTAATGTGCTCGTAGAAAGCGGCTATTCAAACCACTCGGTTCGTTGGGAATGAGTAGTGGGAAAGAGAACAACAATTGGTTGCTTAAGGGATGGATTGCTTGTGTGAGTTTTAGTATTGAAGAAAGTGTGCCTTTAAAGTGCGTTCCCTGGGTTTTTTATATAGTCGTCAGACCTCGCCACTTTCATTAGGTGGCAAAGCGGGCTGCCAGCCGTCTGAAAGAATCCTTTCCATCCATCAAGGGGATACAGGCGTCATTTAGGGTCGCAATGGTTAGGAGGGAGGATTTCTTCCTCCTTGGAGATGTCGCCTACCATGAATGTTGATACTTTCATTGCGAGTTGTGTGTTGATTTGAGGGTTTTCTTTTGGAATGTGCACTGATTTGGGGGTTTATGTTTCAGAAGAGGTTGTTATCTCGGAAAAATTCTCAGCATTGCGGTCAATTAGGGCAAATGACCGTTGTATGCGAGGAATGGGCTCGTGGGCCTCTTCTCACTTGGGTAGCATCTGGTTTGGGTTGCACCCAGCTGCCTGAAGACTCTCTCCAATCAATTGGGACATTGACCGTCCTTGGGGCCAATAGGCTACAATATTTTTTGGGTTGATCTCTTCTTTGGACCGGCGGCCCACTTCAACCATCTCTATCAAAATTAGTTTTTGACTTTGCATATAAAGCTGCGATGTCCGAATCCCAACAATGTGTCCCCACCTTTCCGCAGGATGGAGTTCATACGTACTCAATATGTCTGAGGCAGAGGCTGAGCCACAACCTTACCCTCCATTCCCTGTCTTCGAACACCGAATTCCAATTTCAATCTCCCCCAAGACTCTTCTCAACCCTTCTTTGTTTGCAGACCAACATCTCAGCAGCAATAGATTGGCCTCCCAGCAATCTACTCTTCACGCCCTAGGTAATGGGCAAGTCCTGGATTCGGGAGCTTTGTAATAATCTTAACCTAGAATGCTTTTAAATTGATTCCTTAGCTATTTTCCGCTGTATATCTGGCCATTGGTTACTCCAGCTCCATTTTCAAGCAACTTTTTATTATGGGTAATGTCACTGTTAATTAACAACTTCAAGATATCCCCCCCCAACCAACGGGGCAAAGAGAATATAGATATTATTAAGCAGTGTGTGCAGAGTCTTAAGTTCAAGTGCTACATATAATTCCTTCGACGTGATAATATTTTAAATGCTAAGAAAAAAAGTTGTCGAGCTCATAAATTTATTCATGAAGATTTCTGAGATGTGGACAATCTTAAAAGGCATTATTCCAAAAAAATTAATAGTCTAACAAAGTGATGTGTGCACACTTGCAGCTGATTGCCCACTTTGTAAATCACACAAAAGAGTCGGAGTTGGAAGAAGTCGGGGAAAGAGAGTTCTGACAAAGAGTTTGAGAGAAAGAGAAGAAAAATAGAGATTGAGAAATAGAGAGAAGATTCAAGAGAGTCAGTAAGAAAACGGAAATATATTTTCTACCCACTTTTACCATGTACACATATATTTATAAAAGAAAACTAAATCTCCAAACAGAATGTAGGTAAGAAACCCTATGGCACTGCAACCAGAAAATAAAATGGGGAAAAAAATAAAGTGAAAAATAAAATAGAGTTCTATAATGTGTGCCACAAGATGGTAATGTTAGATGTAATTCTGAAATTTGAGGGATCGTTGGGTTATCCATACACTTTTCTTGGAAATCCGTGGATCCAGTAGGGCATTAACATCAGTATCAATGAGGCTAGTAACACAGAGTTTTACAAGATTATAAAATGTAATAAAGTTTTAAGACGTAAAATTTTGATGCTAAAAACTTTTCCATAAAGTTCCAATCATTGGGGGTTTTCACAGGGAAAATAGTTAAATTTCTTTGTTGCCCCAAACTCTGCGCCTCTTTACTACGGAACCACGGCTCCGGGCCTTCTACCGGCCTTTGGAAACTTGTGTAGGCTACCACCTCTATCCTTAGTGTTTATTTTGGTCACTCCATTGTGAGTATCTCAACAAGGGAAATGTTATCAAAAAGTCCCACAAGATTCGTGCAACCGGATGCAAAGGCCAAAGGGTAGACCAAATGTAGAGGTCGGAGGGGGGATCGGATGCAAAGGCTAGAGGGCGACTGGATGCCGTGGCCGAGGGTTGAATACCGATGTCGAAGGGTGAGCGGACTGCCTAGTCCGAGAGGTGATGGAACTGTTGAGTCTAAAAGGTGACCAAACTACCTAGTTCGAGAGGTGACCGGACTGCTGAGTTCGAAGAGAGACCGAACTGTAGATGCAAAAGGTGGATTGGACTCCCAAGACCGAAGGGTGACCAGATTGTTAATGCTGAAGGATGACCGGTTGTTAGTCCAAGTGGCCCACAATGAAAAAGCATATGAAATTCCCTTTAGGGTTTATAAAATGGAGTGCGCTTTAGGGTTTGGAGACGAGAGAAAGAGAGCAAAAATATCACTTTGTAAAAATAGACCAGTAGTACCGTCAGTGAGAGAAAGAGAGATAGAGAGGAAAAGTGAACAAACGCTGATCCATCTCATCTTCACTATTACTCGGGTTTGTATGATACAAGGCGTAAAGTTTTTGTTCTTTTATTTGGGGTTTGTGTAACCAATTTTACATAGTGAATATTTTAGACGTCTTGTCCCGAGATTTTTTCTCTTATTAAAAAGATAATTTTTCACATGAAATTATTTGTATTTTATCTCTTTATTTTATAATTATTGTTTGATTGATGTGTGTTGTCGTTACTGTTCCTCTTGATTCATCTAAGCCATCGCCGTATATCCCAATAAGTGGTATTAAAGAGAGGTTGTTGGCGGCGATTGTTGAGCTTCATTGGAATCGATAGAGGTTGGAAAGATTATTTGCTTGAACGGTACAAACTATGATATTTTGTGGAGCAAGATGAAGGACTTATTGTTTGTTAAGATAATGTATCTTCCGGTGTTCATCGCACAAAACCCGAGTGAAAGTTCGAGGAGGAATGGGTTTTTAAGCATGAACAGGTTTGTGGCTATGTTTGACAATTTGTGGAAGATAATATGTACAATCACATTCGAAATAAGACGAATGTAAAGACACTGTGGGTGAAGCTAGAGACGTATATTTCTAAAATCAGCAACAAGAAGTTGTTTCACTTGATGAAGTCGATGCAAGTGACATATAAGGAGGGTACATCCATTGCTAACCACTTGAACAAGTTCCAAGGATGTGTGAACCAGCTAAGGGAGTGGCCATCAAGTTCAATGACGAGTTATTGTGCTTATAGCTGTTGACAACTTTACCGGACTCCTGGGAGGTGATAAGATAACCATCACCAATATTACTCCGAACCGCATGGTGACTCTAAAAATAATAAAGAAAACTATGTTGAATGAGGAGGAGAGACATCAGTCTCTAGGATCCTCCTCTCCACACTCCCATTTGCTGGTCGCTGAGTCATAAGAAAGGAGTAAAGGACACAATCCTAAGTTCAAAGGAAAGAGTCAAACAAAGTCTTGATCAAGGTATCAAAACCTTGAGTGCTTCTATTTTGGCAAGAAGAGCCACATGAAGTTAAATTATCAAAAGAGAAAGCAGGTTAAAGAGGGTAAAGGTGAAAGTCAAAAGAGGATGGATCAGGATGAAAATGATTGGGCTTTTGTCAATCTCTAAGAAAACTTTTGGTTGTCCACACAGGAGAGACACGGAGCTTTTCGAGTCAAGAGAGAAATTGAGTGATAGATAATGGTTCCTCATACCATGCGACATCGAGAAAGTCCCACTTTACCAATTATACACCCCGGGACTACGGGGTATTGAATTTGGGTAACAATGATTCGTCGAGAGTTGTTGGTATTGGGAATGTTAGTTTGCGAACAAGTAACAAATAAAACTTGTGTTGAAGGTCGTGCAACATGTCTCAGATTTGCGGTTGAATGTGATTTTAATTGGAAAGCTTGATGATGAAAGTTTCAGTATGGCGTTCGAAAATAGCCAGTAAAAGCTCACCAAAGGAGCCTCCATTGTCGTAAGGGGAATGAAGCAATCAAGCCGATACTTGATGAATGTTTCGGTTATCAAGAATAAAGCCAAGGTGACCAATAGGGGTATTGGTCTAGGTGGCAAAAAAATGAGGTTGAGTAAGAGTGCAAGGAGGAGTGATTCTATCGCTAAGGAGAAGCTAAAGGGGAGTAAGAATACTCAAGGTTTGATAGAGTGGAAGAGAGTATCTTTCAAACTTGTGGAGATTGATGCCGGGACCCCATTTGAGGGGAAGTTGCTGAAGGGCAAGTGATGACAATCACCGGTGAAGATGAAGGGTCCCTTATAAGGTCGTGAGAGGAAGTTTGTTAGGTTTTAGTCACTTTCTTATCAGTGTCTCAACAAATTGAAGGTTATCAAAAGATCGCACAAGGTTTGTGCGATGATCGGAGTATTTACACCCATGGCGAGAAGCCAAAGGGTGGACCAGATGCCGAGGTCGAAGGGTAGACAAGATGTCGAGGCCGAAGGGTAAACCGGATGCTGAGGTCGAAGGGTGGACTGAATGCCAAGGCCGAAGGGTGAACCGGATGCTGAGGCCGAAGGGCGAACCAGATGTAGAGGTTGAAGGGCGGACCGAATGTCAAGGTTAGAGGGCAAACACTTAGTTCTTCGCACAAACCTTAAGCAAAGGCCAGAGGCCGAAGGGCGGATCGAATGCAAAGGCTGGAGGATGACCAGACTACTAAGTTTGAGAGGTGACCGGACTGTTGAGTTCAAAGAATGATCGGACTACTTAGTCCAAGAGGCGATCGGACTACTGAGTTTGAAGAGAGAGTGGACTCTAGATGCAAATGGTGGATTGGACTCTTGAGATCGAAGGGTGACCACACTGCTCATACTGAAGGACGACCGGCTGCCTGTTCCGATGGTCCACAATGAAAAAGCGTGTGAAACGCTCTTTGGGGTTTATAAAGGAGAGTGCTTTTTAAGGTTTGGAGATGAGAAATAGAGAGAGAAAACACCACTTTGTAAAAATAGACTAGTGAGCACCGTCAATGAAAGAAAGAGATATAGAGAGGAAAAGCGAGTAGACGTCGATCCATTTCATCTTCACTGTTGCTCAGGTTTGTGTGATATAAAGTGTAGAGTCCTTATTCTTATATTTGAGGTCTATATAACTGATTTTACATAGTGGATATTTTGAACATTTCATCCCATAGTTTTTTCTCTCTTATTGAAAAGAGAATTTTCCACGTAAAATTGCCAGTATCCTGTTTCTTTATTTTGTGATTGTTGTTTGCTTATTATGCATTATCGTTGATGTTCCTCTTGATTCATCCAAACCGTCAATGTATATCCCAACACTTAGGTACCCAATCTATTTTCTTTCTATTTTAATAGAGGGAGCCATTGTTATTTTTGTTAAGGGAGATCCTCTCATTCTATTAGGGGGAGTTCTTTTTAGATTTTTTAGGTGGGTTGTGATATTTTTATTTGTCTTATTGATTTTAGAGCATTTACTGCATTCATTTATTATGCTGCTCTTATTACTGTTCCTGATCTTTTATGACGTGTATGTTACTATAAGCTATTATGCGTGGTTACCTTCTTTTTATGTTGCTCTCGACATGTTATATCTCTTTGTATTATGTCTATTTATACTAACTATAATTGACCAAGCAACACAACTACAGTATTGGCACGACAGCTACAATATCGACACAATAGCTCTCGTGTTAGGGAGAGATCCTCTTATTTTGTTAGGAGGAGTTCTTTTTAGATTTTTAAGGGGGGTTGTGATACTTTTATTTATCTTACTGACTTTACAGCCTTTATTGCCTTCATTTATTATGCTGCTCTTATTACTGTTCTTGATCTTTTATGACGTGTATGTTGCTACACAATAGCTCTCGTGTACCATTTTTATGTTTACTTGTTGTATTATTTTTATTTCTCATTAGGTGTAGATTTTTATATACACATATTCTATCACGGTAGTGTCTAAACCCATAATTTTCTTATATTTTTTTACTTTTGTGTTTTGTCACGGAATTTTTAAAGGGGGAGATTGTTATGGTCATTTTTGTGATTGACATATGCCGTGATCATATTTAATCATGTGTAGATGTTGGATTGTATTCATCGAAGTGCTACATCAACTTATTTTCGTAACTGTCCGTTCCTGGGTTCCAAGAGCCTCATGTCTACTGTTCGCTTTCTACCCACTCGAGCTTTGATTCTAGAAGCCTTGCGCCACCGTGCTATGCATCCGCCGAGCCCTAATCCACTCGAGCTCGCTATCCGCTTGAGCTCTGAGTCCAATAGCCCTGCGCCTTTCGTACGCTCACTAGGTGCTTGAGCCTAAAATCTAGTAACCATCCGCTCGAAACTCGCCACCTTCTCGCTCGAGCCTCGATAAGGTTTTCTCTTGAAACCCTCAGTGCACTCGCCGAGCGCTTGAGCACCGTGGAAACGATCATTAATTTTAACTGCGTTTTTTAAACTCTCTATAAATTTTTTCATTATTTTAGTTGCCCTACTTTTTATTGAAGCTTTTTTGAGTGCCCCACTTTGAGAAAATTTTATCTTTTACTCCATTAATGTTGCTCCAATTGAGAAAATTGTAATTAGATCATTATGTTTCATGTGTTAACGGTTTTTTCTCCACTTTTTCTTTACCGATCCATCACTTCTAACCTTCTATCTTCGTTGGTGACATTGGTACCATGAAGAAGGGGTTCCGGAGGGGTTTGCTACTTCAAGTAGTTCGTGAGAGAGGATTAACGAGAAAATCGAAAGGCATCTAGTTCCGTTACTGCGGGAAAATCTAAGGGGTTCTTTAGTAGGGATCACAAAACGGAAGTATGTCGGTTAGTTTAGGATGTTTATACTACCCGATTTGTAAGTTGATTTTCATAGTGGATATTTTCTCTAGCCGTTGAAGCACGGATGGTTTTTCTCGATTACCATGGGTATCAAATTTTTCCTTCATCACCAAAAATTATCTTTTTTTTATTGCTTATTATCATCTATGTTTTATGCGTATTATTGTTCTTGGCATCTAAATATAAATATTTTTTACATTTATTAAATATTTAATTTTGTACTATTTTCGCTAATCCTTCACGAAGACGAAACTTTATTGTGTAAATTTGGGACAAAACGTCCTTTTCAGTGAGCTCTTATTATCAACCCAGAGGAGGGGCCATCTACATATTATGCTTGATACGGACCGATAACAATATGCCCCCATCCCTTCCAGGGCTCAAAGGCAATTCCTTATCTTTCCACAGTAATATCCTAAAGTTTGTCAAAGGTATTATCCGCTACAATATGCGGCTAAGATAATTTAAAAGTCTCTACTATAATACTAATGGCATACCAATGGTTATTACTATTCGTAATATAATTTCATGGTCATCATTTCATGATTTCTTATTCTTTTGAGAGAAGGTCCACCATACTTCTTTCATCATAATTTCCTCCATCCGGGAGAACAATTCAATCATATAACAATTTGTGGGTTTCTCTCCAAATGATTGTGTGATTTTTATCTTTCTTTCGGATTTAAGTCTTCTCACGACTCAGTTTGCTTGCATGACATCATTATACATAAAGAAGGTTAGAAATTCTTACTATTGATAAACAATTATAACTTTAGAGACCTCCGGACCACATTTTCTTCACATACGGAACACAAACATTTTTTTTTTGGCAAATAATTGAATTTTATTGATGAAAAGGAAAAAGAATACAGAACCAAGGTTCAAACTCCAAAGGTACATCTCACAATAGACATGGACATAGACGCGAGGGGAAGCCCCGATTATCATGAATCAGATCATGATTTTTTTTGAACCACACAGGAGAAGATCCTCCAAAGATCGGCTGGCAGGATGACAGCAGCAAACCAGCTCTCAAAACCGCCACATCTGCAAACCCGCAAGATACTCTAAACCAGCAAACGCCCACCAAATCCCGAGTAGAGACATCACGAGTCCGAAAGGTATCAAAAAGTCGTCAATCGTAACAGCAAGCTAAACACAAACATATCAAAAAAATATGTTTATGTTTTCCACAAACATATTTTTTTGGAACTTACAATTAAACACATACAATTAAACATAGCTTATATAACAGTTAAATAGGGTGGAATCATGTAAATTTAATTATTGTCTCAGATGAACAGTGTCATGGCCGATTTAGAGCCTCCGAAAATGCCGAATGGGTCAATTCTTGGGAAACCAAATGCCCAATCGATGTATATACATAATTAGGATATGGGTAATATATAATTAAGGACAATTTATGCATAGGGTCGAATTGGAAGGGATACGGGAGCTGGGCATGGGTCTAGGGTTTCATCGAAGCAAAATCTGCATGAAACGTGGGAAAATTGGGCATCAAACGGTAAATAAATTTTGCTAGGGTCATGGGTTTTATGTTTTAAATGATTTGGTTGGGTATCGGAACGAAAATATTCGAGAGAAAACAAATAATAATCGCAAGAGAGAAAAAGAGGGTAGTAATTATGGGAGATGTTTTCAATATGAAAAGGAGGAAGACAAGAATAAACTTGGAAAATAATTCAGCTCTTTTAAGTATAAATATGAATTTAGAACAATACACTTGCCTTGATCCGATCTACTATTTTTATAACTAGCTCTCGGATAGATTCGGACTCATGGGCTTTAATCTCCTCCTTCTCTCTCTAGTTCTTCGCTCTCTCTCTCTAGGGTTTGGTCCACTCAAAAAATAAAAATTGCGAATGCCCTACTCAAGCTTTAAAATAGACTGGTGCACAAGCGCTAGTCAAGAGTTAAAATGATTTCCCAGATTTGAAACCAAATTTGCGTTGTTTTTGATTATTAAATGGTTAAACTTTTTTAATAATGCAATGGTAATTATTATAGATGCATCTCGGTCCACCGTCGCCGATTTTTGGGTGGCATTAAAACTAGTTTTGCACCGCCATCCAAGCTCAAACCAATAAAGCTGCATGCGAGCCCGAAGCCCTATGGACTTGGTTTTTAAATCCGACTTCTAGAAAATCGAGCTGGACAGGTTTCGGCCCTCAACTTTGATATTTGATGGTTTGCTACAAATGGCTAATTTTCTAATTTTTTTCAAATTCACTTATCCCAAATTAAATTATATCAATTATATTAATTTAATTACTAGAATTATTACGTTTTTAAGAATATGTACCTTACACCACCTCCCCTATCCTTAGTATTGATTTTGGTCACTCTCTTGTGAATGTCTCAACAAGCAGAAGATCATTGGAAGGTCTCACAAGGTTTGTGATGGGCTGGATGTAAATTATGCCGGATGAAGTGTAGGCTAGATGCAGAGGTCAGAGGGCGGATCAGATGCAAAGGCCATAGAGCGACTAGATGCCGTGGCCGAGGGCCGAATGCCGATGTTGAGTTCGAAGGGTGACCAGACCACCTAGTCCGAGAGGTGATCGGACTGCTGAGTTTGAAGAGAGATCGGATTGTAGATGCAAAGGGTGGATCGGACTCCTAAGACCGAAAGGTGACCAAACTGCTGATGTTGAAAGTTGATCGGCTACCGATTCTAATGGCTCACAATGAAAAAGTACTTAAAACTCCCTTTAGGGTTTATAAAATGGAGTGCGCTTTAGGGTTTGGAGACGAGAGATAGAGAGCAAAAATATTACTTTGTAAAAATAGACCAGTAAACACCGTTAGTGAGAGAAAGAGAGATAGAGAGAAAAGCGGAGTAGACGCCAATCCAACTTGTCTTCACTATTACTCAAGTTTGTGTGATACAAGGCATAGAGTCCTTGTTCTTATATTTCGGGTTTGTGTAATTGATTTTACATAGTGGATATTTTAGATGTCTTATCCCAATGTTTTTTTCTCTTATTAAAAAGATAAGCTTTTCATGTAAAATTAATTGTGTTTTAACTCTTTATTTTGTAATTATTGTTTGCCTACTGTGTATTGTCATTATTGTTCCTCTTGATTCATCCAAGTTGTCACCACATATCCCAACAAATAACATTAGAGAGAGATTGTCAGCGACGGCTGTTGAGCTTTATTTGAATTGATGGAGATTGGAAAGACGATTTGCTTGAATGGTACAAACTATAATATTTGGTGGAGCAAGATGAAGGACTTGTTATTTGTCAATGTAATGCATCTTTTGGTGTTCATCACATAAAAACCCGAGTGAAAGTTTGAGGAGGAATGGGCTTTTAAGCATGAATAGGTTTGTGACTATATTCGACAATTTGTAAACAACAATGTGTACAATCACATCCGGAATGAGACAAATGCAAAGACACTATGGGGGAAGCTAGAGACGTTGTATACTTCTAAAATCGGCAACAACAAGTTGTTTCACTCAATGAAGTTGATGCAAGTGAAATACAAGGAGAGTATGTCCATTACTGACCACTTGAACAAGTTCCAAGGATGCGTGAACTAGTTAAGGGAGATGAGCATCAAGTTTGAGAACGAGTTATTGGGCTTGTGGCTGTTAATAACCCTACCAGACTCCTGGGAGGTGATAAGTCAACATTGTCAATACTATTCTGAACCGCCTGGTGACCTTAGAAATAATGAAGGGAGCTGTGCTGAATGAGGAGATAAGACATCAATCTCAAGGATCCTCCTCTCCACACTCCGATTTGCTAGTTGTAGAGTTATAGGGAATGAGTAAAAGACACAGTCCTAAGTCCAAAGGAAAGAGCCAAGAAAAGTCTCGGTCGAGGTACCAGAACCTCGAGTGCTTTCATTGTGACAAGAAAGGCCATATGAAACTGGATTACCAAAAGAGAAAGCAAGAGAAGGAAGGCAAAGGCTATAGTCAAAAGAGGATGGACCATGATGAAAATGATTAGGCCTCTATCACTCTCTACGAAAACCTTTTGGTTATCAATGTAGGAGAGACACGGATCTTTCCGAGCCAGGGGACAAATTGAATGATGGATAACGGTTCCTCACACCATGTGAAATCGAAAAAGTCCCACTTTACTAGTTATACACCTAGGGATTACGAGGTGTTGAATTTGGATAACAAAGATTCGTCAAGAGTTGTTGGTATCGGGGATGTTAGCTTGCGGACAAGTAATATGATAAAACTCGTATTGAAGGGCATGCAACATGCCTCAGATTTGTGATTGAATGTGATTTTAACTGAAAAGTTTGATGATTAAGGTTTCAGTATGGTGTTCAGAAACAGCCAGTAAAAACTCATTAAAGGAGCCTCCATTGTGGTAAGGGGAAGGAAGCAATCAAGTCGATACTTGATGAAGGTTTCGGTTATCAAAAATAAAGCCAAGGTGACCAACGGGGGTACTGGTCTTGGTGGCAAAAAAGGAGGTCGAGTAAGAGTGCATGGAGAAGTGATTTTACAACTAAGAGAAGCTGAAGGGGAGTGAGAATACTCAAAGTTTGGTAGAGCGGAAGAGAGCATCATTCAAACTTATGGAGGCTAATACTGGGACCCCAATTGAGGGAAAGTTTCCGAAGGGTAGGTGATGATCATCGCCGGTGAAGGTGAAGAGTCCCCCACAAGGTCGTGAGAGGAAGTTTTGTTGGGTTTTGGTCACTTTCTTATTAGTGTCTCAACAAATTGAAGGTTATTGGAAGGTTGCACAAGGTTTGTACGAGGATTGGAGTATTCGCGAGCTCGGTGAGCTGCCGAAGGATGAATCGGATGCCGAGGTCGAAAGGTGGACCAGATGTAGAGGCCAAAGGATAAATCGGATGCTGAGGCTAGAGGGTGGACTAGATGCCAAGGCTGAAGGGTAGCCTGGATGCAGACGCTAAAAGGCGGACCAGATGCAGAGGCTGAATGGTGGACCGAATGTCGAGGTCAGAGGGCAGACACTTCGATCCTCGCACGAACCTTGTGCAAAGGCTAGAGGCCAATGAGTGGACCAGATGCAAAGGCTAGAGGGTGACCAGACTGTTGAGTCCAGAGGATGATCAAACTGCCTAGTTCGAGAGGCGATCGGATTACTGAGTTTGAAGGGAGACCGAACTGCAAATGCAAAGGGTGAATTGGACTGCCGAGATCGAAGGGTGACCGCACTGCTCATACTGATAGATGACCGGCTATCAGTTTCGATGGTCCACAATGAAAAAGCGCTTGAAACTCTTTTTAGGGTTTATAAAAGGAAGTGCGCTTTAAGGTTTGAAGACGAGAGACAAATAGCAAAAATACCACTTTGTAAAAATAGACTAATATGCGCCGTCAGTGAAAGAAAGAGACATAGAGAGGAAAAGCGAGTAGATGCCGATTCATCTTGTTTTCACTGTTGCTCAAGTTTGTGTGATATAAAGTGTAGAGTCTTTGTTCTTATATTTTGGGTTTGTGTAACTGATTTTACATAGTGGATATTTCGAACGTATCGTCACATGGTTTTTCTCTTATTGAGAAAATGATTTTCCATGTAAAATTGCTAGTATCTTGTTTCTTTATTTTGTAATTGTTGTTTGCTTACTATGTATTGTCGTTGCTATTCTTCTCGATTCATCCAAGCCATCGTCGTATATCCCAACACTTAGGTACGCGATGTATTTTCTTTCTGTTCCTATCTTCATCTTCTACTTTGTTATTTATTAATCTTATGGATTCGTTTTTCAGGTTCTTATTGTTATGCCACTGTAATGAGCAGGTTTTTGATGAAGCTTAACAAGGAAACCATATTGGTCGAGCTCAAAAATGGAACAGTCGAGCATGAAATCATCACAGGTTCCCCTTTGCTTTCCCGCCTGTTAGAGTCCTGCGCCTCCCAACCCCCAAAAAAAAAGGGTTTTTTATTTGTTTTTTTCAGTTTTGGAGTATTTTACTCGTTAGTAGCTTTTAAATTGAAACAAGAGACTTTGATTTAGAAACAGAAAGGACTGGGAAATAAGTAGCTGGTTGCTAGGGTGCATGCTAAAACACATTGTTATGTTCAGGGTCCGCTGCCTTTTGCATTGGGTTTGCTAGTTATGGATTGCTAACTATTTTGTATAAAAATGTAATAGTTGTTTGGATGTGGTCTTCCCTAACACCACAATGAAACTGCTATGGAAGGATTGTGCATTTGTTCAACTTCAGAGGGATGAAGAGGAAGTTATTCTTGAAATATGTGTGGAATGGTCGCATCAAGCAAACTCCTTTCTTTTATAAAAATAAATAAATAATATTTGACAAATTGTGGAGAACTGGTGGTGTTTGTCTTCTGACAAAATGTGGAGAGCATGGACATGTAGGGTCATTAATGATGGTATGCGTGGTCAAGTTTGCAATGAAGCTGGTAACAGTGATGGCTCTTTTTATTGTGATGATGGGCTTTGAGGTTCAGTCTTTTTCTTCTTTGGCAGCATGACTTCGGGTTCAGTGAACTGAATTGTATAGTATACAGGCTAATGCGATGGTAGTAACGGATTAGGGATTACTAGTGTTTTTTAGTAGCAGTTAGTACACTTTCAGTGAAGCTGCTTCTAGCCTCGCATGCAAAATTGTCTTATCTTTTCTTTCTCTTGAAGAGGACAAAAGGGAAAGGAATAAGTATTGTAAGACAGATAATGGATTTTAAAAGAGTTGGCATAACCACTTTTGAAGGAATGGTTGAAGGGATTGATATGAGACTAGGAATCCTAGATGATGAAGATTAACAATAGAACAGTAGAGAAACCAGGATTTCAAAGATTACTATCAAACAAATGCATTTTTACTAGTGCACTCTTAGTTCAGTTAAGATGTACTTCTTTTAGTCAATTTAAATGTTTTCTAGTTGAAATTGATCATGTTTGTGAAACTGCACTTAATATTTTCATTTTTGGAATGCTTTTTTGTGTGGTGCATGTTTTGGGTTATGCTTTTTTGAATTATGAAGACTGACAGTATACTTTTTGTGATGGGTGGTACTCCTTGATGTCTTTTAGTAACACTAAACTACCTTCTTATCAATAAAACAGGGCGGTCTATTATATGAGGCTCCCACAGTATGATGGTCTTGCAAAAATAAATATTCATGGTCCTATCCCGACATTGTTGAAATTTTTTATTGTTTGAACCTGAACTACACGCCATAATGAAGCGGCATACAGTTGCACATCAATCAACACAAAAAGAGCAGCCATCAGAGAAATCCTGCTTCAGCTCTTCATTTCCTTTGCCTTCGTTCTGTTTGTTTGCATGCAATTTGGTTTAATATGACATTGATTGCCCTGGTTTTGTGGTTGAGGCGGAGCAGCAAAAATTACCAGTTGAGACAGTAGAAAAAAAATGTGGGAGCCAGATTGAGAAGGAACTGGTATTAGATGTCAAATTTATGGTGCTTGCCTGACTCTCTCTGTTCCTGAAATCACTTGTAGGAATAATGAAGCAAAAAGCAAGAACAATCTGCTGTTGAGAATTTCTACGTGTGAGGAGGACGAGAGAAAAGGAATTCATAGAGTAGAAATGAGCATATGAAAATGACAGAATCCTGTTCTTATCAGTGATGTCATAGATCAGAGTGACTATTGACGAGCTATAGATTTGAGCAACGCAGCCTTCTGGGAGCTATTAGGAAACATTACCCCAGTGAATATTGGCTGCACATGACTGACCTTATCAATGATCTTGTTAGATCTATTCTTCTTTCTGTCTTTGGCGGGTTCTTTAATAGGCTGCTGCAGGCGTTGATCTGATTTTGGGGATTCAATGATTTGTGAAAAGTATTTACACCAAACGACCTCAGTCTGAATATGAAAATCTTGCTTACAAATTACAACACTAACAGGACATGTATTCAGAAGGCCTTGGGAATAACATTTTATTGATGTCATGTGGGCGTGATGACCACCTGTAAATGGTTGAAGAGAACAATGAGGCCACCACGTTCTTTTAATTATTGCAAGGGCTTTTTTTTTCCCCATCCATTCGCATTCATTTCTTATCTGCTAACATCATTTTCACAATCCTCTCCTGATGCAGTATGTGAGAATAGCATTAATGCATTTTTTAGGCCGAATTCTCATATAAATTAGAGAGTTGGGTAAATCATTCGACCGATTTGAAATATTGCCGGTCTAGTTTTCATAGCTAGAAATCTTTGCCATGTGCACCATAATAATTTAATGAAAGATTAGAGGTATACGAGATTTGTTCTCTGATATATCTTCTAATACTTAAATTAAAGATCTTTTTTAGAGAAATTGAAAGATGTAAAAAAATAATAATAAGCAGGAAGAAAATGAAAAAAGAATGGGATGAATGTTGAATTTTTGTGGACTTGGAAGACTAGGCTCCGCTTTTAAGTGCTCTTTACTCACGTTT
Organism: Nepenthes gracilis; assembly: GCA_033239525.1. Taxonomy (NCBI): domain Eukaryota; kingdom Viridiplantae; phylum Streptophyta; class Magnoliopsida; order Caryophyllales; family Nepenthaceae; genus Nepenthes; species Nepenthes gracilis. The sequence goes on from BSYO01000029.1 coordinate 8,167,051, forward strand.
GTATGTCTGAGTCGGACTTGTCCTATTCTTGGTTGGCGAATATATATTTATAATTGGGGTTCTAACCGATTGATTTGTTCGAAACCATTGCCCGTAATGAAAGGTGTTAAATTATATTAAATATTAACTATTACTTTTGATGTGTAGCCATTATTTGAATTGATTCTGTAACCATTTAGATATTAATGTTTGACCTTTATTTGGTTGTTATTGGATCGAGCTGTCCACGTGTGCCTTTTTATCTCTCAATTTATTATAACCGTTTGTCATGATTTAATATCTCATTTATTACACTACTGAACTATTGCTTGTATCAATCTTGCATGTTTCTCGTCATCCGATTTCTCAGGAGGTCAGCATACCCCTCTGCATCCATATTCATATTACTGGCACTTGGGTCCTATTTTCAATCTGGGCTAGGGCAATTGTGTTTAGTATACCTAATATCAGCCTCCGATGTTTGGAATTTGTATTCAAACTCCCAAGTATCTCATAAGAGGAAAGTCAGTTGAGTTGTTTGCCATACCAAGTGTATGCGCCTTTGCTAGAAATTTTCTATTAATGACTGGTCTTATTTGCCAGGCTTTGATTCCATGCTATCTTGGATCGAGATTTGATGCCTTATTGAGCATTGTTTTTCCTTACTGAATGAGTTTTGCCTTGGCAATAAATTGAGGGTTCCTTCTCAAGTTGTTTCTCAAAATATCATCTTCTTTGCTTAGTCGTATATTATCTTCTGTAAACATGTTGTCTTTATTCTCAACAGTGCAATAGATGCTAAAGCTGGTAAAAAATATTTTTTAAGATTTGTAGCCATAGGTCAAAGATGCACTTGAAGTCTATCTTGGTTGCCTCTTTTATTGGAGAAGCTATCTTTGTTTTCCTTTTTAATGTCCCATTTGGAACCGGCAGTACTTGCTGTAATACAGTTGTAGCTTTTTGTCTCCTTTGACTCTACAAAGGGATCAAGATAGACGAAGTTCACCTGAATGGATGTTTCAGTACTTCTACTTAGTTGCTTTTCTTTGCTTTTGGTATAACTCATCCATGTATTTGAACATTTTGTTGTGAAGAAATTTTCTTGCTTTTTCCAATTGAGTTGTAATTTCTCTATCTGTCCTCTTCTTTTGACTTGTATTTTTTTCTGTTTGAAGCTTGTAAGCCATAGAAGGTCACATGAATGAAAGTATTTGAACGAATGTTCATTTTCTTCAAATGATTTCCGTATTTTGTGTCTTCTCTATTGCTTAGAAGAGGAGGAAATGTCCAAATATCTAGACTTGTTCACCTTCTTATATTCAGTTTTTTCTCACAATTTGGCAACTTAGATTTATTAACGGCTTAGATTTCTAATAATGCCCAAATTGAATTAGAACCTAACTTTATAGTTAAAAAGTAACTAAACAAGTCTCCATTTAATGGATAAAATTGTACCACTAGCTATCATTTTATCACTTTGAAAGTCATATCGTCAGAGTCATCATTCTTGGGGCAATGGGAGAGACGTCATGAGGCACTTCAGCATCCTGATAGGTGTCCCCTATTACTGAAATGTTGTGTTTCTTTGAATGTGTTGTGAGTGAGGCACATCGTGTTTGTTAGATTCCTTCAATTTAATCTCTACGCACCTTCTTTTTCATTTTGCTTTTTTAATTTGCTGCACTTCCTCTTACAGCCCAACTTTGTTACTTTCCAATTTTTAACCGCCATGGCTCCTCGAATTGCCACCAAGGGTATTGCTAGCATACCTTTTAACCTCATAGCTGGACAGGTATGGGACATATATGAGAGATATAATATTTTTACATGCTCTCCGAGACATGGCTTTATTGCCATGGTTAGGGCCATTTTTTATGATTAGTATATTCCGTGACCATATGTAATTTTGTGTCGATGTCGTGTTGGGTTCGTTGAAGTGCTATATCATTGTATGCTTGTGGCTGTCCATTCCTGAATTATTTTTTACACAACGCCTGCCGCTCGCCTTTTACCCGTTCAAGCCAAAATTTCTGAAGCCTTGTGTTCGCCATGAGGTCTCCATGTGCTCGAGCCAAAATTGGCGAACACAACCGATTGATGTCCACCTCCTTCTCGCTCAAGCTGAGCTCAAGCACGGTAGTAACGGGCAAATTTTTTAAAACTGTTTTTTGAGCCCTCCATAAATAATTGTCCTCTGTCATGAAATCCTAAGACCTCTGGCAAACTTGTGAGAAGCCTCCTCTCTTGAAAAAAAACTATATTTTTGTGCTCCATCTTAAAGAAAACTTCACTCCTACGATCGTACTCCATTGATAAAGTTTTCTCTCCCATCGTGTTTTATCATTTCCATCTCTTCTACCATTCTATATTTGTTGGTGACGTCGGTACGTTGAAGAAGGAGATTCGATCATGTTTGGCAATTCAAATGGTTTGAGAGGAAAGATTGATGCAAAGACCGAAGGCGTCCGGTTTTGTTACCGTGAGCAAATTCAATGAGTTCTTTGGTAGGAATCACAAGATAAGAGTAAGTCGGTTAGATTAGTACATCGTTACCACCCAATTTGTAAGTAAATTTTCATAGTGTATTTTTTCCTAGCCATTGAAGCTCGGATGGTTTTTTTAATTACCATGGATATCGAGTTTTTTCTTCGTTACCAAAAATATTATCTTTTATGATTATTATTATTTTATTTTTATACTCATATCATCTAGATACAAATATTCTTTACTTGTATTGAATATTTGATTTTATACCGCTTCTACTAATCTTGCACGGGGTCAAAATATTGTTGTATAAGTTAGGATGAAATGTCTTTTTGAGCTATATACGAGGTTCATTTGAGGGAGGTCTTATTTCCATTAGTTAGGAAGCTTTATGAAATAATGGAAGCTTTAGAGATTCTTATTGTCCGCCTCCACACCAATGCACTGAGATACCTAATTTATTTGTACATCTTTTATTGCCGCAAAGAGCTTTGTTTGGACACCTGGACCATTAAGGTCATTTTTAGGCTCAACTAGGAAGGCGATTTGATGTCTTTTACCCTAGGAAGGGGTTTATAATAAGTAGAGGGAGTTCAGACTCTATTAAGGGGTGGAAGGAGTGATATTTTTATGAAGGCTCCTTTCAATTGAACCCTTTATAATAATTGGAAAGTTGCCAATTTTACTTTGTCTGGACATGGTTCTGGACAAGAAGGTTTTTATGTCCAAGTCATTGACTGATTTGATAGAAAATAATTCTACTGAGTTGCGGAAGATGGGTAATTTTCTAACTAGGAAGGCATTGGACAAAATTGATTAGGACAAAATCCTAGGCAAAAAAGCCATTATTGACATACCTCCCCACAAGCCAAAAAGAAAAGCAGGGGTGCTTTTCTTCCGGACCTTTCTAGAGGCAGTGACTAGGCAAGTAGGTGCCCCTAGGCATCTGTTCATCCATCTTGTCCTCTAGTACTACCATCGATAGGATAGTTGATGAAACCTGTGATGAGACGGTCATATCAGATATTGGTGAATCATCTTAGAGGTTGACCCCAATTCTTTCCCTATCTGGTGACCCGGTTTCTAAAGAGGAGCTAGCGCTTATTCTTGAGGGCGGCGCTCCCTTGGTGATTTCCATAAAAATAGGTGACCTTGAGCTTTGGGCCGTAAATAATAAAGAGTTGATTCCTGCTCCATTTATTGCCGTGTATGGGGTCCCAATTTTTGTCAATTCTTTGCCGAATAGTTTAGCTTTAGTTCTTTCGGTTACTTTAGTGGTGGAGCTCGTAAATAATGGTAGTAGTAGAAAAAATGCTTGGGCCCAGCTTTTTTATTTGAGGTTCTAGAAGCAAAGAAGACCCCCGATGTTCACCTTCTGCCATCAGAAGCTTCTAAAGACTCGGGTTTTTAAGTTGCCCCTAGATCTATAACTCCCTTGTACCAGCTCTTTGTCCCTTCTATATTGGAGAGTCTCACCAGTTCCAAGCCCAAAGTCTGATAGGCCACCACCAGGACCCACTCCCTGTGAGGAATTTCTCACTCAGGAAGTATTACATGCCATATTCTTCCGATTTGCTTCTTTTCCCTGATACTGTTGCTTCTAACTGAGAGTTTGTTTGTTTTGTAGTTTCATGGTTTGGTACACTTAGTCAAAGATAGGCTGTGCAAACAGAATGCTAAAATTGCTCACCTTCCCTAATCGTATGTTGATCCTATCGTGTTAGGAGATTTGGCCTTCCGAGAGGTGACTGTCGAAGCTATGGCTAAAAGTTCATGTGATTAGGTTGCGTGACTTGAGAAGGAGGTATCTGAGTGGATGAGGAAGTCTCACAATCTTATCAATAAAAACTTCATAGCTAGAGGCCAAATCATTTTGCTCGAGGGCAAACTCCTGAAGGCTGAGCGTAAGTTCGTCTTGGATGTCAACCTAATCGACAATCTTCGAAAGGAATGGGCTAGGCTTGAAGAAGACTCGAGGAGAAGCTTTTGACCTAAGGAGATAAGCTCCATTCCGTATTTTCGATTCCAGGATGGCATCACTCTCTATAAGCACGATCATCTCCCTGATGGCCCCTAATTTTCCCGAGTTGTCTTGGTCCGATGAATGTTGGAGCAGTCTAGAGTTTTGACATTAAGGACTTTACAAATCTAGGAGATAATCTGCCTTCGGGACATTTTTTGAGTCCTAGCTCTTACGCGTTCTTCCAGCTTCAGATTATCTTTGTCATGACGTCGAATTAAAGCAAATCTTAATAATAATTCACAATACAATTGATTCACAAAATTAAATTTAAAAAAATAAAATAAATCTCAAATCCTAGCATGACCTGACAACAATTCATACAATTTCAATATTCTATAATAAAAGATTGGAATAGAAATCATTCATAAGATCTCATCAAATAATTTATCAAGACAAACAAAATAATCATAACTTGCTCTAAAATATCATAAGAAATAAGTGACCAATGACAATACAAACAATATCACCGAACCATAACAAACCAAACACCTCAAAATCTAATTAATTAAATAATTTGAACACTGTTTCTTTGACAATACAACATAATATCAGCATTCTTTCCAAACAGTACCAAAATACATTCAATGCGAACACAATCTAAATACGAGGCTAATACTTATCAAGAATATATAAAACTTTAATCCAACCAATGTCCGAACTCCTTGTCATGTATCCAAAGTCCACTAATCTGAATGAATAATAAATAATAAAAAATATTAAACTACTCAACAAATATCTAAACATAATATATAATAAACTAACTTGTCCATAAATAAAACAATGGAATTAAATCATATTTAAAAACCCATAAAAAACTAAAGTCTAAATATCTGATGAGTAAAACCAACGAAAATCTGAATGTGATCTCCTACTCAAAAGTATAATCCGAAACGAATATCAAAAGTTCCAATATACGAGACCAACCGAATTCCCAATAACGAGGAAAGCCTACAAATCTCAATCAAAACCTCAAATATCAATCAATGCAGATAAAACATATTGAAAATCTAAAACATACACAAATCGGAGAATCAATGATTGAAAGACTAACTTAAGAAAGGGTTACACGTACCCTCGGTAATCTTAGATCATAAGCTACTACTTAGACCCGTAGGTGAGATGTTTACATATTATCTCCTATGGACGGGATCAAATGCCCCTTTTTGCCACCTATGGATAATAGATGCACTTTTTAAATTTATCTGATATATTATGACGTCCAAATATATTAATTTTGTTCAATTTCTTACGATTGTTATTATAAAAATATAATTAGGGAGGGTCTTTATATCATATATCAGAAAGCTCTTCATATCTGGTGAAAAAGGTTAAAGCTTCATCTCACAAAGGTCACATCATAAAGCGTTTTCCTCAGAAAAAGTCACATATCGAATCATATAACGAAGATAGAGTCCTACCCAAAGTACAATGTATGGATACCACATACATGACCCATATGTAAGTCTTTATAACTTTTTCTTTATAAATATACTCATATATAAACATAAAATCAGAAAACATTTACTCACTTTAACAAAAATAAGTAAAATCCTTAAATATTAGTAAAATCAAAGTAAAATCCTAAAATAATTGGTAAAAGTGACATGTATACACGAGGAATGAGGGAGTCAAATATGATAAGTAAAATAACATGCATGTATATTGAATCCACTAAATGTAAACAAAAATAATCAAAAACTAGAAATAGATCAAAAATAGAGTATAAGGATACTTGCCTCAACCTTTAATTAGATAGATCTCAGAAAAGGATATTTCAAATTACCTCTTATCAGATAAGAGATACTAATACTAATACTTATACTTATTAAGTTTTGAGCTCATGTATTTATTTTCATCCCTTCATATTAGTGGACCAGTTATCATTGCAAGAGTTTTGACACGATCTGACACAACATCTTTTGTTTAGTGAGTATAGATGTTCATTATTGGTATTTGGATCTCAAGTGTGTATTTGAATATCATCTGCGGCCGGTTGAGGGCTTTTAGACCTTGTATTAATAATAGTTGGATTGGATATATTATATAAATAAGTTGTTATTTTGTTTGGATATTTTCTTTATGATATGAGATAGTAGGTCACTTATATATTGTCCGAATTTATATCGATAGGATATTGTGCGAATTATGATTGATCGGGTTATGTGCATGTTTGATTTGTCACACTTAGATTTTTGAGATTTATTATTTATTATTATATTTATTTAAAATTTTAATTTTTTGAATTATTATTATTAAACTTGCTTTGGATCAGGTTCATGATATTTTGATTGTCTGCTATTTTAGTCAATAAGGCCTACTGGCCCTTAGTCCTTAAAAAAAAAAATAATTAGATTTTAGCATATTTTGCTTATAAAAAATGAACAAGAATATGATAAAGACATCTCAAAAAGATTAATCTAAATTTTGTGTAAGTATTATGTAAATTTTATATTTTTGTATCAGATAATGATTCATTATCCTTTTAATAGTTTTCAATATGTTTTAAATGTAATATTTTATATGATCATTTGTTAAATTATATACTTATTGAACTTTTGACTTACCTGTTGGTTCTGTTTTATTAACCTTTTCAGATAAGAGATTCGAATACATATATGACGAGTGGGATTAAAGGATGAGTTGTTATGGCAAGTTTAAATTAGAATTTATGAATTTTGATGTTATATTTTGATTCTAGATAGCAGTTTTATATTGTATTGTGGTATTGGACAATAGCTGTCTATCTGTGTTAGATTTTGGACAAAAATTAGTGCATGTACGATATTAAAAAAGTGTCTGTAGATTGTAAACTGTAGAATGATCTAATTAAAATCACGTGGATGTAGTTTATGACGAATTACGATTAGTTATTATGGGAGGTCAGTGGTCTGACAATCAGTTTTTGGTTATTAGTTGTCAATTATGAGTTTTAATTTTTATCTTCTATAAATTATATACTCTAATTATGTTTTGACAGGCATAGCTCTTTTCGTAAAGTCTGACGTATCGATATGGGTCAATGTCAGAGTCACATGACCACATAGCATATTTTGAATATTGTATATGGCTTATATTGTTTTATTTTGATCGATTGTAATATCGATATGAGGTTCACGTCTATAGATAATTAGATTGTTAATTGAATAATTATTCGTAATGAAATTGGAATCGATATTTGGGATGTAACAATTGTACTGAGAATTCAAATTGAATAAATTCTCAAATACATCAAACGAAAATCTTGGGGATAACCATTATATTTAGAAGCGTTACATTTAGAGTATAATAAATGGTTTAGTTATTAGGTTTTTACCGAAAGTAACTACTCGTATCATGATTAATAAGATGCTATTAATAGATAGCAAAGTTATAAATATGCCAACTTTTTCTAAAATTAGGGAGAAGAATTTGGAATAAAACTATAGAGCTCCACTCCTCTTGTTTATAGAAAACTCTAGAAATTACAGAGTCAAATCCTCTACTTTTTTCACTCTTTTAAATCTTCATTCATTTTACCATTTTTTTAAAATGATTATTGATTTGAGTATTAAAAGGTATATCAAAAAGTAAGTTTTATATTTTTTGTTCTATTATTTGACATTATAATGTATAGAATTCAAATAAAAAAATTTTGACAACTCAATTCGATTTTATTTAAATTATAATTTAGATTTAAGATATAAATCATAATTAAAGGTGTTGGGCCCCAATATAAAGGCCCATAAAAGCACGGCCCATGAGACGCAGCCCAAATAAAGAGGTCCAGAGACACTCTCACAAGTGGAGGAGATCAGATGGCCCAAGTAAGAAGCCCAAGGACCGAGAACCCGAGAAGTCCCGTAGAAGTCTCGAAACTGCCCGAGTGGCAGGAAGAAACACTCGGACTTTTCCCCAGAAGGCCCCACAAGAGCTGCTCCATCTCACAAGCCCGCGAGCTCACGAGGAGTATCACAACCAGAAGAGGACCACCCGTCCATGACCGGAATGCCAGCTAGCCTACTTACTGGGTTTTCAAGAAAGCCCGCAACCACGCGCAGTTGCCGTCTCAACAGCAAGACGCCTAGTCAAATCAAGGTGATATCCAGATCCCGTACATCTAACACACTCGGGAATCTTTTTGGCCGGCGCTGGTCCGCATGCCACTCCCCGCACGTCATTTGCATTAAAGGAAGCAGTGGACCAACTCCTCAACCGGGCGGGATGGACGCCACGTGTCTACTCCCTAACGGCTCGGTTTTCACTATATAACACAAAGAATGCCCCTTTCAAAGGGGGAGCTTTCCGACTCTACAACTCTCTCTCTCCGCCCCAGACACGGCGGACTCTCTCTCTCCACACTCAACTCCTCAAAGAAGGGTACAAAAAGCTCCCAGGCGAGCATAGCTTCCTTTAGGAGAGAAACACAAAACGTGAGACAGGGGAAGGGATTAACCTCACATGTACTTTGTAAAATCTCCAACCCATATAAGTAAACCTTTGGTCAAGAGCCTTCATGGTTTTTCCTCCCCATTCAAGAGGAGATTTTCCACGTAAAACATCTGGTCTCAATCTTCATCTTTTGTCCAACACCTCATTCACTTGTGTTGCTTGGAAACCACAGATCGGACTGGACGCACCTTTGCATCTCTCGGCCGTATTGGACCCCTTGGATCCAACACCCCTCATCAACGAGCCTCGTCCAGAAAGATCCACGGAACCAGAACGCAACAAAAGGAAATAACATGTAAGTCAAACTGATTAATACTTCTCAATATTTCATTTGGCCTACAGTGACATTTGGATGAAAGTAGTTATCCTAATTAATTAGTTTGAACTTTTAGATGATTTTTCTCACAAATCTATTCAGATCTCTTAATATTTTTCTAACATGTAAGTCAAACTGATTAATACTATTCAATATTTTTTCTAGTCAGTAGTGGCATTTGGATAAAACTAATCATCCTAATAAATTGGTTTAATACTTTTCAAAGCTGATCAGTACTTTTTAAATATTTATTCTATTCTACGGTGACATTTGAATAAAATTACTTGTCCCAATTAATTGGTTTGAAAAACAAATAATATATAAAGTCTTTTCAGATGCGTTATACATAGAAATTGTAACCTTACGACGCCCTTACAAGGTAGAGCTGCCCCCGCAACCCCACTGGTGTAGGCAAGGGGCGCTACGATGTGCATCTTGTACAGCATCCGGTCATGTTGTAATTATTGGATGAAGATTTAATATTTTTTATTTTAAAAAATATTTTATTTTATTTTTATGATAATAAAAAAATAAAAAATATTAAATTTATATCTAATAATTATTATGATGTAACATTGTATCCGGCGTTACAGCGGCCTTGCTATTTCCCCTGTGGGATCGGAAAGCCTTCTGGAAGGTGTGGCAAGCTGGCCCTTACCGATGAAATTTATCCAACGAGAGGGACAAGAAATAAATGTGAGAAAGGGAGCTGCGATGACATTTTCGTAAGGGGACAAAGGAGTTCTAGAAGGATGTCCCGCACACCTAGTGTGCTCCTGATACACACTATTTAAGATTCCTTTATCTTATCAGGTTTTCTTTTTTTTTTCTACGTAAATATAATTATTAAAATTTTAAAAAAGTTAAATAGATAAAGGTTGAAATTGAATTAAAAAATATAAAATATTTAATTTAATCCCACGAAACAAGCCAACGTCTGTATTCATTAATAATCTACTGCTATTCTTCTAGGGCCCAGCGTGGATCACCGCCATCAGCAGATGAGATCGTGGGGCCCACTGTTCCTTCTAGAGAGCCTACCCCAAACGTGCTGGGCTTGGAACGGACGACGCGTTGGACAGTCCCACCCTTCCCACCGCCCTCCCCCAAAAATAAAAATCCGTGTGCCTGCCAGCGCCCCTTGTTTCCTCCTCCTCTTTCGTTTCCTTTTTCCTTTTTTTTTTTTTTTTCCATAAATATTTTCTCTTAGGAGAAGAAAGAGAAGGATTGAGATTTGAACTCAGACGAGTACAGAGGGATGAGGGGTGAAGAGATTTATTGTTATAATTATGTTTTCTTTTGTTGAGGAATACTATGGAAAACAATGAGATTTATTCAACCGAGATATTATGGAGATTTCGCCGCCCAACCCCACCGGTCCATTAATTGTTGTTATAATTTATGGCCTTATGTCTACCACAGAAACTTATCCACACCGCCCCAAGAAAAAAATGAGGCAAAACAAGCAGGAGCCTTTCTCATCTCTCTGTCACTGTGTGCAGGGTAGCTACTCCTTTGATTTTCTTTATATCCAAAGTTTAATCTTTTATGAAAATTACGAAAATATCATTTTTTATAGCATAGTATTTTGTTATTTTAATATATTTTTTTTAAAAAAATTAATATTATTTTTTAAATATTAAATATCACTTATTGATACTTGTTGCGTTCTGGTTCCGCGGATCTTTCTGATGCAGGCTCCTTGATGAGGGGTGTGGAATCCGCGGGATCTGATCGGACCGAGAGATGCAGAGGTGCGTCCAGTCCGATCCGTGGTTACCGGGCAACACAAGTATTTGAAGTGTTGGACACGAGATGAAGATTGAGGCGGGATGTTTACGTGGAAGCACTCCTTTGAATGGGGAAACCACGTCGCAGGCGCAGAAGAAGCTTCACTATATGGGTTGGAGATTTCAAAGTACGGTTGTGAGGGTTAATTCCTTCCCTATCTCGTATTTTGTGTTTTTCTCACAAGAAACTATCTTTCTTAGGAGTTTTTTCACTCTTTTTGTGGAGTTGATCTTGATGAGTGAGCGTCCGGCGAAATGGGACTTAGAGTTCGTTTCTTTGAAAGAGTCTTCTTGAGTATTTATAAAGAGGCGAGGCGGTTGGGGAGAAGACACGTGGCGTCCCATCCAGTCGGTTGAGAGTTGGTCACCAACTCCCTTTAATCTTTGCTGACGTGTGGGAGTGGCACGGCGCGAGGCCAGCTGCGGCGTCGGTGTGTCAGTGTACGGAGATCGAATATCGGCGCTTGGTTTGTGGGCGTCTGGGCTGTTGAGGCAGCGATTAGATAGTAATTGCAGGCTTTCTTGAAAACCGGCGAAGTAGGCTAGCTGGCATTCCCGGTCATGGACGAGCGGTCCTCGTCTGGTTGTGATGCTCCTCGTGAGCTTGCGGGCTCGTGAGATGAAGAAGCTCGAGGAGGGCCTTCTGGAGAAAAATCCGAGTGTTTTTCCCTGGCAGCTCGGGCAGTTTCCAAGGCGTCGCAAGATTTCGTGGGCTCCTGGCCCTTTGGGCTTCTTTCTTTGGGCCATCTGATTCCTCAACTTGTGAGAGTGTCTCTGGGTCTCCTATTTGGGTTGTGTCTTATGGGCTGTGCTTTTATAGGCCTTTTTATTGGGGCCTAACAATACTTTATAAATTGTATGTGACAGTAACATTTCCAAACAATGAAGGCACTTTTTTTTTTTTATATATATAAGCACTTACTATAGATAAATAAATAATATATTATTTATATATTTAAAAAAATAAAATTGACTGGGAGAATACATATATCCATCCGTGAGCGATTGTTGAATTTATTAAAAAAAGGGTGCGCCCACTGGCCAAAAAAAATCTCTCCCCGGCTTCTCTCTCACGCGCGCGCGCTCGCCCCTGCGCACACAGACACGCTACCTCAAAGGCAAGGCTCGCTCACAGTTTTCTATAAACAAGGCCGCACTTATAAGTCGGTCAAACCGGCTCTCAACTTTCAGTTCATTTCTTCCCAGCCTTCCAAAGGCCGAAAGGCGCAAGAATCCATCAACTCAAAAAAACCTAGCCCTCTCAAAAAGGAAAGTAAGAAAATTAGAAAAATATAAAACATCAAAGACACCCTGCACTCCCAAATTGCCAATACCATGTTCCGAATCCTCTCTCCCCCTTCTAATTCTCCCCTCTATCCCCCTATGAGCAGCCGCTCTTCTCTTTCGACCTCCTCCAAATCAGAACGGCCGGCGCCCTCCTACTGCAGAGCCGCCGTCCGAGAGTTCACCGACGCGGCCAGTTTGGTGGCGTCCAGAAAGCCGGAGAGCCTTTACGAGGTGCTCAGGATCAAAGAGAATGCCTCGCCGAACGAGATCAAGACGGCGTATCGGAGCCTAGCCAAGCTGCATCACCCCGACGCTTCGCCGTCAGACGGCAGCGATTTTATCGAAATTCACAACGCCTACGAAACGCTGTCTGATCCGGCGTCTAGGGATCTCTATGATTTGTCGATAGGGTTAGGGAGAAGAGATACGAGGCTGTCGTCCTCGTCGTTCGGGTTCGATTCTGTAGCTCGCCGTCCCGTGTTTTACACGACTCGGAGATGGGAAACCGATCAGTGTTGGTAGGCCGATTATTTGTGGTCTTTTTTTCTTTTTGAATTAAGATGTGGACGCAAACAGATTTTGAGTCGCATCCAATTTCCTGTATACATCTCGAGTTACTGTGACATTGTGAAGAGAAATCTCATGTAAAGTATCATTATTAATTTTCTTCTTCTTCTTCTTCAACTTAAAAAGAAAAAATCTCTTCTATTTTTCGATGGCGGTCGTTAAATCGAATAACTGGAGGTTGTTTGTTTGGCTAGTTGAATTAATTAAATTCTTTGTATAATATACAACCTATTCGATTAACTTAGTGCAAGTGTCTAAAAAAAATGTGGTGCTTAAATTATTAAACTGAGCTCAAAACAAGCTGTGATCTCAAGCCAAATGTCTACTAAATAGTTTTGGCAAATGTCTGTGAGCAAATTGGACCCTCTATTTTTACCGTCGAAGAATTTTCTTTCTTTTATAAAGTAAAAGAGAGCTACAAATCATCCGAGACTGTCCTGCAATTTAAGTTGATATGATTCGTATGGTAGCTATTATGCATTGCCCCGCAATTTTTGTGAATGTAAACGGAAAATTGGTAAATTATTATGGGAAGATTTCCATAACAGCAAAATCCTATCTAATTAATGCCTGGGAACTAATATTTGTTGATGACATATTAGCTATGTAGCATAGTGGAAATAACAAAATGTGTAAAAAATATGAAGATTTTTTTTTTAAAAAATTACACTGTGAATAGAAAGATCGTTGCAGTAAAAGTTTAATTTTTGGTAGATCTAAGTAGACCTCTTAGTATGCTTCTATTGAGCCCACTTGCCGAATTGACAATCCGTCTATTAAAAATGGAGCAAACAGATCAGGAACAGAACGAGTGAAGAGCTGCATCCGCATGCAGGCCATAACAAATCAGCGAAGGCAGTCAGGCAGGAAGGCAGTCAGGCAGGAATGCAGATCAGCAACGACGGATTTGGCAGATTCACTACATGACTGTAGACGAGGATCATGGGGCAACCGATGGAATGCCTTTAGGAGGAAGAAGAAAGAAAGAAAAAAAAACAGTCAAGATCAAATGATTGAAGAGTTCATCTACTATTAGAATTCAGAGCACGCTATGATTTTATTCAGAGCACAAAAGTAAAGAAAGAAAAGTAAAGATCACGGTCGTGTCAGCAAAGACCGTGAACTAGACAAAATAAAGTGTGCATCAAGTATGATCGGAATTGATAAATTCAGACAAGAAGATGGCAACATTGCTTATATTATAACGACTTTGTTCCCTTTGTTTTTCCTGATAATATCACATTCTTGTCTGACTCCGGTGATGCAGAGAGTCACCGGTTAGCGCTTCTGCAGTCAGCCGAAGCACAGGAGGAGGAAAAAAGGGAAGAGTGAACAGGGAAGGGGAGGTTCAGCAGAGAGAAAGATCGGGAGTGAGAGAGCAACAGAGAGAGAGAGAGAGAGAGAGAACAGGGAAAGAGAAATAGTGCATAGTGAGAAATCAGAGGGTATAATTCTATGCTGTGATGAGAAACAGTGCAGATGCTTAATACACCCGTGGCCAGACTACTTTAACTGGCGGCATGTGCAACCAAACAGAATCAAGTAACAAAACTAAGTGATTAACCAAGTGGACGTGTGTAACCAATTATAACAAAAAATACAGAAAAAATGAAAAAGGAACAAAAGCCTAACAGCTTTATAACAAAAATTAATTAGTAAATATAATCTCTAAATTTGAGAGGTAGTTGGGCATTTTGGTTACTTCATCGTCTGACGGCGGGTGGATGCTGAGGTTCTGGAACTGCCGAGGATGAAATAACTAGGCCAGTAATATTTTTATCCCCATTGAAATGAACTTTTCCCTTAAGGTTAAATAAGGAAAATCTTACTGAAAATCATGAATAGCTTCCCAAGTGACATCTTCTGAGGTCTGTGTTTGCCACTGTACAAGGATCTGAGATGCGAGTTTGTATTTGTGAATGATCTGGTGGGGAATCCCAAGAGTTGCTTGGGCTGCAGTATTGGTTAGGAACCCCACGCTTCAATTGGCAATGCGGATTGACTATGTAGGGGGATCCCCACAACATGCTTTGAGAAGAGAAACATGAAATACATTGTGTATTTTAGAGTAAGTTGGTAATTCTAGGTGGTAGGCTACAGCTTCGACATGATCAAAAATGCGGAAGGGACTATAATAACGTTTAGCGAGTTTGTTTGTCTGTCGTTTAGCCACCGAAATTTGCCAATAAGGTTGAAGTTGAACATAAACCAGATCACTGACTTGAAACTCTTTATTGGTGCGCTGCAAATCAGCCTGTTGTTTCCTGCGAAGCTGTGCCCACTGCATATTAGTTTTTAGAGTAGCCAGGATAGTGGAGCGGGTGGTTAGCATCTCATCGATGGAGGCTATGGGAGAAGAGCCTTGAACGTAGTTGAGTAGTGAAGGGGGTGGTCGGCCGTACACCGCCTCAAATGGACTCGTCTTAATGGAGGAGTGCCAGGTGGCGTTATAGCTCCACTCTGCTCAAGGCAAGTACTGAACCCAAGAGGAGGGATGTTCAATAGCAAAACAATGCAAGTAGTTTTCGAGACACCAGTTGACCACCTCGGTTTGTCCATCCGATTGTGGATGGTAGGAGCTGCTGGTGGACAGCGGGGTGCACTGAAATTTAAAAAGTTCTTTCTAGAATATGCTCATAAAAATAGGGTTGCGGTCCAAGATAATATCTGCTGAAAAACTGTGCAACCGGTAGATATCGGTAACAAACTTGGCCAGTTGAACTGTGGTATAGTAAGTTCCTAGAGAAGAGAAATGGGCATATTTTGAGAGCCGATCCACCATCACAAGAATGACCATTTTACCATGTGAGGGAGGTAAGTGAGTGATGAAATCCATTGAGAGGGACTCCCAAATTTTATTTGAGATGGGTAGCGGTTGGAGGAGACCTTGTGGTGCAGTATTGAGAGGCTTTATATGTTGACAAATTGGGCAGTTGTTAACAAAGGTGCAGATTTCCTTGGACATCTCCGGCCAGTTGTAGGAAGTTGCTTTGCGAGACAAGGTGCGCTGAATTCCCGTGTGACCACCTAGCGGAGAGTTGTGATACTCACGTAGAATTAGTTCTTGGAGAGCTGAATCGGCTGAGACTAGGATACGATTCTTGAAGATGACTAACCCATTACGCTAGGAGTATCTTGCATAGCGCCCAGATTGATCTTGAATAGATTGGCCAAATTTTGCTGTTGTTGGATGTCGTGCGTAGAACTTACGAAGGGCTAACAACAGTGCAATAATTAGTTGAGAGACAGCTTTGAAGGAGAAACAAGAGCTAGTATCAATTCTGGATAGAGCATTAGCGGGGCCGTTTTCATGCCTGGGCCTGTAAACTATATCGAAATCGAACCCCAACAGTTTTGTGATCCACCGTTGTTGCTTTGGAATATGAATGGATTGGGTCAGTAACATCTTAAGGAGCTGGTGGTCAGTTTGAATGGTAAATTTGGCACCTAGCAAATATTGGTGCCACTTCTTTACAGCTTCCGTTACGACGTAAAGTTCCTTGACATAAATAGAGGAGGCTTGTAGTTTAGGACATAGCTTCTTGCTGAAGAAAGCAATTGGGTACCCATATTGAAGCAACATGGCTCTAATGCCCTGTCCAAAAGCATCTATCTTGACCACAAAGAGCATAGAAACTTCGGGTAGTGTGAGCACTAGTATTGTGGTGAGGGCAACTTTAAGGGACTCAAAGGCTTGCTTGACATTAGAGGACCACAAGAAAGTATCCTTCCATAAGAGGTGTGTTAATGGAGCTGAAATTTGGGCATATTGGCACACGAAACGCTGATAATATCCAGCTAACACCAAAAATCCACGCAGTTGGATGACATTGGTCAAGCTGGCCAGTTTTGGATGGCCAGGATTTTGGAAGGGTCCATTGCCACACCTTGCTCAAAGATAATGTGGCCTAGATAAGAGAGAGAAGTGCACCGGAATTTGCACTTGGTTTGTTTAGCGAAGAATGAATTGGCCTATAGGATTTGTAATTGTGGCAAACCATATTCTAACAGAAAACCGATAAGGTTTCCACTGCAAAATGGCCATCAAACTAAATATGAACCAGTATTAATCATTTGTGAAATATATACAAATCCATTAAAAAATGAAACATCTAATAAACACAGGATCCATATGTGCCACGATATATTTGTGGCTCCAACATTGTATCTCCAGATACAATATCAAAACAGAGAGATACCACTAGATACCAGAACATCAAACCATAATAACCTGTGAAAGCATGTAAAATCATCGATATACAGTGAAAATTAACTCATTAGAATATCATCAATATACACAATATACATCAACATATCCATCCAAAACTATACAAATCCTCCATACATGAATACAAAACTATAAACCAAGACTACAAAAGCTTCTTCCAAATCCTCAGCCTAGCCAATTGTGACCTCTACTTGTGAGGTTCCGGATTTAGAAACTTGATAATAATGAGGTGATTAGTATGTTAATGATTAATACTAATCCTTCGGGATGATTAAGGTTTGGTATCGGAAGAAAAATCGGAAAAATTATTCGGTAAGAACTCTTTGAAGCCACTGCCTAAAGAAGCTTGCGCTCTTCGGGCGCTCGCCGCCGTGGCGCGCCGCCAGCCGCTCGAGCCCGCTCAGGCAGAGCCTGCATGATATGAAATCGCGCCGCGTCTCTCTCGTTCATTTAAATGCTGGCCGAGGGTTTTAGAGAGAGAGAGCGCGATTCGAGAGAGAAGGAAGGAGATCGAGCCGGGAGTCCGATTCCGCGGGAGCCGGGTATAAAGGTGAAAGCATGCGTCGAGGCAAGTGTTCTCATATCCACTTCTCGTTCTCTTTCGATGTTTTGTGTATTTTCGTTGGGTATTTTGTGTCGATACCCAGGAACGTTAGAATCTCGAAACCCATGCCTTGAGGTCCAAGAAAATATAGTTAGTTGTCGATTCGTGTCCGATTCGCCCGGGTGGGTTTTACGGGAAATCCTAACCTACGGGATTTTGGGGGTTTCCGTTCCCGGCCTCGTATCATGAAATTGACCTCAAAATTGGAATCCCCACGTCCCAATGATGTATATATGTCGGCCGCTGGTCGATCTCGCAGACGTTGGACCCGTTCGCGGCGTCAGGAGCCCTCTAAACGGGCATTTATTCTGCATTCACCCGAGACCGAAGGTGGATTTTGCATGTTGTCACCTTCGTGAAATGATGAAATAATCCTAGAATATGAATCCCCATGTCCCAATTGTGTGTATAAATCGACCGGATGCCGAATCTCGTAAGATTTGACCCGTTCGTGGCATCTGGGAGTCTTGAAATAATTCCGTGATTGTTTATCCGCAATTAAAGGGAAAGTTACATGCTTCCATCATCGTGATAAGTTAAATCGAACCCAAATGTGTAACATCGTGTACAAAGAGTACGTACGAATCCACCGGACGTCCGATTTTCAAGTATCGAACCGTGTACGGCGTCCGGGTGTTCAAAAGGAAATCTGTTATTGTTCACCCGAAATGAAATGAGAAATGCAAGTAATATGACCCCATAATTGTATTGAAAGTAACGTTTAAATGTTTAAACGTAAGTATAAGCTCCGAAACGTGTATCTGTGTGCTGGAGGCAAGGGATGAGTCCCGAAGGTCCCAAGTTCTATGTGATCATCGGAGGTAAGAATCTAGTTTCTCTCGTGAACTTGGATGACTTGTTGTGGTTTAAGGGAATTTAGTCCCATTGGATATTGTGAACTGTGACGTGAATGGAAGGGAGTCCACATTGTGCTTGTGATGATATGATCTCCTGGATGGAGATGTGTTTGATGATATAATCTCCCGGTTGGAGATGATTGTGACGGGAATGAGATTTCTCGAGATTTGATCGTGTGTGGCAAATGTGGATTTCCCTCTCCAAGTGTTGAACCTAACCTTGAAACTAGGACCCTGAGTCATATGGGTAGTATTCTTTAGTATACCATGTCCATCGCGATGTGAACCCGAGGAATACCTGGCCACGTATTCCGGCAGCTCGTGGGAGCGGGTGATGTCTGTGGTACGCTTTAGGAAACTATTGTGGAAGAACGGGGATTGCCCTGGACCCCGGGGGTGTGGGGTGTGTCTGTCGACGCTACATATTGAGATGTAGTAAAATCAGTGATGATTGTTGCATGGATGCAACCGAGGGTCGTGGTGCTACAGGCCTAAAATAGTAGGCGTGGCTTTAGAATGTGTGGCGAACACATTCTGTCCTCGTTCTCTCGCATCGTTGGTTAAGACGATCTACTAGCGGGGTCCGCAGAGACGATATAATAATGAAAATGACTAATGTCCAACCAAAGTAACCGTAGGATCCATGTGAAGCCAATGATTCAAGATGTAATCATGAAAACCCCATGAGAATCAAGTGATTGAAGGATGATCAATCAATGTAATCATGAGAACCGTGTGAACCAAAGAGATCCCGGATGTTCTTGTTCCCCTCCCCGCTTTGTGGTTAGGAGAGTTCCGTATCTTTTCCGTTCAGTCCTTGTACGTGTCTTGGAGATGTGTTTATGATTATACTTGGCGAGTATTAGCTCACTCTTGTCATTTGATGTTTTCCTTTGGATGAGAACACTTAGCCGATTAGGATAGATTGAGCAAGGAGAGAGGCTTGCTTAATGTGATTGGTTGGACGGCGTGTGATCGAGAAAGATCGGGACGTAGAGTTGGATTGGATGGCCACTCAGGGTTGAGCGTGGCTCATTATTGTTATCTTTGTGATTTGTTTATGTTTCCACATTTTTAATGATTTAGTTATGCTTCCGCGTCTATATATATATGTTTGAGTTTGGTTTCATTTAGATGGCATCTCTCTAGATCCAGATAGTAGATAGGAGTACTGTATTGGAGCCATGGATGATATGGCAGTGTTGTGATCCTGTGTGGCGTGTTGTAGGCTTTGAGTTAAGCCTTTTGATTAGTTGTGTGCTTGTACAGGATATTTAAACAGGTTGTATTTCGATTTTCGTCCAGTTGCAGAGGAAACTCTGCCGGATTTTCTGTAGAGTCCATAGGTAAATTTTGGGCTTTAGAGTGTGTGTAGTCATTGACGGAGGTTATTTAATGGAGAATAATCCGTTCCGTCACACTACTTCTCATCGGGTATAAGTACATACTCATATAAAGGTAAGAAAATAGTAATGAGTGAGCTGAATACTCAGTAATGTATAAATATAAAAAAGATAATAAGCAATATACTGAAAATAATACAATAAAAGAGAAATAGGAGCATAATACATGCTGCACAAATATGAGGTATGATTAAATGCACTTTCGGAATACATTTAACTTCCATATGCTGTTTTTGATTTCTTTTGGAGACAGATATTGCATTCAAATTACTGATTTTTTTTTGCCTAAAGAATCATACAGAAGCAGATACGGATGGCAATACCAGTATTGACGAAACAGATAATGAATTCAGAAGGTAATATTAGTATTGACGGAATGGATAACAAATTCAGATGGTAATACTGGTACTGACGGAATAGATAATAGATTCAGATGGCAATACCAATATTGAAAGACCAGATAACGGATTCAGATGGCAATACTGGTATTGACGTACAGATAACGAATTTAGATGGCAATATCAGTACTGATAAAGTAGATAATAGATTCAGATTGCAATACTAATACTGACAGAACAGATAATGGATTCAGGTGGCAATACCGGTACTGATGAATAGATAACGAATTCAGATGGGAATACAGGTACTGACGAAATAGATAACGGATTCAGATGAAAATACCGGTACTAACAAAATAGATAACAAATTCAGATAATAATACCAGTACTGACAAAATAGATAACAAATTCAGATGGCGATATCAGTACTGATGGAGTAGATAACAGATTTAGATGGCAACACCAGTATTGACGCAATAGATAACAAATTCAAATGACTGATAACGGATATCAGATAACAGATTTTAGAGTTTCAATTTCTTATCTTATATTAGGAAATTTCTACACTTAATTCATATTATTTAGTCCTCACTATCTGGAGAACGATTCATAATTCTTAACAATTGTTGAGGTCTCTTCTGATACTTTTTATATTTTCATATTTCATTGATACAGATATAGATATTTAGAATTTAAATCTTTACATGATTTCAAATATATACACAAATTAACATGAAGTTTGGAACAAATTAGAAAATCCTTATCACGTTAATCGAAACATAACTTTAGAGTTTTTAGACAACAAATCCCTTTATAAACAGTTCACAAAATAATTTTTGGAACAAATGAAATATGGTATACAATATACATGTAAATAAACATGAAATGATCAAGCTAAAAACGTTCACAAAGTTAGGGTTTCAATTATCTAAAGTCGAATAATATATAAGCCCTAAAATACACGGATAAAAATGTCGGGGCACAGGTTAGGTTTTTCACATGCACAAAACCACATAAAATTACCAAATTGAACACCCAATCGATAAATAATCGTGCTCAAGATATGTATTTTTACAAAATATAAGTTTAAGTGGAAATTTGAAGTGAACGAAATAAAAAGTGCAACAAGAAAAAGAAAAGAATATGAGTGCATTTATCTCGACCCGATTTACAACTTCTTCAAGTAATTCTGAGCTGAAAACAAACTCGAGAGCCTCGATCTCCTTATTCTCTCTCTCCTCTCCACGATCTTTCTCTCTCCTCTCTTGGTTTTCCTGGCAAAAACAACAGAAAGAAACTTTGCGCACACTTAAATAGCCAAATTGGCACTCGAGCGCACATGGGGCGCCCCTCCCTTGGAACTGGCGCTTAAGCACGCCTCGGGCACGCTTCGGGTAACCCTCTGCTTGAATAGGCGCTCAATAAGGGGCTTGAGTGCGCGTCGGGTACGGGTTAGGCCTAGGGCAGGCCTATAGGAGCCAACTTTGTGAACGCGCTATTTTGGAATCTATTTTGACCCTTCTAACCCAATATTTCATATCGTTAGACCCTAATTTTGATTATATTAGTTTAATAAGTCACGATTATCATAATTTAAAACTCAAATATTATTTACAGATTAACTTTTCATGGTTTACAATGCCGGTTCTCGATTTTGCCAATTCCGGGTCTTTGGCTTTTCAATCCAATTTTTCCTATATCTTTTGACCTCGATTCATTAATATTAATTTAATTATTCCTAATTACCATATTTTAGAAACTGATACCTTATAACTTTTTCCCACTTATAGAAATTGTCTTCGAAATTTTTACGAACCTTAAAATTCAACAATCAGAAATAATCCTTCTAAATTTCTTCTTTGCGTTCCCAAGAAAATTTTTTAATTAAATGATTTTCTTAGAGAACCTCAACCAGTTGAATTATCCTGATTCTTAATACCTGATACTTTCTATCTAAAATCTAAATTGAAAACCTATTATAAGACAAATTTCTAATTTCCCACAACGGCTTAACCGGATCACATACTTCCTCAATCATTGTTACGTGGGAGGCTTTATGATAATCCACTAAATTCGAAAGAAAACCAAATTTATTGACTACCTCTTTGACTTATTACAAAATCCCAAATGGATAATAAACTTTTACTTCAATTCACCCTAAGGCCCGAAATGATTATTCACGCGGAACTTCAATTTCATTATGAAATGTATGGACCATGGGCCCACACTTCTGCTACGTTACTTTGATTGATCATTTATTTTTAGTATGATATTCATTAACCAAAGAAAAATTCCAATGATATTGGTACAGTTAAAGCAAAATCTACAATCCACATCACTTGAAAATACAATTGGAAACATAGACTCCAAATTTAAAATACACAAGCTAAAACATCCCGAAGTTAAAAATTTTACCTCCCACTACATTTGGTGATACCTTAGATTTCTGCACTTAATCAGTGACTATCTTGTCTAAAACTGTAGGCATTTGGGACATTGACTTTTTAAAATGGGGGCAATTCTTGATGAGATGACCTGTTGACCACATTTAAAACAGGCTCTTGTTGATTTAACGAAGGATTTCCCTCGATGTACTTTCCGCAATAGGAATAGGCAGTTGCTACTGTCTGAGGACTCGGTACTATCTAAATTTCAGCATTATCTTTTTCCTTATCCACCAGCTTAGCTCTCTTATTGGGTCCTTCGGCTCTTGAATTAGGATTTACCCCTGATTTTTCTCAATTTATTGCTATTTTCTTAAAATATTCATCATCCCTAAGCTCCTTCTCAAATATCAGCGCCTGATCTAATACCTTCTCGTTGGTCTGTAACTTTAATGTCGATAGTTGCTTGAATTAGGATTTCGGCCCTCAAACCTTGCTGAAACCGCCTTGCCTTCTTCACTTCCTTATCTACCATATAAGGTACATAACATGATAACTCAGTAAATTTTATATCATACTCTGTCACCGTATGATCCCCTTACCTCAGTTGAATAAATTCCTCATCTTTCTGTTCCCGAAGACTGTCGAGAAAATATTTATCCATAAAGGCCTCTTCGAATATGTCCTATGAAATTTCATCTTCGTGCACATCTAAAGCTCTCTTCTTCGTTGCCCACCAATGATTGGCCTCGCCTTCTAGCTGATTAGAACCAAATAATACTTTATTTCCTTCAGGATATCGAATGATGGAAAACACCTTTTTGAGCATCCGAATTCAACTTTCTGCTTTCAATAGATCTGGCTCTCCTAAAAACTCAGGCACATGTTTATTTTTAAAATGGTCAAAAGTTGTCGCCTCGGGATTTGCAGGAGCTGGGGCAGGAACTAGAACTGGAACTAGAGCTAAATTATGTTGCCCCATATCCTCTATGAAATTTGCTATCCTTAATGTTTAAATACTCCATCTCTCGATCTTGTAGATGGCCACCACCACGCGAAACTCTTCGTCTAGGTGCCATTTCTAATACTTTCTTTGAAATAAGAACAATTTGGGTTAGATTACAATTCAACTTGAATACTAATTAGGATACTATATACCATGTGGTCAAACATAGCTAACTAATCCTAACTCAGTGAAGTCTAAGTAAATCAAACTAGGATAACTAGAACTCTTCGATCTAACTCAATCATCCTAAGCTTTCATTTACCTATTTAATCTCTCTTACTCTAACCTAAACTTCTACATAAGATTTAAATCAAATCTAAGACATCTCTTTCTCTAATGCCACCTGTGGCAGACCAGATTCTAACAAAAAATCAGTAAGGTTTTGGCTACAAAATGGCCGTCAAACTAAATATGAACCAGTATTAATCAGCTATAAAATATATGCAAATCAATATAAAAAAAGAAACATCTAACAAAGACAGGATCCACATGTGCCACAATATAATCGTGGCTCCTACATTGTATCTCTGGACACAATATTGGAACCGAGAGATGCCACTAGGTACCTGAAAATTAAACCATAATAACCTGCGGAAGCATGTAAAATCATCGATATACAGTAAAAACTAACTTATCAGAACATCATCAATATACATAATATACATCAACATGTCTCTCTAAAACTATACAAGTCCTCCATACATGTATACAAAACTATAAAGCCAAGACTATAAAAGCTTATTTCAAATCCTCAACCTAGCCAACTGGGATCTCTACTCCTCATCGAGTACAAGCTCTACTCATCTGAAGGTAAAAAAATAACAAGTGGTGAGTTGAATGCTCAATAAGGTACAAATATAACAAAGACAATAAGTAATATACTCAAATTCAGATTGAGTAGATACCGATACTAACGGAACACATAACGAATTCAAATGGCAATACTGGTACTTATAGAGCAGATAATGGATTCAGATAGTAATAACGATACTGACGCAACATATAACAAATTCAGGTCACAAATAATGGATATCGGATAACAGATTTTAGAATTTCAATTTTTTATCTTATCTTAGAAAATTTTCATGCTTAGTTTTTACTCTCTGCAGAACAATTCATAAATCTTAACAATTGTGAAGGTCTCTTCTTATACTTTTTATATTTTCATATTTCTTAAATATAGATATAGATATTTAGATTCTTAGAAACTTAAATCTTTATATGACTTCAAATACATGCACAAATTAATATGAAGCTTGGAAAAAATTAGACAATTCTTACTACGTTGAGCGAAACATAACTTTAGAGCTTCTCGATAACAAATCCCTTCATAAACGGTTCATGACATAATTTTTGGAACACACAAAATATTATATACAATTTATATGTAAATAAACATGAAATAATTAAGGTAAAAATGTTTATAAAGCTAGGATTTTAATTATCTAAATTCGAATAATGTATAAACCCCAAAATACACGGGTAAAAATGTCAGGGCGTGGGTTAGGGTTTTTCACATGCACAAGACTGCATAAAACTACCAAATCGAATACCAAATTGATAAATAATCGTGTTCAAGATATGTGTTTTACAAAATATAAGCTTAAGCGGGCATTTGAATAAAAATATCCGAAGTGAATGGAATAAAAAGTGTAACAAGAGAAAGAAAAGTATATTAGTGCATTTATTTCGGTTCGATTTATAACTTCTTCAACTAACTCCAAGTCGAAAATGAACTTGAGAGCCTCGATCTCATCATTCCCTCTCTCTCTTCTCCATGCTCTTTCTCTCTCATCTCTTGGTTTTCCTGACGAAAATAACAAAAGGACACATCGCGCACACTTAAATAGCTAAACTGGCACTCGAACGTGCGTTGGGTGCCCCTCCCCTTGATCCGACGCTTGAGCATGCGTTGGGCACCCTTTGGTCTCCCCTTTGCTGAAATTGGCGCTCGATAGGGGGCTTGAGCATGCGTTGGGCGCGGGCCAAGCCTAGGGTAGGCCTACAGCGAGCCAACTTCGCGCACGCGCTATTCATAACCCGTTTTGACCCTTCTAACCCAATATTTCACATTCTAAGACTTTAATTTTGATTATATTATCTTAATAAATCACGATTATTATAATTTAAAATTCGAATCTTATTTACGGATTAGCGTTTCATGGTTTACAATGCAAGTTCTCAATTTTACTAATTTCAAATTTTTGGGCTTTTTAGTCCAATTTATCCCATATCTTTTGACCTCAATTCATTTATATTAATTTCATTACTCCTAATTACCGTATTTTAGAAACCAGTACCTTACAACTCTCCCCCACATATAGAAATGTCGTCCGCAAAATTTTTATGAACCTTAAAATTTAACAATCAGGGATAATCCTTCCAGATTTCTTCTTTGAGTTCCCAAGATACTTTTTTAATTAAGTGATTTCGTGTTCAAGATATGTGTTTTTACAAAATATAAGTTTAAGCGGAAATTTGAAGTGAACGGAATAAAAAGTGCAACAAGAAAAAGAAAAGAATATGAGTGCATTTGTCTTGACCCGATTTACAACTTCTTCAAGTAATTCCAAGCCGAAAACAAACTCGAGAGCCTTGATCTCCTTATTTTCTCTCTCCTCTCCACGATCTTTCTCTCTCCTCTCTTGGTTTTCCTGGTGAAAATGACGGAAAAAAACCTCGTGCACACTTAAATAGCCAAATTGGCACTCGAGCGCACATGGGGCGCCCCTCCCTTGGAACTGGTGCTTGAGCACGCCTTGGGCGCACTTCGGTCAACCCTCTGCTTGAATAGGCACTTGATAAGGGGCTTGAGTGCGCGTCAGGTACGGGTTAGGCCTAGGGCAGGCCAATAGGAGCCAACTTCGTGCACGCGCTATTAAGAACCCGTTTTGAGCCTTCTAACTTTGGACCCTAATTTTGATTATATTAGCTTAATAAGTCACGATTATCATAATTTAAAACTCGAATCTTATTTATAGATTAACATTTTATGGTTTACAATGTCGGTTCTCGATTTTGCTAATTTCGGGTCTTTGGCTTTTCAATCCAATTTTTCCTATGTCTTTTGACCTCGATTCATTAATATTAATTTAATTATTCCTAATTACTATATTTTAAAACCGATACCTTATAACTTTCCTCCACTTATAGAAATTTTATCTTTGAAATTTTTACGAACCTTAAAATTCAACAATAAAAAATAATCCTTCCAGATTTCTTCATTGCGTTCCCAAGAAACATTTTTAATTAAATGATTTTCTTAGAGAACCTCAACCAGTTGAATTATCCTGATTCTTAATCCCTGATACTTTCTGTCTAAAATTTAAATTGAAACTTTACTATAAGACAAATTCCTAATTTCCCACAACGGCTTAACAGGATCGCATACTTACTTCCTCAATCATCGATATGTGGGAGGCTTTATGATAATCCACCAAATTCGAAAGTAAACCAAAATTATTAACTACCTCTTTGACTTATTACAAAATCCCAAATGGACAATAAACTTTTACTTCAATTCACCCTAATCCCCGAAATGATTATTCAAGAGGAATTTCAATTTCATTCTGAAATGTATGGACCATGGGCCCACACTTCTGCTACGTTACTTTGATTGATCATTTATTTTCAGTATTATATTCATTAACCAAAAACAAATCCCAATGATATTGGTACAGCTAAAGCAAAATCTATAATCCACATCACTTGAAAATACATTTGGAAACATAGGCTCCAAATTCAAAATATAATACGCAAGCTAAAGTATCCCGAAGTTGAAAATTTTACCTTCCACTACATTTGGTGATATCTTAGATTTCTGCACTTAATCGGTGACTACCTTGTCTGAAACTGTAGGCTTTTGGGACATCGATTTTTTAAAATGGGGGCAATTCTTGATCAGATGACCCTATTGATCACATTTAAAACAGGTTCTCGTTGATTTATGATAGGATTTCCCTCGATGTACTTTCCGCAATAGGAATAGGCAGTTGCGATTGTCTGAGGACTCGGTACTATCTAAATTTTAGCATTATCTTTTTCCTTATCCGCCAGCTTAGCTCTCTTATTGGGTCCTTCGGCTCTTGAATTAGGATTTTCCCCCGATTTTTCTCAATTTATTGATCTTTTCTTAAAATATTCGTCATCCCTAAGATGCTTCTCAAATATCAGCGCCCGATCTAATACCACCCCGTAGGTTTGTAACTTTAATGTCAATAGTTGCTTGAATTAGGATTTCGGCCCTCAAACCCTGCTGAAACCGCCTTACCTTCCTCACTTCCTTATCCACCATATAAGGTACATAACATGATAACTCAGTAAATTTTACATCGTACTCCGCCACCGTACGATCCCCTTACTTTAGTCGAATAAATTCCTCCTCTTTCTGTTTCCAAAGACTGTCGAGAAAATATTTATCCATAAATACCTCTTTGAATATGTCCCAAGAAATTTCATCTTCGTGCACATCTAAAGCTCTCTTCTTCGCTGCCCACCAATGATTGGCCTTGCCTTCTAGCCGATGAGAACCAAATAACACTTTATTTCCTTCGGGAATCGAATGATGGAAAATACCTTTTTGAGCATTCGAATTCAACTTGCTGCTTTCAATGGATCTTGCTCTCCTAAAAACTCAGGCACATGTTTATTTGTATAATAGTCATAAGCTGTCGCCCCGGGATTTTCAGGAGTTGGGGCAGGAACTAGAATTGAAACTAGAGCTAAATTATGTTGCCCCATATCGTCTATAAAATTTTCTATCCTTACAAGAATGTTTAAATACTCCGCCTGTTGATGCTGCAGATGGCCACCACCATGGGAAACTCTTCATCTAGGTGCCATTTCTAATACTTTCTCTGAAATAAGGACAATTTGGGTTAAATCACAATTCAACTTGAATACTAATTAGGACACTACATACCATGCGGTCAAACATAGCTAACTAATCCTAACTCAGTGTAAGTCTAAGTTAATCAGAATAGGACAACTAGAACTCTTTGATCTAACTTAATCAACCTAAGCCTTGATTTACCTATTTAATCTCTCTTACTCTAACCTAAACTTTTGCATATGATTTAAATCAAATCTAAGATATCTATTTCTCTAATACCACCTGTGGCAGACTATATTCTAACAAAAAAGCAGTAAGATTTTGGCCGCAAAATGGCCGTCAAACTAAATATGAACCAGTATTAATCAGCTGTAAAATATATTCAAATCAATAAAAAAAAGAAACATCTAACAAAGACAGGATCCACATGTGCCACAATATAATCGTGGCTCTTACATTGTATCTCTGGACATAATATCGGAACCGAGCGATGCCACTAGGTACCTGAATATCAAACCATAATAACCTACGAAAGCTTGTAAATTTTTTTTTTTTTTGGTAAGTAAGCATGTAAAATCATTGATATATAGTAAAAACTAACTTATCAGAACATCATCAATATACACAAAATACATCAACATGTCTATCTAAAACTATACAAGTCCTCCATACATGTATACAAAACTATAAAGCCAATACTATAAAAGCCTATTCCAAATCCTCAGCCTAGCCAACTGGGATCTCTACTCCTCATCGAGTATAAGCTCTACTCATTTAAAGGTAAAAAAATAACAAGCGGTGAGTCGAATGCTCAATAAGGTACAAATATAACAAAGACGATAAGTAATATACTCAAATACAAATTGAGTAGATACCGATACTAACGGAACACATAACGAATTCAGATGGCAATACTAATACTAATAGAGCAGAGAATGGTTCAGATGGCAATAACAATACTGACACAACAGATAACAAATTCAGTTGACAGATAACGAGTATCAGATAATAGATTTTAGAGTTTCAATTTTTTATCTTATCTTAGAAAATTTTTACACTTAGTTCTTACTCTCTGGAGAACGGTTCATAAATCTTAGCAATTGTGAAGGCCTCTTCTTATACTTTTTATATTTTCATATTTCTTGGATATAAATATAGATATTCGGATTCTTAGAAACTTAAATCTTTATATGACTTCAAATACATGCACAAATTAATATGAAGCTTGAAAAAAATTAGAAAATTCTTACTACGTTGAGCCAAACTTAACTTTAGAGCTTCTCGATAACAAATCTCTTCATAAACGGTCCATGACATAATTTTTGGAACACATAAAATATTATATACAATTTATATGTAAATAAATATGAAATAATTAAGGTAAAAATGTTTATAAAGCTAGGATTTTTTTTGTGGCGGAACGGATTTTTTTTTTTTCCTCAAAAGCTTCCTTCAGCGGAGATAATAACATAATTAACGGTCTAATTAAGGCAAGACTTCGAGAAATTTGGTGAGAGTCTCCTTTATCTTGGATGAAATCCCAAAAATACAAACCTGTAATAATCATCCATAACAAGCACACATCTATCCATCATTCACAATTCCTACAACAATCATCCCACGAGGATCCTATGTGCCATCCATGGCACAATTTTATAAAACATTTCTTTGCTCTAATGGTTTATTAACGAGATGCCATCTAGGACTGCACAATAAATCCAGTATATAGCGGAAGTAAACTAAGAACCCTGCAGAAGCATAGCATATTCTCTTCTACTATCATACACATCATATTCTTTCTTTACAAAAATCAACATGTTCTAGGACATCAAAAATCATAAGATACGTATACAAAATCATGTGCAAGCTGGGCCTTTACGTCGACAGGCCTCTCCAAAATAGCTCCACTATGCTATGGTCCTCAAAAGCCTTCAAGAAGCTTCTCTCTCTGCTTACTCTTCTTCGTCGGGTAAAAGTTTCTTGTCTCATCCGGAGGAAAAACACTAAAAGCAGGTGAGCCGAGGCCAAGAAGGTACATGCATATGAACCGTAGAACGATTATGCCAAAACGATCATATAACCATGCAAAACCATAATGTTTAATCAAACATCATACGAAAAGAGAAAGCGTAAAGACATGCTATAACGATATTAAATCTCATACTTCATAAATCATATCACTATGGGCTGTAAAACTATAACTATAAACTTTCTTGATGCATGGTAAAAAGCGAAAACGGTACTTTATCATCATTTCTTTGTCATCTTTTCATTGATATCGTTTCGTTTATCATCTTTTCATCCGATAATACTCTGTCATCTTTTATTGTAGTATAGCATAACGGTAAAACATTAGTCGGTACTTCATATTATTTTCCTTCTTGTACCGGGCCGAGGACGGCCATCGTTCTCTCCTTGTACCAAGCCCAGGGGCGGCTATCGTTCCCTCCTTGTACCAAGCCCCAGGGGCGGCTATCGTTCCCTCCTTGTACCAAGCCCCAGGGGGCCTATCGTTACCTCCTTGTACCAAGCCCGGGGACGGCTATCGTTACCTCCTTGTACCAAGCCCCAGAGGGCGGCTATCGTTACCTCCTTGTACCAAGCCCCGAGGACGGCTATCGTCATATTTTTATTAAAAACCCCTTTTTCACAATTAGACTTATACAATACATTTCATCTTTTTCGTGACATATCTTAACACTTTCAGACCCGGTGTACCCTACTAGCGGAAGGGGCGAATGATCGAGATGGGTGTGTTGATCCACACAATCAAGGCCTATCATGTCATATCATATCATGTATATCCCATCCAGGGATATCTATCTTTATGTGCCACCCGAAGGTCGGCCTATGTTCCTCGGCAACGCCCTTGAGGACGGGGCGGACCATGAATCGCTCCATGGACAGAGCTATCTTCGATTACCAAGTAAGTTCTAAGGCCTCACCCGAGAACTTACAGGTATGGTCGATCTCGGGTCCCAAAATAAGCAGAACTTGGAAATCATCTCTTTATCGAAAATCCCATTTTGAAATCAAACTTTCACAACACAATTTCAGCACTTCTTTAAATTTACATGAAAATTTTGTCGGTATACGTTCGTACACATTTTCGAAAACAATCTATACATGAAGCTTCATTTCGATGTCAATTAACTTTCATATAGTAGAAGCTACGGTTAAAACTCATCAAAATCTCTTCATTTTCGTACATGGGGCTTCGCCAAAACCTTCGAACTCAAATCGGTCTCTTACTTGCACATATTTCATGAAATCAAGCCATAAATCCAAATATACATACTTAATCATGCATTTTACTCAAACTACACAACATTTTCAAGCTAGGGTTTCACCACATGCTTTCTGAGACAAATCAAAACACTATTTTCATGCTTATTCACGAATTCGAAGCTAAATCTTGCGTAAACATGGATAAACATAAAATCCAACCAAGTAATCGAAGGAAACATGCTTCATGTACTTTAAACATGCATCATCAACATTTAGAGCATTTTCAACGGTTTTAAAGCACGAAATCGAGATAAGTGAAAAACGTCAGAAGTACACTTGCTCGAGCTCGTTCTACCATTATTTTACCCGAATCGAATCACAACTGTGGTCTCTCCCCTTTCTTTCTCGTCGTCCTTTGCTGTTGTGCCTCAACTTCCTCTCTCTACAAACACATATCGCTTAATCGACATTTAAACAATTACGGAATTATTTCAAGACTCCCGGATGCCTGAACGGGTCAAATCTTGCGAGATTCGGTATCCGGTCGATATATACACACAATTGGGACATGGGGATTCATATTCTAGGATCATTTCATCATTTCATGAAGGTGACAACACGCAAAATCCACCTTCGGTCTCGGGTGAGCGAATGGCGCCCCTTTAACGGGCTCGGGCCCGCCGAACGAGGTCCAAGCGTGCAAGATCGGACCAGCGGCCAACATATATACCTCATTGGGACGTGGGGATTCCAATTTTGGGGTCAATTTCATGATACGAGGCCGGAAAAGCGGAAAACCCCAAAATCCCGTAGGTTAGGTTTTGGTAAAACCCACCGGGGCGAATCGGACACGAATCGGACAACTAACCACATTTTCATGGACCTCAAGGCATGGGTTTTCAATATCCTAACATTCCCCGTGGTATCGACACAAAATACCCAATCGAAAATACACAAAACATCGAAAGACGAAAAGTGGGTATGAGAACACTTGCCTCGACGCGTGCTTTCACCTTTATACCTGGCTTTCGGGGGCGGAATTGGACTCTCGGGCTCGATCTCCCTTCTTCTCTCTTGGTCGCGCCCCTCTCTCTCTCCTCAAATCCTCACCCCGTGAAAAACGGCTAGGAGAAGTCGCGACGCGACTTATCTTATCGCCCGGCCGCTCGAGCGGCGGCCGGCGGCCGGCGAGCAGCCGAGGCCACGGGCGGCCACCGCTCGCGCCCCTCGGCGGCTGGCGAGCGGCCAGGCCACGGGCGGTTCTGCTTTGTCGCTCGAGCCGTGGGGCTCGCGCGCCCAGCGCAAAACTCTTTGGCGGCTTCCAGCAGCCCGGATCCGAATGATTTTTCGATTTACTAGTTCGGTTCTTTGAACTTTCCAATCCATTCCTCCCGCACCTTTTGAATACAATTTACCTATTTTAACTTAATTATCTCCCAATTATCATATTTAGGAACTCGGGCCGTCATAATTTTAATTATCTAATGCCGAATCATGTATAAACCCCAAAATATACGGGTAAAAATGTCGGGGCATGGCTTAGAGTTTTTCACATGCACAAAACTGCAAAAAACTACCAAATCGAAAAATAATCGTACTCAAGATATGTGTTTTACAAAATATAAGCTTAAGTGGGCATTTGAATAAAAATATCCACAGTGAATGGAATAAAAAGTATAACAAGAGAAATAAAAGTATATGAGTGCATTTACTTCGGCTCGATTTATAACTTTTTCAACTAACTCCAAGTCGAAAACGAACTCGAGAGCCTCGATCTCCCCATTCTCTCTCTTTTCTCCATGCTCTTACTCTCTCATCTCTTGGTTTCCCAGACAAAAATGATAAAAAGACACCTCTCGCGCACTTAAATAGCCGAACCGGCGCTCGAACGCACGTCGGGTGCCCCTCCCCTTGATCCAGCGCTTCAGCACGTGTTGGGCACACTTTGGCCACCCCTTTGCTAGAATTGGAGCTCGATAGGGGGCTTGAGCGTGCATCGGACGCAGGCCAAGCCTAGGGTAGGCCTACAGCGAGCCAACTTAGTGCACGCGCTATTTAGAACCCGTTTTGACCCTTCTAACCAAATATTTCACATTTTTGGACTTTAATTTTGATTATATTAGCTTAATAAGTAATGATTATTATAATTAAAAACTCGAATCTTATTTATGGATTAACGTTTCATGGTTTATAATACAGGTTCTTGATTTTACTAACTTCAAAACTTTAGACTTTTCAGTCCAATTTCTCCAATGTCTTTTGATATCAATTCATTTATATTAATTTCATTACTCCTAATTACCGTATTTTAGAAATTGGTACCTTACAACTCTCCCCACATATAGAAATGTCGTCCTCAAAATTTTTATGAACCTTAAAATTCAACAATCAAGGATAATCCTTCCAGATTTCTTCTGTGCGTTCCCAAGATACTTTTTTAATTAAATGATTTTCTTAGAGAACCTCAACCAGTTGAATTATCCTGATTCTTAATACATGATACTTTCTATCTAAAATTTAAATTAAAATTTTATTATAAGACAAATTTCTAATCTCCCACAACGACTTAACCTGCTCACATAATTACTTCCTCAATCATCGATACGTGGAAGGCTTTATGATAATCCACCAAATTTAAAGGCAAACCAAATTTATTGACTACCTCTTTGACTTATTACAAAATCCCAAATGGACAATAAATTTTTACTTCAATTCACCGTAAGCCCCGAAACGATTATTCAAGTGAAACTTCAATCTCATTCTGAAATGTATGGACCACGGGCCCACACTTTTGCTGCGCTACTTTGATTAATCATTTATTTTTAGTATAATATTCACTAACCAAAGAAAAATCCCAAGGATATTGGTACAGCTAAAGCAAAATCTACAATCCACATAACTTGAAAATACAATTGGAAACATAGACTCCAAATTCAAAATATAATACGCAAGCTAAAGCATCCTAAAGTTAAAAATTTTACCTTCCATTACATTTGGTGATGCCTTAGATTTTTGCATTTAATCTGCGACTACCTTGTCATCTGAAACTGTAGGCTTCGGGGACATTGACTTCTTAAAATGGGGGCAATCCTTGATCAGATGACCTTATTGACCGCATTTAAAATAGGCTCCTGTCGATTTATGATAGGATTTTCTTGGATGTACTTTTCCGCAGTAGGAATAGGCGGTTGCTATTGTCTGAGGACTTGGTATTGTCTAAATTTCAGCACTATCTTTTTCCTTATCCGCCAGCTTAGCTTTCTTAGCGGGTCCTGCAGCTCCTGAATTAGGATTTGCCCTCGATTTTTCTCAAATTGCTGCTCTTTTTT
Source organism: Nepenthes gracilis (assembly GCA_033239525.1). Classification (NCBI taxonomy): domain Eukaryota; kingdom Viridiplantae; phylum Streptophyta; class Magnoliopsida; order Caryophyllales; family Nepenthaceae; genus Nepenthes; species Nepenthes gracilis. Next base: position 8,202,133 of record BSYO01000029.1, read on the forward strand.
TAAAAATATTCATCATCCCTAAATTCCTTCTCAAATGTCAGCGCCTGATCTAATACCTCCCCGTAAGTTTGTAACTTTAATGTCAATAGTTGCCTGAATTAGGATTTCGGCCCTCAAACCCTGCTAAAACCACCTTGCCTTCCTCAAATCCTCATCCACGAGATAAGGTACATAACGTGACAACTCAATAAATTTTGCATCGTACTCCGCCACCATACGATCCTCTTGCCTTAGATGAATAAATTCCTCCTCTTTCATTTCCCGAAGACTATCGAGAAAATATATATTCACAAAGGCCTCTTCGAATATGTCCCAAGAAATTTCATCTTCGGTCACACCTAAAGCTCTCTTCTTCATTGCTTACCAATGATTGGCCTCGCCTTCTAGTTGATGAGAACGAAATAACACTTTATCTCCTTCAGGACATCGAATGACTGAAAATACCTTTTTGAGCCTTCGAATCTAACTTTTTACTTTCAATGGATCTAGCTTTCGCAAAAACTCAAGCACATGTTCATTTGTAAAATGATCATAAGCTGTCGCCTCGGAATTTTTAGGAGCTGGGGTAGGAACTGGAATTGGAACGAGAGCTAAATTATGTTGCCCCATAGCGTCTATAAAATTTGCTATCCTTCCAAGAATGTTCAAATACTCCGCCTCTCAATCCTACAGATGGCCACCCCCACGCAAAACTCTTCGTCTAGGTGTTATTGTTAATACTTTCTCTGAAATAAGAACAATTTGGGTTAAATCATAATTCAACTTGAATACTAACCAGGATACTATATACTATGCAGTCAAACAAAGCTAATTGAGTCTAACTCAATCCAAGTCTAAGTTAATCAAATTAGGATAATTAGAACTCTTCGGTGTAATTTAATTATCCTAAGCCTTCATCTACCTATTCAATCTCTCTTACTCTAACCTAAACTTTCACATAAGATTCAAATCAAACCTAAGGTATCTCTTTCTCTGAAACCACCTGTGGTGGACCATATTCTAACCAAAAACTGGCAAGATTTTGGTCGTAAAATGGCTGTCAAACTAAATATGAACTAGTATTAATCAGCTATAAAATATATAAAAATCCATAAAAAAAAAAAAAAGAATAACTAACAAACACAAGATCCACATGTGCCACAATATATTCGTGGCTCTGACATTGTATCTTCGAGTACAATATGGGAACAGAGAAATGTTACCAGGTACCTGAACATCAAACCATAATAACCTGCGAAAGCGTATAAAATTATATATACAGTGAAAACTAACTCATCAGAGTATCATCAATATACACAATATACATCAATATGTCCATCTAAAGCTATACAAGTCCTCCATACATATATACAAAACTATAAATCCAAGATTATAAAAGCTTATTCCAAATCCTTAGCCTAGCCAATTGGGATCTCTACTCCTCACCAGGTATAAGTTTGTATTCATCTGAAGATAAGAAAATAACAAGGAGTGAGTTGAATATTCAACAAGGTATAAATATAATAAAGACAATAAGCAAAATACTTAAATTTAGATTGAGTAGATACCGGTACTGACGGAACAGATAACGGATTCAGATGGCAATACCGGTACTAATAGAAGAGATAATGGATTTATATGGCAATAACAATATTGATGTAATAGATAACAAATTCAATTGACAGATAATGGATATTGGATAACAGATTCTGCAGTTCCGATTTCTTATCTTATCTTAGGAAATTTTCATACTTAATTCTTATCACTTAATTCTTACTCTTTGGAAAACGGTTCATAAATCTTAACAATTATGGAGGTCCCTTCTTATACTTTTTATATTTTCATATTTCTTATATAGATATAGATATTAATATTCTTAGGAACTTAAATCTTCATATGACTTCAAATACATGTACAAATTAACATGAAGTTTGGAAAAAATTAGAAAATTCTTACCACGTTGAGCTAAACATAACTTTAGAGCTTTTTGATAACAAATCCCTTCATATACGATTCACAACATAATTTTTGAAACACACAAAATATTATATACAATTTACATGTAAATAAACATGAAATAATTAAGGTAAAAACGTTTATAAAGCTAGGGTTTTAATTATCTAAAGCTGAATCATGTATAAACCCTAAAATACATAGGTAAAAATGTTGGGGTGCTGGTTAGGGTTTTCCACATGCACAAAATTATGTAAAACTACCAAATCGAATACCCAATCGATAAATAATCGTGCTCAAGATATATGTTTTATAAAATATAAATTTAAGTGGGCATTTGAATGAAAATATCCGAAGTGAATGGAATATAAAGTGTAACAAGAGAAAGAAAAGTATATGATTGCATTTACTTCGACTTGATTTATAACTTCTTCAACAAGTTCCAAGTAAAAAACATACTCGAGAACCTCGATCTCCTCATTCTCTCTCTTTTCTCCACGCTCTTTCTCTCTCATCTATTGGTTTTCCAGACGAAAACAACGAAAAGACACCTCAAGCGCACTTAAATAGCCGAACTAGCGCTCGAGCGCCTGTCGGACACCCCTCCCCGTGATCCAGCGCTTGAGCACGCGTTTGGCACACTTTGGGCACCCCTCTACTAGAATCGGCACTCGATGGTGGGTGTGAGCGCGTGTAGGGTGCGGGTTAGGCTCAGGGTAGGCCTACAGTGAGCCAACTTCTTGCACACGCTATTCAGAACCCGTTTTGACCCTTCTAACCAAATATTTAATATCTATGGACCCTAATTTTGATTATATTAACTTAATAAGTCACGATTATTATAATTTAAAACTCGAATATTATTTACGGTAAAAGTTTCATGGTTTCTGATTTTGCCAATTTCAGGTCTTTGGACTTTTTAATCTAATTTCACCCATATCTTTTGACATCGATTCATTTATATTAATTTAATTGCTCATAATTACTATATTTTATAGATCGGTACCCTACAACTCTCCCTCACTTATAGAAATTTTATCTTTAAAATTTTTACGAACCTTAAAATTGAACAATCAGGGATAATTCTTCTAGATTTCTTCTTTGCTTTCCTAAGATACTTTTTTAATTAAATGATTTTCTTAGAGAACCTTAACGACTTGAATTATCCTGATTCTTAATACTTGATACTTTCTATCTAAAATTTAAATTGAATCCTTATTATAAGACATATTTCTAATCTCCCACAACGGCTTAACCGGATCACATAATTACTTCCTCAATCATTTATACGTGGGAGGCTTTATGATAATCCACCAAATTCAAAGGCAAACCAAATTTATTGATTACCTCTTTGACTTATTACAAAACCCAAATGGACAAATAAATTTTTACTTCAATTCACCCTAAGCCCCGAAACAATTATTCAAGCGGAACTTCAATCTCATTATGAAATGTATGGACCATGGGCCCACACTTCTGCTGTGTTACTTTGATTGATCATTTATTTTCAGTATAATATTTGTTGACCAAAGAAAAATTCCAAAGATATTGGTACAGCTAAAGCAAAATCTACAATCCACAAAACTTGAAAATATGATTGGAAGCATAAACTCCAAATTCAAAATATAATACACAAGCTAAAGCATCCCAAAGTTAAAAATTTTACCTTCCACTACATTTGCTGATGCCTCATATTTATACAATTAATCTGCGATTACCTTGTCTGAAATTATAGGCTTTTGGGACATCGACTTATTAAAATGGGGGCAATATTTGATCAGATGACCCTATTGACTATATTTAGAATAATCTCCCGTCAATTTATGACAGGATTTCCCTGGATGTACTTTTCCGTAATAGGAATTGGCGGTTGCTACTGTCTGAGGACTTGGTACTGTCTAAATTTCAACACTATCTTTTTCCTTATCCGTCAGCTTAGCTTTCTTAGTGAGTTCTCCGACTCCTAAATTAGGATTTACCCCCGATTTTTCTCAATTTGCTGCTCTTTTCTTAAAATATTCGCTATCCCTAAGCTCCTTATCAAATTTCAGTGTCTGATCTAATACATCCCTATAGGTCTGTAATTTTAATGTCGATAGATGCCTGAATTAGGATTTTGGCCCTCAAACCCTGCTAAAACCGCCTTGCCTCCCTCACTTCCTCATCCACCATATAAGGTGCATAACATAACAACTCAGTATATTTTGTATCATACTCTACCACCATACGATCCCCTTGCCTTAGTCAAAAAAATTCCTCCTCTTTCTGTTCCCGAAAACTGTCGGAAAAATATTTACCCATAAAGGCCTCTTCGAATATATCCCAATAAATTTCATCTTCGGGCACACCCAAAGCTCTCTTCTTCATTGCCTATCAATGATCGGCCTTGCCTTCTAGCCGATAGGAAGCAAATAATACTTTATCTCCTTTTGAGGATAATGAATGACTTTCCCAAAAATAGCACATATTTTTTGTAAAATGGTCATAAATCTAATTTTCTAGTCAAGAATGAACTAGAACTTTCCCAAAAACTCAGGCACATATTTATTTGTAAAATGGTCCATGCAAAAAGCTAGGTGCCATTGCTAATGTTTTTTTAGGAATTAGGCAATTTAAGAATACTAACTAAGAACTAGAACTAGAGTTAAATTATGTTGCCGCATAGCATCTATAAATTTTGCTATCCTTCCAAGAATGTTCAAATACTCTACTTCTTGATCCCGCGGATGGCCACCACCACGCAAAACACTTCGTCTAGGTGCCATTGCTAATATTTTCTCTGAAATATGAACAATTTGGGTTGGATCACAATTCAACTTGAATACTAACTAAGATACTATATACTATGCAGTCAAACATAGCTAATTAATCCTAACTCAGTCCAATCTTGAGTTAATCAAATTAGGATAAATAGAACTCTTCAAACTAACTTAATGGATATTAGATAACAAATTCAGTTGACAGATAATGGATATCAGATAATAGATTTTAGAGTTCCAATTTCTTATCTTATCTTAGAAAATTTTCACATTTAGTTCTTATTACTTAGTCCTTACTCTCTCGAGAACGGTTCATAATTCTTAACAATTATGGAGGTCCTTTCTTATACTTTTTATTTTTCATATTTCTTAGATATAGATACAGATATTTAGATTCTTGGTAACTTAAATCTTTATATGACTTCAAATATTTGTACAAATTAACATAAAGCTTGGAAAAAATTAAAAATCCTTAACATGTTGAGCCAACTATAACTTTATAGCTTCTGAACAACAAATCCTTTCATAAACGGTTCACAACATAATTTTGGAACACATAAAATATCATATACAATTTACATATAAATAAATATGAAATAATTAAGATAAAAACATTTTCAAAGCTAGCATTTTAATTATCTAAAGCCGAATTATATATAAACCCCAAAATACATGGGTAGAAATGTTGGGGCGCGGGTTAGGATTTTTCATATGCACAAAACCTTGTGAAACTTTCAAATCAAACACCCAATCGATAAATAATTATATTTAAGATATGGATTTTACAAAATATAAGTTTAGACGGATACTCGAAGAGAATGGAACAAAAAAATGTAACAAGAGAAAGAAAAGTATATAAGTACACTTGTCTTGACCCGATTTACAACTTCTTTAACTAACTCCAAGCCAAAAACAAACCCAAGAGCCTCGATCTCCTCCTCCATCTCTTCTCCACACAAACTCTCTCTCCTCTCTTGGTTTTCCATGCAAAAATGATGGAGAGAAACCTCGTGCGTGCTTAAATAGCCGAACTGGTGCTTGAGCATGCGTCAAGTGCCCCTCCCCTAGATCCAATGCTTGAGCACGCGTCGGGCGCGGGTCAGGCCTGGGGTGAGCCAGCTTCACACACGCACCGTTTAGGACTCGTTTCAACCCTTCTAACCCAATATTTCATATTCTTGGATCCTAATTTTTATTATATTAGTTTAATAAGTCATGGTTATCATAATTTAATACTCGAATCTTATTTATGGATTAACTTTTCATGGTTTACAATGCCGGTTCTCGATTTTGCCAATTTAGGGTCTTAGGGCTTTTAAATCCAATTTTTTCCTTGTCCTTTGGTCTCGATTCATTTATATTAATTTAATTACTTTTAATTACCATATTTTAAAAACTGGTACCTCACAGTAACACTTGGGTGAGATGATGGAAATATTCCTCCCGCAATGAATTGTACACCAAAATATCGTTGAAGAAGACCAATACAGAACGCCGTAGGACTGGGCAAAAAATCTCATTAATCTCGGCTTGGAAGCGCATTGGACAACCTGAAGGGCATGACGAGGAATTCATAGTCACCTTCATGTGTTCGGAAAGCAGTCTTGTGGACGTTATCAGGATGGATGTGCATTTGGTGGTATTTAGGTCTTAAATCGAGCTTGGAAAACACCTAGGCACCAAATAATTCATGTAACAGTTCATCCACTGTGGAATTGGGAATCGATCCTTAACCATGATGGCATTTAGAGCTCGGTAAACTATAAGAAATTGCCAACTTTCGTCATGCTTCTTGACAAGTAAAACTAGCGAGGAGAAGGGGCTAGTACTGGGCCGAATGATGCCTTCTTGGAGCATGTCGTGGATCATGCGCTCCATTTTTATCTTCTAAAAGTGTGGGTACCGATAGGGCTTCACATTGATCGGTTCTGTATTAGGCTTTAAGGGAATACGGTGATCGGTAGGATGGGAAGGGGGTAGGCCATGGGGAAGGGAGAATACATGCAAAGGTGGAGAAAAGGTGGTAGAGAGTGGCCAATATGGTGGGGAAAACATTTGAGGGTAAATGGGGTGAGGAGGGTGGTGAAGTAGTATTGTGATCCAGAGGAAATTTGAGCACTGGTGTGACTGTTAATTGGAAGTAGGTGGCAGCTGAGTTGGTCAGGGTACTTTGCCGCAACCGGCCCACTATCAAACCAGCAATGGAGGCAGCTTGTAGCCCACGTAGGATGATCCTAGTGCCAACGTGGTCAAAACTCATCCATAAGGCCTTATAATTTAACAGCACCGGACCAATTGTGGTAAGCCATTGCACCCCAAATACCACATCTACCCTGTAGATAGGCAGGAAATAGAGGTCCACGTGAAACTTTGACTAATCCAAAGTGATCAGAGTGTTGGAGCATACTCCTTCACAGTGCAAGGAATTACCATTCCCCACCGTTACATTGAGATGTTGGGATGGCTAAATTGTCAGCCTCATGCTTTTAGCGAGCCTGGTTTGTAGGAAGTTATGGGTGGAGCCACTATTTACTAGTATGATGACTGGTTGTCTTGAGACATGGCCTTGGAAGCGCAATATAGAAGGGACAAAGTGCCCTTCTAGAGCATGAAGTGAAATGGTGGGAGTGATGGTCATGGGTGTAGGCAGGGGCTTTGTCTTCTGAGTATTAATTGTCTAAGAGGTAGGGTTCAAAGAGGGTTCCTCCATTGTCTATGTCTCACTCGATGGACTGTCCTCTTCCACCACGAGCATACTTAGGGGCTGAAGGGGTTGACAACAATGGCCAGGAGTGAAACGTTCATCACAATTAAAACACAATCCATGATCACGGCGAGATGCCTTTTCAGCTGGAGTAAGTTTTTTGATGGATAATTTTGAGGGAAAGCTAGACAAAGGATTAGGTTTCGGTGAAACACCTAAAGTTTGTACTATGTATGTTTTGGAAGAGTTGGACGGTGGGGGTTGGAGAGGCTCGTATCAATTTTCTCCTCCACCAGTTTAGCCATGCCTATGGCCTCAAGTAAAGTCTGAGACTTGAGCAATAGGAGTTCACGCTAGATATCGTCCCGTAGGCAAAAAATAAAGCAATTCAAGAGGTTCATGGTGGTGAGACTTGTAGTGTAGGTAGATAGGGTTTCAAATTCGGCCATATAAGAGATAACAGTGGTGGTTTGATGGAGTTTGTAGAGTGTGGCTTCATGATTGGTATAGGTGGATGGGCCGAATCGTAGTTCTAAGGCTTGGGAGAAGGCCTCTCATGTAGAAAGCTAGTGGGTTGAATGCATCCAGTGATACTATTAGAGGGCCGATCTGGTCATATAGAAGGAGGCAATGATCAATTTTTGTTCCGGTAAGGTTCCGTGATAATAGAAAAAGTGTTCCATGTGGAATAACCATCCGAGGACATTATCCCCAGAGAATAACAGGATTTCCAACTTGGGTAAGTGAATTGAGCTATGGGAGTGGAAATAAGTGTTGCATGTGGCAGATGAGGTAGGGTTTGGGTTGGGAAGGTGTGTTGGCTGGTGAGGACCACAGAAACGATGGGGGTGTGGGAAGTAATGGTGGTTGTAAAGATTGTCTAGAGTAGGCTTTGAGTCAAGTCAAGGAGTGGAAGATTTTAGCTAGGGATTTTTGAAGATGCTCAGTAGTAGAAGTATTGGAGGCAATACCTTTTGAATATTGTTGGAGGGCACCGGCAATTTCCTTCAGTTCCTTCGATAGTGTCATGGTCATCTCCCTCAGTTCCTTTGAGAGCACAGCGATTTAGTCCTCGAGAGCTTTGTATTGGGTTATCATTTCCTCTATCATGTCTCAATAAAAGTACCAAATGATGTAAAGAGTCACTGGTTAGTACTTCTGCAGTCAACAAAAGCACAGAAGAAGGAAAAAAGAGAAGAGTGAATAGGGAAGGGGAGGGGAGTTCAGCAAAGAGAAAGATTGGGAGCGAGAGAGAAATAGAGAGAGAGAAGGAACAGGGAAAGAGAAATAGAGCAGAGTGAGAAATCAAAGGGTATATTTCTATGCTGTAATGGGAAATAGTGTAAATATTTTACCCGTGGCCAGACTGCTCTAATTGGCAGCATGTATAACCAAATAGAATCAAGTAACAGAACTAAGTAAATGATTGACCAAGTGCACGTGTGTAACCAATTATAATAGAAAATATAGAAAACATGGAAAAGGAATAAAAGTCTAACAGCCTTATAACAAAAATTAGTTAGTAAATGTAATCTCTAAATTTGGGAGGTAGCTGGGTTTCTGGTTGCTTCATCGTCTGACAGTGGGTGGATGCTGAGGTTTTGGAACTGCCGATGATGAATTGACTAGGCCCGTAACATCCGGTCTTTTCCATAATCTCAATTTCTCACTTCATAACTTGCTAAAGAAATAAGAATTCATAAATCTTAATAGAGCCTTATAACATATTAGGTGTTAACAATAAAAACCTCCAAGAAAAGAAATTTCTCCGAAGCATATGAAAGGATAACTATAATACAATCACAATTCAGGGGGATGGACAGTCAGGTGGTGTAGTTACAAATTAAAAAGCAATGAATATATAGGTAGGATAGATCTGCAAAATCCTCATTCAAATCAACAAACTAGCATATAAAAACATTCAAATCGTTTCTTACTTCTACATTCTGCCCATGCCTCCTTTTTAACTCTCAAGCCTTCCCACTTTCTTTTGTTTTCTTTCTTATTGCCATTAGCTGCCTCAAGTTCCTCCTATTACTACTACTTTGGAACTCCTTGAACAGCTCAAAAATGCATTGTTTCTCGAGGCCAAAACATTGGATTAGCTCAATGAAATCATTACATTATTTCATCTCGTGGAGAACAACTAATGTTCTTTTGGAAATTGTCGGACTCAGTCGTCCATATTAACAGAAAACCAGTCAGGCTTTTGGTTTCCACACTGACAAGGGGATGATGAGTGCCTAGATCACAAGTGGAAGCCATCCTAACAACCCGGCTGCCTGTTTCTATTTTTATCCAGACGAATCAACCTCTTTAGCCCTTAATACTTCTCAGAATAAGGCACTTTGAGAATGAATGCCTCTGATCTGTTTTTCCAAGTTCTCATGAAGAGGCGAATTGACAGCAAAAATTTTAAAAATTCTAATGATTCGCCCGGACAAATATGGATGTGCCCCACTGACAAATTAGAGATAGATCTCGACTGTAATCTTCTTGACAGTGACGAAATATGAAGAGATCTATGAAATGATTTGTGCCTGACATAAACTGTTTCAACTAGACTTATTGAAAATTGTGCTTCAATGCAAAAGACTGCTACCAAGAATAAAGGCGATTTGAGGAAGAAGCTTGTGGCGACCTAAACTCGGAGTGTCCACAACTCAGCTTGGATCTTTCACATTGAAAACCTCTATTGAAAACAACTATCATAAATGCTATAAAAGTAAAAACATCATGTCCGATACATCAAAACTCTAAGGAAAGTAGTCTTGAAAAAAATAGATCAATGTCTCAACTATGTGCAATAAAAGTAAAACCTTGTCATTCTAAATTTGAGAAGTTAGACTCCTTGATTCTCTACTTGCACGCTCCAAGCAAAACTAGATTGTCGTTTAGTTTTTCGATCTTACGCTACTCTGGAGTCAATAAAATATAAATATGAGTTAAAAACTTACCAAGTGATAAAATCAACAAAATAGTAACAGTAATCTTCTTGGATAACAAAATTATGATATATAAAAGTACTAATAATATCATAAGCCAATTATATTCTATCCAAGATTGTATGATATGTCGTAATCACAAACAATGAATATTATAAAAATCGAACATCAAGGGTTACCCCTAACCCAAAATATTATGAATATAACGTAGATTCCATAGAATCTCAATATCAATAAAATCATAGATTCAATTAAATCTATCTCAATAGAAGATATTAAAATATATGGTATCTAGATAACCTCTGCAGATCTTATTCTATTACTATAAATCAAATGAGATATATTTTGACCACCAACAATTGGGTGTGCATGTTGGACATGTGACCGATCTATGATTCTACAAAACTTGTGCATCACCTTATTTTTTTATCCTAAAAATTTCCTTCGTCTAACATGGGTACAGGAATTGCTTAATTGGATTCTTTTCACCCAATTTGAGTTTAAGAATTGCACTCATCCTAACAATTCTTTCCACCCAATCTAGGTATAAGAGTTACTCAGTTAGATACTCTCCACTCAAATAGATTCTCTCAGGTTCTCACTCAGAATCCCTCAAATAAGTAAATCTCAATTTACTGGGACATGAATTAGATATCGAACAACCACATATTACATTACAATTTTGTAGGCTTTATGTTTATTGTTACCATACTATTTTTAATGGTCTCAATTGCACCATTTATAGATAATAAAGACAATTCATGTGTCTAAAGGGTTATACAAAGAAAATCCTCATCAATAAGGAATATGAGATGACTCTTTGAGGACGCTAAGTTCTCTTCATGTGGCACCCAACCTGACCCACTATTACTCTAAACTATTGACATGCTACTAGAATAACCACCCTAGATCTTATGCCGAAGATCTAGACTTAACTAGAACTCTAGTTCTCTGGTGTTTGAATGCTGCACCACACACTGCTCTCATGTCAAAACCTATACTATATCATAGGGTCTACACAACACCCTATACTAAGACATATGTCACTAAGGTAGTTCAATTTATTAGATTTTGGATCACCCTCTAGCTCGTGTTAGTTTTTGTCCTGTGAACCCGACAACCTTTCCGCCTCTCCCATCTGCTTGGATCGATTCAAGTTTCCAGCATTTGGTTCACCCTTTGGATTCTATGCCATTGAATGCGTATGATGCTCTTGGTATTCATCATGTTCAGTCAAAGCCGACTTCAATTTTTGCGGAAATATCTCCGGTTTAGGAATAGAGCTCGGTAAATTTCAGGTATAGTCAACTGGTAGATTCTGCGGATGCTGTAGTTCGGTGTGATGTCTCTGCCTCTGGGCACTCAAATGGTTTGATCAATGCCCCTCAAATGGAGGGGGCCTCATCCTCTGATGCTGCTTCTCCTAGCCCTAATCAGAATTTGGAATGGGCTTCAGGTTTTCACCCCCTGCTCGATAGTAACTCTATTGAACCTAATTCTAGGGAGTTGTATGGCACTTCCCAATTTTCCTGGACTGCCGTTGTGCAGAAGAAGGGCTTGTGTCCCAAGCTGCCTCTAAAATTTTATCCTCCACAGAAAGTAGAAGGAGACGTTGTCACCATCAACTCTCCTGCTGAAGTGATCAAACAAGAGGAGGATGTTCGGGGGCTACCTTGGTAGATTATTTTTATGAAAAATCATTACACTTTCTTATTATCAATTACATAGCTCATAAAATATGGGCTCGATTTGGGATTCGTCATGTTACTGGTAATGAATATAGATTCATCTTCTTCTTCTGATTTTCATCCAATACACTGATGGAGAATTGTCTAGCTAGTAGACCTTGGGTCTCTGTAGGCAGAACTTTGTTCCTTAAGAGTTGGAAATCAGGGATGTCAATGTCAAAAGAGGAATATAAAACCTTTCCAGTTTGGATTAACACTCTTAATGTGCCTATGGAATACTGGACTCCCTTGAGATTTAGTTGGATTGCCAGTGTAGTGGGTAAACCAATCCGATTGGACCCTAATATGGCCAAAATGGAACATATGCATTATGCACGGGTTTGTGTCAAGGTGGGGGTCGATGATGCATTGCCCATGAAAATTAGATTGAGTATCGGGTTGAATTTTGAATTGGGGTTGGAGTCACTCATTGAAATGGATGTTAATTACTAATGGAAACCGATGTGATGTGGTTGCTGCTGGCAACTGGGACATCATATGTCCCAATGCAAATCAAAGATTATTTATCATCGTTCGGGTAGAATTTTTCCGATATCTCACCCTAATTCTATTCAGCCAGAGCCTAAGGTGAAAAGGCTGAAATCTACAGCTCAAGGTAAACTGGCTAAGGCTCCTGTTGCACCAATTTCAAACTCATTTGATGCCCTTAAGTGTGATGAAATCGAGTCTGGTAAGGTCAGTTCAGGGGATTCTATTATAGCCTCTCAGTAGGTATGTGATTCTAACATGGCAATCCCAACAAAGATGCAATTAACTGTAGAGAGTAAGCCCTCGCTGGATCAATCCTGAACTGATCATCTCTGTGCGAATCACACAACTTTAGATTCCAATAATGCCCACTTTGATGGGGTTCGTGATGCAAAAAGTTCAGCTACTCAGTCCTGGGTAGATTGTCCTTTCCCTTCTGATCCAAGGTCTGATGAAGAACTAATGTTGGAGGAATCAACAACCGGCTAGATCAATGATTCAGGAACAGAAGAAATGGATTGTGGTCTGTAGAATCTGATATATAATGTTTTGCTTCCTTGTAGAAATCCAATGCCTAGTTCATCAAAAGAGGCTAATCAGAAGGCAGTAGGATTAGGTTCTATCAACAGTTTGGATGCTAGAATTGGAGACACCTGCTCTAGGACTCACGATGCTACATCTTGTACGAATAGACTTAAGATGAAGCCTAATGATTACCCGAGTGAGTCTCCCTAGTTGCTACTTAGAGTGCGGATGACGGATCTGCATCTTGGTCCAACCGCTTGATGAAATTTGTAGACAAGGACATGCGCCCAGCCAGGCAATCTCTCTCTCAAGATGCTGTTGCCCTTAATGCTGCTTCTCCTGAATTTATCCCAACTCAACCCGAGAAGTCTCTTTGTCACACTAAGCCATTGAAATCAATTCTCAAGAAATCTGAGGGGCCTAAAAGTAAAAATTTCCCTCCTTCACATTCTCATGGTTTATATAGCTTGTTAGAATGTCCATGGGTTAAATGGTAATGTTAAAGCTCATGAAATTTGTCAATTTATTATCTCTTTTCAGTGTGAAATTATGGGATTGGTTGAAATCAAGGCCTATGAATGTAATGCTATGCAAATCACTGGTAATATAATGCCTTGATGGCAATGGATAATGAACTATTCTGGCACTTTTATTGATCATATTTGGGTTGGATGGGACTCAGGCCTTGTGGAGGTGGATGGTCTTTCTAAAAAGGATCAAGTTGGTCATTGCAAAGCCCACTTCAAGAAGGATAATAAGGTATGCATTTTATCATTTGTTTATAGGGCGAACTTGGATATACAGTGCTGAACTCTTTCGGATAGTCTTTGAGTGAATAGCTGCCAAATGCATGATATTGCATGGGCTGCACTGGGAGATTTCAATGCTATAAGGTTACTTTTAGAAGGGTTGGGGGGTGTATGGCATATTAGGAACTCCATGGACCTGGATTCTTGTCTCAATGATTGTGACCTAGTAGATGTTTGCCACGATGGTGCCATGTATACTTGGAATGATAGGAGAGATACGATTGTTCGCATTTACTGGAAGCTAGATCGGATTGTTGTGAATGGCAATTGGCTAGTGGATTTCGGGGTGTGCAAAGCATCCTTCCTCCCGGCTAGACTCTCATATCACTCTCATTGTATTCTACATTTGGAGGATGCGAAGGACATGCATAAAGGTATGTTTTGATTCAATAATTTTCTCAGTAAGCATTCAAACTTCATCCAGGTTTTGAGAGAGGCATGATAAGAGGAGATTTAGGATGTTCTAATATTTTGGCTCCAGTCCAAATTGAAAATTGCTAAGAGGCTCTTAAAATAACTTAATGCTCACCCTGGCAACGTTTATGAGGAAGTTGTCTGCATGCGCAAGGAATTGGAGGACATCCAGCAGGCTCAAGCTCACTATTCAAGTAGTATGAGTAATGCCGAGGAGGAAAAGAACTGCAAAACTGCCTACTTTCAAGCTATGGCCTGGGAGCTAGAGTTTATCCAACAAAAAGCTAAACATAATCTGCTAAAGGATGGAGACCAATGTACTATATTCTTCTTCTATTCCGTCTCTAGCAACTGCAATTGTTATCGGATTTTCTCATTGGTCAAACAGGATGGTACTACAATAGGTGGAAAAGAAGAAGTTCAAGAATTGAATGTTGATCACTTTACCTAGCTCTTGGGTTTGGGGCGTGATCCTGGTATTGTTGACAAAGATAGGTTCCGCCCTTTCATCCTACATTCTATTCCTAGATTTCTTTGTGAGCTTCTTTGTAACTCGATTAGTGTCGATGAGATCCAACAAGCTATTTTCTCCATAGGCGATAACAAAGTGCCTGGTCTAGATGGCTTCTTATCAAAATTCTTCTAGAAAGCATGGCATATTGTGGATCCTTAATCTATTAAAGCGGTTCAGGGAATTCTTCACACATGGAATGCTACTCAAACAAGTAAATGCCACCATCATTAGCTTAATTCCAAAGGTGATTTCTCTATCCAAGGTGGGTGACTATAGGCCTAAATCATGATGCAACGTTATCTATAAAGTCATTTCAAAGATTATTGCTAATTGCTTGAAGCCCACTATTCCGTTCCTCGTCAATATATGTCAAATAGCTTTTGTGGTAGGAATTAGTGACAATATTTTGCTAGCTCAGAGTTATTCATAAATATCACACAAGGAAAGGTGCCCCCCGATGTGCAATGAAGGTTAACCTTATGAAAGCATATGATTCCATTCGGTGGGATTTTATTATTGTGATTTTTGAGTTGATGGAATTCTTACAGCAAATGATCTCTTGGATTCACCAATGCATTACGACTACCTCCTTCTCCATAATGGAGAATCTATGGAGTTTTTTAAAGGTGTGAAGGGCCTGAGGCAGGGTGACCTGCTATCACCATATATCTTTGTCCTAGCTATGGAGGTCTAGAGTTGTATTATTGAGATGAGAGCACGGCACAACTATGGCTTTCAATACCATTGGAAATGTGATACCACCCGCACCGTGATGCTAGCATGTGCAAATGATTTGCTCCTCTTTACTAGGGTTGATGCCACTTCTGTTAGATTGCTTAGTGAATTCCTTGAGGAATTTAAGTGCTCTCGGGCCTGATAGCTAATAAAGACAAAAGTGAGGTTTTTATTTGCTCCAAAAATGATTCCCTCATTCAAGAGATTAAAGACATTATGGGTTATAAAATGGGAAAACTGCTAGTGAGATACTTAGGTGTTCCACTTATCACTACGAGACTCTCGGAGGTGGACTACAAACATTTAATTGATTAGGTGGTAAAGCGTATATCCTCTTGGGCTAATAGATGGCTATCTTTTTGCAGTAGACTCCAACTTATTTCTTCTATTTTATCATCCATCCACCTATATTAGGCATCCATTTTCATTCTCTCTAAAGTTGTTTGAAGATGATTGAAGGATATATCTGGTGGTTCCTGTGGCATGACTCTATCGTGGGGAGTACTATGGCTAAGGTAACATGGGAGAAGGTTTGGTTGCCAAAAACTGGAGGAGGATTGGGCATTAAAAATCTCCTAGCTTCTAACAAAGCACTTGTTAGTCACCTACTCTAGAGGATTGTTACTAATGACTTTGCTTTTGTTTGGGTTTCATGGGTTCATAGAAACAGAATCAAGGATAGATGTATATGGAACATCAAAGAACCCAAAATTGAGACATGGAGCTGGAAAAAATTTATGAAGCTACACCCTGAAGTCCGCCTCTACTTTCACTACTCTATCAATAATGGCGCTAATACTTTTCTATGGTTAAATAATTGGCACCCAATGGGACCTTTCTATGATAAATTCTTGAATAGACTGATGGCCATCACTGGACTACCTGGGATGCGAAGGTCTCTGCCATCATTAGTGAAGGAACATAAAGATGGCCTAATGCTTATGATATGGAGGTGGTTAGCATTGTGGATAGTATGCCACAATACTACTTAGATCCCACCAGAAAGGACACGATTAGATGGAGTAATAGTTCCAATGGGATATTCTTGACTAGTTTTGCCTACAAATTATTTCAAGGTTCTAAAGCCAAAATGGTTTGGGCTTCTCTTGTTTGGGGACCACACCACATTCCCGCGTATGCATTCACTCCATGGTTGGTAATTTGAAGAAGACTAAGCACTTTGGACCATATTGGTAGCGTAATCAACCAAGCTAATATATGCGCCTTATGCAAATATGAAGAGGAAAGACATAATCATCTTTTTTTCGAATGCCCAGTCTCCAACGGAGTTTGAAAGCATACAAGTCGGAATGTGGGGCTACACTGGCCTTATAGGGAATGGAGATTTAATATCGAATGGGTTGCTCACAAATGGAAAGGAGAGAATGCCTAAGCCCTATCATTTCGACTCATCCTATCTGCCGCAATTTACTTCATCTAGCGTGAATGCAATAAGAGAATATTCAATAACTCACATGTACGGGATGAGACCCAACTTATCAACTAGATCACTGATAGTTTGTCACAAGATGGAGTTGAGTATAATTGGACATAATAGTTATAATAGATCTATTATCACTCGTTGGAATTTAATTTTATGAGTGTAGAAGTCAGATTGTATGCAACCCACTTCTCCTCTTTATGTTGTTCTTAGTCGATGATTTTTTCACATCTATTTTTTGTAAAGCTCGGGAGATACCCTAACTATTATGTTCTAACCCAAGTCTAACAATATACACAATACACATTACTCACCAAAAAAAATTCTTGTAGATACTGTCATAAATTCATAATTTAGCAGGTCTAATTAATTATTTTCATACATTTAATACTTCAAATAATTTCAATAAATAATGTTGAAATATGAAAATTTGGATATGACAAACCAAATATATAAGACCCGACAAATTCAGCCCACACAGGACCTTATCCGGCTATTGTTTCAACAAAAATAACTATGACCTGCTCTCAAATAACTGTAAAAATAAAATGCTCACTGTAAGAATGAGACACTGTGCTGAATCCTGCCAAACTCCTGCTACAAATCTAAGCTTTCTACTCTGAGGGAGATAAAAATAGAAAATATGAGCAAAGGCTTAGTCAATATTATCATAAATAAAACTATGTATGCAAATCAAAGAGAGAGCATATAAAATCAAATATCGAGGTTGACAAACAATTTTTCTTTGAATTTTGCCACTTACACCGAAATCACCATACATCCATAGTAGATGCCAATCCAAATCCAAAACCTAGTCCAAATCTAAAATTTCAATATTGGCTATATTTAGGCTTGCAACTATTTAACTATCATTTATCATATCGGCTACATTTTAGACTTACAACAACTCAACCATCATTTATTATATCAGCTATATTTTAGGTCTACAGTTAGTCAGCCATGTTTTATTATCATATCGGTTATATTTTAGACCTGCAGTTACTTGGCCATCATTTATTATTATATCGGCTATATTTAAGGCATGCAACTATTTGGCCATCTTTTATTATCACATCAGATTTACTTTATATCTACAGCGACTTGGCCAAGTTATATTATTATATCAGTTACATTTTAGACCTATAAGTATTCAGCTATCTGATTTCCTATATAAATATACATAGCTTCAAATATTTACATCGGACTCTATAAAGTTATAAAAAAACTCTAAAAATATATACATATATAAAATGCATATATAAAAATATTAGACATTAAATCGGACTAAAGGGGGGATTACAGATACTTTGATTTTATTCCACGCAGGTTTTCCATAAGGATGCTCTGAGGCATCCAAATTGTGTGTTATTTTCTCTGCTTCGCACGCACCCCTTTTATTTCCTCGCTTTCTTTCTCCTGCCGCGCCGTTCCTTTGCCTCTATTCACATTTCTCCTTTGCCGATGGTGGTTCCAACATAGGCAACGATGGCAATCATGGCAGCAGCAACTCGGCAATGGTGATGGCAGCCATGGCAGCATGCAAGCCATTGACGACTCTCTCTCTATCGAGCCTCATTTACCCATTTTTCACAATTTGACTGATTTCTTTCAAAATGGGTCTATGCAATCACAAAATTTGCATTCACAAGGAGAAGGGAAGGATTTACTTTCCTCTATTTCATTCATTTCCTCTAGTGATGATGACAGCCGCCGTTTTGTTTCGGCTCGCGATTCCTTCCTATACTCACACTAGCACACATAATAGAGGTTAAATCATGAAGGAGATTTTGTCGACTTTTGATCCTAGCGTCGATTCCTTTGATGACGGCGGTGATGGCAGCGACTGCTTCTCCCTCTCTCTCTTCTTCTCCCTTTCTTCTCCTTCCTTTCTTTTCTTTCTTTTTCCTCTTTCCTTTTCTATCACCCCGAGCCTCCCCTTATTTCTTTTTTATAATAATAATAATAATATTTTATTTTATTTATATTATATATATATTATATAATTAAATTGACCTACTTGATCCGAGTTCATGACAATTCAACTGAGATATAATATTCTCCCATTCTTATAAAATTTTCTTCCTCAAAATTTATACACCTCGATCTCAAAACATTAAGGAGCATTCTATTGAACTTCATCTTCACGCTTCCTAGTCACTTCTTCAAGGTGCTTCAGAAACATCTAACCAGCCATATCGAAACTCAAATTAGATTGCAAGTCTGATCTTCTATTTCAAATATCAAATCAAATCTGGTGACTAAAGACCATGTGCCCACACACTTTCGTTGCGCAACTCCGATCGATCATCTGCCTCAAATCTCGGCAAGCAATGAGCTGATTGGATCAGGTTACTCATCCTCATCCAGAATGCCGGCAATTCTTTTGCTATTCGAGATAGACCCAAATCAAAATATCGAAAGCTTCTTCTTCTTCTCAACTTCTTCCTGCTGATGACTTCACTTGCACCCAGGCTTTCATCTAATTAGTCAAGACTCTACTCGATCGTGTCCAGCTCCATGACAGCTCAACCAAAAAGGGCTTCATATCTGATCTTCACAAAGGCTTCTTCATCTTTATCTGCATCTTTCAATTTTGATGAATCTTCTACATCACCTCCGCTCCACCGCTTACTTCTATACCGATCAAAATCTTCTTTTATCCCATAAGATTTTGGACCGACCCATTCCATCAACTACCTCTTTGCTGACCAAAATCTCATCCTACTTCGTGAGATTTTGGACCAACCCATTCCATCACCTTCCTCTTTGCCGACTAAAGTCCCCTTCTACATCATGAGATTTTGGACCGACCCAACAAAATCTCCATATATTCACAGAAACCAAACAAAATCTTCATGTCACTACATCCAATCCACCCAAAATGAACCAAGACAACTCTCTTTACAACTTCTCTTTGATACAATTTTTGTTACAAACTCAAAATTTAGCAGGTTTAATTAATTATTTTTTATACATATAAAATTTTAAATAATTTCAATAAATAACGTTGAAACTTAAAAATCCAGATATGACAAATCAATTATACAAGACCGGACAAATCCAACCCACACAAGACCTCATCGAATTACCGTCCAAACAAAAATAACAATAACTTACTCCCAAATAGTAATAAGGATAAAATACTCACCAAGAAAATACGATACTACACCGAATCCTGCCCAACTCCTGCAGTAAATCTAAACCTCCTACTTCGAGAGGGAGAAAAATAAAAAACGTAAATAAAAAATTTAGCAAATATCATCATAAATAAAACTATGCATACAAATCAAAGGGAGAGCATATAAAATCAAATATCAAGGCCGACAACCAATTCTATTCTAAACTCCGTCACATATACCGAAATCACCACACTTCCATAGCGGATGCTAATCCAAATCTAAATTTTTATTATTGGCTACATTTTAGGTGTACAACTACTTGACCATCGTTTATCATATTAGCTATATTTTAGGCCTACGACTATTTAACCATAATTTATTATATCGACTGTATTTTAGACCTATAGTCACTCAGCCATCTTTTATTATTATATCGGCTACTTTTTAGGCCTAAAATTACTTAACCATCTCTTATTATCATATCGGTTACATTTGAAGGTTGCAATTACTTGGTCATTGTTTATTATTATATCAGCTATATTTCAGACCTGCAATTACTCGGTCATCTTTTATTATCATATCAGTTATATTTTAGTCATACAGCTATTGATCATCTTTTATTATCATATCGACTATATTTTAGACCTATAATAACTTGACCATCTAAGTTTCCATACAAACATACATAACCTCAAATATTTACACCATTCTTCATAAAATTATAAAAACTTCAAATATATATATATGGATATAAAATACATATATAAAAATATTAGATATTGAATCCGACAAAGGAGGGGGTTATAGATACTTGCCTTGACTTTATTTTAAGAAGGTTTGTATGACGGAATGGATTATTTTTCTCTAATAATCTCGGTCAATAAACAGATAAAACTAATACCCAAAATAAAATAATATAATATTTTTATAGAAAATCGGGTAAAATTTTTTCTAAAATTGGATAAAAACTAATACAAATAACCTGTAGTTACGCAATCTGAACAAGACATACGGATAAAATAATCCTTAACATGCATCCACAACACAACACAGGATCATCTAACGTCATATATACATCCATCGCTCTAATTTAACATTAACATCTACTACATCACATTCAAATGAGAGATGCCGCCTAAGACATGTACAAATCTAAAAATCAGATAGTAGAAGTAGAACTATCTTCATAAGATAAACCTACCGAAGCATAAATATTGTTTCAATAAAATACATTATATGCTAAGACTATAAATATACAATTTTCATCCATAAGTTAGTCATTTGCATTTAAGCTATCAAAACTCCCAAAATCTTCAACAGGTCTTGAGGATTCCAAAAATCTTCTTTGTTAAACTTTGTTTATTTTTGTTCGTCCGGTACTAGTTTTATTGCCTCATCTGGAAGAAAAAAATAGTAAGAGTGAGTTGGAACCCAGCAATGTACCATAAAACATGAAAATATAAAATCTTTCATACAGAATATGAATGCAGTAAAGCAAAAGTCATAGGAATTGCCAAAGAATAGAAACACATACGGAACCATATGAAAAGTATAAATCGATATAAACATGTATCAAAAACATAAATCAGTATCAAACTTTGCTTGTTCTTTAAAATTCAACTTTACTATCCAAGGACCCAAATTAGTAGACCCTACTAACCGACGGGGTGAATAATCGAGGATAGATTATATTTTGCACACAATCAGAGGCCAAAAACAATATGGTAGTAGCCATTCTAGCGGGATCAGTTATAGAATTCCCTCCTGAAGGCAGGTCAGACTCAAAATATACCCTCTAGATGTTAACGCCCGAGGAAGAGCGGACCACGTATCATTCTATGGATGGAGTTATCCTCGATTACCACCGTAACGTTCTAAGGTATGTCGAAGAATCTTATCTGACTATACGACAGTTCTAGGTCCGATTTCTTACCTATATAACAAAATTGAAAATATTCTTATCCTTATTTCTTAACTCTTATCTCATTATACCTCGAGGGCTAGTCAAACTCATACAGATAAACCTTCAGATAGTTTCAAAATTTTCTTAGTAATTTAACAGTACAATTTTATGTAAATTTTTCAGATAAAAATCATCTCATAAATATTAATATTTTACAAATTCATATTTACATCTTAAGATTCAAGAAAACTTAAATACCAAATTCCTAATTTTCGTTCTAGGGTTTCATGTAGAGCTTCCAGATATAAATCAAACACCGAATGCATGCTTAATTATGAAATTGAAGTTATAAATTATGATATATATGGGTAAACATGAAATCTATCTGTAAAATTTAGAAAACATGCACTATTCACATCAAACCATGAAGGAAAGGTGTTTTAGAATATAAATACTAAAATAGAGATATTAAAAAGAAGTAGAAATAGAAAATAATGTTTTAGGTACATTTGTCTTAGTCCGATCTACTATTTTCCTTACTCTGATCGGATCGAAATTGGCAAAGAATCCCTTCCCTTTCCTTTTCTCCTCTTCCTCCCTTCGTTGCTCTTTGTTCATGCCCCTATGCCTTCTCCCCTTGCCCTTTTATAACAAAAATGAAATTAGGTCAGTGGTTAAAAATCGGGTTTGCACTCGAGCATCTAGCGAGCGTACATCGAGCGCATACATATTGGAATTGACGCCTTCTTGCTAGCTTGAGCGAGTGGCGTGCCCAGTAGCTACTGGAATTGGCACCCTCCTTTGTACCCGAGTGAGCGGCATACGTGGGCCTTTCCGGAGCAATCTGTTTTTGGTGCTTACTATTGGGCTCGAGCCAGCAGCGAGCCCAAATCTGTTGCTTACTGTACTAAAGCTAATTTCTCACTTTTTTTAAATTTTACTTATCCCAAACTTAATTTTATCAATTTAATTACTAGAATTTACGGTATTTTAGATACCGGTACCTTACAATCCTCCCCCACTTATAAAATTTCATCCTTGAAATTTAACGAAACTATATACCTCAAAGAAATAATTGGGGGTATTTGCTCCAGAATCATCCTCATGCTCCCATGTTGCTTCTTCAGGCGAGTGATTATTCTAGAGCACTTTTACCGGGGGAATAATCTTCGTACACAATATTTGGTCATTCTAATCCATAATCCGTATCGGTTCCTCAATATAAGATAAATCCTTATCAATTATTAAGGGCTCGAACTCAATAACATGCGTGGGATCATGAAAGTATTTTGAAGTATCGATACGTGAAATACATTGTGCACATCCGCCAAATTAGGTGGTTGCGCCAATCTATAAGCTACCTCTCCGAAATGTCAAAAGGGCTAATAAAACATGGTTTCAGTTTTTCTTTCATCCTGAATCTAAATGTCCCCTTAGATGGCGATACTTTCAAAAAGACATAATCCCCCACCTCAAATTTCAATGCCAATCTTCATCTATCTACATAGCTTTTCTGCCTACTCTGAGTAACTTTCAAGTTCTCGTGAATCAGTTTAATCTTTTTCATAGTTTCCTTAATAATCTCGAGGCCTAAAATTCTCTCATCTCCTGTTTCCTCCCAATATATTGACGAGTTACTCTTCATCCCATATAATGCCTTAAATGGTGCCATACTGTTATTGTAGGCGAACTCTGTCAGGGCCAGATTATTATCCCAATTCCCCTTCATGTCTAAACTGGGGCGCCTCAACATATCCTCTAAAATCTGAATCGTACGCTCCGATTGACTGTCGGTTTGAGGGTGATACGCCGTACTAAATTTCAGTTCCATCCCCAATTCTTTTTGCAGACTCTCCTAAAATTTGGAGACAAAGTGCGGGTCTCGATCCAATACAATCGTTGCAGACATACTATGAAATCTAACAATTTTATTCATATACAATTGAGCCAATTTGTCATAGGAATATATCGTCTTGATTGCCAAGAAATGGGCTGAATTAGTTAGCTGATTGACAATAACCTAAATGGCGTCATGGTTCTTGGGAGTCATTGGTAAGCCTGGCATAAAATCTATCGCGATGTCTTTCCACTTTCAACTCAGGATCAGCATCGGGTGCAATGATCTAAATGGTTTTCTCCTTTTAGCTTTCAATTGTTGACACACAAGATATTTCTCTACATAAACCATAATATCCCGTTTTATATTTCTCCACCAAAATTTTTTTTTCAAATCTTGATACATTTTATTTGTTCCCGAATGAATCGTATATCGAGATCGGTGAGCTTGCTTCAAGATCTTTTCCTTTAATTCCTTATAGTTCGACACACACAAACGATATCTAAATCTTAATACTTCATCAGCTCAAACATTAAAATCAATTCTGGAGTCCTTATTTAAATCACCCACAATATCTATAAGGAAAGAATCATTTACCTGCTTTTCTTAACCTCATTTATCACCTCCAGTTGAATCTGTAGATACAATAAAAGCATCCGGTTAGCTCGAATATACCGCCGAATATCACATGGTTTCAAATACTTCAACATTTCCATTTGTTTAATCTACAATCTAGCCACATAGCCTGATTGGCAGCTCAATGCATTGGCAACGTCATTAGCTTTCCCAAGCTTATATTGAATCTCACAGTCATAATCTTTGAAAAATCAACACATCTCCTCTGCCTCATATTGAGCTCTTTCTACGAGAACAAATATTTTAAATTTTTATGGTCGAATAAATAAGGAAGTTTTTTACTATAAAGATAATGTCTCCAAATCTTTAGAGCAAACACAATTGCGGCAAGCTCTAGATCATAAGTTGGATAATTCTTCTCATGCACCTTTAGCTATCTGGACCCATAAGCAACTACCTTACCATTCTGTATTAATACACAACTCAAGCCCTCTTTTGAGGCATCACAATATACTTCAAACCCACCTAATCCCTCCGAAATAGTTAACACTGGCGTGATCGTTAAAGGATCCTTTAGCTCTTGAAAACTCTGATCACATTCCTTAATCCACTTAAACTTGGTCTCCTTCTTCGTTAACTGAGTCAAGGGCATAGCAATCCGTAAAAAATTCTCTACAAATCACATGTAATACCCTACCATGTCAAGAAAACTCGAACTTCGGTTACTAACGTAGGCTTATTCCAGTTAATAACAGCCTCCACCTTCTTTGATAACACCATTTGAAATCACATGCCCCAAAAAATCACTTCCTCCAACCAAAACTCACATTTCTTTAGCGTAGCATATAACTTCTACTCACGAAGTAGTTAGAGAACAATCCTCAAATAAGTCTCATACTCCTCATGACTCATAGAATATATCAAAATATCATCAATAAATATCACTACAAACTTATCTAGATGTGGCCGAAATATCCGATTCATCAAGTCCATAAAAGTAGCAGGAGCATTTGTAAGGCTAAATGGCATCACAAGAAATTCGTAGTGGCCATATCTAATCCGAAAAGCTGTCTTGACCACATCCACCTACTTAATTCTCAGCTGATAATATTCGAACATCAAATCAATATTTAAAAGCACTCGAGATCCTTGTAACTGATCAAATAAATCATCAATACGCGGCAATGGATATTTATTTTTAATCGTGATCTTGTTCAGTTCACGATAATCCACACACAACCGTAAAGACCTGTCTTTCTTCCCCACAAACAATACATGTGTACCTCATGGAGATACACTCGGTTTAATAAAATCTTTATCTACCACTTCTTGTAATTGTAAATTCAGCTCCTTCAATTCAGCCGATGCCATATGGTAAGGGGTTTTAGAAATCAGACTAACACCATGAATAATCTTAATCTCAGATTCAATCTCTCGATGAAGAGGTAACCCAGACAACTCCTCTGGAAACACATCCTCAAAATCACATTCAACCAAAATGTCCCTCACCAGCACGCTATGACTCCCAACGGCACTATGACCCGCAATGGTGCTAGTATATGCTAGATAAGCTGCAATATCCCAAATATTTCTTTTATAATAAAATTGATAAATTAGTTTCAATAATTATTTTTAATTACTATTAGGATTAAAATCTGACATTTAGGCCTAATAAATTAGACGGAGTAATGGATTGGGTTTGAATATTTGGATCGTTAATTAAAATTTAGATTAAATTAATTATTCGTCGACGAAATATATATATAAATGAATAAATAAAATATTAAAAATTTAGGTTAAGAGGTTAAATAGAGGTAATTAGATAATCAACTAAATAATAATTATTTTAAAGAGCGATAAATAAATAAATATATATATATAACTGTATTAGAAAAATATAATAATAATAATAATAATAATAATAAATATATTAATAATAATGATATAATAATAATAATAAATATATTAATAATAATGATATAATAATAATAATAATAATAATAATAATAATAATAATAATGAGGAAAGAGTCGGCCGAAAGAAGAAAGAAAAAGAAAGAAAGAAGGAAGAAAAAAAAAGAAAGAAGAAGGAAAAGAAAGAAAGAAAAAAGAAAAAGGAAAGAAAGAGGAAGGAGGGGAGAAGAGGGAGAGAGAGAGAGAGAGGGAGAACAGCGCGATTTCAGCAACGGAGAGAAAGAAGGAGACCGGCGCCCCAAATGGAAACCCTAAGGAGGCCTTTTGCCTTATTTAACGTTGAGGTAGTGTTTGGGAAGGGGAGGAGCAGAGGACGAAGGTGAGAGGGCAGAACGCGAAACCGTAGTTGCCTTTCTTGCCGCCGCCGCTGCCGACCTTGCCGTGGCTGTGTCCGCTCAAGGTCACCGCTGTTGTTGGTGTTGAAGCCGGTCAAGCCAAAGCCGCTTCTAACCCTAGTCGGATTGGTAAGAATCCGCAAGTGAATCCCCATTAATTTCATTTCTCTTTCGATTGCAAGCAAATTCGTGATCTCTCGTTTATGCAAGTGAAACTATTCATTTCTTCTCAATGATATTGATTTCTCATGGGCGTGCTGAAATTTGTGGAAAAATTGGCGTTGGTTATGGGAGTCAAAAATTGGGGAAAACAGAGACGTTGAGAAACGAAGGAAGAAGTCGAGGGTTTACGGTGATTTGGGGCGAAATAATTAACGAAATCCTTGTATTACAAATTGAGATTTTAGAGGTTTGAATTTCATGTTTTCAGTGTGAACGTATGAAGGGAAGAAACAGAGCATGTGCTCTGTTTGGGCAGTCGAAATTGAAGATGGTGGCAGAGTGGGTATGCGTATGTGTACAGTTATACGGTGTGTGTAAGTGTCCGTATATGTGTGTACATGTGCGTGTGTGATTTGGGCAGTCGAAACAAATGTATATACGTATGTGAGGATGGATATGCAAAGTGTGTGTACGTGTGCGTACACGTGTGTGCAGCGTGGGTGCTGCTGTGCATGTGAGTCTGTGTGTTTGCGAGAGTGTGGGTCTGTGCGTGGGTGTGCAGGGGCAGTGTGTGATTGTGAGTGTGTGTATAGTCAGTGTGTTGTGTAACTGTGAGTGTGTGTGGATTTGGATGGCGGGATATGTGAGGGTGTATATATATATGTGTGTATATACATATGGATATATGCGCGTGTATATTAAACTGTGTATGTGGGTATATATATATATATATATGCATGTATATATGTTAATATATGAAAGTGCTTTGTATAAATATATATATAAGTGAGAATGTATAAGTGTATATGAATGTAGATGGATAATGAAAATATATGTTTGTTTATGTGTGGACATATGGGTATACATGAGAATAAAAATGTTAAGGAGCATAGAAGGCAGTTACACTTGTATATGTGGCATTTTGAAATATACCAGCCTGTGTTAATAATTAGGTATGTATATTGATCGTTTGTGGAGAAATAAATATTACTTGGGGATGGAACTTGAATAAAAGTAAAATATCGTTGGCCTTAGTTGTAGGCATCGCTTCGAAATAAAATAGAGAAATAGTAAAGTAATTGTGCTGATCATATCTCGATCCATGTATTCCCTTTGAACGTCTTGAGATGTATTCCTTTGTGTTGGATTTGATTGTGTGAGTACGGTCCGTGTCAGCACCGAACGACGTTCCTATTATTGATATTGTAAAACTTTCTTTGTGTTATACTCAATTGTGTGAATATTTGGATTGTTAGTTTTCTACGGTCAAGGTAAAGGAAAGCGTATGAAAACCCTAAGATATCTAGTCGAATGGGAGGCTACGATACCTTAGCGTGGTCTACACTTATCCGATACTGATTTTCGTATCATTGTGATAATGAGGTATGTTTATCGCGGATGAATGCTTATAGCCACGTGACCATCGTAGAGAATAATATCTGGGATATTATTGGCGAGGGGTATCGGAGATGGTATAAACATGTTACGGGTACAACCTTTGAGAGGACTGTAGGGGTAGTGGGGATACCATGGATAACCTCGTTGCACTTACCCAACCGTTGTGAGCGTAAATACGCGGCCTTTGGGTCACTATGGTAGAATAAGGTCCAAGGAGATTCATTGTGATGTTTCATCATTGTTGATATCTCGTGAGTTTGGGATTCAGTTGAATCTACGAGTTATATTTTGTAGAATCCATTGATCGGATTTTACGTTATTCGGATATTGGTGGAATCTATGTTGTTCATCGATATTGATGTTCAAGTCGTTCACGCTGACATATGGACCGGGGAAATCCCCAATCATCGTTGATGTCAAATTCCAGGGGATTATCGTTGTTTGTTGGCACTCTTGTTGTTTTTGGATGTGCAGGTCTCGTGGGACCTATTTTGCCTAGAGTCGTATTTACGACGTGTTGTAATTTGCTCGGATATAGTAGATGGTTAGATTTATATTGAGATCTTGATAGTTTAATATCCGAGATTGTTATTGTTGTATACCATTTTTGATTATTATCACTTGTTGGGCTTTGACTTACCCTTGTGTTTTCTTGACTCCAGAGTAGACAGGTTGACACCACGATAGAAGAGATCACGGGAGTAGACTCCAGGTAGAGATGATCTCAGATATTGAGGCTTTCTGGATAGAGACTTAAGATCTTGATAGTTCAGTTACTGTTTATCTTTTATCATGTTCCTTTATGAGGATTGATATAAACGATGGTGATGGCAATTAGTAGAGTTATTTATCATTATTATGGATATTTATGTGATGATGCATTTATGATGACTATGGATTGTATCTTAAATGACATTGTTGAGTTCATTAATGTTGTTTGATGAGGTATAATTACTAATTTTAGACGATTCGAGAATTTCACCATGACGGTCCGGGTCGGGTTCGGGGGTCCGAGCTCGGGTCATCACATAAGCCTAGCATCCACTTTTCATCAAATATTTGGCATGTAAAGTTGAAACCAATATGGGCATTTCCTTTCTCTTAATGCCTTGAAAGAAAAATGGTTCGACTCCAAGAATATCAAAATATACCATTTTTAGAAAGTAATCAATACTGGTATAATATTTTGCTAACCAGTCCGTCCCTAAAATAACATCAAGATCACCTACATTCAACAATATCAAATCTACCATCAGACATCTTCCATTCACCTCCACGATACATTCCGGATACATAACAATAGTAACTATCGAGGATCCAGTAGGTGTCAATACAGTTAAAGAATAATAAAAAATTGTCGAAGTGGACACAATATAGCATGCAAAATGTGAAAAAATAAAAGATTGTGTAGACCCAGAATCAAATAATATAGAAGATGAAACTCCACAAATAAGAAGCGTACCTTTAACCATGTTTGGGGATGTCTCGTGGTCCTGTACAGTCACCGCAAAACCTTAGCTGAGAAAGTAGGCTTCTTTACTTCTAGCATTTGGAGTAATGGGCAATCTTTAATCCAGTGGCCTTATTGTTCACATCTAAAATAAGCTCCTATCGCATTGTGACAAGGGTACCCTGCATGCTTCTTTTTCATAGAGAACGCAGTCAGCCGCTGATATCTGAGAACTAGTCACTGTCTGAACTTTAGTTATGCACTTTCCTTTTGCTGTCGTCTTCACCTTCTTAGAGGGTCCAGAGGGTCATACATCAGATCCCACACTATAACTTGTCCGGTTAGCTGCCTTTTTAGCAAAAAACTTTTGAGTTTCTAGCTCCTCGAAAATTATGCTCGATCCAAAATCTCCGCATAATTTTGGAGCTTCTGAGTCACAAACTACCTCATGATATCATCCCTCGATCATTGCTAAAACTTTTTCTCTTTTCTTAACTCGTCCTCCACAAAGAACGGTGCATATTGTGATAATTCAGTAAACTTTGTATCATATTTTGCTACAACTGAATTCCCCTACTGAAGTCGTATAAATTTTTGGTCCTTTTGATCCTAGTGGCTAGAGGGGAAGTATTTTTCTAAAAAACGTCTTTAAACATCTCCCAAGTAATCTCATTGTCGAGCACACCTAACGTCCTCTATTTTATAGCCCACTAGCTGTCAGCTTTATCTTCCAACTTGTACACGGCAAAAGTGACCTTTTCTCGATTAGAAATATTAGATCACCGTAAAAATCTTCTTCATCCTCCTAAGCCAAATATCCACTTTTGCCGGGTCTGGTTCACCCAAGAATTCAGGTACTCTTTCCGCCATTAACTTATCATAAGTTTCCGAGGTCGAATTTACGGAAACCGGCTTGGGTGCAGGGACTGAGCCATGTGACGTTACTCCGTCGATTCAATAATATTTGTCATTCACCCCAACAAATTTATATATTCAACTTCTTGCTCCTAGGGAGTACTAGCACCTTTGCGGTCATTTATTCTACCCATTCTACTCGCCATTTTATATCTATAATCAAGAACATTGCAACATTGATAATCCTTAAGAAATCAGGTTAAAAGGGAGTGGTCAATGGTAATTTAATATGATTTAGAACTAGCCTAAGGGTTAACACCTAAACACCCTATTTAATCCCATCTATCCTTGACCTATCCTTAAACTTAAGCCTATGCTTCCATTTTATGATCAATTAATCCTAAACTATCTTATTTTTCTGATACCAATTGTAACGAAATAGATTATTTTCTTTTAATAATCTTTGTCAATTAATAGATAATACTAATGTCTAAAATAAAATAATATAATATTTTTACAAAAAATTGGTAGAGTTTTCTCTAAAATTTAACAAAAATTAATCCAAACAACCTGAAGTTATGCAATATGAACAAGACATAGAGATAAAATAGTCCTCAACATACATCCACAATACAACATAGGATCATCTAACGCCATATATATATTGATAGCTCCAATTTAACAATCTTATCTACTACATCACACTCAAATAAGAGATGCCATCTAGGACCTATATAAATCAAAAAATCAGATAGCGAAAGCAGAACTATCTCCATATGATAAACTTGCAGAAGTATAAATATTGTTCCAACAAAATACATAACATGCTAAGACCATAAATATATAATTTTCATCCATAAGTTAGTCATTTACATTCAAACTATGAAAACTCCCAAAATCTTCAAGAGGTTATGAGGCTCCCAAAAATATTCTTTGTTAAACTTTGTTTATTCTTGTTCGTTCGATACTAACTCTACTATCTCATTTGGAATGGAGAAAAAATAGCAAGACTGAGCCAAAACCCAATAAGGTACCACAAAATATGCAAATGTAAAATCTTTCGTACAGAAAATGAATATAGTAAAGCAAAAGTTATAGGAATTGCCGAAGAACAAAAACACATACAGAATCATGAGAAAAGCACAAATGATATAAACATATATCGAACATCATAAATCAGTGTCAGACTTTGCCTAGTCTTTGAAATTCAACTTTACTATCCAAGGACTCAAACTAGTAGACTCTACTAATCGAGGGGGTGAATAATTGAGGATAGATTATATTTCACACACAATCAGAGGCCAAAAATAGTACAGTAGTATCCTTTCTAGCTTGATCAGTTACAGAAATACCTCCTGAAGGCAGGTCAGATTTAAAATTTACCCTCTAGATGTAAACACCTCGAGGAAGAGCGAACCATGTATCACTCCATGGACGGAATTATCTTCAATTACCACCATAACATTTTAAGGCATGCCGAATAACCTTATCTGACTGTACAACAGTCCTAGGCCTGATTTCTTATCGATTTAACAGAATTGAAAATATTCTTATCCTTATTTCTTAACTCTTAACTCATTATGCCTCAACGGTCAATCAAACTCATACAGATAAACCTTCAGATAGTTTCAGAACTTTTTCAATAATTTAACAATACAATTTCATATAAATTTTTCAAATAAAAATCATCTTATAAACATTAACATTGTACAAATTCACATTTACATCTCAAAATTTAAGAAAATTTAAATACCAAATCTCTAATTTTCGTTCTAGGGTTTCATGCAAAGGTTCCAGACATAAATCGAACACCAAATGCATACTTAATTATGAAATTGAAGCCATAAATCATGATAATAAGGGTAAACATGAAATCTATTTGTAAAATTTAGAGAAAAATACACTATTCACATCAAACCATTGAGGAAAGGGGTTTTAGAGTATAAATACTAAAATGGAGATATTAAAAAGTGGTAAAAATGAACAACAACATTCGAGGTATATTTACCTTAGTCCGATTTACCGTGTTCCTCACTCTAATAGGATCGAAAATTGGCAAAGAATTCCTTCCCTTTCCTTTTCTTCTCTTCCTCCCTTCATTGCTCTTTGTTCATGCCCTTAAGCCTTCTCCCCTTTCCCTTTTATAACAAAAATGAAATTAGGTCGGTGGCTAAAAATTGAGTTTGCGCTCGAGCGCATACATACTAGAATTGGCGCCTTCTAGCTAGCTCGAGTGAGCGGCGTGACTAGTAGCTTTTGAAATTGGCGTCCTCTTTTGCGCTCGAGCGAGCAGCATACGTGGGCCTTTCCGGAGTAATCTGTTTTTGGCACTTGCTGTTGGGCTCGAGTTAACAGTGAACCCAGATCTGCTGCTTGCAGCAGTAAGGCCAATTTCTCAATTTTTTAAAATTTTACTTATCACAAATTTAATTATATCAATTTAATTACTAGAATTTACTGTATTTTAGATACCCATACCATACAGTTTGCTAAAAGGATATTCCGAGGTATCCAAATTGTGCTCTTGTCTTTGCTTCGTGTGTGCCCCTTCTTTCTCCTCCCTTTCTCTCTCATGTCGTGCCATTTCCTTGCCTCTCTTCACATTTCTCCTTCTCCAATGACAGCTCTAACACGGGCAACAATGGTGAACATGGTGGTAACAACTCGGCAATGACAACAGTAGCAATGGTGGCATGTAAGCTGTGAGGTCCTAATTCTCAAACATGACAATTTAAAAGTAATTAAAATAATAATAATCAAGATGTGGCTAAATATACGTGGGAGAATGAGTTTCGGAAGTAAAAATAAAGGAATTTGGGCTATTGTTTACGGGTATGCTGTCCTAGCAGCACGGTGCCTGCCATGCACTCTAGCGTGGTAGCAGGCACCAAAAATAGAATGGACCTGCTCACTGCTCGCTGTTGGCGCTAGAGCAAGGCAGTGGCTGAGAGCTCACGGCCATTGCACCCCTACCACTTGCTTAAGCACAGCACGATTTTGTTCCCAAGAACTTAATTTCGTTTTTGTTATAAAAGGGAAGGGGGTGAGAACCAGGGGCACGAAAGCAGAGCAGTGAAGGAAGAAAGAGGATAAAAGGGAAGGAGAAGGAGGTTTTGGCCGCTTTCGATCTGATCAGAGTAAGAAAAATGGTAGATCGAGCTAAAATAAGTGTACCTCGAACTTTGTTTTTCATTTTTACCGCTTTGTAATATTTCTACTTTAACATTTGTACTCTAAAACCCTCGTCCCTTAAGTTTTGTTACAAATAATGCATGTTTCTTATGATTTTACAGTTAGATCTTGTATTTATACATGATTATTATGAATTGTGGCTTCGATTTCATTGTTTAGCTCATGTTTTGTAATCAATTTATATTTAGACGATTTGTCTCAAACCCTAGCTCAAAAATTTGGGTATGTTTGGTTCTAAAATTTTGAGAAATATGATGGACATATTATTTGACATATTATTAAGTTTCTGGACGATTTTTATCTGAGATTTTGTAAAAAGCCATATTGTTAAAAATGTATGCGAGTATTCAGAACTATTTAAAAGATTATTTGTAAGAGTTTGATTGGCCTTTGGGGTATGATGAGTTAAGATTAAGGAAATAAGAACAAGGATACCTTCAGTTAAGTAAATCACTATGAAATTGGACCTAGGATTGTCGTATAGTCAGGTAAAATTTTCTAACATGCCTTAAAATGTTATGATGGTAATCTAAGATAGCTCCATCTATGAAGTGATACATAGTCTGCCTCTCCTCATGGCATTAAATTGAGAAGATAGAAACTTTTAAACTTTGAATTTTGAAAAATGAGAACCGTTGAACTTTGGCCTTGGATTGTGTGGAGTGAACATAATCTATCATCGATTATTCGCTTCCGCAATTAGTAGGGTCTACTACTTTAGGTCCCTTCGGATAATAAAAATGAATTTGAAGAATAAGCGAAGTTTGAAATTGATTTATGATTTTCGACTTGCTTTTATAACAATTAATGCTTTTTTTACTTTTCCATGTGTATTTTTGTTCTTTGATAATCCCATAGCTTTTCCTCTATTGTATTTATGTTTTGTATGAAAGTTTTACTTGTATGCTTTTATGGTATCTTGTTGAGATTCGACTCACCCTATTTATTTTTTGCCCAATCCAGATGAGAAAGTAGAGTTGCTGTCAATTGAGCAAGAGTAAAGAAATGGCTTAGTTAAAGAAGCCCTGAGGTTCCTTGAAATCTCTTAAAGAACTTTTAGAGTTTGATAATAGTGAATATAAATAACTAATTTTGTCGATAAAAATTATATATTTATAGTCATGGCATATTATATTTTATGTTGGGATACTTTTTTTTTGCTTCCGTAGGATTATCTTATGGATTTAGTTTTGTTTCTACGTTTTGATTTTTGGATTTGTACAAGTTCCTATATGGCATCTCCCTTTTGAACCGATGTAGTGAATAGGACTATTGTGCTAGAGCCATGGATGAATTTAGCATTTTGATGATCCTGTATTGGTATTATGAATGAATGAATGTTGAAGCCTATTTATTTGTATATTTATTTAGGTTGTTTGTATTAATTTTTATCCAATTTTAGAGAAAATTCTACTTGATTTTCTGCAGATATTTATATTATTTTATTATGGGTATTAGTTTATCTGTTTATTGATGGAAGTTATTAGAGGAAGATGATCTATTCCGTCACATAAGTCATCGATAACTCTCTCTCTCCACCCCGCCTCATTTACCCATTTTCCACGATTCAATCGATTTCTTCCAATATCGGTACATACAATCAGAAAATTGGCATCCACAAGGAGAAGTAAAGGATTTCCTTGCCTCGATTTTAGCCATTTCCTCCAATGATGACAGTGATGGTTATAACCGTTCTGCTTCGAATCGCAATTCCTATCTCTACTATTCGGATCACAAAATGGAAGGTAAATCACGGGGTGGGCTTCATCAACTTCCGATCCTAGCATTGATTCCTCTAGCGATGGTGGTGGCCACTCCTCCCTCACTCTCTTCTTCTCCCCTTTTTCCTTATCTCCCTCATTTCTGTTCTCTTTTTCATCTTTCCTTTTTTATCACACCGAGCCTCCCCATTTTTCTTTTTTTTTTTATAATAATAATTATTTTATTTTATTTTATTTTATTTTATTTTATTTTATTT
This sequence comes from Nepenthes gracilis, assembly GCA_033239525.1. Taxonomy (NCBI): domain Eukaryota; kingdom Viridiplantae; phylum Streptophyta; class Magnoliopsida; order Caryophyllales; family Nepenthaceae; genus Nepenthes; species Nepenthes gracilis. The sequence goes on from BSYO01000029.1 coordinate 8,237,905, forward strand.
TATTTATAGTATATATATATCTAGCTTGGATATTACAGATACCATAATGCAAATGTGATAAATTTGGACCAAAAGTAGGTTATAATAATAATTGACAATAATTAAGACTTAACATATTAAATCCTTAAACAAAAGACATCTGAATACGATACTTAGACACAGGTTGGACCTAACAAATATCAAAATATTACCAATGAATATTATCTCGTATCATAGGATCACTTCGAACTACCCATTAGGACCTCAAAACATGTCACAAGCTGCTTAAAATGCTCGTAACGAAAAATGGGAACCCAACCATCACAAAAATCACACTATTGAACCAACATAAAACAAAAATGACATAATCCCGACATTACAATAATCAGACTATGCCTCCATGGCAATAAAATGTACTAATATCAATCTATTCATTATCTTTTAATACTAAAAATGCATCAAATATAAATATTGTAATATCCTTAATCTCCATTGGATTTATTTTGGGAGAAATGGAATATAAGAATAAAAATAAAAATATTATCAATATTAATAAATATTAATATTAATATGTATATAAATAATATATATGTGCAATGGTGTGAGTGGAGAAGGGAAATAGTGAACCAAGAGGAGTGGCCACCGCCTTTGTTGCTGTAGATGGAGGAAATACATGAAATTGAGGTAAGCAAATCATTTCATTCTCTTTGTTGATACTAATTATTGGTTTGTATGTACTAATTTTGAAATAAATTAGTCGAATCGTGGTAGATAGGTGAAATTGAGAGCCATGGTTGTAGTGTGCAGGGAAAGAGGTGTGCGAATGAGGGGAAGAGAAGAGAAGAGAGGAGAAAGAGGAGGGGAAGCACACGGCTTGGTAGGAGATGCAAGGTACGGGTGGCAACGGGGTAGTGTAGTAGAAAGCCTCACAGTAGGAGAGATAAAGAGGAGAGAGAGAAGGGTGTGTGAGAAGAGGAGAGAGAGAATTTTGTTCGGGTACCTCAAAGCATCCTTTTGGCAAACCTCTTTGGCATAAGGTTGAGACAAGTATCTTCTCATTCTATCTATAATTTATTTTAGCATCTGATATATTCTACTTGTATATATTATATCAATATGTTGTACGGATAGTGGTAGGGGTATGAGACCAGTGAGTTGGTGCATGTGTGAGACCATCGTGGTCCGAGACCCTAGTGGGTCGATGTAAGGTATCGGTTTTCAAAATCTCATTTATAAATTAATATTTCACGGCTTACAATTTTCGTTCCCGATTTACCAATTGCGACTCTTTGACCTTTTCAATCCAATTCCTCCCGTACCTTTTGACCACAATTCACCTATGTTAACTTAATTACCTTCTAATTATTATATTCTTAACCTGAAACCTCACAATGACGACCTCGTGACCAGGCAGTCATGAGCGATAGGGCCTAGCAGTGGCCAAAAGGTCGGCCGAGCCATGAAGCACGGATGAAGGTTGAGAGCGATACGATCCACGTTGCTTCAAGTGCTGCCCAAAGGCGCTGCCTTTGAACCCTATCGGCCAATAGAGGTGAACTCGACCTTCCAGAGGGTAGAGGCCACAGATACAAGACCGTCTCCTTGAGCAGCCATTCCTTTGTCCTTGGGCTATCATCGGCCCTAACGATTCTCCCGAGTAAGGTGCACCAGTCAGCAATTCGATCCCACTACAATAACCCTCATCGACTCAAGGCAGTATCGGCCAACAACGGGACCTGAACTACTGGCCAATAGACCACCCGGTGTGGCAGCAGTGCGCTGCCCAACCAATCCAAGGCAAAGGACCAAATCCCAAGGAACATAGGGGCCATAGGCCAAAGCGCCCAAACAACCCTCCGAGGCAGTGCACGCCAACCGTACACTTAGTATGGTGATCTGGTCACAAGTGCACCACTCACGCATTGATGATGATTCTACGCCGAATTCAGGTAAGTATTGCATGCACCATGCCACCTGTTTGAATCACTTTACCGTTAATAGAACACTAATATTGTCTGCTCATACGAATGATTAAATAACACTGCATAAAAGCATGCGACTGGGACTGCCCCTAAGTTGGGTGAATACCCATTCATCCCTTACTAAACCTCAGTCCCACTCCGAGTGGCCCAAACGCAGTCGGATTAAACCTTAGTCCCATACCAAGCAGCCCATACGTGATCGGATTAAACCTTGATTCCAGTCTGAATGGCCTAAATGCAGTTGGATTAAACCTTGGTCCCATACCAAGTGGCCCACACACGGTTGAATTATACCTCAGTCCCACTCCAAGCAACCCATACATGGTCAGATTAAACCTCGACCCCACACCGAGCAGCCAATATGCGGTTGTATTTGAACCTCGATCCCGTCACTAAGCAGCCCAAGTGCGGTCAAACTACACACCTTAGAGGGTGTTTCAACATGCGTGCGGTGACCTCCTCCCGAAGGAGAGAGCACCGTCAGTCAATGACGGTTAGCGGACTAGGACCAAACGTTACATGTGGACGATGGCCTAGGCTAGCGAAAGCCCTGCAATGGTAGCCTTAAAGCTTAGCCGACAATCACATCTTCTCAACGCCACCTCTTGGTAGGGGCAAGCGCAACCAACCAAACGCATTCATCAAAGCCAGTAGGCTTAGACAACAACCGTGTCTCCTCAAGGCCATGACTTCCCTTCACATGAATGGTCGGAATCCAATTCAAGTCATCCCTAGCAGCCCAGACATTACACTAGAAAGCAAAGAGGGATCCTCAAAGAGGGAGTCATTAAGATCGGGATCCCAGCCTTGGCCGTGGCAATGGTGTTGACCCATTCACTCAACCCGAGAGCCAAAAGATCCCCAACTCTAGCAATCGAGTTCGCTAGGGGCTCCTCACCCCTAGTCCCATCGGCTGGCTTACCATCAGAATGCATGACGAGAACCCTTCCAAGGAATGCAAAGTGCATCGTACTGCTACAGCTCCAGCGATCGGCTATCTTAAGACAAGTCGCCTCCCCACCTCTCAAAGTGTGTCCTTGCAACAAGGCGATTTGATCCCGAGCCTAAAATCTTTTCTCTATAGGCTCCTGGATCTTTCCTAATATTAGGATAGCTTGCAGTCAAAATCAGCAAAGGTTTCCCTTCTATTTCCAAAAAATTGACCAAATCATATCTACACCGATCCCGAACACCCCATTTTAGAGGCACCAATAAGAAGATCCAAGGTCAACAAGATCCCTCTAGACCGAGCTGAGTCCTCTTCCATCAGCCTCTTCGAGCATAATTTCTTGAGAAGACGGCAAGTCACTGCTCAACCTACCGAAGCGCATCCTCGCAATAAGGCGATTTGATCCCATGCCTAAGATCTTCCCTTTGTGAGAATACTTTTTCCAAAAGATGGCAAGCCATCACTCAGCCTCCTGAAGCACTTCCTCGCAGTCAGGCGATCTGATCCCGAGCCTAAGATTTTCTCTCCATGAGCATACTTTCTCCAAAAGACAACAAGCCACCACTCAACCTTCGAAGTGCTTCCTTGCAGTCAAGCGATTTGATCCGGAGCCTAAAATCTTCCCTCCGTGAGCATACTTTCTCAGAAGGCGGCAAGTCACCGCTCGGCCTCCCGAAGCACGTCATTGTAGTCAGGCAATCTAATCCTAAGCCTAAGATCTTCGCTCTATGAGCTCTCAAATTTTGCCCGATACTTGGATCGCCCATAGTTGAGTCCAGCAATCTATTCCAACATCGAAGTCCACGGGGGGCTCACCGCCCACGGTCCATTCAGATGAGTTGCTCTTGCCCATGTCGACTGGCGAAGACTGATCATCACTTGGCCTCCTTGACGACTCACTAGCAGCCAAAGCAGACTTCAAATGCATCCCCATATCATCAGCTTCAAGTGAGGAAGGGTAACTCCCGCCAATCTTGGCTTGTGGTTGTATGGGGCTCCATACCAACTCTGACTTCTTACATTATTTGACTGGTGAAGACGATTCAAGAAGTGAGGCACAAAAAGCCCCTCCACACATACTCGGAAGACGACATCAGCCTGCATTAATCCAGCGGGATCGTGCACGACGATGACCCATTATGACATGCTAGGGGTTAAATTTTCAAATCTCCCAACATGGGGGCTAGTGATGGGTCTAGTGACTATGGGCCTAAGGGGCCCAGTCTCATAGTAGGCCCATGACTCAACTCCAACCCAAGAAAGTTTTTTCAAAGTGAAGTGTCACACATTACCCAAGAAAGAGAAGTGTATTTGTAGATCACACTATAAATTTAGACTCCGTCGAGCTTGGAAGGACATGCTTTGAGAAGCTCCACAAGCTCCAAGTGGCTCAGCACTCATAAGAAAGGAGCTTACCCTCCAACCAGGAGTTGCCTTCCTCCCAAGAAGCCTACCCTCTATTGAGGAGTCGGTCTCCGTTTAGGAGCTAAGAGCCCTCCGTCTCAAAGCCTGGAGCACTCCATCCCAAAGCTAGGAGACTTCCTTCCTGGAGTCACGAGCCCTCTGTCCTAGAGCAATGACCCTTCCGTCCCGGAATCAAGAGCCTTCCGTCCGAGAACTAGGAGCCCTCCGTCTAGGAGCCATGAGCCCTCTGTCAAGGTGCCAAGAGCCCTCCGTCCTGGGGTCAGGAACCCTCTCTCTTGGAGCCAAGAACCCTCCATCCTGGAGTCAAGAGCACTCCGTCCTAGAGTCACGAGCCCTCCGTCCCGAGTAAGGAGCCCTATGTCCCATGAGCCCTCCATCCCAAAGCCATGAGCCCTCCATCCTGAAACTAGAAGCACTCCGTTGAAGGAGCCCTCTGTCCCGAAGCAAGGAGCCCTCCATCCCGAGCCAAGAGCCCTTCATCCCGAGAGCCAGGAGCACTACGTCCTGGAGCAAGGAAGCCTCCATCTTAGAGATAGGAGTCCTCTGTCCAAGAGACAAGAGCCCTCCGTACCGGAGTCAGGAATCCTCTCTCTTGGAGCCAAGAACCCTCCGTCTCGGAGTCAGGAGCACTCCGTCCTAGGGCCACGAGCCCTCCGTCCCGGAGTAAAGAGCCCTACATCTCGGAGTAAGGAGCCCTATGTCTCACGAGCCCTCCATCCCAGAACCACGAGCCCTCCGTCCCGAAACTAGAAGCACTCTGTTGAAGGAGCCCTCTGTCCCAAAGCAAGGAGCCCTCCATCCCGGAGCCAAGAGCCCTCCTTCCCGGAGCCGACAGCACTACGTCCCGGAGCAAGGAAGCCTCCATCCCAAAACCAAGAGCCCTCCGTCCCAGAGCCACGAACCCTCCATTCTAGAGCCAACCCTCTGTCCCAAAGCCAGGGGCCCGTTGTCTAAGCATTAACCTTCCGCTTAGGTAACCAGGATGTTGATCCACCAGTGTAGTTTAGTCCTTCTCCTCTAAGCCGCCCCCATACGGGCGCACTTCTAACCCTCCTCTCTACCGGGCACATCTCTCACTTGCCCCATATGGGTGCACTTCTAAGCCGCCCTCTGCAGGGCACACTTTTAAGACGTCCTCATGCGGGCACACTTCTAAGCTGCCCCACTGCAAGGCACACTTCTAAGACACCCCTCTGTTGGGTGCAACTTTGAGGTCTCTCTCTATCAGACACACCTTTAAACCACCCCTCTGCCGATGCACCTCCAAGCCACCTCTCTACAGGTGTACCTCTAAGCCACATCTTAAGGCCACGTTTTCCACTCCGAATTTTTTACTCCAAAAGTTTCTTCATCTTCGAGTCACATTGCCACACGTGCTTGCACGTGTTACAAATACAATAATACTTTTCACACAAGATTGACCCAATATCCCAACACAAACATTCACACTTGTCACCGGGTTGACTGGCTATTAAATTTTATAAACACTCGTAATTGGTACAACAATCTTTCAAAAATCCTTTCTTAATTACAAAATATTTCAAGAATGCATTCCAAATGCTGCCCATTGCAAAAGACAGTAACATTGCCCAGGATGCCAAACATTCTTACAAATTTTAGCAGCAGTTTCAGCCGTGAGACTATACGACAAATGATCAAACAGATACACACTGCAGATTCTCCTGCATGTTTTTGGTATTAAACAGGCAGCCTCGAGATCCCACTCGTACGTACCATGCTTACTTGTAAGTTAAAGTCGTCATATTTGTCGACTACTCATCAGCAATATGAGTCATAACATCACAACATACAAGCTCATATTTAATTCGATATGAAGTGTGGCAGCAATACTTAATTATCAAGCAGAAGCCCAGATATAGGTTTTACTGGGATTGCAATTGAAGAAGCCGTCACCCCCAAACCCAAACTTGGTTCTGTAGCCTTCATAGTCTCTATGGTTGAAATGAAACGCTTCGATAAGCCGGAGGCCTTCATTTGCGGCTAGCGTTTCGATCGCCCACTCCCGGAAAAAGCTATTTGACTTATGAGTGATGTGTATTTGTCCGTCTGCGGCTACCATCTTCTTTGCATTCTTAAAGAACCCTCTAATCAGTTTTTGGTGTTTCCTGTATACATTGCACACAAGTGATTGGGAGGGGTGGTAGAAGTTATAATAAACAACACGTTGTAAGAGTTTGGTTTATAATTAGGCGGTCAATATATATATACCTGGCTATCAAATATTTTCAAATTGTATCACAACCCATAAATAAATCTAAATTTGGCTAGCATGCATGCATTTTTTTAGTCAATTATCAGCCGCTTGCAGTTCTCTTGTGATTAGAAGATTGGGTAAATATGGGACTTGGGGATCATACTTCTCCCTCCTACTTCTCTTAATTGAGTAATTAAATTAAAAAAATTTAACGGTTAAAATTTAAATATTAAATAATATTATCTAAATAATTATTTTTATTGATTTTTTTATTATAAGATTTAAAACTCAATAAATATTAATAATGTAAAAAATTAAAATATAATTATATTTAATATTCTTTATTTTTAAATCTTGGCTATTCCTCGAGAGAAATATAGTCCCAAGTCCCCCTTTTGCAAATATGTATACATAAATTCAGCCTAGGAAACTAAATTCAGAACGACAATTATAAATGACACTTATTTTTACTTAGATGAATTAAGTCATAAGAAAATATACGTTTCGGAACAAATAGAAGGTTAACTAGCTTCTGATATATGAAGACACATACCGAATCTGGGCATCACGTGGTGCATCCTGACCAAAGACGCCAGCATGTGGAAAATTGAAAATGATCCGATCAAATTTTATGGTGTTGAGCAAGGAGCAGCTTGCCATTTGGGTGGCATCGACCCCATGCATCACCGTGCAACCTCTGCTCTTTAATTTAAGGATGTTGCTCATGGCCTTCTTATAATTTTTGAGCAAGAATTCTACAAAATGAAATTAAACATGCACCTTCAATAGAGACCCACTCCCAGGATTTCCCCTCTTTATTTTTTTTCCCCCCTGGAAAGTACGTATTAATCAAAACCAATATAGGACTTATGATATTTTACTGCAGAATTTAAGAACATACAGATCTAAATTTCTTTTAGGCTCAATTTACCCCAGATATAGTTCAGGATCAAATGATGTTGAAAGAAAAACAGTCAGTCTCAAAACACGGGTACATTTTAAGTTAAAATTTACTTTTTTGCTTTTTTTTTTCTAGTCCCAAAAAGTAAAGAAAAAAATAACTGCACACTAAGAAGAAATTAGCTAGGGAGAGGAGTCGGGGATAAACAAAGAGAAGGAACAGAAAGATACGCTTAAGAATTTTACCTATTGAATCAAGAGAAGTTGCCACTATGTTAGCAGCAGAGCCAAAAGAAACAGCCAAACAGGCAGAGAAGGAGAAGTCCCCTTCACCCACCAACAGCATCTTTTGAGAGCTTGTGTAAGGCCCTTTTCTTTTTATAATTTTTTCTACCTTCGGCTTCCTCGGCTTCTCTATGAAACCCTCTTTACTTATCACAACTTCCACTTTTCCAAAAGCACTAACTTCTGGTGAAACTTTTTCCTCCAGAATAACAAATTTTTTCTCCTCCTGACAGGGTAAAACACGGTCTTCTTCTTCCATAATTATTATGCTGGGATCCACCACCACATCAATAACGTAGGATGCAATGGGGGGATTGATGGTGGCATCGTTACATACGGTGGTCGAGTCTTTAACATTGGTTCCAAAATTCTCCTGTGAAATTATATATCACGGTATAATCAAATTGTGTTAATTAGGAAGTATTTGAAAGCTCATATTGCATCATATGTGCATAAAAACTGCATGCAATAATATTTGCAAGTTCGTCAATTTTGGTGAATACGAAAATAAATGTAATTTAATTGAGATTTGCTAAATGTGCAAAGTAAGAAGTTGCTGGCTTACATATGAGGAACAAGCAATAGATGCATGGTGTTTCTCATCGTGACATGGTAAACCGCTATCTTCTTCTTCCACAGCTATTGTGCTGGGATCCACCACCACATCAATGATGTAGGATGCAATGGGGGGATTGATGGCGGCATCGTTACATACGGTGGTTGAGTCTTTAAGATTGGTTCCAAAATTTTCCTGTAAAGTAATATATCATGGCATAATCAAATTGTATTATTTAGGAAGTATTTGAAAGCTCATGTTGCATCATATGTGCTTAAAAACTGCATGCAATAATATTTAAAAGCTTTGACAATGTTGGTGAATCACGTAACTGGATGTCATGTGATTTAATTGAGATTTGCTAAATGTGCAAAGTAAGAAATGGCTAGCATATGAGGGAGAAACAATAGATGCACGGTGTTTCTCATCTTTGTTTTTGTTTTTGTTTTTTTCCTCTCTCTTTCTCTCCGTGCATGAGAATATATGTAACACACTATAGTAACTTGGTAAACTAAAAGGAGATTTAAGACAAACCGTAAATGAATCCAAGAATGACTGTGAATTCTGCTGCCATAACGAATAGACATCCTTAGAACAGGGAGTCACAGGAAAAATCCGCTCATTCTGTCTTCCTTTACCTTTCTTTAACGCGCGCAACCAACTTAGAACTGTGGAAATCACTTGACCCATTGAATCTTCCCTCTTCTTCCTCTACTACTCTTCTATTAGTAGTGCTGAGATCCTGGAAAGAAAATTGGCAGTTGAGTAGTCCTCAAAACTGAGTTAAGTCCATTGATAAATATTCTTTCATGTATTGTCAAATTAACACAAACTAAATGAGTTTGCCAGTTCCCAGGAGTCTAGATGTGCCCTTTAGAATTGTTGAGATTAAGTCCATTAATAAATATTCTTTCATATATTGTCAAAGAAATACAAAATAAATGAGTTTTTCAATTCTCAGGAGTCTAACTATGCCATTCAAAATTCAGAGCATCCCCCTCAAATGGACCAGCTCATGAACCTAGTAAGGTGTAATTAATTTGGCGAGCCTACTGTTTCAATTTATAATTCCAATCCATCATTAGATGATTTATAATTATCAAGAATCTTAATAGCAATTAAATCCACTATATATTAAAAAAATGATATTGTTGTTACTGTGAGATTGGTTACTTGGAGTGGCATAATATATCTGACGAGCCATGGGACTTCCTCAGGCTTGGAGGCCCATGTGGCCGAAAAATCATACAATATATGGGGAATGTTGCTGCATGGCACGAACAGTCATTTGGCCAAAGACCTACGATGGATTTTATTACAAATAATATAATATAATTGGTGTCGGAAAATACCATAAATATGATTGCATCAAAACAATAATAGTGAAATTAAAATCAATGCGGTAGCCATGGTTAGCTAGCCCTATCTGCAAAAGCCGAGGTAAACAACTAAGTCTTTCGGGCTACTCTTTTAGATTTTTGATCCAAAAACTCTTCTATAACATGTTTTATGCCTAGCACGTTGTACCAAAAAGACCAATGTCCAAAATGTTATCATTTCCATCATATTAAGGATCCAAATATACTAAAATAAATTAAATTAATAGGTGAATGACAAAAAAGAAGAAGAAGAAGAAGATGGAAATAGATGATATATTCCAAAAGAACTCCACTTCTATAAGCACAATGAAAACTGACTAGGTAGCCACACCAATAGTCACTGTTTGTTATTTCTTGAATTCAATCAATAGAGAATAGTGGTAGACGTTTGACAAAAGATTCGGTTTTTTCCATTGCACTATGGTTTGAATTCCAACAACTTCAATGGTGTAATGTCGACTTTATTTTTCTGTGTTAGTTTCTCAACAATAATAATGATCATAAAGTTATACAACAATTTGAACATAAAAAACTCTTCTCAATTAAGAAAAAATTATGGGAGACAACCTCAGAACAATATTTACTATAAATATTTTGTTACAAATAATTTCCCAAGAGTCCCATCATAACAACCCATGAGAATAATAAGTTAAAACTAACCTAACATACCTGGCAACAGTCAATAGAACAAGAGAAATGAGTAGTCAATTAATAGTACATTTTATAACCAAAGTTAGAATATATCCAAATTTGACAATAGATGAAATTAGAAATGAACATCAACCAGAAATCTTCCCATTCTTCAATTTTCTCTTGTCTTTCTCTTCATTGTAGCCTTTCTTGTGTTACAATTTCTCATAAATTGCCCTAAAATCAAATTAGGACCATTCATGTTGCAGCTAGCATTCAAATGCCAAAGATAAATTTTGCTATAGTGCTTGAGCACCACTGATGCACATGTCACGTGCAGAAAACATTGCCATCCACACATGTGCACCCTTCAAGTGCACCTTGAGTGTGGATGCTTCTGACACTCATGAATGTGCACATCCTCATGCACCTCCCATGTGCAAATCTTCTATAATACTAAAATTCTTCACTCAAGTGAATCTTTTTAGAAAAATCAAGCAAATCACTAGATAACACATTCATTGGGTGTATGACTCACAATGGGTGAGCTAAAACATTCTCACATAGCCTTGTTAGGGCACACCTTGCCTCTCCAATGACCAAACAATTAACTCCTTTCCTTTGGCAACTTCCTTTCTACTGAGTTACAAGCATCAAACTCCGCGAGTATGAACGACACGCTTTTCCATTTTATCGATATATTGGAGTATTTCCACTCCCATTTGGCATCTTCACATGGCTAGGGTCACTCATTTTGGCACACCACCTTGTCCTCTTTCCGCCACTGTGACCAAATATCCCATTAGTTACCTTTGGAAATTGAAATCTCCATCAAATACCATCTTGAATGTTTCCTTCTTCATGACATAATTGGCAAGCCTTTGATGAGTTTTCAATAGCCTTTTGTAGAATGTCTTGCAAAAAACCCCCTCATTACACTTGCCCACTAAAATCAAATTTAACCTAACATTTAGTTCTTGCTGCCCGCCTCTTAACACAAGTCTTGTCTCATTACTTGTCAACAAGTAAACGTCTTCAATGCCAATAGCCTTCTACAAGTCATCGTTTCCTATCTTTAATATCCAATAATCCCCAAGTGTATAAGATATGAAAAATATTTCCTCACTCTTGCATGGAATGAGGATATACAATCTATCACCCAACTTGTCTCTTAGCCCTCAAAGATCTGTCCCTTCTCCACATCAACAATTAAAAGGTCACTGCAGGTTGTGTTAGAAACCTAATAATTGGCTGTTGTGATCTCTATTCCCTTTCCGCTCTCTACCTCACTTGTTCTCTTACTTCCACCAGAAGTAATTCTACTTCATGTGGCACTTTTTGCCATAAAAATAACACTTGATATCCTTAAGTTTGGACTGGCTACGGCTTCTCTCTAACTTGTCACCTCTCTTCATATATCTTATTTTCTCAAGACTACTCGTGGTGACCAAGGAACTCAGTACTCTCAAAATCTCATCACTTTTCTTCTGCTTAGACAACTATTCATAAGTAAGAGATGATTTCGTTATGATTGAGGTTTCCTTCCTAAATAATAGTATCATCACAATATGATCGTAGAAGTTCTCCATGGAAGCCAACAATATCAAAGCCTTATCCTTCTCAATTTTCTGATTGAGTGTAGACATTTGTATCAAAATTTCATTGAACTCATCCAAGTGCTTTTTGAAACTCCTACACTTAACTGAAGGCAATAAAACTACTACTTCAAATGTAATCACAATGTCAAAGACTTGGACTTGTACATACTATCAAGCTTTATCAAAATCTCTATTGAATTAGAAAACTAATAATCTTTTAAAAAGTATTATCCACAAGAAACAATTGATCACTTAATTTGCTAAATCTCTTATATCTTACCACTCCTTATTTTTTATTTTTTTTGGCTTGTCACATTGTTTAGTACTTTAACTTTTTCTTTTCGGGGCAAAACAATCTTCATTTTTCATTGCCAAAAATGAAATTATTTTGTCAACTAAATTATTAGATTTTGATAAACACCTCAAAAATGACGTCAGAAAAATAGTTTTTATGCAAAAAAAATTATTTATGTACCACTTGTTGGGATTCAAACCATGGCATAGAAATCAAGTGCATTGTCAATTGTCTACCACCCTTCCATCCCTATTGAACCCATGGAATAGCAAATAATGAGTAACTTGTTTGGAATTCGACACCCGAATACACCGAACTTGATGTAGCAAAATAAATCTAAATCCCTCGTCAACTGTCAGCCACTAAATTTATGAGCCTATGAAATAAATAATATACAATGATTTTTAATGTGAAAAATACTTTTTAACCACGGGACAAATTTTGAACATAAATGATGCTGGTTACAAATATTCCTTTCAAAATCCCTTCACTCTGAACTCGAGTAAAGAATGGTTGAATATAACCCTCTCTCAATATATCCGATAATTCATAAGAGAAATATAACGAGAAAAATGGCAACGAAACGAAAGTAGTTTCTAGAATTATTTCAGAACAATGTACCCGACTTTGGCAAAGAATAGAACCCAAATCGGACCTTGACCATATACCAACATCTTCCTCTTCTCTCCTCTCTCTATGTGCGTGCCCCATGTGGATAAAAATTTTAGAATTATAACCATAAAAAGAATGAGCTGTATTTTATACTATGTACCGGCACTCGAGCGCCTCGTGAAAGCGGAACAAGCGCACCAGGTTTTGGATTCTGCGCTTGAGCGGCCATCGAGCGTGGAGCGAGGCACCAAGTGTGGAATCCGCACCTCTTCACCACTCTAGTGCGAGGTAAGCGCCGGCACTTCTCCATCAATTTGGAATTAGCGCCCGATTTGATATTGCATCCTAGCTGACACTCCGATCCTCGCTCAAGTCTCGTGCGAACCTTTGATGGCTTTCTATTTGTTGAGTTACTCATAAGGGGGTGATTAAAAAACCCAACAAATTTCCCTTCAAGACTTTGTGGGGGACCCTTCGCCTCTAACCAGTGATTGTCATTGCCTGCTTTTTGATAACTTTTCCTCAATTGGGATCCCAGTGTCGACTTTTGCAGGCCTTAATGATACATTCTTTCACTCCACCGAACCAAGATTAGTCCCACTCCCCTTCGGATTCTCCTCTACGATCAAATCATTCCCCCTTGTACTCCTTCTCGGCCTTCTCTTTCGGCCACCTTGACTAATATCCTCATTGGTCACCTTGACTCTATCCTTGGCAACCAAAGCCACCATCAAATACCAACTTGATTGCTTGCTTTCCCTTGCTACAACTGAGATGCATTTGGTGAGTTTCTAATGGCCCTTTTCGAATGCTATGTTGAAGCCTTCCTCATCAAGTTTCTTGATTAAAATCACATTCAGCCATAAGTCTGGGGCATATCTCACACCCTTCAACGAAACCTTCATCCCATTACTTGTCAACAATAAAACATCATTGATGCCAACAACCTTCGACGAACTATAGTTACCCATCTTTAATACCCCATAATCCCTGGACATATAGCTCATGAAGTGGGACTTCCTCGGTGTCATACAGTGTGAGGCGCTACTATTCATGTCATGACCTAGGAACACAATATACACAAGTTAAAAATAAAATCAATAATAATATTTTTATCAACCATAAAAATTCAACCCGGGTGTGACAATCCGAATACATACATAACCCAACATAATAAAACTCGTACAGTACCTCATCGGATATAAATGCAAATAAATATAATATACGATCTGCTATTTAAATATCGTAAGTGAGATATCCAAATATACAACAACTCATCAATATAATGTAATAACTCTAATATATTCCATACATGGATCAAGGCCATCATCCGACCAAAGACAAAATCATAACACATCCTCAGGATTAGAAATATACCCAACATAATATCTCCACTCATCGAAAGAGATATCCGTGTCAGATCACATCTGAACTCATACAAGCGTATCCATGCCACAAGTCTAAAGGAGTAAAACATAAAAACGTGAGCGTAGAACTCAGTAAAAATTGTATATATATAAACAGTGCAGATAAATTAGATGGAAGGGATAATAATCACAACCGTGTTCAAAACAAAATACAAGGTCCGTGAAATCTCTAAAAATCGAGAAGATGTCTCGTACTAAATCATCGTCTGTATCAAATAGTCTATCTAAGATATAATCATAATAAATAATAATCTAGTCAAATCTCATAGATAATATCATATCAAATTATCATAGATCATATTACATAATCACAACCATCACCACATCTGTGGGACACATACCATCATTTGGATCTAAATCTTATATATTATATGCTGAAATCGAAAGAAATACCGAAACTAAAACATATAAATATAAAATATGTTCCGAGACTTAATACATCAGGACGTACGAGACATTCCTATCGCCCATCCATGGGCCAAACCACATATCTCAAATGTAGTCCACATAATACATGCAAAAATACAAAGCATGCACAAAATCAGAGAACTAAAGATAAATATACCAACTTGAGGAAGGATTACCTCGGTCCGGTAACCACGGCTATATCAGCTACCATTTAGGCTAGTAGCTCAAGGTCATCCATATACTCTATCTTTTATAAATTAGAAACTTACTATATTTTACTACACGTGGCTTTGGGTGCAACCTCAAGTTTTAGTTATATATTATGACATCCGAATATATTATTTTGTCAATTCCTTATGATGGTTCTCATTTAAATACACAATGGGGTCAGTCAGTTACTAAATGTCTCAACCTTCCTTCCGGCAGTAGTGGCTATATCATATACGTCCCCGTTGACACTAAGCCTCCCCGTCGGGAGTGGTACCAATATCTCATGCCTCGGATCACATAGAACAATCTATCAGGTCTCAAACTGCCATGATCCCATAGTGACCCCGCCTCTAGCAGCATGCATGTAGACCAATGCATGGCTTAGTTCATGGTTCCACAAAATACGAATACATAAATATACATATATATTATCCGGGTGCCCGAAAACCCTCCAAATTATAAATACCCATGTAAAATCCTCGCATGACTTGTAAAACATATATGCATATATATAATTAATAAATTAGGTGTATATAAAAATACATACATATTAGTAAAATCTCCAACAGTAGTCAAAATATATCAGAAATTAAATCAGGCCAAGAATAGGGTTAGAGAATACTTACCTTAACATTATACTCTATAAATCTGAAGAAAGGATATTCGAAGTACCCAAATTAGGCCCTTTCTCTCTGAGCCACCGGGTGTCCCCTTCCTCTCTCCTTTGTGCACGGCCTCCCGCGCTGCTGCCACTACCGCTATTGCCACCGCTCCACTACCCCTCCGCCTCATGTTGCTGTCATCAGCCTCCCGGCCTCACTCAGCCAACACCAGTGTCAGTTGTGCTGCCGTCTTTCTCCCTCGTGCTACTTGCGATGCCGCGCCGCTTCTCCCTCCTCGCACCGCTCGCGTCACCACCACACGCCGTGGCCCACGACCACCGCAGTCTCACCCACGAGCCACCACCGTGCCGCCTTCCTCTATCCCCCTCCTTCTCCCTCTTCTTCTTCCTTCGCACCGAAACCCTACCCCTTTTCTCGTCTCTCTCCTCTGCTCCCTCTCTCTCCCCGACTCCTTCTCTTCTCATCATCATTATTATTATTATTATTATTATTATTATTATTATTATTATTATTATTATATTTTACATTTTTCTTTGTCTTTTATTCTAAAATCCAAATTAGTATTCGGATCAAGATACAGGCATGCTCCGGGCGCCACTCTGAAATCCCGATCCTTTCCAAAAATTCTATAATATTTTAATTTATTTTCACATCATTTGAAATACCTAAAATCATAATAAATATTAAAATAATTCGAACGGGATCCGTGATATTATAATCCATCATCCAATTTATCTCCTGGCTGGGAAAGCTCTATGTCTTTCCTACGTGGACAATCCAAAGATCTTTGTAGAAAGCAACAGAAACCCGATCATGTTCACCCTGATCCTTCCTCTCTTGATGCTCACCTCCGCCCACCTTCTCCTGCTTTCTCTTGGGGCAATCCCGTTTTATGTGGCTCTTTTTGCCGCAATAGAAGTACTCTATATCTTGAAATTTGGAGAAACCGTTGCTCCTATCCAATTTGCCACCTCGATCCCTCGATTTCCCGTATCCTTGACCACTAGTAGTAATCAAGAGTTTCGACTCCTTCGGAGCCTCAACGTTTTCCCTTCACCTTGACTCATTCATAAGTAAGAAAATAATGACCTCATCCAAACTGAACATATCTTTCATGAATAATAGTGTCATGATAATATGATTATATGAGGTCAGCAAAGAAGCCAGTAATACCAACGTCTTTTTTCTTCCTTGATCTTTTCATTAAGTATCAACATTTGTGTCAAAATTCGGTTGAACTTATCCAAAACTAATCGAAACTTTTCCTTTCTAACAGACGTAGGCTATAGAATTATTTCTTTACATGCAATCTCATTGTCAAGAATTTGGACTTATAGCAGCTTTTAAGCTTCTCCTAGACCTCCGCTGGATCCGACAAGTCAATGACCCCCTAAAAAGTGTTATCTATGAAATACAATTTGATCATACAATTAGCCAAATCCCTTTTATCTTGCCACTCCACCATCGTCATATTCTCCGGCTTATCTTCCTTTCTCTACAGTGCTTTTACAATTTCTTCTCGGATCAAAATATTTTTTACCCTTTCTTGTCAAAGGATGAAATTATTTTATCAATTAAACTACTCCACATAAAATAGAAAACTCCTCAACATCGACACCATCAAATTGCAGGTTTTTCAACATCTCTCTAATACTACTTGTTGGAAATTCGACATCTGAATACACCTGATAGGCACAGGGGAATAAATCTGAACCCCCGTCAACCGTTAGCCACCAAATTTGTGGGTGCAAGAAACAAACAATACACAATAATTTTTAATGTGAAAAATCCTTCTCAACTAAGAAAAAAAGGGGACAAACTCCAAATAAATCCACTATAAATAGTGTTGGTTACAAGAACTCCATCCGAAATCCTTTTACTCCAAACCGGAGTAAAAAATCGTTGAATACAATTTTCTCTTAACACATTCGACAACTCACATGAGAAATATAACGATAAAAAGAGTAACCAAACGAAAAAATATTTCTAGAATCATCTCCAAAACAATATACCTAACCTTGGTGAATAATAAAATTTAAATTGGATCTCAATCGAATGCTAAATCTCTTCCTTTTCTCTTTTCTTCTTCTTTCTTATGGCATCCTTGTGTTATAATTTTTGAAAATACTACCTCAATCAAATCAAAGCCTCTTATATTGCCACTGGCATTCGAACACCGAAGGCAAATTTTGCCCTGAACCTCAAGCATTACTCATACAAGCGTCAGGCACAAAAAGCATTGCCATCCTCGCACATGTGCTATTCAGGTACGACTCAGCCATGGTTGCTACTGGTACTTACGCCTGCATGCTCCATTATGCACCAATCATCTACTCCACTAAATTCTTTGCTTAAACAAATACTCATATCAAAATCGAGTAAACCATTGGATGGCACATACATTAGGTGTTAAGCTCATAATATAATGGCCCGAAATCCAACAGAAGTGGCATCCCGAGATATTGACACCTTCTCCACCAATTTCCTAGCAATCCCCCCTCCATATTGCCAAACAACCAGTGTTATGAAGAGATTAGAGGTAGAGAAAGTATTATAGGCATAAACAAGGTACCATAATTCCCTGATTGCAATTAAACAGAAAAGCAATATCTTCCGGAAAAATAATTAAAAAGAAAAACAAAAACAGAAAAAAGAGAGAGAACGAAAACTCAACAGAAAAGCAATTAAAGTAGAAGAAAGATATTGTGTATTGCTACCAGCATTGATTGCAAAGTGTATATTGAGAGACAGAATGGAAAGGAGAATTTCCAGGAAGAGCAATCCTCCGATCGGTCCCTGATCCGGTGAATGTGCATATAAAGTTAGATCTTACACAATGTTGGGAAGCATGCGAATACAAATCGTAGAGGATCATAGCGTAATTGACAAGCAAAGCAGCGCAATTATGCAATCAAACGAGAATTTTATTAGAACACGAGAGACGAAGAGTCAAAAGAATTGAGGACTATATAATAAGCAGCAGGGTGATAAAGAGTGAGAACACACTACGTTTTCTTCTCCTTGATTATCCGCGATCGACGCTGATCACAGTGAATGCCCCCATGATCGTCAGTCAATAGTAGAAGGAAGAAGAAAGAAAGACTAGCAAGTTGAGTACAGGCTGTGTAAGGAGATGCCAAATTAAAGCAGATTGGCCGATGCTATGCATCAATTGATTCGCACGTTGAGGACCTTTCCCATTTTCATGGCAGTAAGCTTTAATTATGCTCAACCATGATCATCAATTGCGCCACGAGGCACAATATTGTTGGATTAGACCTTGACTTCCGAGGACACATTGTGCTGAAGGGCCCGAAGTAAGAAGACTAAACAGTGAAGTCTTCCAAATTAAATGAGGTTTTCCTTCTTATTGTTTATATATATATATATATAACAAATTAAAGAATTTTAGAATAATTCAAAAGCCAAATATAAAATTCAAATTGTGCGTGTTGATGGGTTAAAATGGGAAGATTTGGAGTGGTATGTTAGAAATCAAATCATTGTAAGTGTTTAGATTATTGGAGGTTCAAAATAATTAAAAATAAGCTAGAAAACAACTTTGTGAAAATAAATGAAATGCCAAATAATAAGTTTGAAAGATTGACTAGTTAAAGTAAGGACTATCTAAAAATAATCTAAGACCGTCCTATCATAAAAAATAAGTTATTAGAAGATAAATAGTCATAAATAAATTTTTATTGTGTTGTATTATCAAAAGAGATATACTCTTAAAATAATAAAATATTTATTTTTATTATCTATTCAAATTGGCTGTTGATCAAGTTCTATAAAGTTTTTCTAGTTGGTACATCATATCAATGACTAATGAAACACACCGTTTAAGAAAATTACACAAATAGTATTACCTCAACATTTTGGGCTAATATAAGTAGAAATTATTAATTACAAAAATATTGAAGTTGAATAGATTAATCTTTTTAAAATTAATATTTAGTCGTTGGTTTTAAACTTGATGGGTACGCCAATAATGGGCTGGCCCACAAAGGAAGAAACGGCTCAAATCCTCAACGGTCCATTTAGGCCTAGACGGTTAAGACTGTCGTTGATCAGACGAAAAACCAAATGAGACGGCAAAGCCCAAAAGCAAGACAACCCATTTGAGTCAAGGATGGTCAACGCTTTCATTGACTGAAAGAGTGGCCAGTAGATTGGTTGAAGATCAGGATCTGCGCGACCAAAGCCCATATTGGTCCACGTGCCCATTCTCAAGCCTCAATGGTCATCTCCCCTGATTTTGCGCTCTCTAAAGAAGGCAAACTTTCCTATAACGGTCACCTCCGAAATCAAGACGCATCCCTGAAGGAAGGCACCATAATCAACTTCCTATCTATTAGAAACCTTAGTGGTTACACAACACAGAAGGAAAGGATGATACCCATTGACTGTTACAACTATAAAGGCGCCTACGCAAAAAAAAGTAACCATCCCAATAGAGTGCGGGTATCAAGCCCTTTTACACAAGGAAGATAGCCCAGTGCCATGATTATAAAAGGCCATGGAATTTCATTTCACAGGCACGCTTTCACTTGTCTGCAAAAAGCCTTCTCTTGCACATAAACGCTTGCAAAAGCTCTCAAGCTCTCAGAAACTTGAGTATTCTAACGCTCTCTGTCTTTCACTACTACTAGTTCCCAACGAATTTAGCACTTAGAGACTTTACTCCTCACAAGCACTCCTAAGCCTCTCTGCCTACGAGAGCACCCCACATCAACATATACTCGTCTTGTATTTGTACTGCATTCTCTACATCTACATTCTTCCCTTTAAAGGCTGCTTGTTGATTTAAGCGTCAGAGTATTTTTGGTAGGATAATATTCCGCCGTCACCTGACTTCTCGTTTAAAGTTATGGTATGTAAGATCCAGATTCAATGGATGGAGCTAGACTCTGACGGATTATTTGACCCGAATTTATTCAAAACTTGAATTCAGGACGCATCACTTGTGCCACCTATGGGAACACTTACAAAAAGTCTACCACTTTCATCATCACAACTACTCTTAATTCCACGGTCAATATCATCAGAAAGAATGGTGAATGCAAGAGCACAGGCTAGATGTCCTACTAGAGATTCGACCTCACCCGACCAGGGCCACTCTGCTGGTAACCTAGTCAATGGGGTGCCTGCCCCATTCTTCCAAAATCTGGCGGAGCAAATGAGCAATATGGACAAGTTGCTCCAAATGCTTTACACCAGCCAGGAAAAAAAGAAGTAGGAAGCTCCGAGCAACACTCAAGCTTTGGAGGCTTCCCATGCCCAGAGCCGTTCAAGGCACGAAGGGCGCTTAGGTCGTGGGACTCAGGACAAGAACCCATAGAGGAGGAATCCCTGATACTCTTGGGAGGAGCCCAAGCTACAGGCTTAGGAGGGAACCTCCAGGATCGTCAGATCCACCAGGATCGTCCAAGCCGCTGAAGAAAGCGGTGGGACAAAATCCAGCTAAGTACTGTGATTTTCACCGATCTTTCGGGTACTCTATGGAAGACTGCAAGATACTCCAGTGGGAGATAGAGGAGCTTATCCGAAGGGGCCACCTCACCAAGTTTGTCAGATACCCTACGCAAAGTTCTGGCACCTCGGGTATGGAAGGACTAGAGCCATCCCAACCACGGAATCGGGTCGCGACCGAAATGGTCACTATGATTACAACCCGACCGGCCAAGACTCCGCGGATTATAAGGAACAACAAGTTAGGGGGAAGAAGCAGCGAATAGAAGAGAATGTCATTAGTTTGAGCGACAGTGACATGAATCATGTAACTTTTCCACATGCTAATTACCTTATTGTATCTGCACTCATTTCAAATGGTACCGTAAACTACCAATTAAAATGAGTTTTTATCAATAATAAAAGTTTGAAAGATTTGCTTTATTTCGATACCTTTTTTAAGATTGGTTTAAAAAAGAACCAACTAAAACTAGCCGAAGGCCCACTCTATGGCCTTAATAACGAACCAGAAGCCATCTAAGGAATGATCCAATTGGATGTCACCCTAGGCACGTACCGAATAATGGTGAGTTGTACACTCAACTTCTTAATCTTTGACATGCTTTTCGTATACAAAATTATTCTAGGTCAGTCGTGCCTAGCAGCATTCAGAGCTGTCACCTGGATACGACATCTCAAGATGAAGTTTTTGACAGCATGCGATATCGGTAAAGTGCTGGGTGATCAAGTCATTTGGCGGCCATGTTACATGTTCCAGATTGCTCTAAGCGGCGGTGTAAGGATAGCAGGAGAACTTGACCATCGAGATGAAGTGACATTGCAACAGGTGAAGTCTGAAGAGGTAACCGATCTAATTCCACTGAATCCAAAGGACCCGGAGATGTGCATACAGATTGGGGGCTCACTCACCGGAACACTGCGTGATGAGTTAATAGCATTCTTGAGACAGAACACTGACACTTTGCATGGACTCTCACTGACATGCCTGAAATTTCGATCGAAGTAATGGTCCACAATGTGGACCTCGATCCTGATCGGAAGCCCATCAGGTAGAAGTGGAGGAACCACTCTGTGGAGAAACTCATTGTCATTTGGGAGGAGGTGAAGAAGCTGCTGGATGCGAGCTTTATCAGAGAAGTCCAATACCCAGATTGACTCTCTAACGTCGTTCTGATAAAGAAAGTTAACGGGAAGTGGCGGATGTGCATTGATTTCATCGACGTCAACAAAGTCTGCCTAAAAGACAACTTCTCTTTACCCAGGATCAACTCGTTGGTGGACTCGACTTCTAGGCACGAGTTACTGAGCTTCACGTACACGTACTCAGGTTACAACAAAATCCTAATGGGCCTAGAAGATCAGGAGCACACATCGTTCATGACAGACCAAGGCACCTACTACTATAGGGTCATATCTTTCTGTCTAAAGGACCTGGGTACCACTTATCAAAGGCTATGAACAAGATGTTCAAAAGTAGATCAGCAACAATATGAAAATGTACGTCGACGACATGCTCGTCAAGAATAAAATCACCAACGATCATATTTGCGATATGGCTGAATCCTTTGAGGTACTTCGTGCGCACCAAATGAAATTAAACCCTTCAAAGTGCATCTTCGTAGTGTCCTCAGGGAAGTTCCTGGGTTTCATTTTCTCTCAACGAGGAATTAAAGCAAACCCAGAGAAGATCAAAACCCTCACAGACATATCTCCGCCATAAAGCGTCAAAAATGTCTAGAGGCTGACCGGACGACTAGCAACATTGTCCCACTTCTTGGCGAAGTCGAGGGACAAGTATCAGCCTTTCTTCAAATTTCATTTTGAATTTTGTCCGTCTCTGGGCGCGCTCCTCCTGCGGCAGGCACCGGATGCCACGGCCGGTCTCCCTGGTTGCTTCACCTCTCTCCCGTTCTCCTTCTCTTCTCTTGCTTGCTCTACGTCTTGGGTCCTCTAACTCAGCTTCGCCGTCATCCATTGAGGCCTTGGCCGTGGATGTTCCTCCAAGGCGTTGGGATGAAGGCTCACCGGTTGCCCCCGGTGTAGCTTATTCGAGTAAGAGCTGACTGGGGTCTGCTGTAGCCATGATCGCATCCGATGAGGCTGTTTCGCTTGGAGTCTCGCGACTCTTTCGTGTTCCTTTTCTTCTCAACTTAAAGTATCTCGATTTATTAGGGTTTCTCAAGATTGCGGATTCTATCCTCTGCCGCCGAGCCGAGCCCAATCTCGGTTTCCTCTGGAAGCTTTGGCTATGTGTTAAGGGTTTTATGATGCGATCCTTGATTTTGGGAGTAGCTGTTAGAAACAATGCCCTTGTGCTCGCTAGTCCTGATAAATCCCTCGTGCCCGGGTGGGCCTCTGGCGTGATTTCCTTGCTGTTGATTTGGGGGAGCCCGTTTGCTTTACGTCTGGGAATTACAAAGTCTTTGGGCGCCTCGGGAGTGGCTGGTTTGGACAAGAAATCCTTCGAGGCGGTCTTTGGTCTTTGCCATTTCTTCATATTGCGTGAATGATAAGTGATGGACTGCGTTTTCAAACCGCAGGTCCCGATTTGGCGGGCTCGATGTTGCTCAGCCTATGTTTCCTTCCGGTTGGTTGGTGTGGGGGTACCAATGCATCCGACAAAATCCTAATGGGTCCGTGGATTTGTTTGGTTGAAAGAATTTGGTTGGATTGTTGGTTGCTTGGCCTTCTTGGTCCGACCACCGATGCTGGTATGATTGCCAGCCCGGGCCGTGTTTTTCACGAGAGTGCTCTCATTTGCCTATCTTGTTGCAATGAGATTGTGGTTGAAGTTGATGGCTTTGATTGCACCGAATTAAAGAATGTTCGTAGCCGCCTTCTCCGGCTTTTTCTTGGTTTCTATTACTTTGAGACGAGAATGGGATTGAGGGATTAGGGATTAACTGCTGTCTCGATGCTTTATTTCGTAATTTTTGTTTTGATGTTCTTTGACCATGTGAGAGATAGGGTGTCGCTGAGAAGCAATATGAAGGTGCCTCTTCCGCTCACAACGGTTGTTGAAGGAAAATGTCAAGTCCGTGGCTGAAAAAGTCCATGGTGGAGGAGGCCCTCGCTTGTAGCCTTTAAAATCTTGACTGCTTTGTTGATCATATTTGTTAGTAGTTGGTTGTTGTATCGTGTTGGTGTTGGGGCTGATTCGTTCCCAGTAAATGAAGCTTAACGGCCCTTCATGCTGATGGATTTTGTAGCGATCGGCTTTGCTACTTGTAGTGAGCCTTGTAGTGGTTTCTAGATTCAAGTTTCATCGGCGCATCTCTTGGAACCTTACCTGCATTGGTTTTAGGCTGCTTTGGCCAAATATTTGAAAGTTAATTTTGATATTTGGCTACCGAGTTGGATGAGAGAAGTTGCCGATCCAAGTGATGGCCGAGTGTGGTCTTTTTCTGATATGGAGGTGCGCGGACACATCCTTCCGAAGACTTGTTTTTCTAAAATGGACAAACTTCATGTTTGGCCGATTTTGTAGAGTGTATACCCCTAGGGGGTTTTGCTCTTGTTTCATCATTTTGATGTCTTCTATTGTACTCAGTGGCTCGGGGAATGCCCTAGCTTTTATGTTTTATCTCCCTGTTAAAATACTTGGAGATAAAGCATTGTTTGTGTATATTTTTTTCTCCGATTAATCCAAAATACTTACTTACCAAAAAAAAAATCTAAGGGAAATTAACGTAAATGAATTCCAGTGGACTATAGAGTGTCAGGTAGCCTTCGATAAGTTGAAGTAGTACCTAACTAGTCCATTGTTACTAGCATCACCTAAGGACAGAGAAGAGTTATACCTCTACCTGATAGTATCAGAGGTGGCTCTCAACTCTGTCCTTCTATGCCAGGATTTCGACTCCCAGCAGCTGATCTACTATGTGAGTAAGACGTTGACCGACAGAGAGACATGCTACTTGCGTGCTGAGAAGCTCGTTTTGGCACTCGTCTTCTTCGCCGAGAAGTTGACACCTTATTTCCAAACTTATTGCATGGTCGTTCTGACCGACTAGCCACTGAAGAGCATCCTCCAAAAACCTAATGTTTTCGGACGGTTGGTTAAGTGAGCTATCAAATTGGGAGAGTTTGACATTGAATTCCAATCTAGACCAGCCATCAAGGGGCAGGCTTTAACTGATTTTATTGTTGAGACTACAATCTCAATCACCAATAAACAGCCCACTGAGGACGCAGATCAACACGGGGAAGAGCCAAAAATGGTTCTCAACGTAGATGGATTGTCTACGAACTCAAGCAGCGATGCCGAAGTGGTCTTGAGGACCCCAAACGGATTTGAGGTGAAGTCTCCCTTAAACTCAACTTCCTGGCCACCAATAATGTCTTCGAGTGTGAAGCCCTGTTAGTCAGACTACGACTAGCCAAAGAGTACTCGGCTAGGCGGATGATCGTCTACAGTGACTCAGAGTTAGTCGTCAACAAGATGAATGGGAGTTTCGAGGCATGCAATCATCTCTTGGCCAAATATCTAGTTAAGGTGAAGGGCGCCATCCGGAGATTTGAAAAACTAAACCTGATTCATGTCCCTAGAATTGAGAACTAGGAGGGCGACCAACTTGTTAGAGTAGTAGCGGTCGAAAATCCAGAGTAGTACTCAAGGGACATGAGAGAAGACCTAAGCACTCCCAGCACAGAAGAGTAAGAAACAATGTAAGTCTTCGACTTGGAAAATTGGATGACACCTTACTGGAGGTATCTGGCGGATGAAACTCTTCCAGATAACACAGATGAAGACGAGCCGATCAAGAAGGCGGTCAACTGGTACACCATAGTTGACGGACGGCTATATCGCTGTGGTTACTCGACTTTGTACCTCTAGTACCTTACTCTTGAGAAGGCCGAGTACACCTTGAGTGAAGTCCACATCTAGATATGCAGGTCCCACATCGGCGGTAAGAACCTAGTATTCAAAGTTACATGCCAGGGGATAATCTGGCCGATAATGTTGAAAGACGCCTTTGAATTTGTGAAGAAGTGTGAGAATTACCAACTCCATGGCAATCATCACCACTAGCCACTCGCAAATCTGAGATCTCTCAAAACTCCTTGGACTTTCGCGCAATAGGAACTTGATATTTTTAACCCATTTCCTATCGCGACTGGGCAAAGGTAGTTCATCATCACGGATATTAATTATTTTACCAAATGGGTTGAAGCCGCCCTGCTTGTTAATATCACTGAGTACAATGCCTTAGAATTTTTCCGCCAAAGTATAGTGAGAAGATTTTGTGTTTTCGAGATTATCGTAACTGACAACAGAACCTAATTCTCAGAAAAGCGCTTCACCAAGTATTGTACCAGTCTAGGAATCAGATTGGTTCACATTTCGGTGGCATACCCCCAGGCGAACAGACAGGTGGGGGTTACCAACCGCACGTTACTCCACGATCTGAAGACCAAGTTAGAGGACCCAAGGGACTCCTGAGTCGATGAGCAATTCTCCATCCTATGGTCTTACTGGACGACTTTAAATGAATCAACTCACGAGACATCCTTCAGCCTCTACTATAGGATTGAAGTAGTAATTTTGGTTAAAATCGGGCTTCTAAGTCATAGGGTTGAAGCTTTTGACCCACTAGATAACTCTCAAAAAATTAGGAAATACCTAGACTTGTTGGAGAAAGTCTACAACGCAGCCAAGACGTGGACGGTAACTTACCAACAACGAGTTACCCACTATTACAATAAGAAAGTGAAAGCGCGGCAATTCAAAATTAGAGACTTGGTCTTGCAAAGCATAGAGATTATGAGCAAAACTACCAACCAGAATAAGTTTTTCTCGGACTTGAAAGGCCAATTTCTAGTCTCAATCGTTTTGCGGAATGGAGTATACAAACTTCGAACCCAAAATGACAAGTTGGTCCCACGGACGTAAAACACGATCCACCTCAGCGTTACTTCCAATGAAGACCCAGGTAGGTCATCTGTATTGCATGAGCATGTTTGTAATATATACATTGTCATTAATAAAAGAAAAGTTCTTTTTTATTTTGCATTATGCCGTGCTTCTCTGTCCTTTTCTTTTGTTTTCTATATGCTTGTTTGCATGAAAGTTACACTAAGTAAACGACCTAGACTGTCCCTAAATCAAATAGATTTTTACCCATTCGTAATTTAACCCTGGTCATCCAGGTGGCTCGTAAACGGTCAAATCAAACTCTGATCATCTAGACGGCCCATGAGTGGTGGAATGAACCTTGGTCATCTGAGCGGCCCGTAAACGGTCGAATTAAACCCTGGTGATCCAGGCGGCCCATAAGCGGTTGAATTAAATCTTAGTCATCCAAGTGGCCTATTTGCGGTCTGATTCTAAACCTTATGGGGTGTAAATAGTCACGTGACAACCTCCTTCGCTAGGAGATAGCATGATCAATCAACGATGGTCAACAGGAGCAAAGTGTTCCGTCCAAAAGCTGGCCACCTAAGTCCACATATGGGCAGTGCCACCAAGCCTCAACTCATGCTCGAGTATAAAACAAGCTTGATACGACAATCAGGATTTACCCTATTATCTCCTCGAGGACTTAAGTCCATTTGTGAGCATAGCAAACATCTCCAATGCTGCAAGATGGACAACCAACTTGCGCACAATACACCAAGTCAGCCGGCTAATATAAGAACAAGTAATTAAAAGGGACAACGAAGGAAAGCCAAGTCACAAAGCGCAATATGTCAGTAAAATAATTATTTTATTGATAATATTTACAATTATAAATGAGTAAGGGTACAAAATATCTTCTAAGGAGCAGAGTCCCTAGGAGGAAAGGGGAGAGGCCCCTGATCACTCCGAGACTGGCCTATAAGGCTTTCGTGATGGTTGGCAGAGCGGTTTGCTGGGTTAATGACACCAATGAAAAAACTGGGATCCACTAGCCGTGTAATGTGTTCACTGATATTGATACCTTCCCACAACCGTGCCCACAGCATCTGAGAAACATCATGTGGACGTATGCGAGTGGATATCTCGTTCTCTAACGATGCTATCCGTCCTAGGAGCTCGTCAGTGCGCCACACTGTCCGAACAGCTTTTTCTTTCAGTCTAGTGTTTTTCACTTTTAGATTTGACAACTCTGACTGATGAGCAGCTTTCTCCTCCTAGCCTGCCTTCAGCAGGTCCACTTCCTCCTCAAACCAGGGAATTTCTTCTTCATGGTCCATGATCACCATGTCCTGTTAACGCAGCCCCTTGCTCACTGTGCTTATAATTTTTTCCTCCTATAAAAGACCAAAACGTTAAGTAACAGTAGTAGAGGAAGAAAGGAGAGGGAAAGTTTCAAAAGGTTACCAGCCAGACTTTGCACTGTCTCCTCACTGGCCTGCTCCGCAACATTGGGTCTGATGGCAGAGGACTGGGAGCAACAGCCTTATGACCAAGCCTGCCGATACCTCAGTAGTGATCTCCTCTACCAACTCAATACTGAGGTCAACCGCCTTAGGAAGCTCTCCGGCAGCTAGCTCATCAGGCTCCCCGGCTGGCTCCTCTGGCAGCTCAACGGCTGGCTTAACTGGTAACTTCGCAGGGCATCTCTAACTACACCATCAAGTCCTCCAGTTGAGGCAGCGCAAGAATAGAGCCACTCGCAGCAGCGCGTAGCTGGCCTCGTGCTCCTCCACAACATCCTCTACTTCGGAGTGCTCTCCGGCTCCTGCGAGTCGTCCCGACGCGATGTAGTTCGGCTCTGTGGAGGTTGAGGAAGAAGGCTCTATCATTATAGCCTTCTTCTGCCTTGGACTTCTGGGAGCTTCTCCGATGGAAGATGCGTCGGCAAAATCAATGGCGATGGCACTGGCCTTCATCTTACGCTGGGAGGATGGGAGTCTCATCTTCTAGACCGGAGAAGGTGGACCCCAATGAGCCCTCTTTATTTCCTCATGGGAAACCAAGTGATCTCTCTAGAACTCAAAGAGATGGACCTTCACCAGCTGCAGTACAGGTTCCACAGTAGCCACCTCCTCATCCGTGCGAGTCCCAATGAAAGCATTAGGAACCTTGCCCCAATCTATGGATAAGAGTTAGGACTTGTCAACGTGCACAAAGAAGAACCGGTCTTTCCAATTCTTCAAGAAGTCATGGATGGCACTACTAATATGGAGCTCCCTAGGGGATAGGAAATCCAGTCCCACTTTGGGTGAATTTGAACAGCACCCTAACTGCCTCCACCGTCTGCAGTCATAAATTGTAGCGGAGGAAGATACACATTGAACACAAATATCGCATGGCATTGGCATGGAGCCGTGCGATAGGGACCTGGAGTGCAGTGAAGATGGCTAGCAACTCGTCTTGCACTGGGAGACGTAACCCACTCCTCAAGTGGGCATCGTACACAGTAATATGGTCCCTAGGAGGGAAACAGGCCCTATCCTTCTCGCTGGGCATCCAAAATACAATCTTCCGTGGGATGTTGTACTCGATGTACAACACTCTCACCTCACTGGCCTTAACTACAAAAGCAAACTAGGCGACGGAAGGAGCCATGGAAACAAGAGCAGAAGGAAGACGAAGACTTAGAAGGTTTTTTTAGAAGGAAATCGTAGAAAATTTGAAACGAACGGACTAAGTACATAAAGGCACGCAAACGTTGGAGAAAGGCAACACATCGAAAAAGTGCACCCATCATTGCTGACGCATGTTGTTTTCAAAATGGACGGAGTCGAATCAGATCTCTTGGCACATTAATTACCGGGATCGCAAATTCATTATATGATGACAAGTGGCAAACGTTTTGACTGATATTCTGGCGGCATGATGGCGCGTCATTTCAATCCCCACCAGTTCTTCGGATTTTTACTAGGACGGTCAATGAATTCGATCAACGCTTCCTTTAGCAAGTTCTCCGGATTCTTGCCTGGATGGTCAACGAATCCAGTTAATGTTTCCTTCAATCAGTTCTCTAGATTCTTGCTTGGATTGTCAACGAATCCAGTCAATACTTCCTTCAGCAAGTTCTCCGAATTCTTGCCTGGATAGTTAACGAATCCGGTTAATACTTCCTTCAACCAGTTTTCCGAATTCTTGCATGGATAGTCAACGAATCCGGTTAATACTTCCTTCAACCAGTTTTCTGTATTCTTGCCTGGATGGTCAATGAATCCGATCAATGCCTTCTTCAACCAGTTCTCCGGATTCTTGCCTGAATGGTCAATGAATCCAGTTAATACTTCCTACAATTTTGCTCTCCAAATTTTGACTTTATGGTCAATAGCCGCAAGCAACACGATGAACAGACCAATAGCCATTGCTAGTTACCTCATCAAGTTGTCTTAGACAAGTTGCCCAACTAGGCTCGTCCCTTGAACATGTTGGAAGCTGAAGTCCCAGACCACTAGTATGAGAGGCTAGTGATGGGTACGCCAGTAATGGGTTGGCCCATGAAGGAGAAAATGGCCCAAATTTTCAGCGGTCCATTCAGGCCTAGACGGTCAAGGCTGTCGTTGATTGGATGAAAGGCCAAGTGAGATGACAAAATCTAAGAGCAAAACAGCCCATTTAAGCTCAGGATGGTTAACGCTTCCATTGACTGAAAGAGTGGCCAGTAGACCGGCTGAGGACCAGGACCCACACGGCCCAAGCCAAGATTGGTCCACGTGTCCATCCTCAAACCTCAACAATCATCTTCCCTCATTTCGCGCTCTTCAAAGAAGACAATCTTTTCTATAATATACTCCTTATCTATTGAAAACCCTAGCTTACAGAACGTAGAAGGAAAGGAATCAACCCATCAATCGTTATAACCATAAAGGCGCTTATGCTGAAAAAGGTAACGATCCCAGCAAAGCACTGGTATCAAGTCATTCTGCACAAGAAAGGCAATCTAGTGTTATGGCTATTAAAGGCCATGAAATTTCACTTCACAGGCACGCTTTCACTTGCCTGTAAAAAGCCTTCTCTTGCACACAAACCCTTGCAAAAGCTCTCAAACTCTCAGAAACTCGAGCATTCTAATGCTCTCTCTCTCTTTCTCTGTTACTAGTTCCCAGCGAACATAGTACTTAGAGATTTTGTTCCTCACGAGTACTCCCAAGCCCCTCTGCCTACAAGAGAACCCCCACATCAATAAACACTCACATTGCATTCGTATTGCATTCTTTGCATCCACCTCCTTCCCTTTGAAGGCTACTTATTGACTTGATCATCAGAATATTTTCGGTGGGATAACATTCCACCGTTATGTGACCTCTCGTTTGAAGTTATGGTGTGTAGAATCCAAACTCAGCGGACGAAACCGAACTCAAAAGAACTACTTGATTCAAATCTGTTTAAAATTGGGATCTAAGGTGCATCAAGATTGATTTTCAAAAGATTATGATAAATTTTCAAAGTAAAATATTTGGCTGAGCATATTAGTAAGTATTGATCATTCTACCATTTATTTTCTAGTTAGAAAAAAACCTATTTAAATATAGATCTTATGTTAGTGACAGGATTCAAAGATATTATTTAAATTAGTAGAACTATGCTATTAAAATCGTGTTTGGTTAGACAAAATTAAGGTGAAATGAAATTTTTATTCCCGCGGAAATAAAAATTTTCCCCTTTTGTTTGCCTTTGGATGGAAATAACTAAATAATGATTCTCTAAAAATAGTTATTCTCGATTTTACAAAAATAACCATTCCTATCATTTTAACTGTCTTAATTATTCACCGTTGTCTGATAATCGTAATTCCTCCTGCCTGTGAACTGCATTTCCATCGTTGCCCTTTTATTCCCTCCAATCTCGCTTTTCTCTCTCTCTCTCTCTCTCTCTCTGATTTCGTTCTCGCAGTGTCTCCAAAGATTACGATGCTCAGGACTTGCCGTGCACGCTCATCGGAGTCGACGATCTCGGCCGGTTGATGAATTTCGTGGATCGGATGAAGCAATTGGGCGATGTCATCAGCGTTTATATTAGCAAATTAGGGGAATTGCATTTGAAGGTTTCCAACAGTTTGGTGACGCTTGGGGCGGAGTTCAAGAGGCTGATGGTGGTCGGTGAGAGAGGCGGTAATGATGGTGGAGGGATGAGTGTGGAAGTGAGCACGAAGCATTTTGCGAAGTGTTTGCAGTTCCATCCGGCAAAACCTGACTGCGCTTTCTACGGTGTCGGTTCTCAGGGTGCTTCATTGGCTGTGGTTTTCCAGTTCTTCGTTCCGGGTTCCCGCCGGACTGATAAATCTATCAGCCTCCACTGCCGGCTCCCGGTGCTCGACACCGGTTCTAGCTGAGATTTGGCCTGGATCGGAACCAATGGCGGCCCACAGTTTTCCAAAATTGAAGCGCGGGTTCTTGAAAATGTTGACGGCAATTTTCTTGCTTGGGCTAGCAAATTAGCACTGTAGAGGGAGGGGCAAAATGGCATTTCAGTAATTTTCAAGTAATGAAATTTCACTACTTATAATCTCATCTTGTGCCCCTGAAATTCCACTGCTTAGCAAATGTTGTCCTACCGCCCTGGAGGATACGCCCATGAAATTTAGGTATTATTTTTATTATTTTAATTTAAAATATACTTTTATTTTAAATTTAAAAATTATATATATATTACATATTACCAATGGAAGGGATGGCGAAGAAGAAAAGTGGGGTGGGCTAAATAATCATAATGCTGATGTGAGTAATTATATAATCTATTGTCTAAAATTTCTAAATTATCCGTAAGTGAAAGGAATACATTGTATATGAAATGCATATGATTCGACACTTATGACGGGCTTATTTAATCTTCCGTGGGGATAAAGATTGAGTTTCATCAGACGATTTGTACTGTAAAACATATGGAGACCTTATTTGCTGTTGATCTGTTTTGTTAGACTTATTCAAAGAATCTGTTTTTGAAATGTATATATCATATTGTGTTCATGTATATTTTGTGTTAAAATTTGTTATTCTAGATTTTGTTACATATCAAATTTTAAATTTTGTTAGATTATATGTAGATGAATTTATGTTACAAAAATGTTATTAATATATTTAGGTAAATATACATATCTTACATAAATATTACAAAAATATTGTAGAAATATTGTTGAGATATTTGAGTAAATATACATATATTATAAGATTGTTACAAAAATGTTAAAATATTTCGTTAAATATATATATTTACGTGTAAAAATGTTGCAGGAATATCATAGAAATATTGTTTATATATATATATATATATGCACATAATCATATATACATATGTATGTATATATATATTTGATTCATTCATTATTTTATACACGTAAATATATTATATACATATATGTTATATGATATATGCTAAAAATATCTATAATCATTAACTATATAATTATTTAAAAAATATATTATATAATATATAATTATATTTTATACATATAATCATTTAAATATTTATTAAATTTATATTTTATATGATAAAAATAACTATTATACTAAATAATAATTTAAAATAATATAAAATATATTTATATAGGTAAAATAATTATTATAATAAATTTTTACTTTATTTTTATATTATTTTAACGATTAAATAATATAATATTAATTTTTAATTTATTTTATTTTAATAATTAAATATAAAAATATTAATTTTTAATTTTATTTTTATCTTATTTTATTCTTTAAAATAATTATTATATTTTTATCTTATTATATTTTAATAATTAAACAAATAAAAACAGTAGTAACAATAACATTGCAGGAAGGATCATCTCTCTCTCCCTCTCGGTTATCCCGACTCCTACAGATTTTTCCAAGACAACCTCATTCTCTCGAAGCTGCCCAACTTCCTCTCCAAACGTTTCCCAAACCCTCGGCTCGCTCGCAATCGCCTATCACCTTCTCTCTCAAGCGCCTCCTCGGCTCCCAGCACTTTCTGTTGGGGTCACTCCCGAGTGGTATGTCCGCGGACTCCATGTCCGAGAGGTATCCGAGAAGACTTTAACCATCCACGTGTGCGTTGACTTTCATCTCATTAACTGTTCCACAATAAATCTTCCATTTTGTTACTTTAACCCACTTGGGCTGGCCGGCCCCAGTGCTAGTGCTAGGTGGTGGGTAGCCTCCTAGCTCCTTTTTTGAATATATATATTATTTACATGTATATATATATGGGTGGTTGAGATCATTTATGATCATCAAGTGAGAAGGCTTTGTGAGTTGTGGGCTGTGCCTTTGGAGCAACCATTTTGTGAGACTTGAGAGAGAAATACTTGGATAGAGAGAGAGATTTAACACTTGTGATTCTTTTGTCTTTGTGCTTGTGTAGCTAAAGACTGTAATCATTATACATAGTGTATTATTCTTTGGTGGTTTTTCCTCAGTTTAAGGAGGGTACTTCCACATTAACTCTCGGTGTTATCTCTTGTTTCTCTATCGGTTTCTTTGTGTCCGTCAGAGAGCCTTTGCTCTCGTGTTCTCGTCCGAGTGACTTTGTCCGAAGGTCACCGTGACTTCCGCGAGCTTTGCTCCAACAAGTGGTATGAGAGAGTTGGTTCTTTTCACACGGTGATCTTTATGGAGTTTGGAAGCAAGATGGTCTCGTTTGAATGGTTCAAACTTTGACATCCGGCAGCAAGATGTCGACTTGCTCTTTCAAGTCCATGCACGATCCGGTTTTTGCTGCCTGGAAAAACCAGGTGATAAAACGGACGGTATGGACTCGAGCACAAACGGGTGTGCGGGTTCATTAGGCAGCTTTGTGGAGAACGTACAACCACGTTCGTAGGGAGACAAATGCCAAAGCCCTTTGGGAGAAGTCGAGAAGCTCTTTGCCTCCAATCGCAACAATAAAATCTACCATTTGATGCGGCTGGTCCATATCCGATACAAGGATGGGTCCTCTGTGGCCGACCACCCGAACGAGTTCGAGGGATGCGTGGACCGGCTCAACAAAGATGGGCATCAAGTTCGAGGGACGAAGTGCTAGGACTTTGGCTCCTAGCAACCCTTTCTGACTCATGGGAAACCACGAGGGTCACGATCGCCAACACACCTCCGAACAAGGTGGTGACACGGAGATGGTAAAGGAGCTGTGGCCGAACGAGGAAGTAAGGCGACGTTCTCTGAGACGCCTACCTCTCAAAGAGCCCGAGGTCCTTGTTACGAAACAAGGGGAAGAAGCCGAGGACGTGGCCCAAAGTCTGAAGACAAAGGGCGGAGTAAGTCACGCTCCCATTTCAAGATATGGAGGCCATCATTGTGGCAAGAAGGGCCACATCAAAAGTTCTGCTACAAATGGAAGCGTGAGAACGCTCGGGAAGCGTATGGGCGAAAAGAGACGAGGCGAGGAAGAGTCCCTGGCCTCTAAGAAGATCTCTCGTGACTTGTGTGAGTCTCGAGGACTTGGTGGCTGTGGGCGTAACAGTCCTGATTGGGTAGTGGACTCCCTGCGCTCACCCACGTTACTCCAGGAGAGAATCTGTTCTCCACTTATGCCCCCGTGCCCCTGCGTGAGGCCGAGAATGGGCACAAGTGACTTCCGAGTTCATAGGGACGAGGAGACATCACGCGGGTGATGA
This sequence comes from Nepenthes gracilis, assembly GCA_033239525.1. Lineage (NCBI taxonomy): Eukaryota > Viridiplantae > Streptophyta > Magnoliopsida > Caryophyllales > Nepenthaceae > Nepenthes > Nepenthes gracilis. The sequence continues at coordinate 8,273,333 of BSYO01000029.1, forward strand.
GTACCGAGCTGTTGACTCTAAAGGACGCCCGCACGCCCCGACATCAGCCAACATCATCTCGGGCTTGGGCGACGGATGACGAAGGTTACCGCAGCATGCTTTCAGGACGGGTGCAGATCAAAATGACCAAGGGCTCCATGGTCATTGCCCGAGGACCTAAGGCATCCGGCCTTATGTTTTGAAAGCTCAGCCGAAGTGGCTGAGGTGAATGCCACGAGGAGTGTGGAGTCCTCGGACCTTTGGCACAAGAGGCCCTGGACACATGAGTGAGCGTGGCATGAGTCACTTGGCCAAGAAGGGTCTCATCCCCGAGGTGGATGGAGACATGCCTAGACGTGTCCTCACCGCATGGCGGGAAGCAAAGAAGAGTCTCCTTCTCCGGAGACATAACTTCCAAGAAGTCCGAGAGATTGAGCTTGTCCACACGGACGCTTGTGGTCCCCTCCCGGAGAAGTCTTTCGGAGGTGCATGCATTTTGTGACCTTCATAGACGATTGCTCAAGGAAGTCGGTGGGTGTTCCCACCAAGTCCAAGGATCGTGTCACTGGAAACTTTTCAACAGTTTTCACGTCCTGTTGAAAGGGAGACCGGAGGAAGCTCAAGGCCGTGAGAAGCGACAACGGTGGTGAGTACATCGGGAAGGTTTGATGCCACCGCAGGCTCACGGCATCAAACACGTAAGACTCCGCCAAAGACGCCACAATGAACGGAGTGGCCGAGAGGATGAACCGTGACTCTCATGGAGAGGGTGAGATGCATGTCTGCCCGAGGCGGGTTACGAGGATCCTTCTGGCCGAGGCCTTGAGGACGGCAGCCCATGTTATCAACCGCCGCCCGGCAAGCCTCCCGCATGGGGAAGTTCCCGAGTTTATTTGGACGGGGACGCAACCAGACTGATCATCTCATGGACGTTTGGTCAGTAAGGCTTTTGTTCACGTGCCGAGAGATGAAAGGAGCAAATTGGAGCCAAAGACACCGCAAAGGTGTGTCTTTCGGGGCTATGGTGAGGAAGAATTTGGGTATAGACTCTATGACCCAAAGGCAAAGAAGCTGGTTCGTTTCGTGATGTGGTCTTCGCTGAGGACGAGACCATAGAGGATTGTGGAAAAGAGATGAAGTCTTCTCCCCAACACTTCCCGGACGGACAAAGTTGAAAACGTCCGTCAAAGGCGCTCTTGGTCCGAGGACGGTGGACCAAGACCTAGTGCCAACCAGATCGTGCGATTCCAGCGCCTGGGATCAGGTTGATGACTCGTGCCTCAAGCAGATGAGGATGCACCTTTGAGACGGTCGTCCGTGCCGAGACGCCCGTCTCGTCCGCCTCCCCCCAAAGGCTGAGTACGCCCTCCTCACTGATGCTGGGGAACCTGAGGATTTTAATAAGGCTGTTAGTAGCACTCAAAAGGATGAATGGTTGGAGGCTATGAAGGAAGAAATGGCCTCCCTCCATGAAAATCACACCTTTGAGTTGGCTACATTGCCTAAGGGGAAGAAAGCTCTGAAAAACAAGTGGGTTTTCAGACTAAAGGCGTCCGAGGACCCGAGTGCTCCGAGGCACAAGGCACGACTTGTGGTGAAGGGGTTTGGTCAACGAAAAGGTGTTGACTTTGACGAAATTTTTGCAGTGGGTCGTGAAGATGTCCTCGGTCCGACTTGTACTCGGACTAGCAGCAGTGTTGGACCTCGAGATAGAGCAGCTGGATGTCCGAACGGCGTTTCTCCATGGAGATTTGAACGAGGAAATCTACATGGAACAACCAGAAGGCTTTGAAGCCAAAGGGAAGGAAGGACTTGTTTGCCGATTGAAGAAGAGCTTGTATGGGTCAAACAAGCCCCAAGACAATGGTATCGAAGTTCGAGTCCGTTATGGTCAAGCAAGGCTATCATAAGACTTCTTCTGACCATTGTGTCTTTATACGTAGTTCTCGGAAAACGACTTTGTCATCCTTCTCCTTTATGTGGATGACATGCTGGGTTGTTTGGACAGCAATCGCCGAATCAAGAAGCTAAAGGAGCAATCGGGACAGATCTTTCGCCATGAAAGACCTCGGACGCGAAACAAATTCGGGCATCGAATTTTCGCGACCGAGAGGGCCGGAAGCTTGGGCCGTCTCAGAGAGCTATGTTGAAATGGTGCTTCAAGATTCAACATGGAAGGTTCCAAGCCTCACAAGACCCTTCGCCAACCATTTCAAGCCGAGTAAGGAGCAGTGTGTCCGTCCTGACACCGAGAAGGCGCGTATGAGTAAGATTCCTTACTCGGCCGTTGGAAGTCTCATGTACGCGGCCGTGTGTACGCGGTCGACATTGCTCATGCGGTCGGCCTTGTGAGCATTTCTATCAAACCCCGGGATGGAGCATCGGGTCCGCTGGTAAATGGATTTTCGATATTCATGCTTGCGGACCTCCAAGACGGGCTTGATATTTGGAAAAGGAAAGCCTCAATTGATCGCGTATAGTGACGCCCGATATACCGGGACGTTGATTCTCGGAAATCAACGTCCGGGATACTTGGTGAAGTTTGCAGGAGGGGCGGTCTCCTCCGCAGTCCCAGTTGTAAAAGTGCGCCAGCACTTTCTACGACCGAGGCCGAGTTCATTGCCGTGACCGAGGCCTCGCAAAGAAATGCTGTGGGATGAAGAGGTTCGGCCCAAGAGTTGGGTCTAAGGCAAGGGGCGTACGAGATCCTTTGTGATAGTCGAGTGCCATTCACTTCAGGCAAGAACTCCTCATTCCATTCTGGCCAAAACACATTGACGTGCGATACCATTGGGTGAGAGATGTTTTTGAGGATGGGCAGCTATCCATTGGAAAGGTCCGAACGGAAGATAATGGCTCGGACATGATGACCAAGATTTTACCAAAGGGAAAGTTGGAGACTTGTTGTGACATTGCTGGTTTAAACAGCTTCACTCCCACTCGGTCGTGAGGGGAAGTTTGTTGGGGTCACTCCCGAGTGGTATGTCCGCGGACTCCATGTCCGAGAGGTATCCGAGAAGACTTGGACGAGGACTCCATCCACGTGTGCGTTGACTTTCCTCTCATTAATGATCTCAGCAAAGAATAAATGCGCCACAACTTCCAAGGTGTTGCAGCCTCGCCAGCGTGCGCTGGCAAAGCTCCGGGTCACACTTAGTGCTAGGGTGGTCGGGTAGCCTCCTAGCTCCTTTTTGAATATATATATATTATTTACATGTATATATATATGGGGTGGTTGAGATCATTTATGATCATCAAGTGAGAAGGCTTTTGTGAGTTGTGGGCTGTGCCTTTGAGCAACCATTTTGTGAGACTTGAGAGAGAAATACTGGATAGAGAGAGAGAGATTTAACACTTGTGATTCTTTGTCTTTGTGCTTGTGTAGCTAAAGACCTGTAATCATTATACATAGTGTATTATTCTTTGGTGGTTTTTCCGCCTTAAGGAGGGTACTTCCACATTAACTCTCGGTGTTATCTCTTGTTCTCTATCGGTTTCTTTGTGTCCGTCCGAGAGCCTTTGCTCGTGTTCTCGTCCGAGTGACTTTGTCCGACCGGTCACCGTGACTTCCGCGAGCTTTGCTCCAACACTTTCTTCAGCAGCCGACTAGCCGATACCAAAGCTTTAACCTTCATCCCAACCATCTCACTGTTCCACAACGAATCTTCCATTTTGTTACTTTAACCCACTTGCGCTTCCCACAACCGTTCGCCAACCAACCAATTCTTTTCCATAACAAAATTTTCCTCCAAATTTTTCTTCCATGAGCCTATTTAAGCTCCCTCATGGTAAGAAACCGACGAGCAGTAAGGCAAGAGTGACAAATAAAAGGAGAATGAGTGGAGAAAAATCACGAGTGGCAGAAAAGAGAGGCGAAGCTTTGCTGCTAGGGATTTCAAGGGCCGCTGTCGGGACTGCTGTCAAAGATTTGGTGAGCTAGCGTGTTACGAACCTTTAATTATTTTCTTTTTTTATTTTCTCCTTGGGTTGTTTCCATATTCAGACAATTAGCAATGTTCCTGCCTCCCCTTCACGTGGACAGTTATAAAACTCAGCATCCCTGTTCCCCGTTCCTAGTTTCCCGTTTCCCGTTACAGGACCCCATTACTATATAAATAGGCAAATATGTGTAATGAAAAGGAAGGAAATGCTTTAACCCAAATCCTCCTCTCTGCGTCTCTCTCTCCTCTCTGTCCTCTCTCGTCTCTCACTCGATCCCTTCCCCTTCTTCCCTAATTTCACTCGCACCCTCTTCCCGCGCACGGCCGCACCGTTAAACTCCCAATCCTCCTCCGCCGATCTCCGCTCCCGTTGCAAAGTCAACCATCGCCGCCGCCGTCACCATGGAGATCGATCAATTGGTGCTTTTATTGAGATAAAAGCGGAGGCTTAACGACGACGAGCTGCACGTGACGCGGCTTATGGCCGAACGGGCTAGTGCGTTCAAGGATCTCCGACGAAGCACCCACCGAGGCCACCCAACTGTCCACCATGGCTTCAATAGTGGCGCAAACCCGCAACCAGTCACTCCACCGACTTGAGCGCAACACTAAACGGTCGCTGACTCTTCACCTTCTCGTGATTTCTTCTACTTCTCCTCAACCCATTCTACCGGCCACACCAATTGTTTCAGACGTCACTCTCACCAACCGGAAATTTCGGCCCACCGTGTGTTCTCGTACCACTACCAGTTCCTCAAATAATCGTCCCTGCTTCCCCGTCGTCTTCAACTTCATCACCGCATTCGGCTCCCACCTTCGCTAATTCCCCTTTAATTTCAAACTCACCAGCGGTTGTGGTTCCCACCACTGAAGTGCTTCGAACCTCCATCACTGAGCCCTTGCAGCCCCTGACTCGAATCGAGAAACCCCATCCACACGCGTCTCCTGATTTTCGATTCGAAAAGCCACCTACCACCACATCCCAGCCCACGTTTCCTTCACCACACAATTTTTCAAGTTATTCACAGGTCATGCCTCTTCCCCCTACCAAATTCTTCACTCAGAATAATCCAAACGTTGAAGCACTTTGGGCTTCCCGTAACGTGTCCGACGGTTTCCTTGACGACGGCTATGCACACGAGGGCCGTGCCTCAGAGAGGCTCTCCCGACCCGATGTGGCACGGGTTGAACAATTCGGATCCTGCCGCCTTGGTTATAGACCAAACCAGAGACGTAGTGTCCCACAACAAAGGTAAACCTCCACTGCTGTCTACTGATGATTTGGTTCAGCCGGATGCTAAGTTGGAGCAGAAGAAAATTGAGGCTCCTATACTGTTTCGAGGTATGGCTCCTTTGCTCCATCCTGTGAATAATCTGGAGATGAAAATACTTCCAGTTTCTTCCTCCGCCAATTTGGCCAATCTAAACACCAAGTCCCTAAAAGCTCCAGTGGCAATCGGATCTGCCATCTCATTTGTACCAAATATGCATGCCAGAAGTACTGTTCATACTTTGATCTTAGGCTCATTGAGCATGATTCATGATCGTTTTTCAATTAGACTTGAAAAATCTGGCAATGAGCAATTCTTTGTTGAACACGAGAGGTCGGGATACACAAGCTTGTTCCTCTCAAGACAGATCACACTCTGGCCCTTAGAAATGCACTCTGTTCCTCCACTGCAGAACACCATCGGTTGGTGGTGTATTCATGTTACCATCAACTCCTCTTCACTAGAAGATCATATTGGTTGCAAGGCTAGTCCAGGAACTGAGGACGATGGTGTGGCTGTGTCCTGGAGGTATGGCTTGGGTGCAAACTTAATAGAAGAGAACTCAATCCCTCCCTTACGGGACAAATTTGAATTGAGCATTTTCCTTAAACAGCCAATGCGAGAAGTGATGAATCCCATTAAATGTTTTAACTCAATACAAGTCTTTATTACAATTGATTGGCGTGTTCCCATTGCTTCTTCATCCTTTGAAGGACCCACCTCGTTGTAAAATGCCCCGTCTGGACGACAGAGAAAGTGTCCAAGTGGATCGGCAAATGGTGTAGCTTCTCCAACCATCCTTCGCCGCCATGTGCATAACCCCGGCTGCCGGGCATTGTTTGTCAGATTCGAGCTGCCAATGTGCTCCCGGTGTGGCTATAATTCCCGTTGTTAGGTGCTTCTACATATATGGAGTCCCGTTGTTTTGGATTGTGTTTTTGCCGATCATATCACCAAAATTGGTGGTGCTTACACGAGGAATATCTCGTTTTTGTATACCATGGTTTTAAGCCTAAGGACCAAGAGTAGAAGAGGACCCATGTCCGATTTGATTACATAGTTCATGTTCAAGAAATTAAGCTCGCCGCCATCACAATCGCTCAAAACATCCGCTCCGTGTTTATTCAATGGGAAAATGGTGATAGAAGTTTCGGGGCTACAAGCATTGTAATGCCTTGAGTTGATGATGGGAAGATTGAGTTCAGCGATTACTTTAGGCTTCCCCGTTATCTTGTCGAGGGATATGTCCGTGAGAAGCACCGATACAAATGTGTTCCCGAATAACTTGTTGGAGTTCAATTTGTATGAGCCTCGAAGGGATAAAACAGTTGAGAGGACAAGATTCGGGAGGCGCCATTATGGACTCGGGCAGAGTATGGTGCCGTTAAAGAAATTACCAGTGTTAGTGTTCCAATTAACTACACCGTAACTTTTTAAACACAAAGACCCCATTCTCGTATATTGAAATCCAGCCTGTCGATAAGGGTCGCTCCAGCACGTCTTCTAGGGGTAGCATGGCAAAAGAAGCATCGTCAGACAACAATGATATAGATTCTGTGACTGCATTAATGAGTGAGGAGTATGCTGAGGAAGCAGAGCTTGCCTCATTAGCTGATGATGTTGTTTCGTCACACTCATCACTGGCTGCTTCTTCTGCAAGTGGCAGTTTAGCACTTCCAAATGGTGAGAATGGATCTGGACTGGAGAAAGAAAACCATGCTGCACCATCGAAACACGGCCTGGCAAAAGTGCTGTTATTCATATATGGCACTCCATGCAAGTATACAACCCCATTGCAAGGCCTTTCAGCATGGACATCAACAAACTATCAGCCAGGCTGCGTGAATGTGGCTTGCGCCACTGCACAGATAGATGATGCAAAGAAAGCAGCAGCTGCAGCCGATGCCACAGTTCTGATAGTGGGTGCTGATCAATCTATTGAGGCAGAATCCCGGGACCAAGTCGATCTTCTCCTTCCTGGGCAGCAGCAACTTCTTGTCACAGAAGTTGCAAAGGCTCCCAGAGGGCCCTTGATTATTGTCATAATGTCCAGAGGTAGATTCGATATTTCCTCCGCTAAAGATGATGACAAAGTAAGTAGAATTTTGTGGGTCGGTTACCCGGGCGAAGCTGGTGAAGCTGCCATTTCTCCACAAAGATTTGATGAAGAAAATTCTATATCAATTTTGGACGAAATTCTTATGATAATTCAGGATGATATAGATTGCTATTCTCACCTATCCAAGGGTGCAACAACTTGGGTCCCCGAGGTTTGGCCTATTAAGAAGGATGCAGTTTTTGTTTCAAGGTTACATAGCTGTGGCATAATTTTGATTGGGAAGGCAATCATGCATGAGAGTTACTGTGGGGTTGTGCCAACGGTTGTAATTTTTGAATATGTCACTGCGGGATGGACCCGAGAGAACACTGGTAAAGCCATTGCTAATTCTCCACCGGCACTTCTCTTGATCAACCTTGAGGACAATGTTGTTTTGAAGGAGTGGGCAATGTTACGAACCTTTAATTATTTTCTTTTTTCATTTTCTCCTTGGGTTGTTTCCTTATTCAGATAGTTAGCAATGTTCCCTGCCCCCCCTTCACGTGGACAGTTATAAAACTCAGCATCCCCGTTCCCCGTTCCTGGTTTCCCGTTTCCCGTTACAGGACCCCGTTACTATATAAATAGGCAAATATGTGTAATGAAAAGGAAGGAAATGCTTTAACCCAAATCCTCCTCTCTGCATCTCTCTCTCCTCTCTGTCCTCTCTGTCTCTCACTCTCGATCCCTTCCCCTTCTTCCCCTAATTTCACCTGCACCCCTCTTCCTCGCACGACTTTGCACCTGTTAAACTCCCAAACCTCCTCCGCTGATCTCCGCTCCCGTTGCAAAGTCAACCATCGTCGCTGGCGTCACCATGGAGATCGTATCATAGCGTGTTATGTTTTTCGCTACTCTGTTTTTGTACCGAGGCTTCCAACAGGCAAGTGACTCCCCCTACTTTCACTGTCTCCTCTAATTGCAGGTGATTTTTCATATTTTTCAGAATTGTAAGTTAGTCGTGCCTTCTCTTAAAATTTCTCAAATCTCTTCTGTTAATATTTATATCTGGGCTTCAGCATGTTTTGATCTGGGTGAGAATCCGGTAAACAGCAAGGATCAGAGTACTGTAAGTTTTTTCGGCTACCGTGATGATTACGGTAAATTAAATGGTGAGGAACAAAATGGGAACGGCTTGTGCGGCATGTGATACGTATGTAGGGGTAATTATGTGGATATTTAAATATGTGTATTTGGTCATGAAGGTACGTACAGACCAAAATTTGGGCTTTCACTTACATATAGGGATAGGAGTATATGTATATACATATATGTGTAAGTAGATGATGGGGTTTGTATTATATATAAACTTTCATGTAGCAGTATGCGTATGAATGTGTGACAGTAGCCCTGAGTACGTGAATGGCAGTATATTCCGCATAGGAATGTATAAATATATATATATATGTTGGTATTGGCAGATTAACTTAAATATGGTTCGGGGGGTATGCACTTAAATATGTCAACATATAACGAGAGCTTTAATATTTTTAAAAGTACATGATATATGTGTATAGATACAAGTTTACGTGTATATATACTTGTACAGGTAGATAGTGTTGGGTCTGGTCACTCCCTTGTATGTAACCTAACAAATTAGTTTGTTATCGGAGGATTTGTGGAGAAGAAATTCGGAGAACTGTTTTCGGTCGACGTCCGTTGACCAGAGGAGAACAGTGGACGGTCAATGAAAATTAACCGGCGAACGGCCAGCTGAATCCGATCAACAGGATGTTGACCGTCTGAGGGCTGCAGGAACACTGCTGGATGGGGGACAGGCAGCAGGAGACGGTCAACAGGGAGGTTGACCGGATGACAGCTGGAGACGGTCAACAGGTAAGTTGATCGGCTGAGCAACTGGGTCTTGGAGACTATGGAAAGTGGCAGCTGACAGTGGACAGATGTCTTTCCAAGATTGGTCGACAGGCGGGCAGTTGGGTTGCAGAGCACGCGTCTGCACAGTATAAAGCATGCGCCGTCTGCAGGGCATGAGCCTACAGAAAGCTCGGATACTGATGAAGACGTGGCACCTATTATCTGCAAGTGGTGACCAGTTGGGCAGATGGGATTAGGTGGAGTCAGGACGTCTATAAATAAGCACCAGGAGCTTCCGGAGGATGGGGCCTTGAGCTGGTCCAGAGGGAGCCCAGAGTGGTGACCAAGCTGGTGTGGGAGACAACACCAGGGGCGATGTGCGCCAGCCGCTGTGTGTGGGGGTGAAACGACGAGCTACCGTTTCACCAACACTTGTAAAATGTAGAGAGGAGTGCACCACCAGTGAGAGAGAGAAGAAAGAAAAACAGAGAGAAAAAGAGAGGAGTGTTTTCCGTTTACTCCGGTGAGGTTTTTCTTTGTTATTCTCGGGTGTGTAGCGGATACTCCATTTTGGGGGTTTGTAACCCATTTTCATAGTGGATCTATTGGTGGACTATGTGTCCCGTATTTTTTTCTCTTCGGTTTGAGAAAAGGGTTTTCACGTAAAAAAGCTGTGCCTCCCTTGTTCCTTGTTCCTACTAAATGGTGGTTGTCGATGACGGGGGGTTTGGATTTTTTGCTGCTGCTGGATCTGGTAGATCCGGGTCTTCCGAACCCAACAAGTGGTATCAGAGACGGTCAAGTCTCTACTGATACTGAGATCTACCCAAGCCCGGAAAGAGCTGCTTGCAGAGGGTGCTGACCTGAAAGGGCTACTTGTGGAGGTGCTGACCTACTGTTGGAGTGGAGTGAAGCGTCGCAAGGGGAAGCTGCCGAGTGAAGTGCCGCAGAAGTGGAGCCGCCGAGGTCTGTGGCGGTCAAAGTGTATCTGGAGTCATTGTGGAAGAGTTCACCATTTAGTGTGGAACTGGATGGAACTGTAAAGGTACAGTGGAGTCAGCAGGGCTAAGGACGAAGTTGTGCAGAGCCAAGGGCTGAGCTGTGTAGGGCCAAAGGTGGAGCCAGTAAGGCCAACGGCGGAGGGCCAAGGACGAAGCTGAGTAGGACCAACGGCGGAACCAGCAGGGTTAACGGCAGAACCAGCAAGGTCAACGTCGGAGCTGAGGTGGCGAAGGCAATGCAGAATGATTCGACCGCGGGGAAGAAACTGAAGGGGAGTTGGAGTACTCCAAGTTCAGTAGGGTGGAAGAAGGCATCATTCTGCAATGGCCAACGCCGGATTGCCGGTTGAGGGGAAGCTGCCGGAAGGCAGGCGATGACGGTCGCCGAGTTAAGGGCGAAGGTGTTCCCCACAAGGTCGTGAGGGGAAGTTTGTTGGGTCTGGTCACTCCCTCGTGGGTAACCCAACAAACTGGTTCGTCATCGGAGGATTTGTGGAGAACAAATCCGGAGAACTGTTTTCGATCAATGGGACGTTGATCGGAGGAAAACAGTGGATGGTCAATGAAGATTGACCAGCGGAAGGCTAGCTGAATCCGGTCAACAGGAGGTTGACCGTCTGAGGGCTGCAGGAGCACTGCTGGATGGCAGACGGGTAGCAGGAGACGATCAACAGGGAGGTTGACCGGATGGCAGCAGGAGACTGTCAACAGGGAAGTTGACCGGCTGAGCAACTGGGCCTTGGAGACTATAGAAAGTGGTAGTTGGCAGTAGACAGATGTCTTTCCAAGATTGGTCGATAGGCGGGTAGTTGAGCTGCAGAGCACGTGTCTTCACAGTATAGAGCATGCGCCATCTGCAGGGCATGGGCATGCAGGAAGGTTGAAAACTGGTGAAGATGTGGCACCTATTATCTGCAAGTGGTGACCAGTTGGGCAGATGAGATTAAGTGTAGTCGGGACGTCTGTAAATGAGCACCAGGAGCTTCCGGAGGATGGGGCCTTGAGCCGGTCCAGAGGGAGCCCAGAGTTGTGACCAGGCTGGTGTGGGAGACAACATTAGGGGCGATGTGCACCGGCCGCTGAGTGCAGGGGTGAAACAGCGAACTGCAATAGCATTTTGAAATATGTATTATTTTAGTTCCACTTAAATAATTCTCCCAATCTAGCCCGAAAGGAAGGGGTTACTTGCCGATGCAATTTTGTTGTCATTTAGTGGACGTTTTGTGATGCCAGTCCCACACCAGGGAGCTAACTTTGAATGGATTAGCTTATAAGTTTGAGGGGCTCTCCCTTCCATTAAATCGGTCCTTTGGGATGGGCTCTCGCATTGAGCTTGTACTCATAACAATTGATACTTTCATTAATATCCCCTTCCTGGAAAGGATTACTGGCGGAAGGGCTCATCGAAAAGGCTACCGAGTGAAGCGTCACTAAGTAAAATGTTCCAGAATGCAGCCGCCGAGATCAGCAGTTGTTGAAGAAAAGTGGTACGATGCAGGTCCCACATCAGGGAGCCAACCTTGAGTGGGTTAGCTTATAAGTTTAAGGGGTTCTCCCTCCTATTGGGCTAGTCTTTTGAGATGAACTCTCCCATTGAGCTTGTGCTCGCAACATATTGATTCACAATTTGACTATTTACTCAACGTAATACCTTGAGTGGGTTAGCTTGTAAGTCTAAGGGGCTATCGTGTGAAGCGTCACTGAGTGAAATGTCACAGAGTGCCGCCAATGTCGATAGTTGTTAAAAGGAGGTGGTATGATGCAAGTCTTATATTAGAGAGCCAACCTTATGTGGTTAGTTTATAAGTTTAAATGACTCTCCCTCCTATTAAACTAGTCTTTTGGGATAGACTCTTCTCTTGAGCTTGTGCTTACAATATTTTGATTCACAATTTGACTATTTATGTGGCGACCCAAGCCTAAATATTCAAACACATTGCTCAAGCTGCACACACGGACTAAAATTTTTAAACAAAATATAACCATTCTATATTTCAAATCATTTCCTTCTTTTGATTTAACTACATCATGATAATTCATTCATCATTCATAAAGACATACTAAAGAAGAAATAAACTCAAGAAAAGAAAATACATAAATCCTCATGCCAACTTAAACTCCTCGACTGGCTACTATAACCTTCTTCTCTATCGAAACTTCTTCCTGTAACACAGATGTGTCTCCTCCAAGTTAGATGCTATCTACTCAATTTAGAGCCAAGAAAACACAAGAGTCAGCCAACACTCAACAAGTGATCATAATAAAAAACGCTAACAATAATAATGATCTCGGATATCACACTACAAAGGTCTCAACATACTCTAACAACCTACAATATTCGAGATAGATTACAACACATCGTAAATACGACTCTAGACAAGATAGGTCCCACTTGACCCGTACATCCAAAAATAACAAGAGTGCCAATAATCAATGGTAATCCCCTGAAATCCGACATTGATAATGATTGGGGATTTCTCTGGTCCATATGTCAGCTAGAACGACCAGTATAATCACGATAACAATCAATATGGATTCCACTGAATCCTAATATCTCAGAATCCATACAATGATACTACCAACACAACTAATGAGGTATTCACAATCATAGAAAATCACAAGAATACTTCCAAATCTTATTCCGCCACTGTGAACCAAAGGTTGCGTATATCCCCCAATAGTTGGGTACTTGCACGGGCTACCGATGCTCACAAGTTTGACCTCCGACCAAAATCCATGGTCCACAGAGACTCTGCCAAACAAAGTATAGACGTCTCCCGAGCATGCTCATCATGCTCATCTTCCGACTCTACCAGGTATGGAAGATACCTCACATGTCAAACCCGACATCTCACGCCATGATATCTTCGATATCATAATCTACGATGTTCACATGGCCATAAGCATCCTGTCGAACTGGGCAACGTATCTCAACCCACCATGACACAAAAATCAGTATCGGATAATCGTAGACCACATTTAAGTACCATAGTCTCCCATTCGACCAGATACTTTAATGTTTTCATACACTTTCCTCAACCTTGACCGTAGGAAGCTAACGAATTCAAATACTCACACACCGAGTATAACGCAAAGAAAGTTTTGCAACATCAACAATAGAACGTCATTCGGTGCTAACCAGGGACTGTACTCACGCCATCAAATCTAACACAAAGGAATTTCTCACAGCACGAATAATAGATAAACTCAAACCGAGATATTATATTTTACTTAATGCAATTATTAAACTATTTTTTCATTTTGTTGCGTTACAATGTCTACAGTTAAGGCCAACAATCTCTATTTTTATTAGATTCCCTTCTAAATAATTTCTCAAGATTTCTATCACAGTATTCAGCACCATTAATTTCATTCTATAATCATCCTTTAAATTTGGAATATACACATATACCTACTTACACATATAAAACATACATTTCTAATACAAGAGATACACATCATAAATGCCATCCATGAGTGCTTACATCCATAATTTGAAGCATACATATATGTCGATACATATGAATGCCTGAGCACCAACATACATAAATATATATACACACAAATGGCCACTCATACCCACGCTGCCACATTTTCTACCAATTCCAACCCACACTCACACACACTCACTCACACACGGGGCAAGACATATGAACACACACATAAAATATATATATATATATATATGTATATATATACACACACACACACCCTCACACACACACTTGGCAGCAAACTGCCTCCCAACACCCAGCTTACACCCTCACGCACACATGCACGGCAGCACTCTACCAACCACACACACTGCAGCCCAACACCCACATACCATGAGCATACCCATGGCATCAACAGCCGTGCTGCCAACACACCTCACGCAGGCACACACGCCTCCACAATACACACACCACACACATACCCTACACCCACAGCAGCCTTGCTGCTTTTTAACAGTCACCCTCACGTAGCATCACCTGCTGCTCACCCACACCACTCATACACAACGTGCACACACACACGCAACAGCAATCTGCTGCTCACACACACCACAACACGCACGCAAAGAATCGCCGCTCCACACCCACCACAACACACGCACAACAAAGATCTCGCTACTTCAAAGCACACCCACACACAAAGAACACACCCACACCTGACTACACACGACAACACAACATCACACCCACACACACAGAACACACAAACCTTACGCATACACCCACGGCTACGCACCACCATACGCACACTGTCGCACACACCCACTCAAATACACATAGACGGCTACACAATCAACCGTATACATACACACTCAACCATTTCATCACCCAATTGCCGCCTCCATTCACCACAGAACCTCGGCCCAAAAACAGAACACGATGCTCTATTCTTGTCCGATTTTTGTCTTTCGAACATCATTCGTCCAATTTCACAGTAACAAAAAGAATGTAAGAGGAGAAGAAGAGGAATATTGATTTTGCAGAAGAGAACGAGAATTGACACAAGAGGATTCACTTGCAAACAGAGGAGAACGACATTAAGGGGATTTCACTTGCAAATTGAGTAGAAATGACAGTAAACGGGATTCACTTACCTGATTTCACCGTTATTGAACACGGCTCAAATTCTGCTTCACTTCGGCTTCAGCTTCGGCGTCATCTCTGGTTTCAGCTTCATTTTTTGGCTTCAGCTTCGACTTCCAAGCCGACAACGGCTAACACGACGGCACAGCAGAGATCAAGATGGTGATGAAGAAGGCACCTCAGAGATGAACCGTGCCTCACTTTACTCCCACTCACAGCTCCATTTTTCTTCCTTCCACTCACCAGCACACACTCACAAACGCGATGGTTAAATAGAGCCATGGAGGTGAAACGGTGGGGGCAGAGGGAATCGTCAGGTTGCCATGGCAGCAAATTGGTTACGGTGAAGATTCGAACGGAACGGCCAAGCCGGGGGCCGTTGCGAGAGAGAGAGAGAGAGAGAGAGAGAGAGCAGAGAATCGAGAGAGACGAGAGGAAGAGAGGAAAAGAAGGTGGGGACGAGAGGTAGTACAGGAGATTCAAGAAGATGGTGAGGTGGCTTGGGTTGTTAAATTAATCTACTTATTATTATTATTATTATTATTATACGTAAAACATATATATATATATATATATATTATTAATATTATTGTTATTATTACGTAAAATATTTATATTATTATTATTTCATAAATATTTTTACTATTATATGTTAAAAATTAAATCTACTCAATTAAATTTCAAATTTCTCGATAAAAAATAGCATTACAATTTTTTCAACGAAAGGGCTATCTCTCCTATTGCATCCGCCTCCTTTGAATTCGCCTCCTACTCGTAACATTTTGATTCACAATTCAACTATTTACTCAATGTAATGGCATTTGTTGGGCTAGTAAGCTAAGGCAATCCTTAGTTGCACAATATTTGTTTTACAAAAATTCATAAAATACAAAATCCAACGACAGAGAAACCTCCACTGCTGGGGTGGAAAACCTCCCCAAAAATTCATAAAACACAAAATCCAGCAACAGAGAAACCTCCACTTCTAAGGTGGAAAAATCAGAGGGAATGAAGATGAAGTTCACTATTACAAGCTGTCAAATTACCACAAGTACACTAGACTACAAGCTTTCTGCAATTGATAAATGACATATGCCGTGATCCTGCAATAACAAACCCCCACAGTTGAATCCATAGAATCTACCAAAAATTGTTTATTGCGATGGGAGAATTCATATGCTCAAAGCGTTTCACCACACATCCATCGTGAACGTTCAACATGATCCCATGCACGTGCAACATTAATGGGCTTTAATTCGATTCCCCTTATATCCCTCTAGTACGTACCAAGCCTACATCTAAGATGAGGTGGTCATATTTGTCGGCTACTAATCAACACTATCTAAGTCATAACATTGGAATATACAAGCTCATATTTAATTTGATTTGAAGCATGGCAGCAATACTTAATTACCAAGCAGAAGCCCAAATATAGGTTTTACTGGGATTACAATTGAAGAAGCGGTCACCCCCAAAGCCATACTTTGTACTGTAGCCTTCATAGTCTTTATGGTTGAAATGAAATGCTTCGATGAGCCGGAGGCCTTCATTGGCGGCTAGCATTTCTATTGCCCACTCTTGGAAAAACCCATTCGTCTTATGAGTGATGTGTATTTGTCCGTCCGCTGCTATCATCTTTTTTGCATTCTTAAGGAACTCTGTAATCAGTTTTTGGTGTTTCCTACGTGCATTGCATGCAGGTAATTAGAGAGGGGCGGTCGAAATTATAATAAACAATATGTTGTAAGAGTTTAGTTTATAATTAAGCATACATTTTTTTAGTCAATTATCAGCCAATTGAAGTTCTCTTGTGATTAAAAGACGGGGTAAATATGGGCCTTAAGGATCATATTTCTCTCCCGTGCTTCTCTTATCTGAGCCATTAGGTTAAAAAAAATTCAACGGCTCAATTTTAAATATTAAATAATACTCTATAAATAATTATATTTATTAATTTTTTTATTATTATATTTAATACTAAATAAATATTATATGATTAAAAAATAAAGATATAACTATCTTCAATAATTCTTCGGTTTTAAATCTTGGCTATTCATAGAGAGAAATATAATCCTAAGTCATCATTTTCGTGAATATGCATAAATAAACTTGGCGTTGGAAACTGTTTTTAGAAAAACAATTATAAAGGGCATTTACTTTTACTAGGACGAATTAAGTCCAGAGACTGGCACAAGAAATTGTACTTTTTGGGACAAATTGAGGTTAGCTAACTTCTGGTATATAAATACACATACCGAATATGAAAATCGCGTGGCACATCCTGAACAAAGAAGCCAGCATGTGGAAAATTGAAAATGATCCGATCGAATTTTATGGCGTTGAGCGAGTGGCAGCTTGCCATTTGGGTGGCATCGACCTCATGCATCACCGTGCAACCTCTGGTCTTTAGTTGAAGGATGTTGCCCATTGCTTGCTTATAATTTTTGAACAAGAATTCTACAAAATGAGATTAAACATGTTTCTTTAATAAAGATCATCTTCCCAAATTTGCACTTCTTTTTTTTTTTCCTGAAAAGTGCGTATTAATCAAAACAAATATAAGACTTGTGACATTTCACTGCAGAATCTAAGAGCATGCAGATCCAAATTTCCTCTAGGCTCAACTTAGCTGAGATATAGTTCAGGATCAAATGATTTTGAAAGAAAAATAGTTAGTCTCAAAACATAGGTACATTTTGAAGTTAAAATTTACTTTTTTTTTTTTTTTTCTAGTAACAAAACATAAAGAAAAAAATAACTGCAAACTAAGAAGAGATTAGCTAGGAGAGGAGGTCGGGGATAAACAAGGAGATGGAAGAGAAAGATACGCTTATGAATTTTACCTGTTGAATCAAGAGAAGTTGACACCATGTTAGCAGCAGTGCCAAAAGAAACAGCCAAACAGGCAGAAAAGGAGAAGTCCCCTTCACCTACCAACAGCATCTTTTGAGAGCTTGTGTAAGGCCCTTTTCTTCTTATAATTTCTTCTACTTGCAGCTTCCTTGGCCTCTCTATGTAGTCCTCTTTTCTTAACCCAACTTCTACTTTGCCAAAACCATCACCTATTGGTGGAACTTTTTCCTTCAGAACAACAAATTTTCTCTCCTCCTGAGATGGTAAACTGCTGTCTTTATCCACAGTTATTGTGCTGGGATCCTCCTGTAATGTAATATATCACAGCATAATCAAATTGTATTAATTGGGAAGTGTTTGAAAGCTCACATGGCACCATATGTACTTAGAAACTGATGCAATACTATTTGCAAGTTTGGACAATGTAGGTGAATCACATAACTAGATGTCATGTAATTTAACTGAGATTTGCTAATTGTGCAAAGTAAGAAGTTGCTACCTTACTTATGAGGGAGAAACAATAGGTGCATGGTGGTTCTAATCTTTATTTTTGTTTTTGTTTTTTTTTTCTCTCTGTCTCTCACCATGCATGAGAATGTAGGAAATATACTGTAGTAATTACGTAAACTATAAGGAAGTTCAAGACAAACCGCAAATGAATCTAAGAAAATTATGCATTTTGCTGCCATAGCAAAGAGACATCATCGGAACAGGCAATTCTAGGGATATCACTTAGAACTGTGTAAATCACTTGACCCATTGAATCTTCCCTCTTCTTCCTCTACTACTCTTCTATTAGTAGTGCTGAGATCCTGGAAAGAAAATTGGTGGTTGAATGGCCCTCAAGAATGAGTTAAGTCCATTCATAAATATTCTTTCATATATTGTCAAAATAACACAAAATGAATGAGTTTGCCAATTCCAAAGAGTCTAGCTGTGCCCTTTAGAATTGTTGAGATTAAGTCCATTGATAAATGCTCTTTCATATATTCTCAAAGAAATAAAAAATAAATGAGCTTTATAATTCCCGGGAGCCAAACTGTGCCATTCAAAATTCAGAGCATCCCCCTCACATGGACTAGCTCAAGAACCGAGTAAGATTTAATTAATTTGCCAGGCCCGCTATTTCAATTTATAATTCCAATCCATCATTAGATGATTTATAATTATTAAGAATCTCAATAGCAATTAGATCCACTATATATTTAAAAAAAATGACTTTGTTGTTACTGTGAGAGCGATAACTTAGAGTGACATAATACATTTGACGAGCCATGGGAATTTTTCAGGCTTGGAGGCCCATTTAGCCGAAAAATCATACAATATATGGGATTTTACGAACAGTCATTTGGGCAAAGACCTACAAGGGATTTTACGACAAATAATATCATATAATATAATAGGTGTTGAGAAATACCATAAATATGATTACACCAAAACAATAATAGTGAAATCAAAATCAATGTGGTAGCCATAATTAATCGGCCCTAGCTGCAAAACCCGAGGTACACAACTAAGTCTTTCAGGCTACTCCTTTAGATTTTTGAATTTTAAGTTTGATTTGAAAACTCTTCAATAACGTGTTCTATAACAACAAATTATACCAGGAAGACTAATTTCCAAAATGTTATCATTTCCATCATATTAAGGATCCAAATATACAAAATTAAATTAAATTAATAGTCAAATGATCAAAAAACATATAAAAATTGATGACATATTCCGAAAAAACTCCATTTACATGGGCAAAAGGAAAACTGACCCGGTAGCCATATAGATAGTCCAATAGACCATTATTTTTTGAACATATTAATTGGTGAGAAACTAATACACGTAGCCAAATAGAGTCAAGCATTCCACCATTGAAGTTGTCCGGATTCAAACGATGGCGTAAAGGAAAATTTGAATTTTCAGTCAAATGTTAACTAGTCTTCTCTACCAATTAAATTTAAGGAATGACAAACACTGAGTAATTAAATAAATAAGTTATTCAATAATTTTAATGTGAAAAATTCTTCTCAATTAAAAAAAAAACTATAAGATATAATCTCCGAACAATATCCACTATAAATACTTAGTTACAAATAATTTCTTAAGAGTCTATCATAACAACCCAAATAAATAATTAGTTAAAACTAACCTAACATACATAGCAACCAATAATAGCAAAATAGAACTAGAGAAATGAGTACCCAATCAATAATATGTCCTATAACAAAATCTAGAACATTATACTCGAACTTAACAAAGGATGAAACTCGAAATGAATATCAAATAGATATCTTCTCCTGATTTACTTTTCTCACATCTTCCTCTTCCATTGCAGTACTTCTTATGCCATAATTTCTCATAAATTGGTCTAAAATCAATATAGGACCTTTTATGATGTCACCAATGTTTGAACGATAAAGGTAAATTTTGTTATTGTTATGAATTCAACCAAAAGCAGTAACATAAATAATCAACAATAATTAAAATTCAAAAATTAATCCCTAAAATAAAACAATGTCTGAACAAAATACCTAAATTCGGGTCTGATCTCACAAAATATTGAATAGTACCATCAATAACAAACATAACAATAATCATCATAGGATCACTTTAAACTATCGTCTGAATAATAAAAATAACACAATCTACTCAAAATGTTCGCAAGGAAAAAAATGGCAAAAAATAATATAAATCAATCCATTGATCCAATATTCAGAATAATCTGAACCCTAACTCCACAACAGCCACATATACTACTATTAATCAATTCGTTGTCCGATCGACACTAAAATACATCCAATACACATGTAACTCAACAACAAAACTAATACTCACAATGAACTAAATTTCTATCAACAACCATGTCTAAACTCCCTATAAGATATCAACAACCTTCTAATTTGAAAGGGTCAAAAAATAATAAAACTGTGAGCTGAACACTCAACAACTTTCAGTATATATATATATGTCAAAACGCATACGTCCATAATCAGAGCAAATGAACAAATCGATATTATAAATATAAAATCCATAAAAGCTAAAATCCAAACATCCAATTTGATGAGTCATCAAATATCTAAATGTAGTCTCATATGAAAAATGTATGATCCAAATGAATGTCAAAGGGTCCAAATGTACAAACCAACCGAATCTGATCTTCAAATATAAAAACATTCGAAATCTACGAATCTCAAATCATGATATCAAGTATCCAAATTAAATGTAGGCAAAACATATCAGAAATCTAAAACATACTCAAATCAAATAATCAAAGATAAAAAAATAATTTTAAGAAAGAGTTACACATATTCTCGATAATTTTAAACCAAATTACTACTATTTAGACGTATAAATAGGTCGTCTGCATATTCTCCTTTTCATATAGGGACAAGCCACTTTATTTTGCAACCAATTAATAATGAGTGTAATTTTTAAATCTATTTGAATATATTATGATATCTAAATATATTAGTTTCGTTCATTTTTTCATGATAGTTCTCATAGGAATAACAAATCTATAATAGTCTAAAATTTTTCCTATCTGACGGAAAAATATAAAAGTTTAACTTTGAGAAGTACAAACATAAAACTTTCTACCCTTGGGGAAAGTATAAACACTCAGTTGCATCCAAATTAGAGTTTGACTTGAAACACATGCATAGAATATCACATGTAAGGCTTATATGTAAGTTTTTATGATTTTCATTTACTAACATTTCTAATGTAAGTCCAATATTTTAAAATAATTACCCATTTTGTTCAAATTTTTAAATTTCTTAAATATTTGGTGAAATCAAACAAAAATCTCAAACTAATTGGTACAATCATATGTATGCACGATCAAATCCAATATT
This sequence comes from Nepenthes gracilis, assembly GCA_033239525.1. NCBI lineage: Eukaryota > Viridiplantae > Streptophyta > Magnoliopsida > Caryophyllales > Nepenthaceae > Nepenthes > Nepenthes gracilis. Next base: position 8,294,713 of record BSYO01000029.1, read on the forward strand.
CAAATATACATTGCACAATTATATCGAATATGCCCAAAATAAATTAAAAATAAACTGACAATATCTAATTTATTAATTAGGAGAACTAGATATTACAACTCTCTACTCATAAATATTTCGTCCTTAAAATTTACATACCTTAATACACAAACAAGTGCAAGCATTAGGCATAAAAACACTGCCATCCGTGCACGTACGCTCTTCAGGTGTACATTGGGTGCAAATGCTAGATCTTCATGCACTCTTATGTGCCGATCTTCTATACTACTAAAATTATTCTCCTGAGAGAGTCTTTGTAGCAAAATCGAGTAAACCATTAGATGACACATTCATTGAATGTAAGGCTTAGAATAAGGTGACCTAAAATTTTCACACGTAACTTTGTGAGGGCACACTTTGCCTCTCTAGTGACCAAATTGTTAACTTCTTCCTTTCTGCAACTTTTCCTCAAGTAAGTTATTAGCATCAAACTTCCCAAGCTAAAACAACATCTTGTTTCACTTTATCGATATAATTAAAGTATTACCATTCCAATTTGGTGTCTTCACAAAGTTAGGGTCACTCATCTTGGTAGACCATCTTGGCCTTCTCCCACTTCTTTGACCAAACCACCAATTAGTCCCCTTGTCTTTTCCCTTGGAAATTGAGATTTTCATCAAATACCAGCTTGAAAGTTTCCTTCTTTGTGTCACAATCAAGGAACCTTTGATAGTTTTCAATGGCCTTTTGCAGATTGTCATGGAAAAAACCTCTTTATAAAACTTATTCATTGAAATTAAATTCAACCTAACATCCAATGCGTGTCATGTGCCTCTTAACACAAGTCTTTTCTCGTTACTTGCATGCGAGTAAATGTCTTCGATGCCAATAGCCTTCTACGTGCTATCATTTTTTATGTTCAATGTCCAGTAGTTCCCAATCATATAAAACATGAAAAATATTTTCTTGACCTCACATGGAGTGAGGATACGCTATCTATCACCCAACTTGCCTCTTAGCCCTCAAAGCTTTGTGCATTCTCCACATCAACAATTAAATGGTCACTGTATGTAGTATTAGAGACCAAATGATTACTGTCATGATCTCTTTTCCCTTATGATATATTTGGTTATTAGAATGGAATAAGGTGAGATTAAAATAATTATTTTTAATGAATTGAATAAAATGAGAATAAAGTTAAAATTATTATTTTCATATGTGGTTATTGGAATAGAATAATGTGAGAATTAGTATTCTATTATTTAGTTTGTAAAATAATATGAGGAATAAGGTGTGAATAGTGATAATAATAATAATAATAATAAATATAATGGAATAAATATTCTCACAATTGTGGGAATAAATATTCTCACAAAAATATTAATTTTTGGTTAAATTATAACCAAATGAAAGAATATCTATTCCCAAGGAATAAAGAGGGAATAGAATTTCTATTCCTTCCTATTTCCTCCAACCAAACCTAGGGTTATTACTCGTTACCTCCCCTTCTTTTCTTGCTTTCACATGAAGTAATTCCATTTCATGTGATCTTTTTTGTGATAAGGGTAGCACTTGATATCATTAAGCTTGGACCAACTACGGCTTCCTTCCAACTTGTAGCTCTCTCCATTTATCCCCCTTACTCGCAACCGCTAGTAGAGATGAAGGCACTCAGCTCTCCGAAAATCTCAATACTTTTCCTCTACCTATACTTATTTATAAGGAAGGGATGACTTCATTATGATTGAGTGTATATTTCCCAAATAATAGTTTGTTACAATGTAATCATACAAGCTCTCCAACGAATTCAACAATACTAGTCTTTGTCCTCCTCTTTAATTTTCTGATAGAATGTTAATATTTACATCAAAATTCAATTAAACTTGTTCAAGTAATTTTCACAACTCTTGTCTTCTATCAACTGAAATCAATTAAATTGTTTCTTCAGATGCAACCATGTTGTCAAGAATTTAGACTTGTATCAATCGTTAAGTTTCATCTGAACCTCTGTTAAATTAGAAAAATCAATCATTTCATGAAAAGTATTATTCATAGAAAACAATTGATCACATAATTTGCCAAGTCCCTTGTGTCTTGGCACTCCTTATTATTCAATATTTTTAGCTGGTCCTCATTCTTCAATATTTTTACTATTCCTTTTCAGGTCAAAACTTTCTACATTCTTTATTGCCAAAAATGAATTATGTTGTCCAATAAATAGTTGGATTTTTTATAAACTCTACGAAAATGATATCATAAAAATAGTTTCACACTAAAAACCTATTTATAATACCACTTGTTGGGATTCAAACTACGACACAATGGAAAATCGAATCTACTATCAATTGTCTACCACCCTTCTCTCCTGGTTAAAGCAAGGAATAGTGAACAATGAGTAACCAAGCAAAAAAAGTCACACAGTAATTTTAACAGTAAAAATTATTCTCAAATAAGAAAAAAAAATTATAAGACACAATGATCTAATAATATCTACTATAAATATTTGGTTATAAATAGCTTTACGAGAGAGTCATCTACAATAATTCATGCAAATAATTAGTTAAAACTAACATCTAATATACCGAACAACCAACAATAAAAATATATAACACTAGAAACAAGTAATTAATAGGTAAAATGTCTTATAATTAAAGTTACAACAACTAATCCAAACAAATGAACCTTAAACAGATGCCAAAATCTTTTCATTCTTCTCTGTCTTCTCCTTTCTCTTCTTTATGGTATCCTTTGTGATATAGTTTCCAAAAGAACTGCCCTAATAACCAAAATCAACTAAACCACTAGATGACACATCAATTTGGGCGTGGAATTCATAAAAGAGTGACTTAAAATCCAACAGAAGTGGCATCCCAAGACATTGACACCTTCTCCCCTAATTTCTTAGCAATCCTCCCTCCATATTACCACAGAGTCAGTTTTATGAAGAGATTAGAGGTAGATGAAGTATTATAGGCATAAACAAAGTACCCTAATTCCCCCATCCCCTCTTTCGGAAAAATATTCAAACGAGAGAGAGAGAGAGAGAGAGAGAACAAAAACTTAGCAGAAAAGCAATTAAAGTAGAAGAAAGATATTGTGTATTGCTACCAGCATTGATTGAAGAGTGTATATTGAGAGTACTTACCCAAAAAAAAAAAAAAAGGTATATTGAGAGACAGGATGGAAAGGAGAATTTCCAGGAAGGACAATCAAATATGCATATAAAGTTAGATCTTCCACGATGTTGGCAAGCATGCAATTACAAATCGTGAAGCATCATAGCGTAACTGACAAGCAAAGTAGGGCAATTATGCAATCAAACGAGAATATCATCAGAATTTGAGAGACGAAGAGTTAAAAGAATTGAGGACTATATAATAAGCAGCAGGGTGATAAAGAGTGAGAACACATTACGTTTTCTGCTCCTTAATTATACGCGATCGACGCTGATCACAGTGAATATCCCCATGATCGTCAGTCAGTAGTAGTAGATAGAAGAGAAAGAAAGACTGGCAAGTTGAGTACATGTTGTGGAAGGAGATGCCAAATTAAAGCAGACTGGCCGAAATTGATTCTTACGTTGAAGACCTTTCACACTTTCGTGAAGTCAGCTTCATTGATGCTCAATCATGATCATCAATTGTTCCACGAGGCAAGATATCGTTGGATTAGAACTTGACCTCCGAAGGCTCGTTGTGCTTAGCGTCCCGAAGTAAGAAGACTTAACAACGAAGTCTTCCAAATGAACTGGGAATTTTCCGAGGTAGGAAGACTTGACAACGGAGTCCTCCAAATGAACCGGGATTTTTCCGAAGGAGGAAGACTTAACAATATATATATATATCAATCAATTTTATTAAAGATTTTACGAAAATTGGAATTTTAGAATAACTCTAAAGCAAAATATGAAAGCTAAATTTTGAGTACTGAGGTGTCAAAATGAGCAGCTTCATGTCGGCATGTTAGAAATCAAATTATCATTGTTATTCAAATTGGGAGAGGTTCTAAATTGATAGAAAATAAGTCTAAACACAGCTTTGTCAAAACAAATGGAATATCAAATAATAAGCTTGGAAGATCAACTAGCTAAAACAAGCTACTATCTAGAAGTAATCTCTAGAAGATCGTTCTACCAGAAATGGTAGGTTATCAGAAGGTAAATAGTTTAAAATAAATTTGTAACATCATTCTACCAAGAGAAATATACTATCAAATATAGATTCTTTATTTTAATTATTAAATCAAATCAACTGTTAACCAATTTAATAAATTTATTAATGGCTAGCATGTTATGTTAGTAACTAATAAAACGTATTGTTTAAAAAAATTATTACAACAGAACGGGTTATTTTTTCGTAATAACCTCCGTCAATAATCATACTAAATTAATGCCCATGATTAACTAGCATGAAATTTCTATAAAAAATTGGGCAGATGTCCCTCTAAAAATGGAACAAGCCATACAAACAACCCGAATAAATACAATCTGCGCAAGACATATACATAGACAATCCTCAAAGATTAAATCCAATACACATCTACAACACATTCATAGGATTAACAAACATCATATCATGTATGGCTCCAATACAGTACTTCTAGTTACTGCATTGGATCCAATAAAGATGTCATCTAGGACAAAAAAAAATCCAAATATGAAAAATAATGCGGAAGCAACTATAACCCTAAATCAATTTGTGAAAGTAAAAACAATACATTGCTTCAACAAAAAACAAAACATGCCAAGACTATTTATATACAAATTTCTTTCACAAAATATAGAATTTACTTTTGAAATAATAAAACTCCCAAAATCTTTAGGGCTTTAAAATTCTGTCCAACTCCTCGCTAAACTCTAACTATTACTACTCGTCCGGTATCAGCTCTACAAGTTCTTCTAGAGAGGGGAAAATTGCAAGAGTGAGTCGAAGTCAAATAAGAAACCATAAAAGTATGAACTGAAATATTTTTGTACAGAATATAAGTACAATAAAGCAGAAACCATAAGAGTATTTAAAGAACAAAAACGCCCATGAAAATAGGAAGAAAGCATAAATGAATATAAGCATCTATAAGAATTCATAAATCAGTTTTAAATCTCACTTATTCTTCAAAATTTTAGTTCGTTATTCCAGGGACCCAACTAGTATACCCTACTAGTTGAGGGAGTAAATAATCGATGATAGATTATATTTAATTCATACAATCAAAGATTAAAGGTTCGATAACATTTATTTCCATTTTATTTCATTCATGATTCAAAGGTTTGATAGTCTCTATCCTCTAATTACGTCTCGAGGAGAGACGGATCCCATATCACTCTGTAGACAGAGTTATCCTTGATTACCACCATAAAATTTTAGGACATGCTAGAGAACCTCATCTAACTGTACAACAATTTTAGGTCCGATTTTTTATTAATTTAACTTAACTTAATGCATTTGCTCATAATTTCATAGTCAAAATTCATCATATCTCAAGGCCATGTCCAAATTCATACAATCAATCTTTCAAACAATTTCAGAGGGCCTCCATAATTCAATAATACAGTTCCATACAAAGTTTCTAGATACAAATCGTATAATAATCTATAACAAACCATCAATTGACATTTAAATCTCAAGATTCCAAGTTTCCAAATAAAAATTCTCAAATTTTCATTCTAGGGTTTGATGTGAATTATTTGGACGTAAATCGAACACAAAACGTGAGCCAAATCAGAAAATCAGAGTCACGAGTCACAATATATATACATAAATGTGATGTTTAAACCAAAAGTAATGAGATTCATTTATTTCTCTTAACAAATCTTAAATAGCAAGTGATTCAAAGCATAGATAGCAAAATAGAAATATTTAAAAGTAATAAAAATGGAAAACAAGGTACGAAATATACTTGCTTTAACCCGATCTACCGTTATTCTTACTCTGATCGGAACAAAAGTGGTGGAGATTCCCTTTTCTCCTTCTCTTTTCCCTTCTTTCCTCTCCTTTCCTCTCCTTTCCTCCCCTACTACCCGTGTTGTTTTCTCTTTTTCCCTCTCTCTTTCCCCTTCCCCTTTTATAAACAAAACCCGATGTCAGTGGAACCTTCGAGAACATACTCGAGCATGCATCGAGCGCCAAGGCACAAGGAAGGGCTGCGCGTGAGCACTCGTCGAGCACCCTTCAGGTGTGATATTCTATTTTTTATGCCTGGATAGCACCTCAGGCACGACTCGGGTGCCCCATTCTATTAAATGGGCTCGAGTTGTACCTCAGGCACAACTCAGGCGTTGAAGCCCTAATGGTCTTTTTTTTTTTTGAATTAATTTTATCCCCATTTTTCTTAATTCATTTACCTTAATTTTAATTATTTTAGTTTAATGACGATAATTTACTATGTTTTGGAACTTGAATTGTTATTTTTATCAACCTAGGTCGTCACTTTTCCTTAGTGACATAACTAACCTTTAAATATTTAGACAAAGTTATTTTCAACAGCAAGACCCACAAGTTCTCAAGATGGGGCCTTCGATTACTCATTCTCGCTATGAGCTCTGCCTCCACTTATATCAAGAATAACCATCTTCACGATACAGAAAACATAGTCCTAAAATTTTCTCCTTTGTGATTCATCTTCTCAAACTTTGAAAATTATAGGACAATGCCAATAATTTCACTAAAGCAAGAACCTCGTCGGTTAATTATAACTATGAGCGAAACCATTTCAAATCATAAACTCATCCGCCACTTATAACGGGAGGTAGGACCCTATTGTAGTACAAGATTAACATAATTCTATTTTTCTTAAAAACATTATATGTTACTAGACCCATCAGGGTCAACCCAAACAAAATGGCCAACAACTTACCCTTAATTTTTTTCAAAGGCTACATTCATATATCCTATCCTTATTCACTCTTCCAAGTTACATGTCTCATGACTTTACAATCCCTTGGAAACTACTCGCCGGATCACTTATTAGATTTAATTAGATCCAAGAAAACCGTATACCATAATAACATCAATCATTTCTTCCTAAAGAGCCATCATTCAATATCTACAGAATCACATTCAAGCCCTTGAAGAATCACGTGCATAATCTAATATTTTTTCCATAACCAAACTTACATTTTTCCCCAATTGAGCACACAACTATTTTCTCTTTCTAACTCAGGGTAATATTCTCAAATAGAATTAATACACCTTAGGATTCAAAAATTTTCCTTAATGAAGCTATTACAAAATTAACCTATATATAACTAGAAGATCCAATCCATAATTTTTCACAAAATGCCAACAAACTTACAAAACCCAAATAGCGCTATTGGAACTCATAATTGCCAGATTTTGCAAGCTACCGCAAACATAACCCTTAATTATGAAAATACTACTTCACAACAAATATTAAATTGATATTTCTTCAAATCAATTGTTAAATTTTCAAATGTCAAGGTTGGCCTCAACACAACCTCAAATGACTGGTTAACAAAAATTCAACTAGACCTTCTTCTTTAAGAATCGTCCCCAAGTAAAACATGCTCCCAAAATTCTCTTCAAAATAAAATATTCATTCATAAAGCATTCACAATATATTCTATAGCATTTCTTTATCCTTGAGTCCAATAATTCTTTTCATATCAACCACCCAAGTCAACTTCCCATTCAATCTATTATGAGACAACATCAACTTGCTTCCTTCCAAACATCAAATCACCACAAAAACCACAAACACCTTCGAAATCTTCAGGATCCATATCTTGACCTCAAGTCATCAATTCTACCTTATCCATTATATTTAATCATCAAATTCAAACATCCCTACTTAATAACGTACGAGTAGCGTACTAACCTAAGAATTTCAACCCAAGGCCAATCAAATTTAACTAAAACTAAACTGACTATTTAGACCTCAATTAGGTATTATCATATTCAGTACTAGCTCGGCATTGATTAAATTCAAATTCTTAAGGTGCCTTCAATTTTTTCTCCTTATCCACATGGTCGAATAATACCCCGAGGAAGACCATTGTCTAGAAGTCATGTTATTTCCTATAACCATAAATATCACAACATTATTAACATCAAATAATCAGGTTAGATGGAGGAGTTAGAATCAATGTATTTCAAAATTAAATCCTTAACGCCAAAACTTAAACATTCCATCTAATCCTAACTATTCCATCTTACATCAACATAAAACAAATCAACCTAAATCCTTAAACCCAAATCGATCAGCCTAAGCCTATATTCGATATCAACCAGCTTAAACACTAATTCCTAACTGAATTCTAATCTAACTTATACAAACTAGGATATCTCGGACTATTCTCACTTAATTATCTTACACTTTTCTCTATTTATTCGATCGATTTTAGTCTATCCTAAGTTTTTGCATACCATTCAAATCAAACCTAAGATATCTCTTTTTCTCTGATATCAACTGTGACGGAACAAGTTATTTTTTTCTAATAATTTTCGTCAATAATTATACCAAACTAATACCCATGATTAACTAAAATGGAATTTTTATAGAAAATTGGCCAAAATTTTCTCTAAAAAGGGGACAAAATCGTATGAACAACCTGAATAAATATAACCTGTGCAAGACATATACATAGACAATCCTCAAAGATTAAATCCACTATACATCCACAACACATTCAGAGAATCAACAAATGTCAAATCATCTATAACTCCAACACAATACTTCTAGCTACTACATTAGATCTAAGAGAGATACCATCTAGAACCAAAATAAATCTAAACATCTAAAACAATGTGGAAGCAGCTATATTCCTAAATCAATCTACCAAAGTAGAAATAATACATTGCTCTAACAAAACACAAAACATTCTATGACTATTCATATACAAATTCCTTTCACAAAATATAGCATTTACATTCGCAACAATCAAACTCCCAAAATCTTTAGGGCTTCAGAATTCCGTCTAGCTCGTCGCTAAGCTCTAACTATTCCTGCTTGTCCGGTATCAGTTCTATTGGTTCCTCTGAAGAGGGAAAAAATTACAAGAGTAAGGCGAAACCTAATAAGGTACCATAAAAGTATGTAAGTGAAATATTTTTATATAGAATATAAGTATAATAAAGCAGAAACCATAGGAATATTTGAAGAACAAGAACGTCCATGGAAACAGGAAGAAAGTATAAATCAATATAAACATGTAGCGAAATTTATAAATCAATTTCAAATCTCATTCTTCAAAATTTTAATTTGTTATTCCAAGGACCCAACTAGTATACCCTACTAGTTGAGGGGATGAATAATCGAGGATGAATTATATTCAATCCACACAATCAAAGGCCAAAGGTTCGATAACATTTATTTCCATTTTATTTCATTCATAATTCAAAGGTTTAAAGGTTCAATAGTCTCTATCCTTTGATTACATCCTAAGGAGGGACAGACCATGTATCACTCCATTGATTGAGTTATTCTCAATTACTATCGTAAAGTTTTAGGGCATGCCGAAAAACCTCATCTAACTATACAATAGCATCTAACTGTATGATAGTTTTAGGTCCAATATTCTTACCAATTTAACTTAATATATTTGCTCATAATTTCATAGTCAAAATTCATCATATCTCAAGGCCATATCCAAATTCATACAATCAATCTTTCAGACAATTTTAGAGGGCCTCCATAATTCCATAATACAGTTCCATATAAAGCTTTCAGATACAAATCGTCTAATAAACTGTAACAAAGCACCAATTGATATTTAAATCTCAAGATTCCAAGTTTCCAAACATAAATTCCCAAATTTTCGTTCTAGGATTTGATGTGAATCATCCGGATGTAAATCGAGTATAAAACGTGAGCCAAATCACAAAATCAGAGTCATGAGTCACAATATATATAAATAAACATGAAGTTTAAACCAAAAATCATGAGATTCTCTTAACAAATCTTAGAGAGCTAGTGATTTGAAGTAGAAATAGCAAAATAGAAATATTCAAAAGTGATAAAAATGGAAAACAAGGTCCGAGGTATACTTACCTTAACCCGGTCTACAGTTATTCTTACTTTGATCAAATCAGAAGTGGCGGAGATTCTCTTTTCTCCTTCTCTTTTCCTTCCCTTCCCTTTCCTTTCCTCCCCGTTGCTCGCATCATTCTCTCTTTTTTCCTCTCTCTCTTTCCCCCTTCCCTCTTTTATAAACAAAACCCGAAATCGATAGAACATTCGAGAATGTGTTCAAACGCACATCGAGTGCCAAGGCACAAGGAAGGGTCGCGCTTGAAAGCTTGTCGAGCACCCTTTGGGCACGACATTATGTTTTTTGTGCCTGGATGGTGCCTCAGGCGCGGCTCGGGAGCTCTATTCTATTAAATGGGCTTGAGTTGCACTTCGGGCGTAACTCATGCACCGAAACCCTGATGGCCCTTTTTACTTATGAATTAATTTTATCCCCATTTTTTCTTAATCCATTTATCTTAATCTTAATTATTTTAGTTTAATGATGATAATTTATTATGTTTTGAAACATGGGTTGTTGCAATCATAGACATGATCTTCTATATTAAGTGGCTCATTGTATCCTTGATTTATAACCATAACTTCTAAAAATCTTATTTACTTAGCACAATTATTTTCAGAGCTAGTAGCTAATTGGTTAAGTAAATTAACTCCTCCCAATATAATAATACTTTGTTAAGTTGGTGGTAGAGTTAATGGCAAGTTACAAAATTAGTGGTAAGCTTTGCACGTATGCAACCTAGCTAATGGGTAGACGGCCGCTAGGTCAAATTTATGTATATATATATATATGCTGGACATGCAAGCGAAAATGAGCTAACTATGAGAGTGCGAAGGAAAATAGAGAGAAGAAAATGAGGAGGAGTCATTTTACTTTTGTATTCTATTCTTTACTCTCTAATGGTTTTTTGTAACTAGGGTTTTGTAACCACAATTAATATAGTAAAATTATTTGTAGATTAAGTGTCTCATAATTTTTTTCTCTTATTTCAGAAGAGGATCTTCCACGTAAAACTTGTGTGTGTGTTCTTGCTCTTTCGCCTCTTTATTGTATCCAAACAATAAAACTAATACAACCTGTTCAAAATGTTCGTAAGAAAAAAGTGACAATTAATAATATAAATCACACCACTGATCCAATATAAATCAAAATATCACAATATACAAATGTTAGAATAATTTGAATCCTAACTCCACAATAGTCACATATACTACTATTAATCAATTCGTTGTCCGATCAACACTAAATACATCCAATACACATGTAACTCAATAACAAAACTAATACTCACAATGAACTAAATTTCTATCAATGATCATGTCTAAACTCTCTACAAGATACCAGCAACCCCCAAATTGGGAAGGGTTAGAAAATTATAAAACCATGAGCCGAACACTTAACAAGGTTCAATATATATATATATATATATATATATATATCAAAATGCATACGTCCATAATCAAAGTGAATGAACAAATCGATAATACAAATATAAAATCTATGAAAGCTAAAATCCAAACATCCAATTTGATGAGTCATCAAATATCCAAATGTGGTCTCCTACGCAAAATGTATAATCCAAAATGAATGTCAAAGGGTCCAAATGTGCAAAACCAATCGAATCTGATATTCAAATATAAACAACATTCAAAATCTACAAATCTCAAATCATAATATCAAGTATCCAAATTAAATATAGGTAAAACATATCAAAAATCTAAAACATACTCAAATCGAAGAATTAAAGACAAAAAAGATGATTTCAATTAAGGGTTATATATACTCTCGATAATTTTAAACCAACTTACTACTATTTAGATCTATAGGTAGGTAGTCTACATATTCTTCCTTGTATATAGGGACAAAACTACTTTATTTTGCCAAAGGTATAATTTTTATGTCTATCTAAATATATTATGATATTCAAATATATTAGTTCCATTCAATTTTTTATAATAGTTCTCATAAAAATAATAAATCAAAGAAGGTCTCTATAATAAAGTCTAAAACTTTTCCTAGCAGGCAAAAAAATACAAAACTTCAATTCTGAGAAGTACAAACACAAAGCTTTCTGTCATTTGGATAAGTACAAATACTGAATTGCATCCAAAATAGAGTCTGACTCGAAACACATATATAAAATATCACATGTAAGGTTTATATGCAAGTTTTTATGACTTTCATTTACCAACATTTTGAATATAAGCCCAATATTTAAAATAATTACCCATTTTGTTCAAATTTTTAAATTTCTTAAATATTTGGTAAAATCAAACAAAAATCTCAAACAAATCGATTAAATTATATGTATGCACGATTAAATCCAATATTCAAATATACATTGCACAATCATATCTAATATGCCAGAAATAAATTTAAAACAAACAAACAATATCTAATTTATTAACTGGAAGAATTGGATATTACAACTCTCGACTCCTTATAAACATTTTATCCTTAAAATTTACATACCTTAATACTCAAACAGGTGCAAGCATTAGGCGTAAAAACACTGCCATCCATGCACTTCAGGTGTATATTGGGTGAAAATGCTAGATCCTCATGCACTCTTATGTGTCGATCTTCTATACTACTAAAATTATTTGCCTGAGAGAGTCTTAGTGGCAAAATCGAGTGAACCATTAGATGACTCATTCATTGGATGTAAGACTTAGAATAGGGCGACCTAAAATTTTCCCACATAACTTTGTGAGGGCACACTTCGCCTCTCTAGTGACCAAATGCTTAACTTCTTCCTTATGGCAACTTTTCCTCTAGTAAGGTATTAGCATCGAACTTCCTACGCTGGAACAACACCTTGTTTCACTTTATCGATTTAATTAGAGTATTACCACTCCAATTTGGTGTCTTCACAAAGTTAGAGTCACTCATCTTGGTAGACCATGTTGGCCTCCTCCCATCTCTTTGGCCAAACCACAAATTAGTCATCTTGCCTTTTTCCCTTGGAAATTGAGACCTTCATCAAGTATCAGCTTGAAAGTTTCCTTCTTTGTGTCACAATCAAAGAACCTTTGATAGTTTTCAATAGCATTTTGCATAACGTCATGGAAAAAACCTCTTTATAAAACTTATTCATTGAAATCAAATTCAACCTAATATCCAATGCATGTCACATTCCTCTTAATACAAGCCTTGTATTGTTACTTGTATGCGAGTAAATGTCTTCAATGCCAATAACCTTTTACAAGCTATCATTTTTCATCTTTAATATCCAGTAATTTCCAAGCATATAAAACATAAAAAATATTTTCTTGATCTCACATGTAGTAAGGATATGCTATCTATCACCCAACTTGCCTCTTAGCCCACGAAGCTTTGTGCATTCTCCACATTAGCAATCAAAAGATCACTATAGGTAATATTAGAGTCCAAATGATTACTGCCATGATCTCTTTTCCCTTATTGCTCGTTACCTCCCCTTCTTTTCTTGCTTTCACATGAAGTAATTCAATTTCATGTGATGTTTTTTGCCATAAGGGCAGCACTTGATATCATTAATCTTGGACCAACTACGACTTCTTTCCAACTTGTAGCTCTCTCCATTTATCCCCCTTTCTCGCGACCGCTAGTAGAGATGAAAGCACTTTGCCCTCCTAAAATCCCAATACTTTTCCTCTACCTAGCCTTATTCATAAGGAATGGATGACTTCATTATGATTGAGTGTATATTTTCCAAATAATAGTTTGTTACAATGTAATTATATGAGCTCTCCAAGGAAGCCAACAATACTAGTGCTTTGTCCACCTCTTTAATTTTTTCATAGAGTGTTAATATTTACATCAAAATTTAGTTAAACTTGTTCAAGTACTTTTCAAAACTCTTACCTTCTATCAACTGAAATCAATTAAATTGCTTCTTCAAATGTAACCATAAAGCCAAGGATTTAGATTTGTACCAATCAACATAATTTGCCAGGTCTCTTTTGTCTTGGCACTCCTTATCATTCTATTTTTTTAGTTGGTCCTCATTTATTAGTACTTTCACTATTTCTTTCTGGGTCAAAACTTTCTACATTCTTTATTGCCAAAAATGAATTATTTTGCCCAATAAATTGCTAGATTTTTATAAACTCCACAAAAATGATGTCATAAAAACAATTTCACACTAAAAAGCTATTTATGATACCACCTGCCGGGATTCAAACTACGACAGAATAGAAAATCAAATCTACTATCAATTGTCTACCACCCTTCTCTCCTAGTTAAACTAAGGAATAGCGAACAATGAGTACCCAAATAAAAAAATCACACAATAATTTTAACGTACAAAATTATTATCAACTAAGAAAAAAATTATAGGACAGAACCTTCTAATAATATTTACTATAAATATTTGGTTATAAATAACTCTATGTGAGTGCCATCTACAATAATTCGTGCACATAATTAGTTAAAACTAATGTCTAACACACCGAACAACCAACAATAGAAAAATATAACAATAGAAACAAGTAACCAATAGGTAAAACGTCCTACAATTAAAGGTAGAACAACTAATCCAAACATGTGAACATCAAACAGATGCCAAAATCTTTTCATTCTTCTTTATCATCTCTTTTCTCTTCTTTATGGTGCCCCTTGAGATATAATTTCCAAAAAGACTACCCTGATAATCAAAATCGACTAAACCACTAGATGACACATTGATTGGGTATGAAATTTATAAGAAAATGACTTAAAATCTAACAGAAGTGGCATCTTGAGATATTGACACCTTCTCCCCTAATTTCCTAGCAATCCTCCCTCCATATTACCACAGAGTAAGTTTTAGGAAGAGATTAGATGTAGATGAAGCATTATAGGCATAAAAAAGTAACCTAATTCCCCCACCCCTTCTTTCGGACAAATATTCAAACAAAGAGAGAGAGAGAGAGAGAGAGAGAGAAAGAGAGACAAAGAACAAAAACTCAGTAGAAAAGCATTCAAAGTAGAAGAAAGATGTTGTGTATCGCTACCAGCGTTGATTGAAGAGTGTATATTGAGAGAAAGGATGGAAAGGAGAATTTCCAGGAAGGACAATCCTCCTCCGATCGATCCCTGATCTGGTGAATACGCATATAAAGTTAGATCTTCCACAATGTTGGCAAGCATGCAAGTACAAATCGTGAAGTATCATAGCGTAATTGACAAGCAAGGTAGGGCAATTATGCAATCAAATGAGAATATCATTAGAATTCGAGAGACAAAGAGTTAAAAGAATTGAGGACCATATAATAAGTAGCACGGTAAGTTAAAAGAGTGAGA
Organism: Nepenthes gracilis; assembly: GCA_033239525.1. Classification (NCBI taxonomy): domain Eukaryota; kingdom Viridiplantae; phylum Streptophyta; class Magnoliopsida; order Caryophyllales; family Nepenthaceae; genus Nepenthes; species Nepenthes gracilis. The sequence goes on from BSYO01000029.1 coordinate 8,309,942, forward strand.
ACACATTACGTTTTCTGCTCCTTAATTATTCACGATCGATGTTGATAACAATGAATATCCCCATGATCGTCAGTCAGTAGTAAAAAAGGACTTTTTGTCCTAAATTATACAACTAAGTTTCAACCCCGTACAAGATTAGCGAAAGTATCACAAAATTAAATATTTAATACACGTAAAGAATATTTATATCTAGTTGATAACAATAATAACGAGCATGCAAGATATGCATGAGCATAAACAATAATAAAAAAATGCGATTTCTATTGACGAAGAGAAAACTCGATACCTACAGTGATCAAGAAAAATCCTCCAAGCTTCAAAGGCCATGGAAATGCACTATAAAAATTAACTTACAAATCGGGTGGTAACGATACACTAACCTTGCCGACTTACTCTCGTCTTATAATCCATACCAAGAAACTTCTTGAATTTGCCACGGCAATGGAACCGGACACCTTTCGATCTTTACGTTAATTTTTCCTCTTGTGCCACTTGAATTGCCGAACACAATCGAGTCTCCTTCTTCAACGTACCGACGTTACCAATGAAGGTAGAAGAGTAGCGATAGGGATCAAAGAAGTGAAGGTGTAGAGAAAACTTGTTAGAACATCAAACTCAAAGATAAATGATCGGTTTTCTCAATTGTAGGAGGATTGGAGAAACAAAAAACTTAATATTTTTCAATGAGAGGTGTGCCAAAATGCTCAATCAAAAGTTAGGGTAAAAGAATTAAGGCACACATATATAGAGGGCCCAAAAAACGGGTTTAAAAAATTTTCTGGTTGCCTTGGCGCTCGAACATGGCTTGACCGGGCGGCGGGCGCATAGAGGGTTTCCAAAGAAACCCTACGTGCGCTCGAGCGAGGAGGAGTCGAGCAGCGAGTAGGCCCTTTCGAGATTTTACGCTCGAGCTCATGGCGAATGCAATGCTTCGGGTTTTTGGGGTCAAGCTAGTAGAGAGCGCACGGTTGGCGTGGTATCCCTGAAAGTCGGAAGAAACAGTAACGGATATATATTAATACAATATTTTGACAAGCCATAACCCAACATCGATACGAGATTACATATGGTCACGGAATATATTATTTATAAAAATGACTAACAATCTCCCCTTTAGCAATTTCATGACAAAACCCAAGAAATAAATAAATACAAGTGAAGCACATGTTCAAACATCACCGAGATAGAACCCGTGTACATAAAAATAAAGGATACAAAAAAATATATAAAATTCTACACTAGTACTGCTGTGTTGATATTGTGACGGCCGCGTCGATAGTGTAACTGAATTACCTGGTCAAATAGGGTTAGTACCAACAATGCATAATATAATATGATATAATAAAAAAATATGTAGCAGTAAAATTAATGAAATCAAGCAGTATAGAAATCTAAGAAGAATGCCCCCTCATAGAAATAACAAGTCTCTCCCTAACATATATAATAATGTCTCCCCTAATCTCCCTCTATCAAAATAAAACAGATCTCCCCCTTTTTGTCATGAAGAGCCAAAAAGAGGGGATCACTCAGAGTCGGAAGAATTGCCGGAGGGCGGAGTACCATAATGACGCCGCCATCATTGAAGCTCAACTTCTTTGGTAGCCAAACGATCATCCAAACGTTCAAAACCAACAAGCATGTCTGACTGTAGTTGAGACTGGGAAGCAAGAATCCGCTTCTGTGAGGAATATAGACGCTTAAAAAGGTCAACAAAATGAAACAGCTAACCCATTAGAGTTGCAGAAAAAGATGTGGAGTGCCGATAAGGAGCAGATGGTCCAGGACTCGATGGGTCAGGGAAGGACGAGGTAGAGCTAGATGGGCCATCGTCGGGCTGAGAAGGAGGCACCAAGGGGAGAGGTTCATCGAACAGCTCCTAGGGGTCTACAAAAAGCGTGCGTATGGACTCGACTGGGAAAAAGTAGTGGAAGTGATGGGGCAGGCGAGTTGGAGACGAGGAAGATCAAAAAAGGGATGATTGAGCCCGGCAAACAACCACTGAATGAGGCAACCATGGGAAGGTTGTCCTCTTTATGAGCGGTGAAGTGGGAAATAATGTGAGAGGTGATGTGGGACGACAGATAGATGGGCCGACCACTCAGTAGAACATACAAGAATATGGCTTTGTCCAGGGGAATGGAAGAGAAGTGAGAGACAGGAAACAGGTTCGTATGTATGATGCGGCTCACGACCAGACGCCGGGGAGAGAGGAATGAGGTCTTAAAAGCTCTCCCATTCCACTCCATGGGAGCACCATGGAGAAATGTAGCAACCTTATTTGGATGAGGCTGGGAGAATGGAGGAAAAGGGTAGGTTGGGTTTGTCACCCGAGAAAAGCCAAGAACGCGGGCAAGTACATCCAGAGTAATGTGAATGTGTGCCCCACACGGAAGTGGAGAAGGAATCGAAGGAAATCTCATGAACATTAGAATAGAATTCTTGAATAAGAATAAGGGACGGAGCAATCAAACTGGTGAGGGTCGGTTCCCAATGGTGGACAGTGAAGACAGAAGATATGGAAGGGTCGACGGACTTCCCATTCAATGAAGAGTTGTCGATGGGACATGTGGGTGGTAAATAATGCCTCTACCTCTAGACTGATAAAGCGATCGGGAGCAGAGAGCCCACTCGGCCGAATGCGTTTGCCACTCAACGTATGCGCCAGGGACTTTCTTGGGGCCGACATCTGAAAAAATGTTAAGGATACTAAAATCAGGTAATATCGATGCGGTGAATGTGTGTGTAGTGAAGGGAAGATGGCATGCAGCGAAGAGGGAGCCAATGAAGCCGTGCACGGCGTCGGCTCCATGCAGCGGTGTGAGCCACGGAACAACTAGCGGCTCAAGGGGCACCATGGTGGTAGACGGTGCAAAGTAGGTGCCGAGAAGGAAAGGGACGCAGCTCTGGAGGGCTACCGATGCACCACCACCCGCAAACACGTTGTCGGCCGATCTTTACAGCCAAGGCGGATCACCCACACTGGTGGATTGGGTCGCCCAGGGCGGAAAGCACCATGAACGAGGCCGTGAGACACAAGAAACCAAGGAGTCACAGATTCCATGGACAGCGCACAAAATCCACACAAGAACCAGTGAATTTGGAGCAAATAGGTAAGCAATCGTTGACCCATGAAGATATCCAACCAAAAGGAAGGAAAAATCGGGCTTGTAATGCCATGAATGGCGGTCGGCAATAGTGAAAAAGACAGAGAGATGAGAGAGAAATTACCATGAGAACGCCCACAATGGCGAGGAATGAGGTTAGATCGGGAGGTGGGTGAGGTGAGAGAGGCAGTCGATACAAGGAAGGTGTGCGAACAAAGAGGAAGAGACACAAGGGTTGTGGCTCGGGCGCACACTACTCGCTAGAGGATAAAGGGGGCAGTGTGCACTCGAGCCCACAGAGGGCAAGCGCAGGAGTGCGCGCCAAGGTTTTTTCTATTTTTATTGTTTTTTTTGTTGTTTTAAAAAAACTATTTATGTGTCATTTGTCGGGTGACGAGTATACACCGATGGCAGTTCTCAAAAATTTAAACCGCACACTGTCTAAGAGTTTAGTGAGGATGTCGGCCAGTTGATTTTCGGTTGGGGTATATGCAAGTGATATGACTCGAGTTTCCACAAGCTCACAAATGAAATAATACCGAATATCGATATGTTTGGTGCGGGAATGTTGGACAGGGTTTTTTGAAATATTTATAGTACTAGTATTGTCACGGTAAATCAACATAGTGTCCTGGATAATACCGTAGTCAAGAAGTATTTGTTTCATCCATAGGAGTTGTGTACAACAACTTGCCGCGGCTATGTATTCGGTTTCGGCCATAGATAATGAGATGGAGTTTTGTTTCTTACTCATCCAAGCCACTAGGTTAGAGCTGACATAAAAACACCCACCGGAGATACTCTTTCGATCATCAATATTTCCTTCCCAATAGTCATCGAAGTATCCGGCCAATGCGAAATTTGATTCGTTAGAGAAGAAAATCCTAAAATCAGACGTCCCATTGATATATCGAATAATACGCTTAACAGCACTTAAATGAGATTCTTTTGGATCAGATTGATAACAGGCGCAGACACCGACACTAAATGCAATGTCCGGTAGGCTAGCAGTCAAATACAGGAGACTACCGATCATACTTCTATAAAGAGTTAGATCAACGCTCTTACCCGTAGGATCACGATCCAGCTTTGAGGAAGGGCTCATGGGTGACCGAGTATGTTTGGAGTTGTTGAGATTGAAGCGTTTGGTAAGGTCCTTGGCATATTTAGCTTGGGAAATAAAGGTACCGTGAGAGAGTTGCCAAATTTGTAAGCCAAGGAAGTATGCAAGTTCTCCGATCATACTCATTTCAAATTCTAAGGCCATACAGTCTGCAAAGGAATGAGCACGGGAGTCTACAATAGCACCAAAGACAATGTCATTAGCATAAACTTGGACTACCAATATACATTTTTCAGTCATTTGGACAAATAAAGTTTTATCAACACTGCCTCGAATAAAACCATGATCACAAATGTATGATATGAGATGCTCGTACCAAGCTCTGGGAGCTTGCTTAAGGCCGTATAGAGCCTTTTTTAACTTATACACATGATCCGAAAATGCATGATTCACAAAACCTTTTGGTTGTTCTACATAGACTTCCTCTTGAATGAAACCATTTAGAAATGCACTTTTTACATCCATTTGGTATAATTTAAAGCCCATGGTACACGCAATAGATAGAAGAATACGGATAGACTCAAGACGAGCCACAAGGGCAAAAGTCTCATCATAGTCAATACCTCTACCTGAGTATATCCTTGAACAACAAGGCGAGCTTTATTTCGGGTGATATTTTCATTTTTATCGGTTTTATTTTTGAATATCCACTTGGTCTCAATGATATTTGAATGGGTAGGACGAGCAACCAAGAACCATATATTATTCCTCACAAATTGATTTAGTTCCTCATGCATAGCATTTGTCCAGCACTCATCGAACAAGGCCTTTTCTACCTTTTTTGGTTCGATGTGAGAGACATAACAGGTATATGCGAGCTAATTTAGAATGCGGCGGCACAGCCTCATACCTTCATTAACATCACCTAATATAAGGTCATTTGGATAATTGAGCTTAACTCTGGTAGAAGGTTCCTTTGTAGAAATGATGGTAGGAGTTACTTGCTCAATATCGGGAAAAGATAAGTTGGGTGAGGAGTCATCATGATCATCCTCTTTATTCGAATAGTCAGCGCTTTCAAGATGGTCATGAGGAGTGTCATTCGCAACAACATTTATGGATTCCATAACCGTTTGAGTGCGTAAATTGAAGACTCGATAGGCTTGACTAGTTAGAAAATATTTCATGAATATTCCTTCATCACTTTTTGAGTCAAACTTCCCTAAGTTTTTCCTATTACGTTGAATAAAGTATTCACAACCGAAAATATGGAAATACTTAACATTAGGTTTCTTTCCTTTCCAAAGTTCATAAGGGGTTGTTTCTATCCCAGGTCTTAGGTAGACTCGGTTAATTATGTGATAGGCTGTACTCACAGCTTCACCCCAAAAGTGCATGGCAATATTCTTACATTGCATAATAGTTCTGGCCATTTCTTGAATAACCTGATTTTACGTTCAACAATCCCATTTTATTGAGGGGTGGTGGGGGAAGAAAATTCATGGTGAATTCCTTCATCATTACAAAATGCTTCAAAATTGGAATTCTCAAACTCCTTACCACGGTCACTACAAATTCCAATGATAAAAATTCCTTTTTCATTAGTGAGTTTTTTATATAAGATTTTTACGTCGTCAAACATGTCAGATTTTTTCGAATAAGATCTATCCACAATACCTAGAATAGTTATCCACAACTACTAAAATATACTTTTTGCCACCTAAACTTTCAGTTCTAAAAAGCCCTATAAGATCCATATGAATTAATTCAAGAAGCCGAGATGTGTGGATGTCACTATGAGATGAGTGACTTGTTCTAATTTATTTTTCTAATTGACAACAACCACCCATATGATGTTTTACATTTGACAGTTTAGGGAGCCCTTCAACACAACTCTTCTTCAAAATTTTTGATAGGTTTTTAAAATTTAAGTGGTCAAGGCGTTGATGCTACAACTCTCTCGTGTCAATTTTAGCGGATTTGCATTCAAGAATGTTGTTTGGATCGATACCATAAAGATTGTTAGGAGTTCTCTTACCCTCTAAAACAATTGAGCCATTTGTGTCATAGATGAAACATTTATCTTGAAAAAATCGGACCTCAAAATTGTCATCACAAAATTGACTAATACTTAGGAGGTTAGATTTCCTGATACATACAAGACATCACAAGGCTTCAAAAGTCAAAAAACATATCAAACCTCGACCAAGAATAGGAGCTCTTGCGCCATCACCAAAGACAACCGTCCCATTAGGATGGTTTGACATTGAGGAGAACATGGCTTTATTTCCATTCACACGTCTCTAGAGCAGCCACCATCCAAGTACCATAGAGATTGATTTTGAGCTTTTAAGGCTATATGAGCAACATGGCAGTGATATGTTTTTGAAGAGTTTTTTAGCTTACTTTTCTTTACCCAAATTTTTCTTCCCGAATTCACTTTTTGATTCAGTCTTTTTACTTGTTCATTCAATTTTTGAATGTGATCAACAAGTTTATTCATTTGTAGCCCTTATCTTTGGTTGTATAGAAGATTCATGTGTAGTATCAAAGATGAATGTGACCATCTTTTTCACACGCATGACAGGTAGGCACAAATTTAGGTATGAAAGAACTATTCATAGATCTTTGATTGAAATTAGTAGAATACTTGAAAGTTTTTGATGGTTTGTTTGTGACCTTTTGATTTTGTAGATTAGGCAAATGAGTAGAGTCAAATCGTTTCTCCATACGGTGAGGCACGGTCTTAATGACTTTAGGTGTGTTAATATTTTTGAGTGGAATTTGTGTGGCGGGAATAAATACAGTTTTAGGTTGTGGACCATGTTTGGAGATTTTCTCAACATACCCCAAACCCTTTTTATTTCCAGCCACTTTCCCAATCCCCAACATATTATCAAATTTTTGGGTTCCATTTAAGAATTTTTCAAATCATTCTAAGTATTCTCAAGCTCCACTTTTAGAGTCTTAATTTTAGCGATTAAGGAGCTATTTTTTACTTCAGATCATGATGAGTAATAGTAGCACCCTTTAATTTTATTATAAATTCATCATTTTCTCTTTCTAGGTTGATGAGTTCATTATTTAAGCTTTTATTCGTTTTCTTTGCTTTCAAGCGTTCCCTAAACAGTTTATCATATACTTCTTAAAATCCATCAAAATTATTATCAAATTCTTTATGAGAAGAATCTGACTGTTCAGAAGGTGCACTGGTGGCCTCGTCACCACTAATTATAGATGTCTTGAATGCCATATAATTTACTTCATCATCTTCGGAGGATTGTTTATCGTGATTTGTATCATCTTCATCATCCATTAGAGACACATTTAAAGCTTTTTCTTTTTGACGCTTAAAATTTGGGCACTCAATTCGGATATGACGAAAGCTATAGCATTCATGGCATTGGATTCCTTGGGATTTCTTATTTTTAAAATCTTTAGTTTCCTTTTTATCCTTTTTGAATGAAGTGTGAGATAGATCAATTCCTTTGGAAGGTCGTTTGTTATTCTTATTTTTAAAAAATTTCTAAAAATTTTTTATGAACAGAGCAAAATCCTCATCACTACATGACTCATCGTCTGAGTAATAATCTTTCTCTTTCTTTACTATTTTCAGGGAAATTAATTTATTTCTTTTGGATTGGAGAAGAGTGTACTCATAAGTTTGAAATGAACCTACAAGTTCTTCTATTTTTAATTTATCTAAATCTTTGCTTTCTTCAATGGTAGTAGCTTTTGTCCTAAATCGTTCAGACAAAAATCATAAAATTTTTCGAATAATTTTATTTTCAGGAATACGTTCTCCTAAATTGAATATAGAATTCACAATGTCGTTCAATTTAGCATAAAACTCTTTAAATGTCTCATCATCTTTTATTCGTATTTCTTCAAACTTAGTGGTGAACATTTACAATTTTAAATTTTTAATTAGTTTAGTTCTTTCGTGGGTAATTTCAAGAATATCCTATGTTTCTTTTGATTTCTCACACATAGAGATGTGTTTAAATTTTTTTGGAAAAAACGGCCATAAAAATAGGATGTAACCCCTTACTATTCAAATTACATGCATCAAATTTCTCTTTGACCCACAAAGATAAGACTTTTGATTCGTCACCGGTGGAACTTGTGGATGGAGTCCACCCAATTTGGGTACTAACCCAAACTCGCTCATCCATTGATTTTAAAAATACACTCATACGTACTTTCCAGTACGTATAATTGCTCCCGTCAAAATAAAGAGGAACGGAAAGGGATTGACTAGTATGCATCTAGATCGGGGTCATGGATCGGGGTATGCCTCTGATACCAAATGAAAAAGAACTTTTTGTCATAAATTATACAACCAAATTTTGACCCCGTACAAGATTAGCGAAAGTAGTACAAAATTAAATATTTAATACACGTAAAGAATATATATATCTAGATGATAACAATAATAATGAGCATGCAAGATATACATGAGCATAAACAATAATAAAAAGACACGATTTTTGGTGACGAAGGAAAAACTCGATACCACATGATGATCGAGAAAAACCCTTCAGGATTTAAGGGCCAGGGAAGAAATGCACTATGAAAATCAACTTACAAATCGGGTAACAACGACGCGCTAACTTAGTCGACTTACTCCCGTTTTATGATCCCTACCAAGAAACTCCTTGAATTTGCCCACAGAAATGGAACCGGACACCTTCCGGTCTTCACGTTAATTTTTTTACTTGTGCCACTTGAATTGTCGAACACGATCGAGTCTCCTTTTTCAATGTACTGACGTTACCAACGAAGGTAGTGTTGGGGATCACTCCAGTGCAGAAATTCTAGTGATCGAAGAACTTGGGCGGAGCACAAATGTATTGTTTTATAAAGAAAAGAAGTTCTGATCAACAGGTTGTTGACCGGATGAACGGTTAACGGGGAGTTGACCGGATTGGCGGTCAGTATTACCGGCTAACGATGTTGACCGGTTTAACGGTTAAGTAAACCGGATTCACTGAGAGATTTTAGAATGACAAATTTCAGACGGTCAACAGATATGTTGACCTGTTTCCTGAAGAATGCGGACGGCTAACGGTTAGCCGCCCGCTAGAAAATCCAGTACAACGCCAACTCAGCAGATATTCTGGAGATGCGTGATCTCAGACGGTTATACTGCAGGCGTTTTTGACAAGGAATATTCATATTGTTGGCAAGGATTGATCCTGTCCTTTCTGGAGGGAAAATTGCCCTAGATCTCTCGGCGTGCGGTTTTCAAAAAGTAGATGATTGTAACTTGCGATATACACGTTTTGAAAACTGTATGTGTGGGTGAGAAAATTATGTGGAGTGCTGGTGTACCAGTGTAAGCGAGAGAAAAACAGTGAAGGAAGGGAAAACTGTAAATAACCGTGTGTGTGTTGCCATTGCTCTGTTCTTCGATTTTTCTTTGTTCTCTACTGTGTAACAGGGAAACTTGTTCTCAAATCTCTCATATAGTGAAATACGTTTCAGTGGATGGATTGTCCCGTGGTTTTTCCCTTGATTGATAAGGGTTTTCCACATAAAATTCTTATGTTCATTGTTCTTATTCGTTCATATTCCTTACTGTGTTATTTGAGAGGGAAAGTCTGTCGTGATATTTCCCAACAGGTAGAAGAGTAGTGATATGGGAACGAAGAAGTGAAGGTGTAGAGAAAACTTGTTAGAACATCAAACTCAAAGATAAATGATCGGTTTTCTCAATTATAGGAGGAATGGAGAAGTAAAAGCTGAATATTTTTTAATGAGAAGCGTGCCAAAATGCTCAGTCAAAAGTTAGAGTAAAAGAATTAATGAACATATATATAGAGGGCTCAAAAAATGGGTTTAAAAATTTTTTCCGTTGCCTCGGCGCTCGAGCTCGGCTCGAGCGGGCGGCGGACGTACGAAGGATTTCGAGAAAAACCCAACGTGTGCTCGAGCGAGGTGGCGACGAGTAGCGATTAGGCTCTTTCAAAATTTTAGAGAGCGCATGGTAGGCGTGGTATCCCTGAAAATTAGAACTGACAACAACGGATATATATTGATGTAATATTTTGACAAGCCATAACTTGGCATCGATATAAAATTATATATGATTATAGAATATATTAATTATAAAAATGACTCTAATAAGTAGTAGTAGGAAGAAAAAGAAAGACCGGCAAGTTGAGTACAGGTTGTGGACGGAGATGCCAAATTAAAGCAGACTGGCCGAAATTGATTCGTACGTTGAAGCTTTATTAAAGGAGATGCCAAATTAAAGGAGATGCCATTCACATTTTCGTGGAGTTAGCTTTATTAAAGCCCAATTATGATCATTAAGTGTGCCACGAGGCAAAATATCATTGGATTAGACCTTGACCTCCGAAGACACGTTGTGCTGATGGTCCCGAAGTAAGCAGACTTGACAATTCCAACGTAGGAAGACTTAACAACGTGATCCTCCAAATGAACCGGGATTTTTCCGAAGGAGGAAGACTAAACAATATATATATAAATATATCAATTTCATTAAAGATTTTACGAAAATTGGAATTTTAGAATAACTCTATGAGCAGTTTCATAGTTATTCAAATTGTGAGAGGTTCTAAATTGATAGAAAATAAGTCAAAACACAGCTTTGTCAAAACAAATGGAATATCAAATAATAAGCTCGGAAAATCATGTTGTTAGGGTCCCTCCCGTGTAGAGGTGTTATGGGTCTGAGGACTCTCAGAAGCTATGGTCCAAGAACTCTTTGCAATATAATTTCAAGGACTCTGTTATGACCAAAGGAAACGTCAACAATCAAGGTTGTTGTGTGCATGAAAGTTTGAGGACATGTTTGAAGAATGTTCGAGGACATAGTTGAAGAAAATACACGTGGATGCCAACTCAAAAGATTGTCTGAGCATACGAAATCTCTGCAGAGCCGTTACAGAGCTGTCACTGCGTATCACAATCTGCAAAGCCATTTTTCTTTTTTGCTGGGCACGACATTTTGTAGAACAGTGCCGGTACAGAGCTGCTGCAAAGATGTAAGTACGTTAGGCGGTTGTCTGTGCGTATGCCCTCCACGCTGATCTGGCCGTTACTTTACAACAACATATATATATATATATTGAAGCGTGTGTAAAATTTCTAAGTGTTGAGAAGAAGAAGAGTGAAGAGAAAAGAAAACAGTGAGTGAAGAACAAATAATGAATGTCTTTATATTTTCGTACTCTGTTCTTTATCTTTTATCTTTAGGGCTTGTGCAGTCGTGTGGTTTCTACAACCATTTTTCAAATAGTGAATTTGTTTGAGGGATATGCATCTTGTGGTTTTTTTTTCTTTGGTTTGTGAATGATTTTTCATGTAAAATCCGTGCGTTCTTTCTATCCTCCCATTCTCTGTGTGTTTGATTATTTCTATTAGACCGGCCATTTGTCTTAACCTGTTCAAAGTCTTTTGTATCTGTCAAATCCTTATTTTTTTACTCAACAAGTGGTATCATATAATGATTCTTTGACCGGTGACTTCGTTAAATGTTGCAGATGGAGGCTGGAAGTAAGATAATTTGCTTAAATGATACCAACTATGACACTTGGCATAGCAAGATGTCCGACCTGCTACTTGTTGAATCCATGCATCTTCCGGTGTTTGCCACTCAAATGCCTAAGGCAAAATTGGAAGAGGAATGGATGCTGGAGAACATGTAGGTGTGTGGTTATATATGGCAATTTGTAGATAATAATGTGTATAACCACATTAGAAGTGAGACGAATGCCAGGACGTTGTGGAAAAAGTTGGAGACACTTTATGCCTCCAAAACTAGAAACAACAAGATTTATCACTTGATGAGGTTGATACAGAATCGTTACAAGGATGGCTCGTCCGTTGCAGATCATCTGAACTAATTTCAAGGATAAATGACCGGCTGAGCGGTATCAGTATTAAGTTGGAGAACAAAGTGTTAGGTCTATCATTCCTAGCAACCCTGCCAGACTCATGGGAGGTGATGAGAATCATCATTACCAATACAGCTCCTAATGGTATTGTGACACTGGAAATAACCAAAGGAACCATGCTAAATGAAAAGATGAGACGGTGGTCTCAAGGGACCTCAACCTCTCAACACTTCGAGGTACCCGTGACAGAGTCATGGGAAAGGAGAAAGGTCATGGACTAAAATCTGGATAAAAGGATCTTAGTAGGTCTCGGTCAAGATTCTAAAATATAGAGTGTCATCACTACGGAAAGAAGGGATACATTTAAAATATTGCTATAAGTGGAAGCGTGAAAATGCAAAAAAGGAGAAAAGTGAAAAGAAATGAGGTAAGGAAAAGTCCTCGGTCTCTGTGGTTATAGGAGGCGATCTCCTTTTGACTTATGAAACAGATGACACTGTAAACTTAGCTGAGCAGGAGACCGACTGAGTGGTGGCTACTGGAGCATCCATCGACGTCACTTCTCGGAAGGGTCTTTTTACTTCATACACTCTGGATGATTTTGGAGTGTTGAAGATGGGGAGTAAGGAGACATCTAGAACTGTTGGCTGTGGTGAAGTGTTTCTCATCACTAATAACAGCACTCGACGGATCTTGAGAGACGTCTGACATGTCCATGATATGCGAATGAATATTATTTCAGCTGGAAGACTTGATGATACTAGCTTTTGTAACGTCTTTTGTGATGGAGAATATAAACAAACCAGAGGATCTCTGGTAGTTGCCCGAGATAAAAAAACATCAGGCCTTTACGTGTTGCAGGCCTTTGCCGAGGTAGGTAAAGTAAACGCTGCTATCAGCGTGGAGACCTCGGACTTGTGGCACCGTCGGCTGGGCCACATGAGTGAGAGAGGGATGAGTCACTTAGTCAAGATGGGCCTCATTCCAAAAATGAACAATAATAGACTAAAGACTTGTTCTCACTGCATGGCAGGGAAACAGAGGAGACTCGTCATTCAAAAGGTCCGAGTTACTTGAGCTTACTCACACTGATGTCTGCAGACCGTTCAAAGAGAAGTCCTTTGGAAGAGCTCAATACTTCGTCTTGTATATTAATAATTGTTCGAGGAAGTTGTAGGTATTGCCACTTAAATTCAAGGATCAGGTCTCCGAAATATTTAAACAATTCCATACTCAAGTTGAACGTGAGACAGGGAAGAAGTTAAAGGACGTTCGGAGTGATAATAGCGGAGAATATATTGGGACATTTGATACTTATTGTAAGTCTCACGGCATCCGACATCAAAGAACGCCTCCAAAGATGCTGCAATTAAATGGCATGGCCGAGCGAATGAACTGTACATTGATGGAGAGGGTCAGATGCCTCTTATCCGAGGCAATGCTCCCAGGACCTTTTTGGGCTGAAGCCTTGAAGACGGCAACCTATGTTATTAATAAGTCGCCCAGTAAGCCCCTAAATGGTGAAGTCCCAAAGAAGATATGGATCGGAAGGGAGCCCTCCTATAACCATCTTCGAACATTTAGTTGTAAGGCTTTTGTTCATATTTTAAAAGATGAGAGGACTAAGTTTGAGTCAAAGATGAAGTAATGCATCTTTTTGGGTTACAAAGAAGATGAACTTGGATACAGACTTTATGACCCTCTTGAGAAAAAGCTGGTCTGGTCAAAAGACATGGTCTTTATTGAAGAATAAACCATTAAAGATATTGGAAAAGACAAGAGAACTTTATCTGACTCTAGTCAGACGGACAAAGTAAGCATTGAAACTATCCGTCCAGTACCTCTTCAATCCCAGGACAATGGCCCAAGAGTGGCCGAGGATGATAATGAGGCAGTTACTGTACCTCATGAGAATCAGAATAAAGTTTCTTCTCAACTGGCCGAGGAGATTATTGTCCAATGATCTACAAGGGACAGACGACTATTCATGTGTTTGCTAGCTAGTGAGTACGTCCTACTCAATAATACTGGTGAGTCTGAGGATTTTGAAGAGGTTGTGAAAGGTGCTCACAAAGAAAAATAGTTGGAAGCCATGAAGGAAGAGATGGCTTCACTGTATAAAAATTATACTTTTGAATTGGCTGAGCTGCCTAAGGGGAAGAGAGCTCTCAAGAATAAGCGGGTCTTTCAATTAAAGATATCCGATGACACAATGTAGCTGAGATACAAAGCACGGCTTGCGGTGAAAGGTTTTGATCAGCGCAAAGGAGTAGATTTTGATCAGATGTTTATGCCTGTGATGAAAATGTCTTTCATTCGTGTTGTGCTTGATTTAGTAGCTGCTCTAAATTTAGAGATAGAGTAGCTGAATGTCCGAACAACATTCCTTCACGGTGACCCTGAGGAAGAGAATTATATGGAGCAACCAAATAGGTTTGAGGTCAAGGGAAAAAAAGGATTGATCTGTTGTTTAAGAAAGAGCCTTACGGACTAAAATAGACTCCGAGACAGTGGAATAAGAAGTTTGAGTTTGTCATGATCGGTCAAGGATATCAAAAGACTACTTCTGACCACTGTATCTTTAAGCAGAAATTTTTTAGGACGATTTTATTATCCTTCTCCTTTATGTGGACAACATGCTGATTGTTAAACAAAATAGCGCTCGGATTCAAGATCTAAATAAGCAATTGGGATAGTCATTTGCTATGAAAGACCTCAAACCGGCAAAGGAAATTCTAGGGATTAAAATCATTCGTGACCAAGAGGTAGGAAAGTTGTGGTTGTCTCAAGAGAGTTACATTGAGAAGGTGCTCCAATGTTTTAATATGGACAAGTCCAAACCAGTAAACATACCATTGGCTAGTCACTTCAGGCTGAGTAAGATACAGTGTCTATTCTCAGATGCTGAGAAGGCCAGCATGAGGAGCATACCTTACTCCTCGACTGTAGGCAGCTTGATGTATGCTATAGTATGCACAAGGCCAGACGTAGCACATGCTGTTAACACAGTTAGTCGCTTTCTATCAAAACTAGGAAAGGAGCACTAGTTTACAGTGAAATAGATAATGAGATATCTACGAGGAACTTCAAAGTTGTGTCTATGCTTTAGAGATGCTAAGCCTCATCTGGTTGGCTACACGAATGCTGACATGGTAGGTGATATTGACTCCAAAAAATCTACCTCGGGATACTTTATGAAATTTATCGGATGAGCAGTCTCTTGGCAGTCAAGGCTGCAGAAGGGCGTTGCAAGAACTGGGTTGCAAGAAAATCTACCACTAAGGCTAAGTTCATTGCAGTGACTGAGACTTGTAAGGAGATACTATGAATGAAAAAGTTTATGCAAAAACTGGATTTCAAGTAAGAAAAGTATGTGGTCATTTGTGATAGTCAAAATGCTTTACATCTCTGTAGAAATTTCATATTTCATTCAAGATCGAAGCGTATTGATGTTCGATACCATTAGGTAAGAGATGTTATTAATGCTAGACTGTTTACACTTGAACAAGTCCAAACGGAGGAGAACGGGTCAAACATGTTGACCAAGGTTTTGCCGAAAGCAAAGTTTGAAGCCTGTTGCAGCTTGGCTGGTTTGTCAAGTATAGCATCCTCACGGTCGTGAGGGAAGGCTTATTCGGGTCCCTCCTGTGTGAAGGTGTTCTGGGTCTAATGACTCTAAGAGACTATAGTTTGAGAACTCTCTGCAGTATAATTCTGAGGACTCTATGATGGCCAAAGGCAACGTCAATGACCAAGGGTTCTGAGTGCATGAAAGTTTGAGGACATGCTTGAAGAAGGTCTGAGGACATGGTTGAATAAAGCACACGTGGATGCCAATTTAGAAGATTATCTGAGTAAGTGAAATCTTTGTAGAGTACGATCTGCAAAGCCCTTTTTCTTTTTTGCAGGGCACGACCTTTTGCAGAACTGTGCCAGTACAGAACTTCAACAGAGATGTACGTGCATTAGGTGGTTGTTTGTGCATGTGCCCTCTACGTTGATTTGGCCATTGCTTTTCAACAGCATAAATATATATATTGAAGTGTATGTGAAATTTCTAAGTGTTGAGAAGAGTAAGAGTGAAGAGAAAAGAGAGCAATGAGTGAAAAACACAAAGTGAAAGTATTTGTATTCTCGTGCTTTATTATTTATCTTTTATCTCTAGGGATTGTGTAGCCGTGTGATTTCTGTAACCATTTTTCATATAGTGGATTTGTTTGAGGGCTAAACTTCCCATAATTTTTTCTTTCGATTTATGAATGATTTTTCACGTAAAATCCGTGCATTCTTTCTATCTCTCCCATTCTTTGTGTGTTTAAGTATTTCTGTCTGACCGGCCATTTGCCTTAACCCATTCGAAGTCCTTTGTGTCTGTTCGATCCTTATTTTTTGACCCAACACAACTAGCTAAAACAAGCTATTGTCTAGAAGTAATCTCTAAAAGATCATCCTATCATAAAGGATAAGTTATCAGAAGGTAGATAGTCAAAAATAAACTTCTGTAACGACATTCTACCAAAAGAGACATATTTTCAAATATAGAAGAGGAGTAGATTAACTCCTCTTGACAGAATGGCACTTTGTAGAGTTGGTGGCAGAGTTAGTGACAAGTTATAGAGTTGGTGGCAGGCTTTACACGTACACAACCTACCTACTTGGTAGGCGGCCGTCAGGTCAAATTTATATATATATATATATGCTAGGCATGCAAGCGAAGACGAGCTAAATGTGAGAGTGTGAGGGAAAATAGAGAGAAGAAAACGAGGAGTAACCAATTTACTTTTGTACTCTATTCTTTATTCTCCAAGGGATTTTTGTAACCACAATTAATATAACGAAATTATTTGTGAACTAAATATCCCATAATTTTTTTCTCTTATTTCAGAGGAGAGTTTTCCACGTAAAACTTATGTGTGTACTCTTGATCTTTCTCTCATCACTTTATTGTATGCGTTGTCATTCTTGTCCGACTCGATTTCACTGACATTGTACGACCGGCCATTATCTTCCCCAATAATTCTCAACCGTGAAATATCAACATTTTACTTAATTGTACAATGTCCATAATTCTATGCCAGTTTGTTCATTATTATATTCTTCCCCTCTCATTGTTATTTAGAGAATAGATTTTTAGGCTTTGCTATGATGACCCAGTATTTTGAAATATGTCTTATTTCAGTTCCTTCCACTTAAATAATTCTCCCAATCTAGTCTGAAAGGGAGCGGTTACTTGCCGATACAATTTTGTTGTCATTTAGTATTCACGATTGGACTATTTACTCAACGTAGTAATGCCGTTTGTTGGGCAAGCAAGCCAAGGCAATCCTTAGTCGCACAATATTTGTTTCACAAAAATTCGTAAAATACAAAAACCCACAACAAAGAAACCTCCACAACAAAAATTCGTAGTACTCGTTGCACAATATTACGTTAATCTCTTGGTTTCGTTCAGCTAATTGGTCTTTTCAAATTATTTTGAGCTACGGGGGGGTATTTTCATGGCAATGACTTCTTCTCAAGGGCATGTAAATTAGGATTGCACACACCCAACAGCTAATTAGCGTAGTTGACCCTCGTTGAAAATCAGATACAACAGCAAAACACACAGATATTCCCTGGTCATGGAATATTTAAACAGCAATTGATAAATGAAATATGCCCATGGTCATGCAATAACGGACGCCCACAGCTCAATCCGTAGAATCTACCAAAATTATGAATTGCCATGGGGGAATTCATATGCTTTTAAAGCGTTTCACCACCCATCCATCGTGAACGTTCAACATGATCCCATGCACATGCGACATTAACGGGTCTCAATTCCTCTCGTACGTACCATGCTTGCTTGTAAGTTAAAGTCGCCATATTTGTCGACTACTGGTCAGTAATACATGAGTCATAACATTACAATATACACGCTCATATTTATTTCATTATGAAGTGTGGCAGCAATACTTAATTCTCAAGCAGAAGCAAAGATGTAGGTTTTACTGGGATCGCAATTGAAGGAGCCGTCACCCCCAAAGCCAAACTTGGTACTGTAGCCTTCGTAGTCTCTATAATTGAAAAGAAACGCTTGGATAAGTCGGAGGCCTTCATTCGCGGCTAGCATTTCTATCGCCCACTCCCGGAAAAAGCCATTTGACTTATGAGTGATGTGTATTTGTCCGTCCGCCGCTATCATCTTCTTTGCATTTTTAAGGAACCCTCTAATCAGTTTTTGGTGTTCCCTGTATGCATTGCATGCAAGTAATTAGGGAGGGATGGTCGAAGTTTTAATAAACAGTACATTGTAAGAGTCTAGTTTATAATTAGGTCAATCAATATATATATATATATATATATATATACTTGGCTGCCAAATATTTTCAAATTGTTTCACGACCGATAAAAAATCTGAATGTGGCTAGCATGCATGCATTTTTTAGTCAATTATCAGCCGCTTACAGTTCTCTTGTGATTAAAAGACCGGGTAAATATGGGACTTGGGAATTATACTTCTCCCTCCTAGTTCTCTTAATCGAGCAGTTAGATTAAAAAAATTCATCTGTTAAAATTTACATATTACATAATATTTTTTAAATAGTTATTTTTACTAATTCTTTTTATTATGAGATTTCAAACTAAATAAATATTAATAATGTAAAAAATTAAAATATAATTATATTTAATATTCTTTATTTTTAAATCTTGACTATTCCTCGAGAGAAATATAGTCCCAAGTCCCCCTTTTCGCAAATATGTATACATAAATTCAGCCTAGAAGATTAATTTCAGAACGATAATTATAAATGACACATTTTTATTAAGACAAATTAGGTCATACATTTGGCACAATAAATTGTATGTTTTGGGGCAAGGAAAAGGTTAATTAGCTTTTAATATACGAATACACATACCGAATTTGGGCATCACGTGGTGCATCTCGACGAAAGACGCCAGCATGTGGAAAATTGAAAATGATCCGATCAAATTTTATGGTGTTGAGCGAGTGGCAGCTTGCCATTTGGGTGGCATCGACCTCATGCATCACCGTGCAACCTCTGGTCTTTAGTTGAAGGATGTTGCCCATTGCTTGCTTATAATTTTTGAACAAGAATTCTACAAAATGAAATCAAACATGCGTCATTAATAAAGATCATCTTCCCAACTTTTATTTTCCTTTTTTTTGGGGGGGTGGGGGGGAGAGCATATTAATCAAAACAAATATAAGATTTGTGACATTTTACTACAGAATCTAAAAACATACAGACATAAATTTTTGTAGGCTCAATTCCCCCCCCCCCCCAATATAGTTCAAGATCAAATGATTTTGAAAGAAAAATAGTCAGTCTCAAAACACAGGTACATTTTAAGTTAAAATTTTCTTTTTGGCTTTTTCTTTCTAGTCCCAAAAAATAAAGAAAAAAAATAACCGCACACTAAGAAGATATTAGCTAGGGAGAGGAGTCGGGATAAACAAGGAGAAGGAAGAGAAAGATACGCTAATAAATTTTACCCATTGAATCAAGAGAAGTTGACACCATATTAGCAGCAGAGCCAAAAGAAACAGCCAAACAGGCAGAGAAGGAGAAGTCTCCCTCACCCACCAACAGCATCTTTTGAGAACTTGTGTAAGGCCCTTTTCTTCTTATAATTTCTTCCACCTTTGGCTTCCTCGGCCTCTCTATGAAGTCCACTTTTCTTAACACAACTTTCACTTTGCCAAAATCACCACCTATTGGTGGAACTTTTTCCTTCAGAACAACAAATTTTCTCTCCTCCTGACATGGTAAACGGCTGTCTTCCTCCACAATTATTGTGCCAGGATCCTCCTGTAATGTTATATATCATAGCATAATTAAATTGTATTAATTGGGAAGTTTTTGAAAGCTTGCATGGCATCAGATGTACTGAAAAACTGATGCAATACTATTTGTAAGTTTTGACAATATAAGTGAATCACATAACGGGATGTCAAGTAATATAATTAAGACTCGCTAAATGTGCAAAGTAAGAAGTTGTTAGCTTACATATTGGTAGAGACATTTATCTAATTGGCATATTCCATGACCATATGTATTATTGTATCGATATCGGGTTGTGGGTTGTCGGGTTAAAGTCCGTCCTATCCGTTCCGCTCTCTAATCGCTCGAGCCGTCCGAAGCCCCGCGCTTGCCCTGAGCTCGATGCCCGCTCGAGCCGAAAATCCAGAGTGTACCCGGCTCGCCTGGTGCTCGATAGCCGCTCGAGCCGAAAATCCAGAGTGTACCTGGCTCGCCTGGCACTCGAGCGCCGATCCAACGGGCGAATTTTTAAACGAAAATTTGGAGCCCTCTATAAATACATGTCTTATATTTTTTAAAACCCTAAGCACGCCAGAACCTTTGTTGATATCTTGTGGAGCCGTTAAATTTGAGAAAAAAGCCTTTCATGTTTCATTGATTTAGCTTCTCTTAAGAACTTGAGAAAACTAAAAGTTACAACTTTGAACTCCATGTTCTAATGAGTTTTCTCATCACTTTTCCTTTTTCCTTTCAAACCTTTGTATCCTTCTACCTTCGTTGGAGACGTAGGTGCGTTGAAGAAGGAGACTCGATCGTGATCGGCAATTCAAGTGGTTTGAGGGAAGATTGACATGGAGACTAGAAGGAGTCCGGTTCCGTTGCCGCGAGTAAATCCAACAAGTTCCTTGGTAGAGATCACGTGACGGGAGTAAGTCGGCTAGGTTAGCACGTCGTTACCACCCGGTCTGTAAGTTGATTTTCATAGTGCATTGAAGCTCGGAGTGTTTTTCTCGATTACCGTGGATATCGAGTCTTCACTTCATCACCAAAAAATCTTGTCTTTATCATTATTGGTCATAGTTATTTATATTGTGCATGCATGTTATCTCGTTAGTATCTATTACTAAATATCCTTTACATGTATCGAATATTTATATATATTGCTTCCGCTATACTTTTAACGGGGTCGAAACTTGATTGTTTACGTTAGCACAAAAAGTGCTTTTTCACATATGAAGGAGAAACACTAGGTGCATGGTGGTTCAAATCTTTGTTTTTGTTTTTTCTTTTTTTTCCTCACTATTTCTCACTCCATGCATGAGAATGTACAAAATACACGGTAGTAACGACAAAAACTACAAGGAGGCTCAAGACAAACCACAAATGAATCCAAGAACGACTGTGGATTCTGCTGCCGTAACGAAGAGACATCCTCTGAATAGGTTGTTCTGGGGATATCACTTAGAACTGCAGAAATCACTTGACCCATCGAATCTTCCCTCTTCGTCCTCTACTGCTCTTCTATTAGTAGTGTTGAGATCCTGAAAAGAAAATTGGCGGTTGAATAATCCTCAAGAATGAGTTAAGATTAAGTCCATTGATGAATTTTCTTTCATATATTGTCAAAGAAATACAAAATAAATGAGTTTGCTGGAGTCTCACTGTGCCCTTTAGAATTGTTGACATTAAGTCCATTGATAAATGTGCTTTCATATGTTGTCAAAGAAATACAAAATAAATGAGTTTTACAATTCCCAGGAGTCTAATTCTGCCCTTCAAAATTCAAAGCATCCCCCGCACATGGACCAGCTTATGAACCCAGTTAGATCTAATTAATTTGCTGAGTCCGCTGTTTCAATTTATAATTCCAATCCGTCGTTAGATGATTTATAATTATAAAGAATTTCAACAGCAATTAGATCTGTTATAACTGTGAGAGTGCTAACTTAAAGTGACATAATACATCTGACAAGCCATGTGACTTCTTCAGGCTTGGAGGCCCATTTGGCCGAAAAACTGTAAAAAATACGGGAGTGCAATGTCTCTGCATGGTACGAATAGTCATTTCGCCAAAGACCTACAAGGAATTTTACCACAAATAATATAATATACTATAATATAATAAGTGTTGGTAAATACCATAAAAATTATTACATCAAAACAATAATAGCAGAATTAAAATCACCGTAGTAGCCGCAATTAGACAACCGTAACTACATAAGCCAAGGTACACAACTAAGCCATTCAGCCTAGTCTTTTAGATTTTTGAATTTTAAGTTTGATCCAAAAACTCTTCAATAGAGTGTTCTATAACAGCAAGTTGTACCAAAAAGACCAATTTTTAAGATGTTATCATTTCCATCATCCAAATATACAAAATTAAATTAAATTAATAGCCAAATGATAAAAAAAAAAACATATGGAAATTAATGATGTATTCCGAAAAAACTCCATTTACATGGGCAAAAGGAAACTCAACCCGGTAGCCACACAGATAGTCCAATAGACCATTATTTTTTTGTCATAATAATTGGTAAATAACTAATGCACGTAGCCACATAGAGTCAAGCATTCCACCATTGAAGTTGTTGGGATTCAAACGATGGTGTAAAGGAAAAATTGAATTTTCAGTCAAATGTTAGCTACTCTTTTCTGCCAACTAAATTTAAGGAATAACAAGCACTGAGTAATTAAACAAATAAGTTATACAGTAATTTTAACGTGAAAAACTCTTCTCAATTAAAATAAAAATCATGAGATATAATTTTCGAACAATATCCACTATAAATATTTGGTTACAAATAATTTTTTAAGAGTCTATCATAACAACCCATACAAATAATTTGTTAAAACTAACCTAACATACATAGCAACTGATAATAGCAAAATAAAACTAGAAAAATGAGTAACCAATCAATAGTATGTCCTACAACAGAATTTAGAACATTATACTCGAACTTAACAAATCATGATGCTCGGAATAAATATCAAATAGATATCTTCCCCTTATTCTCTTTTCTCGCATCTTCCTCTTCCTTGTAGCACTTCTTATGCCATAATTTCTCATAAATTGGTTTAAAATCAATTTAGGACCTTTTATGATGCCACTGATGTGTGAACACCAAAGGTAAATTTTGTTATTGTTATGAATCCAGCCAGAAACAGATAACATAAATAATCAATAATAATTAAATTTTAAAAATTAATCCTCGAAATAAAACAATGTCAGAACAAAATATCTAAATCTGGGTCCGACCTCATAAAAAATTAAATAATACCATCAATAACAAACATAACAATGATCCTCATAGGATCACTTCGAACTACCGTCCGAATAATATAACTAACACAACCTACTCAAAATGTTCATAAGAAAAAAGTGACAAACAATAATATAAATCACATCACATATCCAATATAAATCAAAATATCACAATATACAAATTTTAGAATAATTCGAACCCTGACTTCACAACAGTCACATATACTACTATTAATCAATTCGTTGTCCGATTGACACTAAATACATGAAATACACATGTAACTCAACAACAAAACTAATACTCACAATGAACTAAATTTCTATCAATAACCATGTCTAAACTCTCTGCAAGATACTAGCAACCCTTTAATCTGAAAGGATCAGAAAATAATAAAACCGTGAACCGAACACACAACAAATTTCAGCATATATAAATATCAAAATGCATACGTCGATAATCAAAGTGAATGAACAAATCAATAATACAAACATGAAATCCATAAAAGTTGAAATCTAACTATCCAATTTGATGAGTCATCAAATATCAAAATATAGTCTCATATGCAAAATTTATAATCCAAAATGAATGTCAAAGGAGCCAAATGTACAAAACCAACTGAATCTGATATTCAAATATAAACAACATTTGAAATCTACAAATCTTAAATCATAATATCAAATATCCAAATTAAATATAGGTAAAACAAATCAAAAATCCAAAACATATTCAAATCGAAGAATCAAAGACAAAAAAAAAAAAAATGATTTTGATGAAGGGTTATATATAGTCTCGATAATTTTAAATCAAATTACTACTATTTAGACCAATAAGTAAAACGTCTACATATTCTTCCTTATTTATAGGGACAAAGCTGCTTTATTTTTCCAAAGGTACAATTTTTAAGTTTTCCTAAATATATCACAATATCCAAATATATTAATTTTGTTCAATTTTTTTATGATAGTTCTCATAAAAAAAAACAAATCAAAGAGGGTCTCTATAATAAATTTTAAAACTTTTCCTAACTAGCAGAAAAATACAAAACTTCAACTTTGAGAAGTACAAACACAAAGCTTTCTACAATTAGGGTAAGTACAAACACTGAATTGCATCCAAAATAGAGTCTGACCAGAACCACATATATAGAATATTACATGTAAGACTTATAAGAAAATTTTTATGACTTTTATTTACCAACATTTCGAATATAAGCCTGATATTCTAAAATAATTACCTATTTTGTTCAAATTTTCAATGTGAAATCAAGAAAAAATCTTAAACTAATCGATTAAATTATATGTATGCATGATCAAATCCAATATTCAAATATACATTGCACAATCATATCCAATATGCCCAAAATAAATTTAAAATAAGCTAACAATATCTAATTTATTAATAGGGGGAACTGGATATGACAACTCTCTACTCCTTATAAATATTTCATCCATAAAATTCATTTACCTTAATACTCAAATAGGTGCAAGCATTAGGCGTAGAAACACTACCATCAATGCAATTCAGGTGTACATAAGTTTCATCTAAATCTTTGCTAAATTAGAAAAATCAATCATTTCTTGAAAAGTATTATCCATAGGAAACAATTGATTACATAATTTGCCAAGTCCCTTTTTCTTAGCTCTCCTTATCATTCAATTTTTTTGATTGGTCCTTATTCTTTAGTACTTTCACTATTTCTTTTTGGGTCAAAACTTTCTACATTCTTTATTGCCGAAAATAAATTATTTTCTCCAATAAATTGTTAGATTTTTATAAACTCTACGAAAATGATGTCATAAAAATAGTTTCGCACTAAAAAGCTATTTATGATATCACCTACCGGCATTCAGACTATGACACAATGGAAAATCAAATCTGCTTTCAATTGTCTACCACCCTTCTCCCCTGCTTAAACCAAGGAATAGCGAACAATGAGTAACCAAGTAAAAAAAAAAATCACACAATAATTTTAACGTAAAAAATTATTCTTAATTAAGAAAAAAATTATAGGATACAACCTTTTAATAATATTTACTATAAATATTTTGTTATAAAAAACTCTATGTGAGAGTCATCTACAATAATTCGGGCATATAATTAGTTAAAACTAACATATAATACACCGAACAACTAACAATAGAAAAATATAATAATAGAAACAAGTAACCAATAGGTAACACGTCCTATAATTAAATGTAGAATAACGAATCCAAACAGATGAATCTCAAACAAATGCCAAAATCTTTTCATTCCTCTTGATCCTCTCTTTTCTCTTCTTTATGGTGCCCCTTGTGAGATAGTTTCCAAAAAGACTGCCCTAATAATCAAAATCAACTAAACCACTAGATGACACATCGATTTGGTGTGGAACTTATAAGAGAATGACTTAAAATCTAACTGAAGTGCCATTGCAAGACATTGAAATCTTCTCCCCTAATTTCTTTGCAATCCTCCCTCCATATGACCACAGAGTTTTATGAAGAGATTAGAGGTAGACGAAGTATTATAGGCATAAACAAGGTACCCTAATTCCCCCATCCCTTCTTTCGGAAAAATATTCAAACAAAAGAGAGAGAGAGAGAGAGAGAGAGAGAGAACAAAAACTCAGCAGAAAAGCAATTAAAGTAGAAGAAAGATATTGTGTATTGCTACCAGCATTGATTGAAGAGTGTATGTTGAGAGACAGGATGGAAAGGAGAATTTCCAGGAAGGACAATCCTCCTCCGATCTATCCCTGATCTGGTGAATATGCATATAAAGTTAGATCTTCCACGATGTTGGCAAGCATGCAATTACAAATCGTGAAGTATCATAGCGTAATTGACAAGAAAAGTAGGGCCATTATGCAATCAAACGAGAATATCATCAGAATTCGAGAGACGAAGAGTTAAAAGAATTGAGGACTATATAACAAGCAGCAGGGTGAGTTAAAAGAGTAAGAACACATTACGTTTTCTGCTCCTTAATTATCCGCGATCGACGCTGATCACAGTGAATATCCCCATGATCGTCAGTCAGTAGTAGGAGGAAGAAGCAAGAAAGACTGGCAAGTTGAGTCCGGGCTGTGGAAGGAGATGCCAAATTAAAGCAGACTGGCCGAAATTGATTGGTACGTTGAAGACCTTTCACACTTTCGTGGAGTTAGCTTTATTGATGCTCAATCATGATCATTAATTGTGCCACGAGGCACGTTGTGCTGAGCGTCCCGAAGTAAGAAGACTTAACAACGAGGTCTTCCAAATGAACCGGGATTTTTCGGAAGTAGGAAAACTTAACTATATATATATATTTTTTTTTATTAAAGATTTTACGAGAATTGGAATTTTAGAATAACTCTAAAGCAAAATATGAAAGTGAAATTTTGAGTATTGAGGTTTCAAAATGAGAAGTTTCATGTCGGCATGTTAGAAATCAAACTAACATAGTTATTCAAATTGTGAGAGGTTCTAAATTGATAGAAAACAAGTCAAAACACAGCTTTGTTAAAACAAATGGAATATCAAATAATAAGCTTGGAAGATTAACTTGTTGGCGTTCCTTTCGTGTGGAAGTGTTATGGGTCCAAGGACTCTAGGAGGCTATGGTCCGAGAACTCACTGCAGTATAATTCCAAGGACTCTGTGATGATCAAAAGTAACGTCAACAATCAAGGTTGTTGAGTGCATGAATGTCCGAGGACATGCTTGAAGAAGGTCTGAGGATATGGTTGAAGAAAGCGCATGTGAATGCCAACTCAGAAGATTGTCTGAGTATACGAAATCTTTGCAGTTCACGATCTATAGATACATTTTTCTTTTCTGTTGGGTACGACATTTTGCAGAACAGTGTCGGTACAGAGCTGCTACAAAGATGTACGTACGTTAGGCAGCTGTCTGTGCGTGTGCCCACCACACTGGACTGCCCGTTACTTTTCAATAGCATATATATATATATATTTATTTAATTGTGTGTGAAATTTTTAAGTGTTGAGAAGAAGAAGAGTGAAGAGAAAAGTGAGTAGTGAGTGAAAAACAAAGAGTGAAAGTCTTTGTATTTTCGTACTCTATTCTTTATCTTTTATCTCTAGTGTTTGTATAGTCGTATAGTTTCTATAACCATTTTTCACATAATGGATTTGTTTGAGGATTAAGCATCTCGTGGTTTTTTTCATTGGTTTGTGAAGAATTTTTTACATAAAATTCGTGTGTTCTATTTCCCCCATTCTCTGTGTTTGAATATTTCTATCCGACCGGCCATTTGCCTTCACCCGTTCAAAGTCTTTTGTGTCTATCCAATCCTTATTTTCTGACTCAACAAGTGGTATCAGAGAGAGATTCTTTGACTAGTGACTTCGTTGAATGTTGCGGATGGAGGTTGGAAGTAAGATGATTTGCTTAAATGGCCCCAACTATGACACTTGGCATAGCAAAATATCCAACCTACTGCTTGTTAAATCCATACATCTTCCAATGTTCGACACTCAAAAGCCTGAGACGAAATCGGAAGAGGAATGAACGCTGGAGAATATGTAGGTGTTTGGTTATATACAACAATTTGTAGATGATAATGTGTATAACCACATTAGAAGTGAGACGAATATTAGGACATTGTGGGGGAAGTTAGAGACACTTTATACCTCCAAAATTGGCAACAACAAGATTTATCATCTGATGAAGTTGATACAGATTCGTTATAAGGACGACTCGTCCATTGCTGATCATCTGAACGAATTTCAAGGATGCGTAGATTGGCTGAGTGGTGTGGGTATTAAGTTCAAAAACAAAATACTAGGTCTATCGCTGTTGGGAAACCTGGCAGACTTATGGGAGGTGATGAGAATTATCATTACCAACACAGTTCTTAATGGTATTGTGACACTAGAAATAGCCAAAAGAGCCGTGCTGAATGAAGAGATGAGACAGTAGTCTCAAGAGACCTCTTAATATTTTGAGGTACTTGTAATAGAGTCACGGGGAAAGAGTAAAGGCTGTAGACCAAAATCTGAAAAATAGGACTAGAGTAAGTCTCAGTCAAGATTCTAAAATATAGAGTGTCATCACTATGAAAAGAATGGATATATTAAAAAGTATTGTATAAGTAGAAGCGTGAAAATGTAGAAGTGGAGAAATGTAAAAAGGGACAAGGTGAAAAAAAGTCCTCAGTCTCTATGGTTATAGGAGGTGATCTCCTTTTGACTTGTAAAGTAGATGACGCTGTAAACTTAGCTGAGCGGGAGACCGACTGGGTGGCGGATACTGAAGCATCCATCCACGTCACTTCTCGGAAGGGTCTTTTTACTTCATATACTCTGGGTAATTTTGGAGTGTTGAAGATGGGGAGTATGGAGATATCCAGAGCTATTGGCTGTGGTAACGCGTCTCTCGTCACTAATAACGGTACTCGACTAATCTTAAGAGATGTCCAACATGTCCCTAACATGCGGATGAATATTATTTCAACAGGAAGACTCTATGATGCTAGCTTTTGTAATGCCTTCTGTGATGAGGGATATAAACTAATCAGAGGATCTCTGGTAGTTGCCCGAGGTAAAAAGATGTCGGGTCTTTACGTGTTGTAGGCCTTTGCCGAGGCAAGTCAAGTAAACGCTGCTACCAGCGTGGAGACCTCGGACTTGTGGCACCACCGGCTGGGCCACATGAGTGAGAGGGGGATGAGTCACTTGGTCAGGAAGGGTTTCATTTTAGAAATGAACGATGACAGATTAAAGACTTGTTCTCACTGCATGGCAGGGAAGTAGAGAAAAGTCTCCTTCTGACGAGACTCGTCCTTCAAAAGGTCCGAGTTACGTAAGTTTATTCACACTGATGTTTGCGAACCGTTCAAGGAGAAGTCATTTGGAAGAGCTCAATACTTCATCTCGTATATTGATAATTATTTGAGAAAGTTGTGGGTATTTTTACTTATATTCAACGATTAGGTTTCAAAAGTATTTGAAAAATTCCATACTCTAGTTGTACGTGAGACGAAGAAGATGCTGAAGGCCGTTCAGAGTTATAATGGCAAAGAATATATTGGGGCATTTGATACTTATTGTAGGTCTCATGGCATCCGACATCAAAAAATACCTCCAAAGACGCCTCAATTAAATAACATGGCTAAGCGAATGAACCGTACATTGATAGAGAGGATTAGGTGCCCCTTGCCCAAGGCAATGCTCCCAGGACCGTTTTGGGCTGTAGCCTTGAAGACGGCAACCTATGTTATTAATAAGTCACCCAGTAAGCTCTTGAATTGTGAAATTTCAGAGAAGATATGGATCGAAAGAGAGCCCTCCTATAACCATCTTTGGACATTTGGCTGTAAAGATTTTATTCATGTTCCGAAAGATGAGAGGACCAAGTTTAAGTCAAAGACGAAGTTATACATCTTTCTGAGAGGACCATCTTTGGACATTGGATATAGGTTTTATGACCCTTTTGAGAAAAAGTTGGTTAGATCAAGGGACGTGGTCTTTATTGAACAATAAACCATTAAAGATATTGGAAAAGACAAGAGAGTTTTATCTGATTCTAGTCGGACGGACAAGGTAAGCGTTGAAACTGTCTGTCCAGTACCTCTTCAATTCGAGAGCAATGGCCTAAGAGTGGTTGAGGATGATAATGAGGTAGTTACTGTGCGTTATGAGGATCAAAATGAATTTTCTTCTCAACTGGTTGAGGAGATTATTCTCTGATGATCTACAAGGGACAGACGATGCCTCGTGCAAATGCTAGCTAGCTAGTGAGTACGCCCCGCTCACCGTCTTTAGTGAACCTCGGAATTTTGAAGAAGCTGTGAAGGATGCTCACAAAGAAAAATGATTGGAAGCCATGAAGGAAGAAATGGCTTCACTATATGAAAATCATACTTTTGAATTGGTTGAGCTGCCTAAGAGGAAGAGAGCCTTAAAGAATAAGTAGATTTTTGGATTGAAGATATCCAAGGATACAATGCAGCCGAGATACGAAGCACGGCTAGTGATGAAAGGTTTTGATCAGCGTAAAGGCATCGATTTTAAGGAGACTTTTACGCCTGTGGGGAAAATATCTTCCATTCCTGTTGTGTTTGGTTTAGCAGCTACTCTGAATTTGAAGATAAAGTAGGTAAATGTTCGAACAGCATTCCTTCACGGTGACCTTGAGGAAGAGACTTACATAGAGCAACCAAATGGGTTCAAGGTCAAGGAAAAAGAAGAATTAGTTTGTCGCTTGATGAAGAGCTTGTACGGACTAAAATAGGCTCGAGAACAGTGGAATGAGAAATTTGAGTATGTTATGATCGGTCAATGATATCAAAGGACTACTTCTGACCACCTTGTCTTTATGCAGAGATTTTCTAAGAACGATTTTATTATCATTCTCCTTTATGTGGACGACATACTGATTGTTGGATAAAATGGCGCTCGAATTTAGGAGTTGAAAAAGCAATTGGGATAGTCATTTCCTATGAAAGACCTCGGGGCCGCCGAAGCAAATTCTAGGGATTACAATCATTCGCGACAAAAGGTAGGAAAGTTGTGGTTGTCTCAAGAGAGATTGAGAAGGTACTCCGACGCTTTAATATGGATAAGTCCAAACCAGTAAGCACACCATTGGCTAGTCACTTTAGGCTGAGTAGGGTGCAGTGTCTGTCCTCAGATGCTGAGAAGGCCAGCATGAGGAGCATACCTTATTCCTCGGCTGTAGGCAGCTTGATGTATGCTATAGTATGTATAAGGCCGGACATAGTGCATGCTATTAGCACAGTTAGTAGCTTTTTGTCAAATATAGGAAAGGAACACTAGTCTACAGTGAAATGGATAATGAGATATCTCTGAGGAATTTCAAAGTTATGTATGTGCTTTAGAGATGCTAAGCTCATCTGGTTGACTACACGGATGCTGACATGGTTGATGATATTGACTCCAAAAAATCTACTTCAGCCATATTTGATAAAATTTACCAGATGAGCAATCTCATGGCAATCAAGGCTACAAAAGTGCATTGCCCTTTCTACCACTAAGGCTGAGTTCGTTATAATGATTAAGGTCTGCAAGGAAATGCTCTGGATGAAAAAATTTATGTAAGAACTAGGTTTCAAGTAAGAGAAATATGTGGTCATTTGTGATAGTCAAAATACTTTACATCTCTGTAGAAATTTCTCATTCCATTCAAGATCAAAACATATTGATATTCGATACCATTGG
Organism: Nepenthes gracilis; assembly: GCA_033239525.1. Classification (NCBI taxonomy): domain Eukaryota; kingdom Viridiplantae; phylum Streptophyta; class Magnoliopsida; order Caryophyllales; family Nepenthaceae; genus Nepenthes; species Nepenthes gracilis. The sequence continues at coordinate 8,341,167 of BSYO01000029.1, forward strand.
GTGAGAGATGTTATTGATCTCGGACAGCTGACACTTGAAAAAGTCCGAACGGAGAAAAATGGGTCAAATATGTTAACTAAGGTTCTGCCGAAAGCAAAGCTTGAAGCCTGTTGCAGCTTGGTTGGTTTGTCAAGTATAGCCTCCTCACAGTCATGGGGAAAAGTTTCTTGGGGTCCCTCCCGTGTGGAGGTATTATGGGTCCAAGGACTCTGAGAGGTTATGGCCTGAGAACTCTCTACAGTATAATTCCGAGGACTTTGTGATGGCCAAAGGTAATGTCAATGACCAAGGGTTCTAAGTGCATGAAAGTTTGAGGACATGGTTGAAGAAGGTCCGAGAACACGGTTGAAGAAAGCGTACGTGGATGCCAAGTTAGAATATTATCTAAGTATGTGAAATCTCCACAGAGCATGATCTGCAGAGCCGTTTTTCTTTTCTGTCGGGCACGACCTTTTGCAGAACAGTGTCGGTATAGAGCTACTGCAAAGATGTACGTGCAACAGGTGGCTGTCCGTGTTTGTGCCCTCCACGTTGGTCTGGCCGTTGCTTTTCAACAGCATATATATATATATATTGAAGTGTGTGTGAAATTTCTAAGTATTGAGAAGAAGAAGAGTAAAGAAAAAAGATAGCAGTGAGTGAAAAACAAATAGTAAAAATCTTTGTATTCTCGTACTCTATTTTTCATCTCTTACCTCTAGGGCTTGTGTAATTGTGTGGTTTCTGTAACCATTTTTCACATAGCGAATTTATTTGAAAGCTAAACGTCCCATAATGTTTTCTTTCGGTTTGTGAAGGGTTTTTCATATAAAATCCATGCGTTCTTTCTATCTTTCCCATTCTCTATGTGTTTGAATATTTCTGTCCGTCCGACCATTTGCCTTAACCCATTCGAAGTCTTTTGTATCTGTCCGATCCTTATGTTTTGACCCAACACAACTAGCTAAAACAAGCTACTAGCTAGAAGTAATCTCTAAAAGATCATCCCATCATAAAGGATAAGTTATCAGAAGGGAGATAGTTAAAAATAAATTTCTATAACAGCATTCTACCAAAAGAGATATATTATCAAATATAGAAGAGGAGTAGGTCAACTACTTTAGACAAAATGGCACTTTGCAGAGTTGGTGGCAGAGTTAGTGACAGGTTATAGAGTTGGTGGCAGGCTTTACAAGTACATAATTTTCCTACTGGGTGGGTGGCAACCAGGTTAAATTTATAGATATATATATGTATGCTAGGCATGCAAGCAAAGACGAGCTAAGTGTGAGAGTGCGAAGGAAAATAGAGAGAAGAAAACGATGAGTAGTCATTTTACTTTGTACTATATTCTTTACTCTCCAATGGGTTTTTGTAACCACAATTAACATTGTGAAATTGGTTGTGAAGTAGGTATCCCATGATTTTTTCCTCTTATTTTAAAAGAGTGCCTTCCACGTAAAACTTGTATGTGTACTCTTGCTCTTTCCCTTGTCTCTTTATTGTATGTGTTGTCATTTTTGTCCGACTCGATTTCACTGATATTGTACGACCGGCCATTATCTTCCCTAACAATTCTCAACCGTGAAATATCCATATTTTACTAAATTGTACAATGTCCATAATTCTATGCCAGCCTGTTCATTATTCTTCCCCTCTCATTCTTATTTAGAGAATAGATTCTTAGGCTTTGCTATGATGATCCAGCATTTTGAAATATGTATTATTTCGGTTCCTTCCACTTAAATAATTCTCCCAATCTAGTCAGAAAGGGAGCAGTTACTTGACGATGCAATTTTGTTGTCATTTAGTATTCACGATTGGACTATTTACTCGACGTAATGCCGTTTGTTGGGCAAGCAAGGTAAGGCAATCCTTAGTTGCACAATTTTTGTTTCACAAAAATTCGTAAAATACAAAAACCCACGACAAAGAAACCTCCACAACAAAAATTCACAGTACTCGTTGCACAATATTACGTTAATCTCTTGGTTTCGTTTAGCTAATTGGTCTTTTCAAATTATTTTGAGCTACGGGGGTATTTGTTGGCGCAAAACGCAGAAAGCACTCGAACAGGAGTACGGTGACCGAGCGGACAAGAGTTCTCGGATAGCACACAGAGAAGAGCTCTCGGACGGCAAGGAAAGTAAGAATAGAGAACAAAAGAGAACACACAAATTTTAACGTGGAAAACCCTTCTCAAACTAAGGGAAAAAGCACGAAGGAATGTACTATAAGAGATTTGTATACAAGTGTTGGCTACTCAAGCTCTAACGAAAGAAAACAATCTCAAGTGTACAACTTTCCTCTCTCAAAGTGTATCTCACTCTATCTTTACAACAAAGCTTGCCCACAGCTCTCTCAAGGCTCAAGGAACTCAACAATGTCCCAACTCTAGCACTCTCAAGTACTACACTTGCCACACATACCAACAGCAAGGGCAACAAGCTTTATATATACACAAGAGGGTGGCGTGACAGCCCACCCTACTGGGCGTAGGTCTCCAGACCTACGCCCTAGGCCTGCCATGACAGGCGCATGCTTGCCGTGTCAGACGACAGGCCTCTCCTTGGGAAGTTGCAGCCGTTGCAACATCCAATCAAAGTGGGTGACCAACCCACCTGCAAAAACGGCCACATGCAGGCGTACGCTGATAGAGTCAGCGCCTACGATTCTAGACTCTTCGTCCTCGTCCTCAGCAACCGCTCGGACATGACGCCAGAAGAAGTCCTCGTCCACAAGTCCTCTCGGACATGGCGCTTCCACAAAAGTCCTCGTCCATTCTTCCAATGGAGTCCGCGGACATCATGCCATTCGGGAGTGACCCCAACAAACTTTCCTCACGACCGAGTGAAGTTAGTTAGACCGGCAATGTCACAACAAGCTTCAAGCTTCCCCTTTGGCAAAATCTTGGTCAACATGTCTGACCCATTTTCTTCAGAACGGACCTTCCCAATTGATAGCTGCCCATCATCAAAAACATCTCTCACCCAATGATATCGCACGTCAATATGTTTTGACCGAGAATGGAACGAGGAGTTTTTACACAAGTGAATGGCACTTTGACTATCACAAAGGACCGCGTACGTCTCATGCCTTAGACCCAGCTATTGGACGAACCTCTTCATCCAAAGCATTTCTTTACAGGCCTCGGTCACTGCAATGAACTCTGCTTCCGTTGTGGAGAGAGCGACGCCACCTTCAGAATTTGACCGCCAGAGACCGCCTCCCGCAAATTTCACCAAGTAACCGGACGTTGATTTCCGAGAATCAACGTCCCCTGCCATATCTGCGTTTGTATACGCAATCAGCTGAAGCTTTTCATTTTCAAACTGCAAACCCGTCTTGGAGGTCCCGCGTAAATATCTGAAGATCCACTTCACCGCTGACCAATGCTCCATACTTGGGTTTGAGAGGAATCTGCTCACAAGGCCAACCGCATGAGCAATGTCCGACCGTGTACAAACGGCAGCGTACATAAGGCTGCCAACGGCCGAGGAGCAGGGGATCTTACTCATACGCGCCTTCTCAGTGTCCGAGGACGGACACTAATGTTTACTCAGCCTAAAATGGTTGGCCAAAGGAGTGCTGACAGGCTTGGACCCTTCCATGCTGAATCTCTGAAGCACCTTTTCAATATATCCTTCCTGGGACAGCCAAAGCTTCTTGCCCTCTCGGTCGTGAAAAATTTCGATCCCCGAACTGCTTTCATTTGGTCCAAGGTCTTTCATGGCGAAAGATCGTCCGAGTTACTTCTTGACTCCTTGATCCGAAAGCACTATTCGTCCGACCACCAGCATGTCATCCACATAAAAGAGAAGGATGACAAAGTCGTTTCCGAGAACTGCGCACAAAGACACGGTGGTCCGAAGAAGTCTTATGGTACCCTTGTTCAACCATAATGATTTCAAACTTCCGATACCACTGTCTCGAGCTTGTTTCAGCCCCATACAAGCTCTTCTTCAAACGACAAACCAGTCCCTCCTTTTCTTTAACTTCAAAACCATCTGGTTGCTCCATGTAGATCTATTCCTCAAGATCTCCATGGAGAAAGGCCGTCCGGACATCCAGTTGCTCAATCTCAAGGTCCAACGCTGCTGCCAGTCCGAGCACTACACGGACCGAGGACATTTTCACAACGGGCGCAAAGATCTCGTCAAAGTCAACACCCTTTCGTTGACCAAATCCCTTGACCACAAGTCGTGCCTTGTGTCTAGGGGCGCTCGGGTCCTCGGTCGCCTTCAGTCTGAAGACCCATTTGTTCTTCAGGGCCTTCTTCCCCTTGGGCAGCTTGGCTAGCTCAAAGGTATGGTTCTCATGAAGTGAGGCCATTTCCTCTTTCATGGCCTCAAACCATTTATCCTTCTGGGAGCTCCTCATAGCCTCGCCAAAATCCTCTGGTTCTCCAGCATCAGTGAGGAGGACATACTCACTTGCCGGAAGGCGGACGGACGGACGTCTCGGCCTTGACGACCGTCTCACAAGTGCCTCCTCATCCACTTGAGGCACCAAATCCTCAACCTGATCCTGAGGCGCTGGAATCGCCTGATCCTGGTTGGCAACAACTCTTGGTCCGCTGGCCTCGGACGCAAGACGTACTAGTCGGACATTGTCACTCTTGTCCGCCTGGGAAGTATTGGGTAGAGACTTCAACTCTTTCCCAAATCCTTTATGGTCTCGTCCTCAACGAAGACCACATCTCGGGACCGTACCAGTTGCTTCTCCTTTGGGTCATACAATCTGAACCCAAACTCATCTTCGCCATAGCCCAAAAAGACGCATTGCATGGTCTTTGGCTTAAGCTTGGATCTCTCATCTCTCGGGACATGAACAAAGGCTCTACAGCCAAAAGTCCTGAGATGGTTATAAGCTGGTTCCCTTCCGGTCCATATTCGCTCTGGAATTTCCCCATCCAGAGGCTTATAAGGCGACCGGTTAATCACGTGGGCGGCCGTTTTCAAGGCCTCGGCCCAAAAAGATCCCTGAAGCCTGGCCTCGGACAACATGCACCTGACCCTTTCCATCAGGGTGCGATTCATCCTCTCGGCCACGCCATTCAACTGTGGTGTCTTGGGTGGAGTCTTCTGATGTTTGATGCCGAGCGTTTTGCAATAGGCATCAAACGTTCCAATGAACTCTCCGCCGTTGTCGCTCCGCACGGCCTTCAACCTCTTCCCAGTCTCTCGCTCAACGAGCGCATGGAACTGCTCAAAGGTTCCCGCAATCTGGTCCTTGGTCTTCAACGGGAACACCCACAGCTTTCTTGAACAATCGTCAATGAAGGTCACAAAGTATTGTGCTCCTCCAAATGACTTCTCCGATAGAGGCCCACACACGTCTGTGTGGACGAGTTCCAAGACCTCGGACTTTCTGGAAAATACGTCTCCTGAAAAGGTGACCCTTCGTTGCTTCCCCGTCATGCAGTGAGGGCAAGTCCTCGGCATTTCTCCATCTATCTCTGGAATGAGACCCTTTTTCGCCAGATGACTCATGCCACACACACTCATGTGTCCGAGTCTCTTGTGCCACAGGCCCGAGGACTCCACACTCCCCGTAGCATTCACCTCTGCTACCTCGGCCTGGGCGTTCATTGTGTAAAGGCCTGACGTCTTTACTCCTCGGGCAACAACCATTGAGCCCTTCTTCAGCTTAAAACTGCCGTCACAAAAGACACTGCAGTAACTTTCATCGTCGAGCCGTCCCGCTGAAAGAATATTCATGCGAATATCTGGGACGTGTCGGACGTCCCTCAAAATCAGCCGGGCACCAGTGTTGGTTATCAAGGAAATGTCTCCTCGTCCAACAATCTTGGACGTCTCCAAGTTGCCCATCTTTAATACTCCTGGGGCGCAGGGAGTATAAGTGGAGAACGGCTCTCTCCGGGGAGTGACGTGGATAGAGGCGCCAGAATCCACCACCCAGTCAGAGGCTTGCTCAGCCACGCTCACTGAGTCTTCAGACTCGCAAGCCAAGAGGAGGTCACCTCCTGTGACGACAGAGACCGAGGACTCTTCCTCGCCGCGTCTCTTTGTGCCCCTATCTCCTTCAGCGTTTTCACGCTTCCATTTATAACAAAATTTCTTGATGTGGCCCTTCTTGCCACAATGATGGCACTCCATATCCTGGTAGCGAGAACGTGACTTACTCCGCCCTTTGTCTTCAGACCTTTGGCCACGTCCTCGGCCTCTTCCCTTGATTGATGACAAGGACCTCGGGATCGGCCGAGAGGTCGTCGTTCCTCGAGAACGCCGCCGCACTCCTCGTTCAAAGATGGCTCCTTTGACCATCTCCAAACTCACCACGCCTGTTTGAGTCAGATTGGCAATGGTGACCCTCATGGTCTCCCAAGAGTCCGGGAGGGTTGCTAGGAGCCAAAGTCCGAGCACCTCATCCTCGAACTTAATACCCATGCCTACCATTTGGTCCACACACCACGAAATTCATTCGGGTGGTGCAAACAGATGATCCGTCCTTGTAACGGATATGCACCAGCCTCATCAAGTGATAAATTTTGTTGTTCCCAGACTTGGAGGCGAAAAGCTTCTCCAGCTTTTCCCAAAGCGTCTTGGCATTCGTTTCTCTACGAACGTGGTTGTGCACGTTGTCATCAACGAACTGCCTTATAAGACCGCACACTTGCTTGTGTTCCAGCGCCCATGCCTCGTCCGTTTTTCCCGCCGGCTTTTCTGTGGCAAAAATCGGATTGTGCATGGACTTCACATACAGCAAGTCAGACATCTTGCTTTGCCAACTGTCATAGTTGGACCCATTTAAGTAAGGCATTTTGCTCCCGTACTCCATCGCAGCCAGCAATAAGACAAAGAACCAAAATCTCTGATACCACTTCTTGGCGCAAAACGCGAAAAGTACTCGAATAGGAGTACGGTGACCGAGCGGACAAGAGTTCTCGGACAGCACACAGAGAAGAGCTCTCGGACGGCAATGAAAGTAAGAATAGAGAACAAAAGAGAACACACAAATTTTAACGTGGAAAACCCTTCTCAAACCAAGGGAAAAACCACGAAGGAATGTACTATAAGAGATTTGTTTACAAGTGTTGGCTACTGAAGCTCTAACGAAAGAAAACAATCTCAAGTGTACAACTTTCCTCTCTCAAAGTGTATCTCACTCTATCTTTACAACAAAGCTTGCCCACAGCTCTCTCAAGGCTCAAGGAACTCAACAATGTCCCAGCTCTAGCACTCTCAAGTACTACACTTGCCACACATACCAACAGCAAGGGAAACAAGCTTTATATATACACAAGAGGGTGGCGTGACCGCCCACCCTACTGGGCGTAGGTCTCCAGACCTACGCCCTAGGCCTGCCATGACAGGCGCATGCTTGCCGTGTCAGACGGCAGGCCTCTTCTTGGAAAGTTGCAGCCGCTGTAACATCCAATCAAAGTGGGTGACCAACCCACCTGCAAAAACGGCCACATGCAGGCCTACGCTGATAGAGTCAGCACCTACGATTCTAGACTTTTCGTCCTCGTCCTCAGCAACTGCTCGGACATGACGCCAGAAGAAGTCCTCGTCCACAAGTCCTCTCGGACATGACGCTTCCACAAAAGTCCTCGTCCATTCTTCCCATGGAGTCCACGGACATCATGCCATTCGGGAGTGACCCCAATAGTATTTTCATGGCAATGACTTCTTCTCAAGGGCATGTAAATTAGAATTGCACACACCCAACAGCTAATTAGTGTAGTTGACCCTCGTTGAAAATCAGATACAACAACAAAATACACAGATATTCCCGGGTCATGGAATATTTAAACAGCAATTGATAAATGAAATATGCCCATGGTCATGCAATAACGGACGCCCACACCTCAATCCGTAGAATCTACCAAAATTATGAATTGCCATGGGGGAATTCATATGCTTTTAAAGCGTTTCACCACCCATCGTGAACGTTCAACATGATCCCATGCACGTGCGACATTAACGGGTTTCAATTCCTCCCGTACGTACCATGCTTGCTTGTAAGTTAAAGTCGCCATATTTGTCGACTACTGATTGGTAATATATGAGTCATAACATTACAATATACACGCTCATATTTATTTCATTATGAAGTGTGGCAGCAATACTTAATTCTCAAGCAGAAGCAAAGATGTAGGTTTTACTGGGATTGCAATTGAAAACGCCGTCACCCCCAAAGCCAAACTTGGTACTGTAGCCGTCATAGTCTCTATAATTGAAACGAAATGCTTCGATATGCCGGAGGCGTTCATTCGCAGCTAGCATTTCTATCGCCCACTGCCGGAAAAAGCCATTCGACTTATGAGTGATATGTATTTCTCCGTCCGCTGCTATCATCTTCTTTGCATTCTTAAGGAACCCTCTAATCAATTTTTGGTGTTCACTGCATATTGCACTCAAGTAATTAAACAGGGCTGGTCAAAGTCATAATAAACAGCAAGCTGAAGGAGTTTAGTTTATAGTCAGGCGGTCAGTACGTACATATCTGGCTATCCAGTATTTTCAACTTGTTTGACAGCTCATAAATAACTCTGAATTGGCTAACTTGCATGCGTGTTTTTACTCAATACTAGCGGCTCGCAATCCTCTTATGATTAAAAGACCAGGTAAATATGAGACTTGAGGATCATATTTCTCTCCCTTGCTTCTCTTATTTAAGCCATTAGATTAAAAAAATTTAATGACTTAATTTTAAATATTAAATAATACTCTCTATATATTTATTTTTTTATTAATTTTTATTATAAAATTTAATACTCAACAACTATTAATATTATAACAAATTAAAAGATAATTATATTTAATATTCGTTATTTTTTAAACCTTGGCTATTCCTCTTGAGAAATATAGTCCCAAGTCCCCATTTTTGCGAATATGCATACATAAAATCAGCCTAGGAAACTATTTTCAGAAAGACAATTATAAATGGTACTTATTTTTACTAAGACAAATTAAGTCATACGAAATTATACGTTTTGAGACTAACAGAAGGTTAACTATCTTCTAATATATTAATACACATACCAAATTGAGGCATTGCGTGGTGCATCCCCACGAAAGACGCCAGCATGTGGAAAATTGAAAATAATCCGATCAAATTTAATGGTGCTGAGCGGGTAGCAACTTGCCATTTGGGTGGCATCGACCTCATGCATCACCATGCAACCTCTGCTCCTTAATTTATGGATGTTGCTCTTGGCCTTCTGATAATTTTCGAGCAAGAATTCTACAATAATAAAATTAAACATGCGTCTTTAAAAGATATCTACTCTCAGAATTTTTACTCATTTTTTTTTTCTAGAAAGTGAGTATTAATCAAAACAAATATAGGACTTGTGACATTTCACTACAGGATCTAAGAGCATGCAGATCCAAATTTCTTTTAGGCTCAATTTACTCCCGATATAGTTCAAGATCAAATGATTTTGAAAGAAAAACAATCAGTCTCAAAACACATGTATATTTTAAGTTAAAATTTAATTTTTTACTTTTTTTTTTCTAGTCCCGAAAAATAAAGAAAAAAATAACGGCATACTAAGAAGAGATTAGCTAGGGAGAGGAGTCGGGGATAAACAAGGAGAAGGAAGAGAAAGAGACGCTTCGAATTTTACCCGTTGAATCAAGAGAAGTTGCCACCATGTTAGCAGCAGAGCCAAAAGAAACAGCCAAACAGGCAGAAAAGGAGAAGTCCCCTTCACCCACCAACAGTATCTTTTGAGAGCTCGTGTAAGGCCCTTTTCTTCTTATAATTTCTTCTACCTTTTGCTTCCTCAAGAAGTCTCCTTCACCAACCAACAGCAACTTTTGAGAGTTTGTGTAAGGCCCTTTTCTTCTCATAATTTCTTCTACCTTTGGCTTCCTCGGCCTCTCTATGAAACCCTCTTTTCTTATCACCACTTCCACTTCTCCAAAAGCACCAACTTCTGGTGGAACTTTTTCCTCCAGAACAACAAATTTTTTCTCCTCCTGACATGGTAAACCACTGTCTTCTTCTTCCATAATTATAATGCTGGGATCCACCACCACATCAATAATGTCGGATGCAATGGGGGGATTGATGGTGGCATCGTTACATACGGTGGTTGAGTCTTTAGCATTGGTTCCAAAATCCTCCTATAAAGTAATATATCATGGCATAATCAAATTGTATTAATTAGGAAGCATTTGAAAGCTCGTATTGCATCATATGTGCTTAAAAACTACATGCAATGATATTTGCAACTTTGACAATTTAGGTGAATACAAAAGTAAATGTTATGTAATTTAATTGAGATTTGCTAAATGTGCAAAGTAAGAAGTTGCTGGCTTACATATGAGGAACAAGCAATAGATGCATGGTGTTTCTCATCCTGACATGGTAAACCACTATCTTCTTCTTCCACAGCTATTGTGCCGGGATCCACCACCACATCAATGATGTAGGATGCAATGGGGGGATTGATGGTGGCATCGTTACATACGGTGGTCGAGTCTCTAACATTGGTTCCAAAATTCTCCTGTAAAGTTATATATCATGGCATAATCAAATTCTTTTAATTAGGAAGTATTTGAAAGTTAATATCGCATCATATGTGCTTAAACACTGCATGCAATAATATTTTAAATTTTTGACAATGTTGGTGAATCACGTAACTGGATGTCATGTGATTTAATTGAGATTTGCTAAATGTGCAAAGTAAGAAATGGCTAGCATATGAGGGAGAAACAATAGATGCACAGTGTTTCTCATCTTTGTTTCTGTTTTTGTTTTTTTCCTCTCTCTCTCTCTCTCTCTCTCTCTCCGGGCATGAAAATATACGTAACACACTGTAGTAACTAGATAAACTAAAGGAGGTTCAAGACAAACCGTAAATGAATCCAAGAATGGCTGTGAGTTCTGCTGCCATAACAAAGAGACATCCTTAGAACAATGAGTCACAGGAAAAATCCGCTCATTCTGTCTTCCTTTACCTTTCTTTAATGCACGCAACCAACTTAGAACTGTGGAAATCACTTGACCCATCAAATCTTCCCTCTTCTTCCTCTACTACTCTTCTATTAGTAGTGCTGAGATCCTGGAAAGAAAATTGGCAGTTGAATGGTCCTCAAGAATGAGTTAAGTCCATTGATAAATATTCTTTCATATATTGTCAAAATAATACTAAATAAATGAGTTTGCCGATTCCCAGGAGTCTAGCTGTGCCTTTTAGATTTGTTGAGATTAAGTCCATTGATAAATGTTCTTTTGTATATTGTCAAAGAAATACAAAATAAATGAGTTTTTCAATTCCCGAGAAGCTAACTGTGCTATTGAAAATTGCTGAGATTAAATGACTTGATAAATGTTCTTTCATATATTGTCAAAGAAATACAAAATAAATGAGCTTCCCAATTCTCAAGAGCCTAGTTCTGCCCTTCAAAATTCAAAGCATCCCCCTCAAATGGACTCGCTCATGAACCCGGTAAGATTAATTAATGTGCCGAGTCTACTATTTTAATTTATAATTCCAATCCATAATTAGATGATTTATAATTATAAATCCGATATATATCAAAACAATGACTGTGTTGTTACTATGAGAGCGGTTACTTGGAATGACATAATACATCTGACATGCCATGGGACTTCTTTAGGTTTGGAGGCCCATTTGGCTGAAAAATTATACAACACTCGGGAAGTGCAATGTGGCTGCGTGGTATGAATAGTCATTTGGCCAAAGATCTACAAGGGATTTTACCAAAAATAATATGATATAATAGGTGTTGAGAAATACCATAAAAATTATTACATCAAAGTCAACGTAGTAGCTACAGTTAGCCGACCATAACTGCAAAAGCCGAGGTACACAACTAAGTCTTTTGGGCTACTCCTCTAGATTTTTGAATTTAAGTTTGATCCGAAAACTCTTTTATAGCGTGTTCTATATCAGCAAGTTATAACAAGAAGATCAATTTCCAAAATGTTGTCATTTCCAACATATTAAGGATCCAAATATGCCAAAATAAATTAAATTAATAGCTGAATGATTAAAAAAAAAAACATATGGAAATAGATGACATATTCCAAATAGACTCCATTTACAAAGGCAAAATGAAAAATGACCTGGTAGCCACAAAGATAGTCCAATAAACCATTATTTTTTTTATCATAATGATTGGTGGGAAACTAACGCACGTAGCAAAATAGAGTAAGCATTCCATCATTGAAGTTGTTGGGATTCAAACGATGCTGCAACGGAAAAATTGAATCTTCAGTCAAATGTCAGCTACTGTTCTCTACCGATTAAATTTAAAGAATAACAAACAATGAGTAACCAAAAACACAAGTTATAAACAATTTTAACGTAAAAAACTCTTCTTAATCAATAGAAAAACCATGAGATATAACCTCAGAACAATATCTACTATAAATATTTAGTTACAAATAATCCTTCAAGAGTCCATCACAACAACCCATGTGACCACCCAGTTAAAATTAGCCTAACACACCTAGCAACCAATAATAGCAAAATAGAATGAAAAAAATGAGCAACCAATCGATAGTACATCCCATAATCGAAATTAGATCAATATGCTTGAACTTGATAAATGATAAACTCAAAATGAAGGTCAAATAGAAAATTTCCCCTTCTCTTTTCTTTCCTCTTTCTCTTCCTTGTAGCACTTCTTATGTTATAATTTCTCATAAATTGGCCTAAAATCAAATTAGGACCTTTATACTACTACTAACGTTTGAACACTAAAGGCAAATTTTGCTATAATGCTTGAGCACCACAAATGTGCTCGTCAGGTGCAAAAAACACTGTCATCCACGCATATATGATATTCAGGTGCATCTCGGGCGCGAATGCTACTAGTATTCACGCATGTGAGCATTCTCGTACACCCCTCTTTTCCCAATCTTTTATACTACTAAAATTATTCATTTGAGAGAATCTTTGTAGCAAAATCGAGTAAACCACTGGATGACACGTCCATTGAGTATAGACTCACAATAGAATGACCTAAAACTTTCCCACGTAGCCTTTTGAGGGCACACATTGCCTATCCAGTGACCAAATTGCCAAATCCTTTTCTTTGGCAACTTTCCCTCCGCCAAGGTACTAGCATCAAACTCTACAAACTTAAACAACACCCTCTTTCACTTTATCGATATAATAAGAGCATTACCGCTCCCATTTGGCATTTTCACCTAAGTTGGATCATATATCTTGGCACACCACCTGAGCCTCCTCCCACCTCTTTGACCAAATCTCCTATTAGTCACCTTATCTTTTCTTCTAGAAATCAAAACCTCTATCTAGTACCAACTTGAATGTTTCCTTCTTTGTGGCACAATCAGGGAGCCTTTGAAAAGTTTTCAATGGCCTTCTATAGAATTTTATGAAAAAAACCTCCTTATAAAACTCACCCATTGAAATCAAATTCAACATAACATTGAGTGCATACTGCACATATCTTAACATGGGTCTTGTCTCATTACTTATACGCAAGTAAATATCTTCGATGCCAACAACTTTTTATGAGCCATAGTTCCCCATATTCAATACCTAATAATTCTCTAGAGTGTAAGACATAAAAAATATTTACTCGATCTCACATGAAAGGATATGCTATCCATCACCCAACTTGTCTCGTAACCCTCAAAGTTTTTTGCCTTCTCTACATCAATTACTAAAAGGTCACTGTAGATAGTTTTAGAGACCCAATGATTGTCGTCATAATCTCTATTCTATTGTCGCTCACTTCCTCCCCCCTTCTCCTACTTCCACATGAAGTTATTCTGTTTTATGTGGCCCTTTTTGCCATAAAGGTAACACTTAATATCCTTAAACTTGGACCGGCTATGGTTTTTCTCTAAGTTGCACCTCTCTCCGCATATCTCCCTTCCTCACGACCGCTAGTGAAGACCAGGGTACTTAGCTCTCCCAAAACTTCTTTATTTTCACTCTGATTAGACTCATTTATAAATAAGGAATGGATGACTTCATTATAACTGAGCGTATCCTTCCTAAATAATAGTATTGTCACAATATAATCATATGAGCTCTCAAGGAAGCTAAGAACACCAATGCCTTGTCTTCCTCAATTTTCTGATCAAGTTAGACATTTATATCAAAATTTAGTTAAACTTATCCAAGCATTTTTCGAAGCTCCTAGCTTCTGTCAACTGAAAGCAATAGAATTGCTTCTTCAAAAACAACCATAATGTCCAGGATTTGAACTTATACCAGCCGTCAAGTTTTTTAAGAAACTCTGCTAAATTAGAAAAACCAATCATTTCTTGAAGAGTATTGTTAATAATAAATAATTGAATGCATAATTTTCCAAGTCTCAATGTCTTACCACTCCTTATATTTCAATTTTTTTGGTCGTTCCTCATTCTTGAGTACTTTCACCGTTCCTTTTTTGATTAAAATATTCTTATTTTTTATTGCAAAAAATGAAATTATTTTGTCCTCTAAATTGTTGGATTTTGATAAATTCTTTGAAAATGACATTATAAAAATAGTTTTCGCACCAAAGAAACTATTTATGATACTACTAGCTAGGATTTAAATCACAACGCAATGGAAAACCGAATCTGATATCAATTGTCTACCACCCTTCCCTCCCAATTGAACCCGAGGAATAGCAAACGATAAGTAACTAAGTCAAATATTACATAGTAATTTTAACGTAATTTTTTTTAATTAAGAAAAAAATTATATGATACAACCTTTAAATAATATCCACTACAAATATTTGATTATAAATAACTCCCTTTAAAAATTATTTATACCAATTCATATCATTAATTAGTTAAAACTAACTTCTAATACACCTAGCAACCAATAATAGCAAAATATAATAATAAAATGTGTAACCAATAGTAAGACATCCTATAACAAAAGAAAGAACAACCTACCCAAACTTAATGATGGATAGAACTCGAAACAAACCACAAATTAATGCCAAAATATTTTCCGTCTTTTCTATTCTCTCTTCTCCTTCTTCCTTGTGGCACCCTTGTGTTATAATTTCTAAAAAGACTACCCCAATCAAATCAAGGCCTCTTATATTGCCACTGGCATTCCAACGCCAAAGAAAAATTTTGCCATGACAGTCAAGCCTTACTCATACAAGCGTATGCACAAAAAACATTAACATCCTCGCACGTATACCCTTCCAGTATGACTTAGCCATGGTTGCTACTGGTGCTAACGCTTGCATGCTCTATTACGTGCCAATCATCTACTCCACTGAAATTCTTTGGTCAAACAAATACTCGCATCAAAATCGAGTAAACCATTGGATAACACATACATTTGGTGTGAAGCTCATAATAGAATAGCCCAAATCCAACAGAAGTGGCATCCCCAGATATTGACACCTTCTCCACTAATTTCCTAGCAATCCTCCCTCCATATTACCATACAATCAGTGTTATGAAGATATTAGAGGTAGAGAAAGTATTATAGGCATAAACAAGGTACCATAATTCTCCCATCCCTTCTTTCGGAAAAATATTTATAAAAAAAAACACGAGAGAGAGAGAGAGAGAGCGAAAACTCAGCAGAAAAGCAACTAAAGTGGAGGAAAGATATTGTGTATTGCTACCAGCATTGATTGAAGAGTGTATGTTGAGAGACAGGATGGAAAGGAGAATTTCCAGGAAGGACAATCCTCCTCCGATCTATCCCTGATCTGGTGAATATGCATATAAAGTTAGATCTTCCACGATGTTGGTAAGCATGCAATTACAAATCGTGAAGTATCATAGCGTAATTGACAAGAAAAGTAGGGCCATTATGCAATCAAACGATAATATCATCAGAATTCGAGAGACGAAGAGTTAAAAGAATTGAGGACTTTATAACAAGCAGCAGGGTGAGTAAAAAGAGTAAGAACACATTACGTTTTCTGCTCCTAAATTATCCGCGATCGACGGTGATCACAGTGAATATCCCCATGATCGTCAGTCAGTAGTAGGAGGAAGAAAGAAAGACTGGCAAGTTGAGTCCGGGCTGCGGAAGGAGATGCCAAATTAAAGCAGAGTGGCCGAAATTGATTCGCACGTTGAAGACCTTTCACACTTTCGTGGAGTTAGCTTTATTAATGCTCATTAATTGTGCCACGAGGCAAGATATCGTTGGATTAGACCTTGACCTCCGATGGCACGTTGTGCTGAGCGTCCCGAAGTAAGGAGACTTAACAACGAAGTCTTCCAAATGAACTGGGGTTTTTCCGAAGTAGGAAGACTTAACTATATATATATATATATATATATATATATGTATATATATATTTTATTAAAGATTTTACGAAAATTGGAATTTTAGAATAACTCTAAAGCAAAATATGAAAGTGAAATTTTGAGTATTGAGGTTTCAAAATGAGAAGTTTCATGTCGGCATGTTAGAAATCAAATTATCATAGTTATTCAAATTGTGAGAGGTTCTAAATTGATAGAAAACAAGTCAAAACACAGCTTTGTCAAAACAAATGGAATATCAAATAATAAGCTTGGAAGATCAACTTGTTGGGGTCCCTTTCGTGTGGAGGTGTTATGGGTCCAAGGACTCTAGGAGGCTATGGTCCGAGAACTCACTGCGGTATAATTCCAAGGACTCTGTGATGATCAAAAGTAACATCAACAATCAAGGTTGTTGAGTGCATGAATGTCCGAGGACATGCTTGAAGAAGGTCTGAGACTATGGTTGAAGAAAGCGCATGTGAATGCCAATTCGAAAGATTGTCTGAATATACGAAATATTTACAGATCACGATCTACATAGTCGTTTTTCTTTTCTGTTGGGTATGACATTTTGCAAAACATTGCCGGTACAGAGCTGCTACAAAGATGTACGTACATTAGGCGGCTGTTTGTGCGTGTGCTCTTCACACTGGTCAGGCCGTTACTTTTCAATAGCATATATATATATATTTAATTGTGTGTGAAATTTTTAAGTGTTGAGAAGAAGAAGAGTGAAGAGAAAAGTGAGTAGTGAGTGAAAAACAAAGAGTGAAAGTCTTTGTATTTTCGTACTCTATTCTTCATCTTTTATCTCTAGTGTTTGTATAGTCGTATGGTTTCTATAACCATTTTTCACATAATGGATTTGTTTGAGGATTAAGCGTCTCGTGGTTTTTTTCTTTGGTTTGTGAAGAATTTTTCACATAAAATCCGTGTGTTCTATCTCCCCCATTCTCTATGTGTTTGAATATTTCTATCCGACCGGCCATTTGCCTTAACCCATTCAAAGTCTTTTGTGTCTATCCAATCCTTATTTTCTGACTCAACAAGTGGTATCAGAGAGAGATTCTTTGACTGGTGACTTCGTTGAATGTTGCGAATGGAGGTTGGAAGTAAGATGATTTGCTTAAACGGTACCAACTATGACACTTGGCATAGCAAGATATCCGACCTACTGCTTGTTAAATCCATACATCTTCCAATGTTCGACACTCAAAAGCCTGAGACGAAATCGAAAGAGGAATGAACGCTGGAGAATATGTAGGTGTTTGGTTATATACAACAATTTGTAGATGATAATGTGTATAACCACATTAGAAGTGAGACGAATATCAGGACATTGTGGGGGAAGTTAGAGACACTTTATACCTCCAAAATTGGCAACAACAAGTTTTATCATCTGATGAAGTTGATACAGATTCGTTATAAGGACGACTCGCCCGTTGCTAATCATCAGAACGAATTTCAAGGATGTGTAGATTGGCTGAATGGTGTGGGTATTAAGTTCGAGTACAAAATGCTAGGTCTATCGCTGTTGGGAAACCTGGCAGACTTATGGGAGGTGATGAGAATTATCATTACCAACATAGTTCTTAATGGTATTGTGACGCTAGAAATAGCCAAAAGAACTGTGCTGAATGAAAAGATGAGACAGTAGTCTCAAGAGACCTCTTAATATTTTGAGGTACTTGTAATAGAGTCACGGGGAAAGAGTAAAGGCCGTAGACCAAAATCTGAAAAATAGGGCTGGAGTAAGTCTCGGTCAAGATTTTAAAATATAGAGTGTCATCACTATGAAAAGAATGGATATATTAAAAAGTATTGTATAAGTAGAAGCGTGAAAATGTAGAAGTGGAGAAAAGTAAAAAGGGACAAATTGAAAAAAATTCCTCAGTCTCTATGGTTACAGGAGGTTATCTCCTTTTGACTTGTAAAGCAGATGACGCTGTAAACTTAGCTGAGCGGGAGACCGACTGGGTGGCGGATACTGAAGCATCCATCCACGTCACTTCTCGGAAGGGTCTTTTTACTTCATATACTCTGGGTAATTTTAGAGTGTTGAAGATGGGGATTATGGAGATATCCAGAGCTATTGGCTGTGGTAACGTGTCTCTCGTCACTAATAACGGTACTCGACTAATCTTAAGAGATGTCCAACATGTCCGTGACATGCGGATGAATATTATTTCAACAGGAAGACTCTATGATGCTAGCTTTTGTAATTCCTTCTATGATGAGGGATATAAACTAATCAGAGGATCTCTGGTAGTTGCCCGAGGTAAAAAGATGTCGGGCTTTTACGTGTTGTAGGCCTTTGCCGAGGCAGGTCAAGTAAACGCTGCTACCAGCGTGGAGACCTCGGACTTGTGGCACCGCCGGCTGGGCCACATGAGTGAGAGGGGGATGAGTCACTTGGTCAGGAAGGGTTTCATTTTAAAAATGAACAATGACAGATTAAAGACTTGTTCTCACTGCATGGCAGGGAAGTAGAGAAAAGTCTCCTTCCGAGGAGACTCGTCCTTCAAAAGGTCCGAGTTACGTAAGTTTATTCACACTGATGTTTGCGAACCGTTCAAGGAGAAGTCATTTGGAAGAGCTCAATACTTCATCTCGTATATTGATAACTATTTGAGAAAATTGTGGGTATTTTTACTTATATTCAACGATTAGGTTTCAAAAGTATTTGAGAAATTCCATACTCTAGTTGAACGTGAGACAAAGAAGGTGTTGAAGGCCGTTCAGAGTGATAATGGCAAAGAATATATTGGGGAATTTGATACTTATTGTAGGTCTCATGGCATCCGACATCAAAAAATACCTCCAAAGACGCCTCAATTAAATAACATGGCTAAGCGAATGAACCGTACATTGATAGAGAGGATTAGGTGCCTCTTGTCCGAGGCAATGCTCCCAGGACCTTTTTGGGCTGTAGCCTTGAAGACGGCAACCTATGTTATTAATAAGTCACCCAGTAAGCTCTTGAATTGTGAAATTTCAGAGAAGATATGGATCGAATGTGAACCCTCCTATAACCATCTTTGGACATTTAGTTGTAAGGATTTTATTCATGTTCCGAAAGATGAGAGGACCAAGTTTAAGTCAAAGACGAAGTTATACATCTTTCTGAGTTACGGAGAAGATAAACTTGGATATAGGTTTTATGACCCTTTTGAGAAAAAGTTGGTTAGATCAAGGGACGTGGTCTTTATTGAAGAATAAACAATTAAAGATATTGGAAAAGACAAGAGTGTTTTATCTGATTCTAGTCAGAAGGACAAGGTAAGCGTTGAAATTGTCTGTCCAGTACCTCTTCAATTCAAGAGCAATGGCCTAAGAGTGGTTGAGGATAATAATGAGGCAGTTACTGTGCCATATGAGGATCAAAATAAAGTTTCTTCTCAATTGGTTGAGGAGATTATTCTCCGATGATCTACAAGGGACAAACGATCGTCTGTGCGTCTGCTAGCTAGTGAGTACGTCCTGCTCACTGATACTAGTGAACCTCAGAAATTTAAAGAAGCTGTGAAGGATGCTCACAAAGAAAAATGTTTGGAAGCCATGAAGGAAGAGATGGCTTCACTATATGAAAATCATACTTTTGAATTGGTTGAGCTGCCTAAGAGGAAGATAGCCTTAAAGAATAAGTAGATTTTTGGATTGACGATTTCCAAGGATATAATGCAGCCGAGATACGAAGCACGGCTAGTGATGAAAGGTTTTGATCAGCGTAAAGGCATCGATTTTAAGGAGACTTTTACGCCTGTGGGGAAAATATCTTCCATTCCTGTTGTGTTTGGTTTAGCAGCTACTCTGAATTTGAAGATAAAGTAGGTAAATGTTCGAACAGCATTCCTTCACGGTGACCTTGAGGAAGAGACTTACATAGACCAACCAAATGGGTTCAAGGTCAAGGAAAAAGAAGAATTAGTTTGAGCTTGTACGGACTAAAATAGGCTCGAGAACAGTGGAATGAGAAATTTGAGTATGTCATGATCGGTCAATGATATCAAAGGACTACTTCTGACCACCTTGTCTTTATGCAGAGATTTTCTAAGAACGATTTTATTATCATTATCCTTTATGTGGACGACATACTGATTGTCGGACAAAATGACGCTCGAATTTAGGAGCTGAAAAAGCAATTGGGATAGTCATTTGCTATGAAAGACCTTGGGGCCGCCGAAGCAAATTTTAGGGATTAAAATCATTCGCGACAAAAGGTAGGAAAGTTGTAGTTGTCTCAACAGAGATTGAGAAGGTACTCCGACGCTTTAATATGGATAAGTCCAAACCAGTAAGCACACCATTGGCTAGTCACTTTAGGCTGAGTAGGGTGCAGTGTCTGTCCTCAAATGCTGAGAAGGCCAGCATGAGGAGCATACCTTATTCCTCGGCTATAGGTAGCTTGATGTATGCTATAGTATATATAAGGCCGGACATAGCGCATGCCATTAGCACAGTTAGTTGCTTTTTGTCAAATCTAGGAAAGGAACACTAGTCTACAATGAAATGGATAATGAGATATCTCTGAGGAATTTCAAAGTTATGTATGGCTGAGTAGGGTGCAGTGTCTGTCCTCAAATGCTGAGAAGGCCAGCATGAGGAGCATACCTTATTCCTCGGCTATAGGCAGCTTGATGTATGCTATAGTATATATAAGGCCGGACATAGCGCATGCCATTAGCACAGTTAGTTGCTTTTTGTCAAATCTAGGATAGGAACACTAGTCTACAATGAAATGGATAATGAGATATCTCTGAGGAATTTCAAAGTTATGTATGTGCTTTAGAGATGCTAAGCTCATCTGGTTGACTACACGGATGCTGACATGGTTGATGATATTGACTCCAAAAAATCTACTTCAGCATATTTGATAAAATTTACCAGATGAGCGATCTCCTGGCAATCAAGGCTACAAAAGTGCATTGCCCTTTCTACCACTGAGGCTGAGTTCATTACAATGATTAAGGCCTGCAAGGAAATGCTCTGGATGAAAAAATTTATGCAAGAACTAGGTTTCAAGTAAGAGAAGTATGTGGTCATTTGTGATAGTCAAAATACTTTACATCTCTGTAGAAATTTCTCATTCCATTCAGGATCAAAATATATTGATATTCGATACCATTGGGTGAGAGATGTTATTGATCTCGGACAGCTGACACTTGAAAAAGTCCGAACGGAGAAGAATGGGTCAAATATGTTAACTAAGGTTCTGCCGAAAGCAAAGCTTGAAGCCTGTTGCAGCTTGGTTGGTTTGTCAAGTATAGCCTCCTCACAGTCGTGGGGAAAAGTTTCTTGGGATCCCTCCCGTGTGGAGGTATTATGGGTCCAAGGACTCTGAGAGGTTATGGCCTGAGAACTCTCTACAGTATAATTCCGAGGACTTTGTGATGGCCAAAGGTAATGTCAATGACCAAGGGTTCTAAGTGCATGAAAGTCTGAGGACATGCTTGAAGAAGGTCCGAGAACATGGTTGAAAAAAGCGTACGTGGATGCCAAGTTAGAATATTATCTGATTATGCGAAATCTCCGCAGAGCATGATCTGTAGAGCCGTTTTTCTTTTCTGTCGGGCACGACCTTTTGCAGAACAGTGTCGGTATAGAGCTACTGCAAAGATGTACGTGCAACAGGCGGCTGTCCGTGTTTGTGCCCTCCACGTTGGTCTGGCCGTTGCTTTTCAACAGCATACATATATATATATATTAAAGTGTGTGTGAAATTTCTAAGTGTTGAGAAGAAGAAGAGTGAAGAAAAAAGAGAGCAGTGAGTGAAAAACAAATAGTAAAAGTCTTTGTGTTCTCGTACTCTATTTTTCATCTCTTATCTCTAGGGCTTGTGTAATTGTGTGGTTTCTATAACCATTTTTCACATAGTGAATTTATTTGAAAGCTAAACGTCCCATAATGTTTTCCTTCGTTTTGTGAAGGATTTTTCACATAAAATTCATGCGTTCTTTCTATCTCTCCCATTCTCTATGTGTTTGAATATTTCTGTCCGTCCGACCATTTGCCTTAACCCATTCGAAGTCTTTTGTATCTGTCCGATCCTTATGTTTTGACCCAACACAACTAGCTAAAACAAGCTACTAGCTAGAAGTAATCTCTAAAAGATCATCCCATCATAAAGGACAAGTTATCAGAAGGGAGATAGTTAAAAATAAATTTCTATAACGGCATTCTACCAAAAGAGATATATTATCAAATATAGAAGAGGAGTAGGTCAACTACTTCAGACAAAATGGCACTTTGCAGAGTTAGTGACAGAATTAGTGACAGGTTATAGAGTTGGTGGCAGGCTTTACAAGTACATAATTTTCCTACTGGGTGGGTGGCGACCAGGTCAAATTTATAGATATATATATGTATGCTAGGCATGCAAGTGAAGACGAGCAAAGTGTGAGAGTGCGAAGGAAAATAGAGAGACGAAAACGACGAGTAGTCATTTTACTTTGTACTCTATTCTTTACTCTCCAATGAGTTTTTGTAACCACAATTAATATTGTGAAATTGGTTGTGAAGTAGGTATCCCATGATTTTTTCCTCTTATTTCAGAAGAGGGCCTTCCACGTAAAACTTGTGTGTGTACTATTACTCTTTCCCTTGTCTCTTTATTGTATGCGTTGTCATTCTTGTCCGACTCGATTTCACTGATATTGTACGACCGGCCATTATCTTCCCTAACAATTCTCAACCGGGAAATATCCATATTTTACTTAATTGTACAATGTCCATAATTCTATGCCAGCCTGTTCATTATTCTTCCCCTCTCATTGTTATTTAGAGGATAGATTCTTAGTCTTTGCTATGATGACCCAGCATTTTGAAATATGTATTATTTCAGTTCCTTCCACTTAAATAATTCTCCCAATCTAGTCTGAAAGGGAGCAGTTACTTGCCGATGCAATTTTGTTGTCATTTAGTATTCACAATTAGACTTTTGTTGGGCAAGCATGCTAAGGCTTTTGTATTACTCGTTGCACAATATTACGTTAATCTCTTGGCTTCGTTCAAATAATTGGTCTTTTCAAATTATTTTGAGCTACGGGGGTATTTTCATGGCAATGACTTCTTCTCAAGGGCATGTAAATTAGGATTGCACACACCCAATAGCTAATTAGTGTAGTTGACCCTCGTTGAAAATCAGATACAACAACAAAATACACAGATATTCCCTGGTCATGGAATATTTAAACAGCAATTGATAAATGAAATATGTCGTGGTCGTGCAATAGCGGAAGCCCACAGCTCAATCCGTAGAATCTACCAAAATTGTGAATTGCGATGGGGGAATTCATATGCTTAAAGCGTTTCACCACACATCCATCATGAACGTTCAACATGATCCCATGCACGTGCGACATTAACGGGTTTCAATTCCTCCCGTACGTACCATGCTTGCTTGTAAGTTAAAGTCGCCATATTTGTCGACTACTGATTAGTAATATATGAGTCATAACATTACAATATACACGCTCATATTTATTTCATTATGAAGTGTGGCAGCAATACTTAATTCTCAAGCAGAAGCAAAGATGTAGGTTTTACTGGGATCGCAATTGAAGGAGCCGTCACCCCCAAAGCCAAACTTGGTACTGTAGCCTTCGTAGTCTCTATAATTGAAAAGAAACGCTTCGATAAGACAGAGGCCTTCATTCGCCGCTAGCGTTTCTATCGCCCACTCCCGGAAAAAGCCATTTGACTTATGAGTGATGTGTATTTGTCCGTCCGCCGCTATCATCTTCTTTGCATTTTTAAGGAACCCACTAATCAGTTTTTGGTGTTTCCTGTATGCATTGCATGCAAGTAATTAGGGAGGGATGGTCGAAGTTATAATAAACAGTACATTGTAAGAGTCTAGTTTATAATTAGGCGGTCAATATATATATTGAAAAAGCACGTTTCGGTGCTTACGTGTTTCGACCTCGTTACAAGTATAGCGGAAGTAATAAAATAAATTAATTAAATTAAATATCCGATACACGTAAGGGATATTTAACTCTAGATGATGACGAGATTAACACTAATGCACAATATAATAATGACAAGCAATAGAGATCAAGCCAAGCAAAAACAATAGTAAAAAGATCCGATTTTTGGTGACGAAGTGAAAACTCGATACCCACGGTATCGAGAAAAACACTCCGGGCTTCAACGGCCAGGGAAGCAATGCACTATGAAAATCAACTTACGTACCGGGTGGTGGTAACGACGCGCTAACCTAGCCGACTTACTCCCGACACGTGATCCCTACCAAGGAACTCCTTGGATTTACCCGCGGCAACGGAACCGGACACCTTCCGGTCTTCAAGCCACTCTTCCCTCTCGGGCCACTTGAATTGCCAATCACGAACGGATCTCCTTCTTCACGAACCAACGTTTCCAACGCAGGTAGAAGGATGGAAATTTGAATAGAAAAAGAAGAAGAAAAATGGTGAGAAAACTCTTTAGAACATGGAGTACAAAGATATGTTTTTGAGTTTTCTCAACAGAAGCTAAATCAATTGAAGCATGAAGGCTTTCTTCTCAAATTGGGGGCTCAAAATAATCTGACAGAGAGCTTATGGCGTCCTTAGGGTTTGAATAAAATAAGGTGTGTATTTATAGAGGAGCCAAAAATCGCGTTTGAAATTCTGCCCGTTGGGCCGCCGCTCGAGCGGGGCTCGAGCGCGCGGCGAGCGGCCGTAGGGTTTTGGCAGAAACCCCATGGGCGCTCGAGCGGGCAGGGGGCGAGCAGCGAGCGGCCCCCATTCTGGGATTTCGGCTCGAGCGGCCTTTGAGCAGGAAGCGAGCGGGGGAGGTTCTGGTTTTTAGGCTCGAGCCGCTAGCGGGCACAAGGCGAGCGGGCGGCCTTTGGGCGGGCTCGAGCGTGTGGAGGGCGGACCGAACGAACTTTAACCCGACAACCCACAACCCGACATCAAAACAATGATACATATGGTCACAGAATATACCAATTAGACAAATGTCTCTAACAATCTCCCCCTTTGGCAATTCCGTGACAAAACCCAAAAAAAATAAATAAATACAAGAGAATCACGGGTTCAGACACCACCGAGATAAAACCCATGTACATGAAAACCTACGCCTAGTGATAAAAAAAATCATAAAGCAATGTAACAAGCTATGCGAGAGCAGCTGAGGCGATGCGATGAAGTATTGCGGTGACATCCTGTATACTTTAGTGTCCTGATCAAACACGGTTAGTACCAACAGGACAAAAAATAATAACAATTTAATGGCAGACATGGTACATAGGCATGAGAACATACAATAATGTAACATACAACAAGACTCCCCCTAAAGAAAATAAACAGTACTCCCCCTCAAGTAATAATAACTTGAACTAACATGCAATTAACAAAAACTCCCCCCAAAAAAAAGAAAGGCTCCCCTAATCTCCCCCTATCAAACACCCCCTATAAAAAAAAGAAAGGCACCAGAAAGGCACCCCTAATCTCCCCCTATCAAACACCCCCTATAAAAAAAAGAAAGGCACCCCTAATCTCCCCCTATCAAACACCCCCTATCAAAGAGATCAAGTCTCCCCCTTTTTGTCACGAATAGCCAAGGGGTAATTTAGCTCACTTTTCTTAATCCAGACTTGTCTCACGGAATGCATTTTTGCGTTCAACCTATTTACTTGTGCATCCAAATGCTGAAGGTAATCAACAAATTTATTCAATTTTAGCCCTGGTCTTTGGTTGTGCAAAAATTTCAAGGCGTAACACCATGGACGAATGTGACCAACTTGCCCACATGCATGACAAGTAGGCACAAACTTAGGGATGGAGGAATTATTCATAACCTTGTGATTACCTAGATTAGATGAGCCAAATCTGTTATTCACACGTTGAGGCACGGCCTTGATGACTTTGGGTGAGTGGGCATGATTATGTGAAACTTTTTTGGCGGGAATAAACACAGTTGTAGGTTTTATGTCGTTACGAGCAATATTTGCAGCATACCCCAAACCCTGTTTATTTCCACCACTTTTTCCCAATCCGAGCATGTGATCTAATTTTGTGGACCCATTTATGAATTGTTTCAAATCTTTTCGAGAGGCCTCAAGATCAGATTCTAAAGTTGTTATTTGTTTAGTACATGAGACTTTCAGATTCTCAATTTCTTGAGTTTTAGAATCTAATTCGGATTGAAGAGCTAATCTTTCTTGTTCCAGTTCAATGACCCTACTGTTTAGGGATTTATTTTGTTTCTTTGCTTTCAAGCATTCCTAAACAGATTTATCATAAGCTTCTTGAAGGCCATCAAATTCAGCTTCCGACTCGGCCTCGAGTCATCGATTGATCAAAATTATCTACTGAATTTCCACACACGGAGGTCATAAAAGCCATGTACTTGACCGGCCCATTTTCAGAACATGGTTCACCCTCTTCTTCTTCGTCATCACTTAGGGTCAAATTAGCTTTAAAGGCTTGACCTTGTTGGCGTTTAAGATTAGGGCATTCAGACCGATAGTGGCCAAAGCCTTTACATTTATGACATTGAACTCTTTGAGTAGTTTTTGATTTGGAATCCCTAAGCTCATATCGATCTTTCTTCTCAAATTTATGTGATCGTTTTAAGTCCACATCTAGTTTCTCTGACGAAGAGTTCTTTTTCCTTAAGAATTTTTTAAAATTCTTAACAAATAACGAAAAATCGTCATCACTACACAATTCTTCATCGGAATCCCGATTTCGCTCTTCCCTACTTGATTTTAAGGCAATTGATTTTTGTTTCTTTGATTGAGGCAATGTGAGCTCATACGTTTGTAGGGTCGATTATCTCCATTATTCTTCTTCTTTTGTAACGTCAATTGAGATAGTTGATAAAACTATCTTATATAATTGACTTCGGTTTTGTCCCTGGGCATATATTCTCTCGAGTTACACTATCAATAATGGGAGAAAACAGTGCCTGGAAGCTCAAAACGTCCGAAATCAGATCTGGCAAAACAGAGGAGGCAAATGGCTGGAGGTATAAACTCGATACTTAATTCCGCTTTCGTGGTTGATTTTGCCACATTATATGCTTACATTTGATATCAGAGTGAGGCAGCGCCTTTGCCTTTGCCGTTCTGCCATTTTTCCGTTTTTGCCCGAATTTCAAAATTCTTAAAGTTTCTGTTTTTGTTATGATTCGGCAACAATGAGCGCCGGAAATCGTTGAAAAATTCAATTTTCGATATTTTCATATATTTTTCATCCATTTTGGTGTTAAAATGGCGTTGTTTTAATCGGGTCTGGAAAACGGGTCAAATCGGGCGTTGTCAGGTTCGGGCGAACCCGGCAAAGGTTGAGGACGACCTAAATAGTGTCGTTTAACTGTTGCTACAGTATTCAAAACGGCGTTGTTTTGTCTTCAGTTATCAATATCCTAAACGGCGTCGTTTTGTCTGTTGCTACAGTGTTAAAAATGACGTCGTTCTGCTACAGTGTCCTGTTTAAAAAAAAAAACATTAAACGGTTTTGGACTTGGGCCGTTTTCGTTCGCGGCCCAAATCCTGCGTCCACGTTTGCTTCTGGCGTCTCCGCAGCAATGGCTTAGCGGCCTAATTTGTGCGCAGCCCACACACACGCTGGCTTATTACTGTAGCATCTGGAAATACAATAAAAAATGCTACGTGCGCGTGCAGTGGGAGGGATTCGAATGCGGGACATCCGGGCTAAAGCCACATTAACACTGCGCTTAACGCTTGATTGGCGTTTTTATGGGCAGTTTAATTCCCTTTATACATTTACATATATATGTATATTATTATATAAAGGTTTATATATATATATATATATTTATATTTATATTTATATTTATTATATATAAAGATGAAATATAATGTTTAAAATATAATTATATATATATATATGTGTATATAATGTCTCGTGATTTATATAATTTAATTAATTAGGGGATGACCACAGCGTCCTTAATTAATAAAATTATATTTTATTATCACGTATGGTATAAAGACATTAATTGTGGCTAATTAGTTTTAATATAATAAAATTTATCCCACAGAAAATTTTATTATATTAAATTAATTAATCAGGATAAAATGTCAAATTATTTTTTCTTAATTTGCCCACAGGGATTAAGAATTAAAACATAATTTGATAGTTTTATCAAGAATTGGATATGAATCTACTTGAATTAAAAATTTAGCCCACAGGTAATTTTTATATCAATTGATTCATGATGTATACTTTACATTGGTAAAATATAATTCTGTATTTTGTTAGCCTCATTTATTGGTTGTTTAGCATGTATTTAATTTTTATACAGTTATTTAATATGTTAATCTTTTTGACTTAAGATGTGAAATTTTTAAACTAAAAGGTAATAACTATAAGGTATAGAAGAAGAGAATTCTTCTTCAATTAGGGTGGATGGACATAGATTAGGCTATACGGAAAGACAAATCGCCTGCTCTTACTTTTATCAGTACTCCGGTTGATGTAGCTCTTTATGAACGATGGGAGCGATCTAATCGCCTTAATTTAATATTCATAAAGACTAAAATTTTTGCTGGTATTTGTGGTTCTGTCGACCAGCATAATAAAGTGCGAGATTTACTGAAATCTATCGATGAGCAGTTTGAAATTTCATATAAAGTACTTGCTAGCACCCTAATAATGAAGTTTTCATTTATAAGGCTCATCAATGTTAAGGGTATGCGTGAGCATATAATTCATATAAGGGATATAACGACTCAGTTGAAAAATTTAGAGGTGAAAATGTCTGAATCTTTCCTTGCGCATTACATTTTAAACGTGCTTCCACCACAATATAGACCTTTTAAAATATCTTACAATACACATAAAGATAAATGGTCGATCAATGAACTCATGACCACGTGTGTGTAAGAGGAAGGAAGGTTCATGATGGAACAAAGTGAAAGCGTTTATATGTTCAAAGAAGAAAAGTTTAAGACACAAGTCAAAAAGAAGAAAAAATATAAAATACCTCATCAATCTGATATCAAAAAGGAGCCCAAGTACTTCTTCTGTAAAAAGAAGGGACACGTCAAGAAGGACTGTGTCAAATACCAAAATTGGCTTGAAAAGAAAGGTAATCTATTCTCTTTTGTATATTATGAATCTAATATGGTTAATGTTTCACATAATATATGGTGGATTGATTCCAATTCTATAATCCATGTTTCAAATTTCTTACAGGGCTTGCAAAGCCTAAGGAAGCCAGTGTGCAATGAACAAAGTATCTTCTCCGAAAATAAGATACGTTCACATGTGGAGGCCATTGGAACATGCAGCTTAATTTTGAGTAGTGGTTTTGTTGACTTTGAACAAGACCTTTTATATTTTAAATTTCTCTAAAAATTTGATTTCAGTTTCAAGATTTGTACCTTTCGGATATTTCATTACATTTTCAAACTCATATTTTAGTTTATATTATAAGTCTGATATTGATAGGAATTGTACATTATCTGATAGTTTTTATTGCTTAAATTTTTAAAATAATACCTCTTACAATACTGTATATCTTGATACTGGTATTAAGTGATGTGTTATGAATGAATGTTTCTCTATATTGTGGCATAGGAGATTAGGTCATATTTCTATTGAAAGAATCAAAAGATTGGTAAATGATGGAGTAATTAGTACTCTAAATTTTACTAACTCTGAGACTTGTGTGGACTGCATTAAAGAAAAATAGACCAACAAGACTAAGAAAAATACAGGAGGAGTTCTGACATATTAGAAATCATACATACTGATATTTGTAATCCTGATATTGACTCATATGACCCAAAATATTTCATCACCTTTATTAACGATTTCTCACGAGATATGTATTTATATTTGCTTTATAATAAGAATGAAGCCATAGATGCTTTTAAATTATTTAAAGTAAAAGTAGAGGAATAATGTGGAAAACAAATCAAGATTGTGAGATCAAATAGAAGTGGAGAGTATTATGGAATATATATTGAATATGGACAAATGTCTGGTCCATTTGCAAGGTTTTTCTTAAGAACATGGGATTGTTACCCAATATACTATGCCTGGTTCTTCGGACCAAAATGATGTAGTAGAAAGAAGAAACCGAATATTATTGGACATGGTGAGGAGTATGCTTGGCAACTCTGAACTTTCAAAATCCTTGTGGAGTGAAGCTCTTAAAATGACAGTGCATATATTAAACCCAATAAAAATTGTTTCAAAAACTCCTTTTGAGTTATGGAAAGGTTAGAAACCGAGTTTGTAATATGTACACGTATGGGGATGCCCATCTGAAATAAGAGTTTACAATCCACATGAGAAGAAGTTGGATCGAAGGACCATCAGTGGACATTTCATTGGATATACTGAACGGTCCAAGGGATATAAATTTTACTGTCCATCTCACAGCACTAGGATTGTGGAATCAAAAAATGTAAAATTTCTTGAGAATGACTTAATGAGTGGGAGAAAGCGATCCAAAAACATATTTTCTAATAATGATCATTTAGTTTCTCAACTTTTCACTTCAAATGATAGGTTGATTGTTGTACACAACGCCCCTCAAGACCAAATTGGTATTGAACAACCAATCAATGTTATTCCATAAAATGCTGATCTTATTCCAGTTGATCAAAAATTCAGGATTTATCTGAAATAGTTATACAATATACCCACGGTATCGAGAAAAACACTCCGGGCTTCAACGGCCAGGGAAGCAATGCACTATGAAAATCAACTTACAGCCCGGGTGGTAACGACGCGCTAACCTAGCCGACTTACTCCCGACACGTGATCCCTACCAAGGAACTCCTTGGATTTGCTCGCGGCAACGGAACCGAATACCTTCCGGTCTTCAAGCCACTCTTCCCTCTCGTGCCACTTGAATTGCCAATCACGAACGGATCTCCTTCTTCACGAACCAACGTTTCCAACGCAGGTAGAAGGATGGAAATTTGAATAGAAAAAGAAGAAGAAAAATGGTGAGAAAACTCTTTAGAGCATGGAGTACAAAGATATGTTTTTGAGTTTTCTCAAGAGAAGCTAAATCAATTGAAGCATGAAGGCTTTCTTCTCAAATTGGGGGCTCAAAATAATCGACCAGAGAGCTTATGGCGTCCTTAGGGTTTGAATAAAATAAGGTGTGTATTTATAGAGGAGCCAAAAATCGCGTTTGAAATTACGCCGTTGGGCGCCGCTCGAGCGGGCTCAGCCGCGCGCGAGCGGCCGTAGGGTTTTGGCAGAAACCCTATGGGCGCTCGAGCGGGCAGGGGGCGAGCAGCGAGCGGCCCCCATTCTGGGATTTCGGCTCGAGCGGCCTTTGAGCAGGAAGCGAGGGGGGGAGGTTCTGGTTTTTAGGCTCGAGCCGCTAGCGGGCACAAGGCGAGCGGGCGGCCTTTGGGCGGGCTCGAGCGTGTGGAGGGCGGACCGAACGAACTTTAACCCGACAACCCACAACCCGACATCAAAACAATGATACATATGGTCACGGAATATGCCAATTAAATAAATGTCTCTAACATATATATATATATATACTTGGCTGCCAAATATTTTCAAATTGTTTCACAACCCATAAAAAATCTGAATGTGGCTAGCATGCATGCATTTTTTAGTCAATTATCAGCCGCTTGCAGTTCTCTTGTGATTAAAAGACCGGGTAAATATGGGACTTGGGGATTATACTTCTCCTTCCTACTTCTCTTAATCGAGCAATTAGATTAAAAAAATTCATCTGTTAAAATTAAAATATTAAATAATATTTTTTAAATAGTTATTTTTATTATTTTTTAATTATGAGATTTCAAACTAAATAAATATTAATAATGTAAAAAATTAAAATATAATTATATTTAATATTCTTTATTTTTAAATCTTGGCTATTCCTCGAGAGAAATATAGTCCCAAGTCCCCCTTTTTGCAAATATGTATACATAAATTCAGCCTAGGAAATTAATTTCAGAATAATAATTATAAATGACACTTATTTTTACTAAAACAAATTAGGTCATACAATTGGCACAATAAATAGTACGTTGTGGGGCAAGGAAAAGGTTAATTAGCTTTTAATATACGAATACACATACCGAATTTGGGCATCACGTGGTGCATCTCGACGAAAGACGCCAGCATGTGGAAAATTGAAAATGATCCGATCAAATTTTATGGTGTTGAGCGAGTGGCAGCTTGCCATTTGGGTGGCATCGACCTCATGCATCACCGTGCAACCTCGGGTCTTTAGTTGAAGGATGTTGCCCATTGCTTGCTTATAATTTTTGAACAAGAATTCTACAAAATGAGATTAAACATGCGTCTTTACTAAAGATCATCATCCCAACTTTTCTTTTCCTTTTTTTTGGGGGGGGGGGGAGAGCATATTAATCAAAACAAATATAAGATTTGGGGGAGAGCATATTAATCAAAACAAATATAAGATTTGTGATATTTCACTACAGAATCTAAAAACATACAGATATAAATTTTTGTAGGCTCAATTTACCCCCCCATATAGTTCAAGATCAAATGATTTTGAAAGAAAAATAGTCAGTCTCAAAACATAGGTACATTTTAAGTTAAAATTTTTTTTTTGGCTTTTTCTTTCTAGTCTCAAAAAATAAAGAAAAAAAATAACTGCACATTAAGAAGAGATTAGCTAGGGAGAGGAGTCGGGATAGACAAGGAGAAGGAAGAGAAAGATACGCTAATAAATTTTACCCATTGAATCAAGAGAAGTTGACACCATGTTAGCAGCAGAGCCAAAAGAAACAGCCAAACAGGCAGAGAAGGAGAAGTCCCCCTCACCCACCAACAGCATCTTTTGAGAGCTTGTGTAAGGCCCTTTTCTTCTTATAATTTCTTCCACCTTTGGCTTCCTCGGCCTCTCTATGAAGTCATCTTTTCTTAACACAACTTTCACTTTGCCAAAACCAGCACCTATTGGTTGAACTTTTTCTTTCAGAATAATAAATTTTCCCTCCTCCTGACATGGTAAACTGCTGTCTTCATCCACAGTTATTGTGCTGGAATCCTCCTGTAATGTTATATATCATAGCATAATCAAATTGTATTAATTGGGAAGTTTTTGAAAGCTCGCATGGCATCAGATGTACTTAAAAACTGATGCAATACTATTTGTAAGTTTTGACAATATAAGTGAATCACATAACGGGATGTCAAGTAATTTAATTGAGACTCGCTAAATGTGCAAAGTAAGAAGTTGCTAGATTACATATGAAGGAGAAACACTAGGTGCATGGTGGTTCAAATCTTTGTTTTTGTTTTTGTTTTCGCTTTTGTTCCTCACTATTTCTCTCTCCATGCATGAGAATGTATAACGACATAAACTATAATGAGGCTCAAGACAAACCGCAAATGAATCTAAGAACGACCGTGGATTCTGCTGCCGTAACGAAGAAATATCATCTGAATAGGTAGTTCTCGGGATATCATTTAGAATTGTGGAAATCACTTGACCCATCGAATCTTCCCTCTTCTTCCTCTACTACTCTTCTATTGGTAGTGTTGAGATCCTGAAAAAAAAAATTGACGGTTGAATGATCCTCAAGAATTAGTTAAGATTAAGTCCATTGATGAATTTTCTTTCATATATTGTCAAAGAAATACAAAATAAATGAGTTTGCTGGAGTCTAACTGTGCCCTTTGGAATTGTTGACATTAAGTCCATTGATAAATGTGCTTTCATATATTGTCAAAGAAATACTAAATAAATGAGTTTTACAATTCCCAGGAGTCTAATTCTGCCCTTCAACATTCAAAGCATCCCCCGCACACGGACCAGCTTATGAACCCAGTTAGATCTAATTAATTTGCTGAGCCCGCTGTTTTAATTTATAATTCCAATCCATCGTTAGATGATTTATAATTATCAAGAATTTCAATAGCAATTAGATTTGTTGCTACTGTGAGAGTGCTAACTTGGAGTGACATAATACATCTGACAAGCCATGGGACTTCTTCAGGCTTGGAGGCCCATTTGGCTGAAAAACTATACAAAATACGGGAGTGCAATGTCGCTGCATGGTACGAATAGTTATTTCGCCAAATACCTACAAAGGATTTTACCACAAATAATATAATATACTATAATAAAATAGGTGTTGGTAAATACCATAAAAATTATTACATCAAAACAATAATAGTAGAATCATAATCACCGTAGTGGCCACAATTAGCCAGCCGTAACTACATAAGTCGAGGAACACAAATAAGCCTTTCAGCCTAGTCTTTTAGATTTTTGAATTTTAAGTTTGATCCAAAAACTCTTCAATAGCGTGTTCTATAACAGCAAGTTGTACCAAAAAGACCAATTTTTAAGATGTTATCATTTCTATCATCCAAATATACAAAATTAAATTAAATTAATAGCCAAATGATAAAAAAAAAACATATGGAAATTAATGATGTATTCCGAAAAAACTCCATTTACATGGGCAAAAGGAAACTCAACCCGGTAGCCACACAGATAATCCAATAGACCATAATTTTTTTATCATAATAATTGGTGAAAAACTAATGCACGTAGCCACATAGAGTCAAGCATTCCACCATTGAAGTTGTTGGGATTCAAACGATGGTGTAAAGGAAAAATTGAATTTTCAGTCAAATGTTAGCTACTCTGTTCTGCCAACTAAATTTAAGGAATAACAAGCACTGAGTAATGAAACAAATAAGTTATACAATAATTTTAATGTGAAAAACTATTCTCAATTAAAATAAAAATCATGAGATATAATTTTTGAACAATATCAACTATAAATATTTGGTTACAAATAATTTTTTAAGAGTCTATCATAACAACCCATACAAATAATTTGTTAAAACTAACCTAACATACTTAAAACTAACCTAACATACACAGCAACTGATTATGGCAAAATAGAACTAGAAAAATAAGTGACCAATTAATAGTATGTCCTATAACAAAATTTAGAACATTATACTCGAACTTAACAAATGATGATACTCGAAATAAATATCAAATAGGTATCTTCCCTTTATTCTCTTTTCTCGCATCTTTCTCTTCCTTGTAGCACTTCTTATGCCATAATTTCTCATAAATTGGTCTAAAATCAATTTAGGACCTTTTATGATGCCACTGATGTGTGAACACTAAAGGTAAATTTTATTATCGTTACAAATTCGGCCAAAAACAGGTGACATAAATAATCAACAATAATTAAATTTCACAAATTAATCCTTGAAATAAAACAACGTCCGAACAAAATATTTAAATCTGGGTCGGACCTCATAAAATATTAAAAAGTACCATCAATGACAAACATAACAATAATCCTCATAGGATCACTTCGAACTACCGTCCGAATAATATAACTAACACAACCTACTCAAAATGTTCGTAAGGAAAAAGTGACAAATAATAATATAAATCACACCACAGATCCAATATAAATCAAAATATCACAATATACAAATGTTAGAATAATTCGATTCTGACTCCACAACAGTCACATATACTACTATTAATCAATTCGTTGTCCGATCGACACTAAATACATCTAATACACATGTAACTCAACAACAAAACTAATACTCACAATGAACTAAATTTCTATCAATGACCATGTCTAAACTCTCTGCAAGATACTAGCAACCCTCTAATCTGGAAGGATCAGAAAATAATAAAATCATGAACCGAATACTCAACAAATTTCAGTATATATATATATATATATCAAAACCCATACATCGGTAACCAAAGTGAATGAACAAATCAATAATACAAATATAAAATCCATAAAAGATGGAATCTAACCATCCAATTTGATGAGCCATCAAATATCAAAATGTGGTCTCATATGCAAAATGTATAATCCAAAATGAATGTCAAAGGATCCAAATGTACAAAACCAACCAAATCTGTTATTCAAATATAGACAACATTCGAAATCTACAAATCTTAAATCATAATATCAAGTATCCAAATTAAATATAGGTAAAACATATTGAAAATCCAAAACATACTCAAATTGAAGAATCAAAGAAAAAAAAAGATTTTGATAAAGGGTTATATATAATAATTATAATTTTAAATCAAATTACTACTATTTAGATCTATGGATAGGCCATCTATATATTCTTCCTTATATATAGGGACAAAGATACTTTATTTTGCCAAAGGTACAATTTTTAAGTCTATCTAAATATATCACGATATCCAAATATATTAATTTTGTTTAATTTTTTATGATAGTTCTCATAAAATAACAAATCAAAGAGGGTCTTTATAATAAAGTTTAAAACTTTTCCTAACTAGCAAAAAAATACAAAACTTCAACTCTGAGAAGTACAAACACAAAGCTTTCTACAATTAGGGTAAGTACAAACATTGAATTGCATCCAAAATAGAGTCTGACTCGAAACACATATATAGAATATTACATGTAAGGCTTATATGCAAGTTTTTATGACTTTCATTTACCAACATTTTGAATATAAGCCTGATATTCTAAAATAATTATCCATTTTGTTCAAATTTCCAAATTTCTCAAATATTTGGTGAAATCAAGAAAAAATCTTAAACTAATCAATTAAATTATATGTATGTATGATCAAATCCAATATTCAAATATACATTGCACAATCATATCCAATATGCCCAAAATAAATTTAAAATAAGCTAACAATATCTAATTTATTAATAGGGGGAACTGCATATGACAACTCTCTACTCCTTATAAATATTTTATCCTTAAAATTTATTTACCTTAATACTCAAACAGGTGCAAGCATTAGGCGTAAAAACACTACCATCCATGCAATTCAGGTGTACATAAGTTTTATCTAAATCTTCACTAAATTAGAAAAATCAATCATTTCTTGAAAAATAATGTCCATAGGAAACAGTTGATTACATAATTTGCCAAGTCCCTTTTTGTCTTGGCACTCCTTATCATTCAATTTTTTTGGTTGGTCCTCATTCTTTAGTACTTTTACTATTCCTTTTTGGGTCAAAACTTTCTACATTCTTTATTGCCAAAAATAAATTATTTTGTCCAATAAATTGTTAGATTTTCATAAACTCTACGAAAATGATGTCATAAAAATAGTTTCACACTAAAAAGCTATTTATGATACCACCTGTCGGGATTCAGACTACGACACAATGGAAAATCAAATTTGCTATCAATTGTCTACTGCCCTTCTTCCCTTCTTAAACCAAGGAATAGCGAACAATGAGTAACCAAGCAAAAAAAAATCACACAATAATTTTAACATAAAAAATTATTCTTAATTAAGAAAAAAATTATAGGATACAACCTTTTAATAATATTTACTATAAATATTTTCTTATAAATAACTCTATGTGAGAGTCATCTACAATAATCCGTGCGTATAATTAGTTAAAACTAACATCTAATACACCGAACAACTAACAATAGAAAAATATAATAATAGAAACAAGTAACCAATAGGTAACACATCCTATAATTAAATGTAGAACAACTAATCCAAACAGATGAATCTTAAACAAATGCCAAAATCTTTTCATTCCTCTCGATCCTCTCTTTTCTCTTCTTTATGATGCCCCTTGTGATATAATTTCCAAAAAGACTGCCCTAATAATCAAAATCGACTAAACCACTAGATGACACATCGATTTGGTGTAAAATTTATAAAAGAGTGACTTAAAACCCAACAGAAGTGGCATCGCAAGACATTGACATCTTCTCCCCTAATTTCTCTGCAATCCGCCCTCCATATTACCATAGAGTCAGTTTTATGAAGAGATTAGAGGTAGACGAAGTATTATAGGCATAAACAAGGTACCCTAATTCCCCCATCCCTTCTTTCGGAAAAATATTCAAACAAAAGAGAGAGAGAGAGAGAGAGAGAGAGAGAGAAAGAACAAAAACTCAGCAGAAAAGCAATTAAAGTAGAAGAAAGATATTGTGTATTGCTACCAGCATTGATTGAAGAGTGTATATTGAGAGACAGGATGGAAAGGAGAATTTCCAGGAAGGATAATCCTCCTCCGATCGATCCCTGATCTGGTGAATATGCATATAAAGTTAGATCTTCCACGATGTTGGCAAGCATGCAATTACAAATCGTGGAGTATCATAGCGTAATTGACATG
Organism: Nepenthes gracilis; assembly: GCA_033239525.1. NCBI lineage: Eukaryota > Viridiplantae > Streptophyta > Magnoliopsida > Caryophyllales > Nepenthaceae > Nepenthes > Nepenthes gracilis. The sequence goes on from BSYO01000029.1 coordinate 8,379,423, forward strand.
AAAAGTAGGGCCATTATGCAATCAAACGATAATATCATCAGAATTCGAGAGACGAAGAGTTAAAAGAATTGAGGACTATATAACAAGCAGCAGGTTGAGTTAAAAGAGTAAGAACACATTACGTTTTCTGCTCCTAAATTATCCGCGATCGACACTGATCACAGTGAATATCCCCATGATCGTCAGTCAGTAGTAGGAGGAAGAAGAAAGAAAGACTGGCAAGTTGAGTCCGGGCTGTGGAAGGAGATGCCAAATTAAAGCAGACTGGCCGAAATTGATTGGTACGTTGAAGACCTTTCACACTTTCGTGGAGTTAGCTTTATTAATGCTCATTAATTGTGCCACGAGGCAAGATATCGTTGGATTAGACCTTGACCTCCGAAGGCACGTTGAGCTGAGCGTCCCGAAGTAAGAAGACTTAACAACGAAGTCTTCCAAATGAACTGGGGTTTTTCCGAAGTAGGAAGTCTTGACAACGTGGTCCCCCAAATGAACCGGGATTTTTCCCAAGTAGGGAGACGTAACAATACATATATATATATATATATATATCAATCAATCAATTTTATTAAAGATTTTACGAAAATTGGAATTTTAGAATAACTCTAAAGCAAAATATGAAAGTGAAATTTTGAGTATTGAGGTGTCAAAATAAGAAGTTTCATGTCGGCATGTTAGAAATCAAATTATCATAGTATTCAAATTGTGAGAGGTTCTAAATTGATAGCAAATAAGTCAAAACACAGCCTTGTCAAAACAAATGGAATATCAAATAATAAGCTTGGAAGATCAACTTGTTGGGGTCCCTTCCTTGTGGAGGTGTTATGGGTCCGAGAACTCTATGAGGCTATGATCCGAGAACTCACAGCGGTATAATTTTGAGGACTCTGTGATGATCAAAGGTAACGGCAACAATCAACGTTGTTGAATGCACGAAAGTCCGAGGACATGCTTGAAGAAGGTCCGAGGACATGGTTGAAGAAAGCGCATATAAATGCCAGCTCAGAAGATTGTCTGAGTATACGAAATCTTTGCAGATGACGACCTGTAGAGTCGTTTTTCTTTTTTGCTGGGTACGACATTTTGCAGAATAATACCGGTACGGAGCTGCTACAGAGATGTACGCAAGTTAGATGGCTGTCTGTGCGTGTATCCTCTACACTGGTCTGGCCGTTACTTTTCAATAGCATATATATATATATAAATATATATAGTTAAATGTGTGTGAAATCTTTAAGTATTGATAAGAAGAAGAGTGAAGAGAAAAGTGAACAATAAGTGAAAAACAAAGAGTGAAAGTCTTTGTATTATCATACTATGTTCTTCATCTTTTATCTCTAGGGCTTGTGTAGTCGTATAGTTTCTATAACCATTTTTCACATAATGGATTTGTTTAAGGGCTAAGCGTTCTGTGATTTTTTTCTTTGATTTGTGAAGGATTTTTCATATAAAATCCGTGTGTTCTTTCTATCTCTCCCATTCTCTGTGTGTTTGAATATTTCTATCCGACCGGCCATTTGCCTTAACCCGTTCAAAGTTTTCTGACAAAATGGCACTTTGCAGAGTTGATGGCAGAGTTAGTGATAGATTATAGAGTTGGTGGGAGGCTTTACACGTACACAACCTTCCTACTGGGTAGGTGGCCACAAGGTCAAATATATATATATATATATATATATATATATATGCTAGGCATGCAAGCGAAGACGAGCTAAGCGTGGGAGTGTGAAGGAAAATAGAGAGAAGAAAACAAGGAGTAGCCATTTTACTTTTGTGCTCTATTCTTTACTCTTCAATTGGTTTTTGTAACCAGGGTTTTGTTACAACAATTAACATAGTAAAATTATTTATGAAATAAATGTACCGTGATTTTTCTCTCTTATTTCAGAGGAGAGTTTTCCACGTAAAACTTGTGTGTGTTTTCTTGCTCTTTCCCTCAACTCTTTATTGCGTGCGTTGTCATTCTTGTCCGACTCATTTTCACTGATATTATCCGCCCGGCCATTATCTTCCCCAATAATTCTCAACCATGAAATATCCATATTTTACTTAATTGTACAATGTCCATAATTCTATGCCAGCCTGTTCATTATTCTTCCCCTCTCATTGTTATTTAGATGATAGATTCTTAGGCTTTGCTATGATGACCCAGCATTTTGAAATATGTATTATTTCGGTTCCTTCCACTTAAATAATTCTCCCAATCTAGTCTGAAAGGGAGCGGTTACTTGCCGATGCAATTTTGTTGTCATTTAGTATTCACAATTAGACTATTTACTCAACGTAATGCCGTTTGTTGGGCAAGCAAGCTAAGGCAATCCTTAGTTGCCCAATATTTGTTTCACAAAAATTCGGAAAATACAAAAACCCACGACAAAGAAACCTCCACAACAAAAATTCGTATTACTCGTTGCACAATATTACGTTAATCTCCTGGTTTCGTTCAACTAATTGGTCTTTCCAAATTATTTTGAGCTTCGGGGGTATTTTCATGGCAATGACTTCTTCTCGAGGGCATGTAAATTAGGATTGCACACACCCAACAGCTAGTTAGTGTAGTTGACACTCGTTGAAAATCAGATACAACAACAAAATACACATATTCCCTGGTCATGGAATATTTAAACAGCAATTGATAAATGAAATATGTCGTGGCCGTGCAATAACGGAAGCCCACAGCTCAATCCGTCGAATCTACCTGTTGGGTTCCATTATCCGTGGACCCTAAAAAGAGTACGGAAAAAAGACGAGTGCTTGAAGCCCAAGCTATCAGATGTCCGAGACCTCATGCAACGGGAATTGCCCGGGGACATTTCGCAAGGAGCCCAAGAAGCCTCCCAGCGAGGCAACGTTACAGTTGATGACCAAGAACTTTCTTATGACCGTCCGGGAACACCCGTGAGGCTAATAGTCCGCGGACTCAGCCAAACGCCAAAATAAGTTAGTAAAGGACGAAGACTCTCTCTGGTATCCGAGAATGCCAACTCAACCACTTCACAATTACCAAGGAGCACGTAAAACCCGCTACACGCCGCCGCTGTCAGTAACAATCCCCAGAGCATGCCTTGTCACCTCAAGACTGACGCCACAGACTGACATTTCTGACACAGCATGGCCAATAGCGGCGCTAGTTTGCAACTTGTCAAACACGCCAACGTGCCTGACACAATATGGTCATATCAGCGGAGTAGGTGGTCGGCCTCCCAGTAGGCATCAGTAGCCGTGTGGACATTTCCAACGGCTACATTTACCCTTATAAATACCCGCTTAGAGCACACAAGAAGAGGATCTTCCCTGACAAGTGAAAAAGCTCAAAGAAGGAAAAGAAAGTATTTCTCTGCACTTTGTATTTTGTACACGACAGCGATCGGTAGTGAAGATCCTTTTCAGGCTTTAAGCCTCGTGGTTTTCCCCCTCATTTCAAAGGAGGGTTTTCCACGTAAAAACTCTCGCGTCCTCTCTCTCTCTCTCTCTCTCTTTTACGGCTCCCACTCGCCCAACATTCACTTTCTCTTGTGTTGCGTCTGGTTCCGTCCACTTGACGTCATCTCGCGTCAGTTTCATACGGCGATCGGACTCAGACGCAACATTGGCGCCGTATGTGGGAAGAGGACTAAAAGTCAACTTCTCACTCTCCCAGACAACGTTTAACTACGCTTCACAACTCTTGCGCCTAAGGACCCTAATATGGTGAGTACCAGGGCACAGGCGAGCGCGCCGGCTCCAGCCGCGACTCAGCACCAGCAGGAAGGTATCCACAACACCCACCTCAGCATTGAAAACCATCCCGATCCTGTCGTAAGGGGCTTAGCGACAAAAGTAGAAGACATGTCCAAGGTCCTCCTCACCCTCTGCGCCAAAGAGGACAAGAAGGTGAAGGGCGCACCTTCCAGGGGCTCCCAGGCGGAAACATCCTGAAGCGGAGGAAGGAGGCGCGAGCGCCCATCTAGGGCGCCCACCCGGCAGGAGTTACCAAGGACCCAGGTTGCCTCAAGCGGCAGGATCCCTCGCGGACTAGAGGATCGCCTGGGACCCCGATCTCAGGGTAATCAGGAGCACCACGCCCGAGAGGCAACACATGTACGTGGGACCAGAAGAACCCCGAAAAGGCCAGCAAGCCACCAGCCCAACGAGTTGAGGCACCTCCTCAACGCGAGGAGAACAACAGCTCCACCCCATGTGGAGGAGAAATTAGCGAAAGTATGGAATCGCGTTTTTGGGGAGAGTAGCGGGGCAAGTGTCCCACAATCTCCATTCACGACAGACGTCAGGACGAGGGGCGCTGCCCCGAAATTCAAGATGCCAAACCTGGAGGCTTATGATGGAAGCGCTGATCCAATGGATCATCTTAACCTGTTCCGAGAACATCTGAGTCTCCAGGGTCTAGATGAAGCTACCATGTGCCAATGCTTCCTATTGACGCTAAAGGGGGACGCAAGAGTTTGGTTCTATGGGATGCCTGCTGGCTCCATCAGCACCTTTGGCGAACTGGCAACGGCGTTCTTGTCACAGTTCGCCTCTAACAGAAGGGCGGAGAAACAGCCCTGGCACCTCACTCGCGTGAAGCAAGGTGCCAGGGAAAGCCTGAAGGGATTCCTGGCCAGGTTCGTAGCCGAGGCCCGGCAAATCCCAAAACTGTCCGATGGAGTGAAGCTGAATGCTTTCCTGTCTGGCCTGGAGGGGGTGCTTTCTTTAAACACCTCATCCATAAGGGCCCTCATACTTTCGAAGAGGCCGAGGCCATAGCAAGGGCCTACATCGCGGCCGAGGAGGCGAACGAAGCGAAGCGTCCGGAGAAGGACGACAATTACCGTCCGAGGTCGTCAGAAATAAAGAGAAAGGCCGGGGACTACCGTAGTCCCCCATTCGTGACAAAGCACCATAAGTTTGAGCCGGCCGTCCAGAGAGACACCCCGCCAGTGCACCTCACCCCGCTAAACGACGCACGCGCGAACGTGCTGATGCAGATCCAAGGGGAGAAGTTCGTGAAGTGGCCCAAGCCACTAAAAAATCCGGGTGGAGGTGACCAGACGAAGTACTGCGACTTCCACCGCTGCGGAGGTCATGCTACTGAGGACTGCAAGTCATTGCAGAGGGAGATTGAAGAGCTGATAAAGACGGGGCACCTCAACCGTTTCCTGCAGAGACTCGGACAATCCTCCGGAATAGCAGTCGAACCTGGGGTTGACCCCCCAAGAAACCGAGTGGCAGCAGGGGTCGTGAACATGGTGTCGACCCGGCCAGCAGGGGAAGGGGGCCTCGAGCCCAGTGCCTCAAAAAGGCCGAGGACAAGCGCTAGGGACGACATTATATGCTTTAACAAAGAAGATATGACCCATGTAACCTCCCCCCATTGTGATCCTCTGATTGTAACGGCACTCGTTTCAGACGGAGCGAATGACTACCGCATGAAACGAGTCTTTATTGATAATGGAAGCTCTAGAAATTTGCTTTATCTCGACGCGTACCTTAAGATAGGATTGAAGAGGAACCAAATGAAAGCCCCAGAGGGGCCACTGTATGGACTCGACAACGAGCCAGTCCCAGTCCAAGGCATCATACAACTGGAAGTCACGCTGGGAACATACCCAAGGACGGCATCAAGGATCCTCACCTTTCTGGTGGTGGACCTCCCGTCCATGTACAACGCGATTCTCGGACTCCCTTGCCTCGCTACCTTTGAAGCGGTGATTTCCATCCCGCATTTAAAAATGAAATTTCCAACTCCGCTCGATATCGGGGAAGTCCTCGGCGAACAGGCCACTGGGAGAATGTGCTACCTGTCGTAGGTCACGCAAACTCCCATTCCCCGGCCAATGGAAGACCTCGACCTCAGGGACGAGGCGACTCTGCAACAGGCGCAACCTGGCGAACCTACCCTGCAAATTCCTTTGGACCTCGAGGACCCTGAGAAATGCGTCCAGATAGGGAGCTCTCTCGAAGAGTCCGTCCGAGATCATCTGACGAAATTTTTAAAGGAGAACTCGGACGTGTTTGCCTGGTCCCCCGCGGACATGCCGGGCATCTCTCCCGAGATAATAGTGCATAAGCTTAGCGTAGATCCACACTACAAGCCTATTAGGCAAAAGCGCAGAATTAACCAAACAGAAAAGCTGGTGGCAATACGGGAGGAGGTGAAGAAGCTCCTGGACACAGGATTCGTCCGAGAGGTGCAGTACCCGAACTGGCTCGCCAACGTGGTCATGGTGAAGAAAAGCAGTGGAAAGTGGAGGATGTGCGTCGACTTCACGGACCTCAACAAAGCCTGTCCGAAGGACAGCTTCCCCCTCCCGAGGATCGACCAGTTGGTGGACTCAACGTCCGGCCACGAGCTGCTCAGCTTTATGGATGCTTACTCGGGGTACAATCAGATAAAAATGTATCCCGATGACGAAGAGCATACATCTTTCATGACTGACCAAGGGACATACTGCTACAAAGTAATGCCCTTCGGCCTCAAGAACGCTGGCGCAACGTACCAACGACTGGTCAACAAAATGTTCAAGGACCAGATCGGCAGAAATGTGGAAGTCTACGTAGACAACTTGCTCGTGAAAAGCACCATCAGTAGAAACCACATTGAGGATTTGGCGGAAACCTTCCGAGTGTTAAGGGCCCACGGAATGAAGCTGAACCCCAGCAAGTACACATTTGGGGTGACATCCGGGAAGTTCCTCGGCTACATAGTGTCGCAGCCCGGGATCAAGGCGAACCCCGAGAAGATCCAGGCTATTCTAAACATGCAATCTCCCCGGACTATAAAGGAGGTCCAGAGACTCACTAGGCGGGTGGCCGCCCTCTCCCGTTTTTTGGCTAAATCGGCCGAGAGGCATTTTCCTTTCTTCAGGGCACTCCGGGGACCTAAGACCCAAGGCTTTCGCTGGAGCGACGATTGCGAGGAGGCACTTCAGGGCCTCAAGGCGTATCTAGCTAACCCTCCTCTCCTGGCTTCTCCTCAACCGGGAGAGGAGCTCTACCTATATCTCTCCGTGACCGATCAGGCCTTGAGCTCGGTCTTGGTAAAAGAGCGCCAGGGGAATCAGCAGCCAGTGTACTACGTCAGCAAAATTCTGGCAAACTCGGAGACCCGGTATCCGCATACGGAAAAGATCGCACTGGCGCTGGTGTACTCTGCCAGAAAGCTGAGGCCTTACTTCCAAGCGCATAAGATAGTGGTCCTGACTGACCAACCACTAAGGACCGTCCTCCAAAAGCCCGAGGTCTCGGGGCGACTGATAAAGTGGGCTATTGAGTTAGGCGAATTCGACATCGAATTCAGGCCAAGGCCGGCCATGAAGGGCCAGGCCCTTGCGGATTTTGTCGTAGAAGCAACTGCGCTTGCCAGCGATGATGCCGAGAGGACGGGAACGGGCAAAGGAGGATCAGCGCCAGCATGGACGCTGCACGTGGACGGCTCCTCCATGAAGGATGGTTGTGGAGTTGGTGTTGTGCTACGGACTCCCGTGGGGTCAGAGATTAAGTACCCGGTAACCTTGGGGTTCCCAACCACCAATAATGTCGTGGAATATGAGGCCTTGCTTACAGGACTTCGGTTGGCAAAGGAGTGCTCGGCCAAGGACTTGGTGGTTTACAGTGATTCCGAGCTGGTCATTAACCAGGTCCTCGGGAACTTTGAAGTCAACAATCCTAAGCTCTCCAAATATCTCATGAGGGTAAAAGGGATGACCTCAGATTTTGAGCAGGTAGAGTTCGTACACATTCCGAGGACAGAGAACGAAAAGGCAGACGCATTGGCAAAGGCAGTAGCATCCGGGGACCCTGATCAGTACGCCCGAGGAATGAGGAAAACCCTGGAACGACCCACCACAGAGGAGCCAGAGACCGAGGTTATGCAGGTGTCGAGCGGCGTTACCTGGATGACCGCCTACCTGAGGTATCTCACAGACGGAACTCTGCTCGAGGACCTTGTTGAAGCCAAGAGGATAAAGAAGACTGCGGGGTGGTACGCAATGCTGGACGGCCGTTTATATCGCCGGGGGTTTTCGGCCCCTTATTTGAGGGGCCTTACCCCCGAGGAAGCAGAATACGCCCTCCAGGAGGTGCACCTTGGAATCTGCGGGTCCCTATTGGAGGCAAAAACCTAGTGTTCAAAATAATGAGGCAGGGGTATTACTGGCCTACGATGAAGCATGACGCCATGGACTTTGTACGCAAGTACGAGAATTACCAGATCCACAGCAATTTGAGCCGTCAGCCCCACCCGGAACTCCGGGCATTACAGTCTCCGTGGCCTTTTGCGCAGTGGGGGCTTGATATCCTTGGACCACTCCCCATCGCAGCCGCGCAAAGGAAGTTCCTCATTGTCGGCATAGACTACTTCACTAAGTGGGTGGAGGCAACGCCTCTCGCACGAATAACGGAGCAGAACGCGACTGAGTTTCTCCGGCAGTGCATCGTCTGCAGGTTTGGGGTCCCTGAATGCATCGTAACCGACAACGGAACGCAGTTCACCGGGAACGATTTTCTAAGTACTGCGCTCGCCTCAGAATCAACCTGGTCCATACATCCGTCACCTACCCTCAGGCCAATGGCCAGGTGGAGGTCACGAATCGGACCATCCTGCACGGGCTTAAGACCAAACTGATAGACTCTGGGGGCTCCTGGGTGGATGAATTGCCCTCCATCCTCTGGTCTTATAGGACCACTCCGAGAGAACCAACGAAGGAGACCCCCATTAGCCTTTGCTACGGGGTGGAAGCGGTCATACCAGTAGAAGTGGGCCTCCCAAGTCTTCGAATAGAATACTTTGACCCAGACCTCAACGGTCAAAGGCTCCGTGAACACCTTGACTTGCTTAAGGAGGCCCGCGACCGAGCGTGACTTAGCATAGCGACATATCAGCAGCGAGTGGCCCGCTACTACAACAAGAAGGTAAGGGCGCGGCAGTTTGAGGTCGGAGACTTAGTGTTAAGAAGCATCGAGGCGACTGGAAAAAATGTCGGCCGGAACAAACTTTCCCCAAATTGGGAGGGACCCTTCCTTATCTCAGCAATCCTTCGAAATTGGGCATACAAGCTACGTGGCCAAGAAAGTGAGCTGATCCCGCAAACATTGAATGCCGCGCACCTCAAAAGATATTATCAGTAAAATCCAAAGCAGCCCAGAAGCGCCCAGACGCAACAACTTTAAACTACAAAAGGGCACTGTCACTTGAGAAGAAGGCTGTAAATGGAGTTAGAAAAAAGGTTGCAAGTATGTCATCAAAATCTACAAATTTTATATATTTCAAATTGAAGCAATTTAAAAAAATTTCGAAGAAACTCGGTTCCGTCCGAGCGGCCCAAGAGGTCGAATTTAAAGAAACTCGGTTCCGTCCGAGCGGCCCCAGAGGTCGAATTCAAAGAAACTCGGTTCCGTCCGAGCGGCCTAAGAGGTCGAATTCGAAGACACTCGGTTCCATCCGAGCGGCCCAAGAGGTCGAATTCGATAAAACTCGGTTCCGTCCGAGCGGCCCAAGAGGTCGAACTGAAAAAAACTCGGTTCCGTCCGAGCGGCCCAAGAGGTCGAACTCGAAGAAACTCGGTTCCGTCCGAGCGGCCCAAGAGGTCGAATTCAAAAACTAAGTTTTGTCCGAGCGTCGCTAGAGGACAAGGCTTAACGAAAGCGTGACGAAAAATGGAGAAGGACACGCAGCCAAACGTTGTCAAAGGTTTGAATCTTATTCCATCAAAGAATACATATACAAAAAAAAAGAGAGAGAGAGAAGTAGAGGAAAAAATCTAAGGAACTTGAGACTGGCTGCCTGGGAATTCTGCCTGTTGAAGAAAATCCTGGGGCTGATGTTCCTGAGACCCTGAAGTCTCCGCCGAGCTCGGAGGCCCTGACGGCCCTGGTGAAAGAGGGTCGCGAGGGGGCCCTGGCTGAGAGGAGCTGGGAAAAAGCCTCTCGAAAATTCCATATAAATCCTCCGCCGTCAAGGCATTGGCGTTCCGAGGATCAGGTAGAATGGTGGGGAACCGCGGATGAATCAGATGCAATACTCGACGACACATGTGGACGCCGTCCTAGTATTTGCTCTCCAGTAAAGGTGCAAGGTCCGCGGACGGTATCGACGCCCTGAGCCTCTCGTCCTGACGAAACAGCCTGTCCTGGAGCAACAACTGCTGAGCCCACAAAAGCTTCACAGTGTCCTCCAAGGAGGCTATCTTTTTCTTAGCCTCAGCTAGCTCCATCTCTGCCCTTTGGGCCGCCCCACTGGCAGTCTTCAAGGCCTCCATTTGGGAGAAGCCCTGGGCAACACCTCCGATTATTGCGTTAATCTTTCCAGTCACATCTTGGAGCTGCATCAAAGGGCAAAGACCATTAGGACAGGGAAAGAAAAAGCAGGAGGGCAGGACACTCAGAGGAGAAATGAAAGTACCTGGGAGACGAGGAAGTCGCCGCTTACAATGGTCTCCCCACTGGTCTCGGGTGCTTGGTCCTCACAGGTAGGCGCCACAGAAACCTCAACCTCTGCCTCAGATAAAGGGACGCCAGCATGAGGAATGACGGCCGCGACTCAACAGTAATAAAAGGCGCCGCCGTCTCCTCCTCAGCAACAGAGAGATCTTGAGCGCCCTCAACTTTTTCATCATGGGCCTCGCCCTGATAAACTTGGACTGCGACGGCCAGGAGCTCAGCAAGCACCTCCGAGGACGGCTCAACAACTACTCCCACCTCGGCCTCCACCACCTCAGCGACTGGAGTTGGCGCTGCACTTACTCCTCCCTCAGCTTGAGCGTTCTCAGCGTTGAAGTCCTCGGCCTCAGAATCATCAGTCCAGTCCGAGACCTCACCAGTAAACTCAGCAGGAACGTCGGGTATTGGCACATCACTGGGAGACTGGACGAGAGGGATCTCCACAATGTCTCTAATGATCCGAGAGACAGGGCCGGGAGGAACGGCTTGAGTCCTCGACCTCTTGAACAGGGGAGCAATAACTTTATCGTCATCATCATCGGACGAGGACGGCTCAACAACAGTCACCGAGAATCTAGAGCTCTCGGCCGTGGGCTTTGAACTCTCGGGCGGCCCCTTGATCCTCAAAGGCTTGCCCTTTCTCTTCAGTTTTTTCCCTTTCTTAACAGAGGGTGAAGCGGCGACAAAAGTGCCAGAAGAGGGTACCTATTTTGCCTTAGCAAAATTCTCAGGCGACAGCCAAGCGTTTTGCTTGTTCTCGTGGAAGCTCCCCAAGTTGGCTGTTACCAGGTCTTAAAGTCCTTGGACGGCCTCCCTCTCTTCCCTCGAGGGATCAGAGCAGTAATGATTGGCCACATTTTCCCATCCGTTGGGAATGCGCCAATCCTCTGGGACGCCCAAAAAGAAAAATTTATCCTTCCACCATTTGGTGGAATCTGGATTCCCCCCGCACATAACCGAAAATTCTGGGCGGGGGGTCATGGTAACCCAGTCAAGATTATGCGTGAACTTAAACATAATCTTGACCATCTATGCGTTTAAACGCTTTTCATGACACCGAAGAAAAACACACAAAGAAACCAAATACCTAACAGCGTTCGGCTGGAGCCACGCGAAAGGCACCCCAAGCGCTGCCATGATCTCGTGGAACTCCTCTGGAACCGGGAATCGAAGCCCACCCTTTAGGTGGACCTCATAAACGGCGATGAAGCTATTTGGGGGACTGCGTGCCCTCTTAGTAGGCCCTGGAACCACCATCGCCATGGAATCAGGAATGGTGTACCGCTGCCGGATCTCATCTAGCTTCGCTCGCGACAACGATGAGGCGATATCGTTCACACCGGAAGCCATGGGGAGTAGAAAATGGGAACTCAGGAAAATGCAAAGGGAAGCGTCGAAGGAATGAGGAAGACGAAACGCGAAGGAGCAGAGGAAGACGAAAACGCAAAGGAGCGAAGTGATTCTGTGAGAATAGAAAACCGATTTGTAGATTTGATAATTTAAAAGGCGCCATCATTACCCTGGCCACGCATCGCACGGCCATTCGATCCAGGAACATGATGGCCCTGTATTCCCAAGACGTCTGTCAACGCGTCAATCTCGCATTTAATGCTCTGCAGAACCCAAAATGGCGGCGCCACAAGTTCTCGGACGAAGAAAAACTCTCGGACACCATAGCATCAGATCTTTGGTTAGCCACAATTCCGAGGACATTAATTGTCTCGGACTAATCTTCAAACCAAGCCCTCATTTAGAAGTGTCATCACTCCTCGGACGCTCAGCACGCACGCGGACAGACTCCCACAGGAAAGCCCATCTTGAAAGACGGTAGTGTCGAAAGGACATGCCAAACGGTCGAGAACTTCAAACCCTTTGGCATGGGGGGCTAGTGTTGGGTTCCATTACCCGTGGACCCTAAAAAGAGTACGGAAAAAGGACGAGTGCTTGAAGCCCAAGCTATCAGATGTCCGACACCTCATGCGACGGGAATTGCCCGGGAACATTTCGCAAGGAGCCCAAGAAGCCTCCCAGCGAGGCAACGTTACAGTTGATGACCAAGAACTTTCTTATGACCGTCCGGGAACACACGTGAGGCTGATAGTCCGCGGACTCAGCCAAATGCCAAAATAAGTCAGTAAAGGACGAGGACTCTCTCTGGTATCCGAGAATGCCAACTCAACCACTTCACAATTACCAAGGAGCGCGTAAAACCCGCTACACGCCGCCGCTATCAGTAACAATCCCCAGAGCATGTCTTGTCACCTCAAGACTGACGCCACAGACTGACATTCCTGACACAGCATGGCCAATAGCGGCGCTAGTTTGCAACTTGTCAAACACGCCAACGTGCCTGACACAGTATGGCCATGTCAACGGAGTAGGTGGCCGGCCTCCCAGTAGGCATCAGTAGCCGTGTGGACATTTCCAACGGCTACATTTACCCTTACAAATACCCGCTTAGAGCACACAAGAAGAGGATCTTCCCTGACAAGTGAAAAAGCTCAAAGAAAGAAAAGAAAGTATTTATCTGCACTTTGTATTTTGTACACGACAGCGATCGGTAGTGAAGATCCTTTTCAGGCTTTAAGCCTCGTGGTTTTTTCCCTCATTTCAAAGGAGAGTTTTCCACGTAAAAACTTCCACGTCCTCTCTCTCTCTCTCTCTCTCTCTCTCTTTTACGGCTCCCACTCGCCCAACATTCACTTTCTCTTGTGTTGCACCTGGTTCCGTCCACTTGACGTCATCTCGCGTCAGCTTCGTACGGTGATCGGACTCAGACGCAACACTACCAAAATTGTGAATTGCGATGGGGAATTCATATGCTTAAAGCATTTCCCCACACATCATGAATGTTCAACATGACCCCATGTGCTTTTTTCTTTTTTCTTTTTTTTTTTGTGGTAAGTAATGAAGATGATCCCATACATGTGCAACATTAACGGGTTTCAATTCCTCTTGTACATACCATGCCTACTTCCAAGATAAAGTCATCATATTTGTTGGCTACTGATCAGCAATATATAAGTAAAACGTACCATGCTTGCTTGTAAGTTAAAGTCGCCATATTTGTCGACTACTGATCAGTAATATATAAGTCATAACATTACAATATACATGCTCATATTTAATTCAATATGAAGTGTGGCAGCAATACTTAATTCTCAAGCAGAAGCAAAGATGTAGGTTTTACTGGGATTGCAATCGAAGGAGCCGTCACCCCCAAAGCCAAACTTGGTACTGTAGCCTTCATAGTCTCTATAATTGAAACGAAACGCTTCGATAAGCCGGAGGCCTTCATTCACAGCTAGCATTTCTATCGCCCACTCTCGGAAAAAGCTATTCGACTTATGAGTGATGTGTATTTGTCCGTCGGCCGCTATCATCTTCTTTGCATTCTTAAGGAACCCTCCAATCAGTTTTTGGTGTTTCCTGCATGCATTACACACAAGTAATTAGAGATGGATGGTCAAAGTTATAATAAACAGCACGTTGTAAGAGTCTAGTTTATAATTAGGCGGTTAGTACGTACTGTTCGGTCTAGTCACTCCCTTGTGGGTTCTCAACAAACTAGAGACGTCATCGAATACCACACAGGACTTGTGTGGAGTGCTGCAAGCTGGTTACAGTGGAAAGGCCCGATGATTTTATGCAGCAAAGGGATGAGGGCTTTGTGGAGTCAGACGGGCAGCAAAGTGGATGGCCAAGGAGCGCAAATGGCCAAGGAGCGTAGATGGCCAAAGAGCATAGACGGCCAAGGATACACATTGGTAGGCTAAGGATGCACATTGGCAAGCACGGATTTGCCTTAGGGACAAGAAGGCAAATGGCAGGTGCACGGATGACTTATAGTGTGCGGACGGCCAAGTAGGCAAAAAGGCCAATTGATGAAGCACACATAATTTACCAGTTGGTTCATTGGTATGAAATCGCCCAAGGATATGAGCTGCACAGTAATGACCAAGAATATGGGATAATGTTTGAGGTCGTTGTTATTGTTTGGAGACATCAAGGAACACCGAAGAACTATGTGATGACCAAGGGCACAGAAAATGGCTGATGGTCCGTGGACTTGAGGGCAATAAGAACCGAGGACATCGTGGCAGCTGGCGTAGCAGATAGTTGGCTTCGTAGGCTTTGCAGAGTAGGTTACAGAACTGCAGGTGTGCGCTATCTGTACAGGTGGCAGGTTGTAGAATTAGTGGGTAAAGTTCATAGCAGATTGGAGAACTTATGGCAAGCGATTATCTACAAGCAACCTGCCTATTGGTAGATACTCTCCAAGCAAACTCCTCATAAATATGCATGCTGGGTATGCGGTGGAGTAAAGGAGCAAAGGCAAGATACAAGAGTGAGGAAGGTGATCAAGTTTTCAGAGGAAGCTCAGGCAATGAAGTCCAGGAAGGTGAAAAGAAAGGAAAGGAGTGCACCACCAGTGAGGAAGAAGAGAAGAAAAACAGAAAGTGGGAGAAGTGAGAGTTTTCTTATTTACTCTGGAGAGATTTTTCCTTGTCCAGTTGGGTGTGTAGCGGATACTGCATCTCGAGGGTTCTTTGTAACCAAGTTTTACATAGTGGACTTTTTGTGGACGTTGTGTCCCGTGATTTTTTTCTTCGGTTTGTGAATGATTTTTCACTTAAAACTTGGATGTGCTCTTCTTTTTCTCTGTGCGTGCTTGTGTTCATTCTGTCTGACCGACCTTTTGGCCCCAATAAGTGGTATCAGAGATAGGTTGTGAACCGTTGGTTGCATGGCGTCGTTAGTGAAGAATGTGCCGTTCAGTGTAGAGCAATTTAATGGGCAAAATAATTTCATCATTTGGTAAGAAATGGTGAGGAATATTTTGACTCGAGAATGAATGGTAAAAGCTATGCGAAAAAGTGAGAAGCCACAGAATTTGACCGAGGACGAGTGGCAAGACAGCAGGGATCTTGCCAGCTGCACTATTAAGTTGTATTTGGCGGACAATACACTCCAAGAGGTCCTCAGTCTATCAGACCCGATGGAAATTTGGGAGAAGTTTGAGAGCTGGTATAAGTCCAAATCTTTGACAACTAGGCTGTATGTGAAGAAGCAGTTCTATGGCCTGCGGTTGTCTGAAGGTAAGTGCTTCAAGAAGTACTTGGACGAGTTTAACTGGCTAGTGACGCAGATGTCGGCCATTGATGAAGAGATTAAGGAGGAACACACAAAGTGTTGGTATTGTTGGCATCCTTACTCGCATCGTACGATTATATTGTCACGATGTTACTGTTCGGGAAGGACACGCTGATATTGGACGAGATTATAGCTTCCTTACTTATGAACGAGTCAAAATGGAGGAAAAGAGGTGAGGCCTTAAGCTCTCGGCTAAGTCTGCTAGTGACGACCAGCAGTCAGAGACGAGAAAAATCGAGGTAACGAAGCGGAGGTTGCAAAATGGAGAGGAGCAATAGCCGGAACAAGCTTGAAGGGAGGAGTTACTTCTTCTATGGTAAAAATGTCACGTAAAGAGGGACTGCCCACAGAGAAAGCAGGACAAGGAGGGCAGAAGCGATTGTTAGGAGAAAAGGGATCATGCTGATAATTAGGAAACTATGGCTTTCTGTGGAGACCTCCTGGTCGTCCACGCAAGAGAAGCACGGAGCCAGCCATGCCAGGAGACGAGCTGGGTGATGGATAATGGGGCCTAACACCATGCGACACTGACGAAGTCCCACTTCACGAGCTATACACCCATTGGCCACGGGGTATTGAAGATGGGTAACGGTGGCTCATCTAGGGTTGCTGGTGTAGGAGATGTTTGATTAAAGACAAGCAACGGGAACAAGCTTGTGCTAAAGGGCGTACAACATGCTCCAAATTTGAGGTTGAATGTAATTTCAATAGGAAAGTTTGATGAGGAAGGCTTCAAGACGAGGTTTGATGATGGCCAGTGGAATCTCACTAAAGGCGCCTCAGTTATGGCAAGGGAAAGTAGGAGGTCAAGGCGGTACCTGATGAAGGCCTGTGTTGCTAAAGAAAATGCCAAGGTAACCAAATTAGGCATTAGTCAATTTGGTAGGAGGTGGTTGCCAAGATGGAATGCAAGAAAGAATGATACGTCTGCGGTAAAGAAGCTAAAAGGAAGTGAAATTACTCCAGGCTCAGTGGAGAGGAGAAATGTGTTATTCAGGCTTGCGGAGGCTAATGCTGGAGCCCGAATTGGGGGGAAGCTGTCGAAAAGCAGCAGATGGTCGCCAGAAAATAGTGAAGGTTTCCCCCTGACAGGGTCGTGAGGAAAAATTCATTGGGTTTGATCACTTCCTTGTGGGTACTCAACAAACTGGAGACGTCAACGAATGTCACACAGGACTTGTGTAGAGTGTTGCAGACTGTCTGCAGTGGAAAGGCTCGAGGACTTTATGTAACAAAGGGACGAGGACTTTGCGGAGTCAAACGGGTAGCAAATTGGACGGCCAAGGTGCGCGGATGGCCAAAGAGCGCAAATGGTCAAAGATTGCGAATGGCCAAAGATGCACATTGGAGGGCGTAGATTTGCCTTGAGGCCAAGAAGGCAAATGGCAGGTGAACGGATGGCTGATAGTGCGCAAACGGCCAAGGAGGGAAAAGGCCAACTGATAAAGTGCATAGAATTTACCGTTTGATTCACTAGTATGAAAACGCCTGAGGACATGGGCTGCCCGGTAGCGACCGAGGATATGGGATAATGTCCGAGGTCGCTATTATTGCTTGAAGATATCAAGGAACATTCGAGAACTCTATGATGACCAAGGGCACAGAGAACCGTTGATGGTCCACAGAGTTGAGGGCAGCAAGGACCGAGGACATCGTGGTAGCTACAGTAGTAGACAGTTGACTTTATAGAGTAAGTTGCAGAATTGTAGGTGTGTGCCGTCTGTACCGGTGGCAGGTTGTAGAGTTAGTGGGCAAAGTTGGTAGTAGGTTACAGAGCTGGTGACAGACGATTATCCACAAGAAACGTGCCTATTGGTAGATGCTCCCCAGGCAGGCTCCTTATAAATATGCATACTGGGCATGCAGTGGAGTAGAGGAGGAAAGGAAAGACACATGACTAAGGGAAGCAGTCAAGTCTCCAGAGGGAGCTCACGGCTGTGAAGTCTAGGAGGGTGAAAAGAAAGAAGAGGACTGCACCACCAGTGAGGAGAGAGAGAAGAAAAACAGAGAGTGGGAAAAATGAGAGTTTCCTTATTTACTCTAGAGAAGTTTTCCTTTGTCCAACTGGGTGTGTCGCAGATACTTCATCTCAGAGGTTTTTTATAACCAATTTTTACATAGTGGACTTGTTATGGATATTGTATCCTGTGATTTTTCTCTTCGATTTGTGAAAGATTTTCCATGTAAAACTTGTATTTGCTCCTCTTTCTCCCTGTGTGTGCTTGTATTCATTCTGTCCAATAGACCTTTCTGCCCCCAACATGTACATATCTGGCTATCAAATATTTTCAACTTGTTTGACAACTCATAAATAAATTTGAATTGGCTAACTTGCATGCATGTTTTTACTCAATTACTGGCAGCTCGCAACTCGCAATCCTCTTATGATTAAAAGACCAGGTAAATATGAGACATAAGGATCATATTTCTCTCCCTTGCCTCTCTTATTTAAGACATTAGACTAAAAAAACTCATTGGCTCAATTTTAAATATTAAATAATACTTTCTATATATTTATTTTTTATTAATTTTTTATTATGAAATTTAACACTCAACAACTATTGATATTATAACAAATTAAAATATAATTATATTTATTATTTATTATTTTTATATCTTGGCTATTCCTCGAGAGAAATATAGTCCCAAGGTCCCATTTTTGCGAATATGCATACATAAAATCGGCCTCGGAAACTATTTTCAGAATGACAATTATAAATGGCACTTATTTTTACTAAGACAAATTAAGTCATAAGACTGTTATAAGAAACTATATGTTTCGGGACAAACAGAAGGTTAACTAGCTTCGATGATATGAATACACATACCGAATTGAGGCATCATCCCGACGAAAGACGCCAGCATGTGAAAAATTGAAAATAATCCGATCAAATTTAATGGCGTTGAGTGAGTAGCAGCTTGCCATTTGGGTGGCATCGACCCCATGAATCACCGTGCAACCTCTGCTCTTTAATTTAAGGATGTTGCTCCTGGCCTTCTTATAATTTTTGAGCAAGAATTCTACAAAATGAAATTAAACATGCATCTTCATAAGAGACCCACTCCCAGGATTTCCACTCTTCTTCTTTTCTTTTCTTTTTTTTTTCCTAGAAAGTACATATTAATCAAAATAAATGTAGGACTTGTGACATTTCACCGCAGAATTTAAAAGCAAGCATATCCAAATTTCTTTTAGGCTTAATTTCACCCCAGATATAGTTCAAAATCAAATGGTTTTGAAAGAAAAACAGTCAGTCTCAAAATGCAAGTATATTTTAGGTTAAAATTTACATTTTTACTTTTCTTTGTAGTCCCTAAAAATAAAGAAAAAAAATAATTGCACACTGAGAAGAGATTAGCTAAGGAGAGGAGTCAGGGATAAACAAGGAGAAGAAAGAGAAAGATACACTTATGAAATTTACCCGTTGAATTAAGAGAAGTTGCCATCATGTTAGCAGCAGAGCCAAAACAAACAGCCAAACAGGCAGAGAAGGAGAAGTCCCCTTCACCCACCAACAGCATCTTTTGAGAGCTTGTGTAAGGCCCTTTTATTCTTATAATTTCTTCTACTTTTTGCTTCCTCAAGAAGTCTCCTTCACCCACCAATAGCAACTTTTGAGAGCTTATGTAAGGCCCTTTTCTTCTTATAATTTCTTCTACCTTTGGCTTCCTCAGCCTCTCTATGAAGCCGTCTTTGCTTATCACAACTTCCACTTCTCCAAAAGCACCAACTTCTGGTGGAACTTTTTCCTCCAGAACAACAAATTTTTTCTCCTCCTGACATGGTAAACCACTGTCTTCTTCTTCCAGAATTATTATGCTGGGATCCACCACCACATCAATAATGTCGGACGCAATGGGGGGATTGATGGTGGCATCGTTACATACCGTGGTCGTGTCTTTAACATTGGTTCCAAAATCCTCCTGTAAAGAATATATCATGGCATAATCAAATTGTAGTAATTAGGAAGCATTTGAAAGCTCCTATTGCATCACATGTGCTTAAAAACTGCATGCAATGATATTTGCAAGTTTGACAATTTAGGAGAATACAGAAGTAAATGTTAAGTAATTTAATTGAGATTTGCTTAATATGGGGAGTAAGAAGTAGCTGACTTACATATGAGGAAGAAGCAATAGGCGCATGGTGTTTCTCATCATGACATGGTAAACCACTGTCTTCTTCTTTCACAGTTATTGTGCTAGGATCCACCACCACATCAATAATGCAGGGTGCGATGGAGCGATTGATGGTGGCATCGTTACATACCGTGGTTAAGTCTTTAACATTGATTCTAAAATCCTCCTGTAAAGTTATATGTCACGGCATAATCAAATTGTACTAATTGGGAAGTATTTGAAAGCTCATATGGCTTCATATATACTTAAAAACTGCATGCAATAATATTTGAAAGTTTTGACAATGTTGGTGAATTGCGTAACTGGATGTCATGTAATTTAATTGAGATTTGCTAAATGTGCAAAGTAAGAAGTTGCTAGCTTACCTATGAGGGAGAAACAATAGATGCACAGTGTTTCTCATCTCTGTTTTTGTTTTTTTCCTCTCTCTCTCTCCGTGCATGAGAATATACGTAACACACTGTAGTAACTAGATAAACTAAAAGGAGGTTCAAGACAAACCGTAAATGAATCCAAGAATGACCGTGAATTCTGCTGCCATAACGAATAGACATCCTTAGAACAGGGAGTCACAGGAAAAATCCGCTCATTCTGTCTTCCTTTACCTTTCTTTAATGCACGCAACCAACTTAGAGCTGTGGAAATCACTTGACCCATCAAACCTTCCCTCTTCTTCCTCTACTACTCTTCTATTAGTAGTGCGGAGATCCTGGAAAGAAAATTGGCAGTTGAATGGTCCTCAAGAATGAGTTAAGTCCATTGATAAATATTCTTTCATATATTGTCAAAATAATACAAAATAAATGAGTTTGCCAGTTCCCAGGAGTCTAGCTTTGCCCTTTAGAATTGTTGAGATTAAGTCCATTGATAAATGTTCTTTCATATATTGTCAAAGAAATACAAAATAAATGAGTTTTCAATTCCCAAGAAGCTAACTGTGCTATTCAAAATTGTTGAGATTAAGTCCCTTGATAAATGTTCTTTCATATATTGTCAAAGAAATACAAAATAAATGAGCTTCCCAATTCTCAGGAGCCTAGTTCTGCCCTTCAAAATTCAAAGCATCCCCCTCAAATGGACTGGCTCATGAACCCGGTAAGATTAATTAACGTGCCGAGTCTACTATTTTAATTTATAATTCCAATCCATCATTAGATGATTTATAATTATAAATCCGATATATATCAAAACAATGACTGTGTTGTTACTGTGAGAGCGGTTACTTGGAATGACATAATACATCTGACATGCCATGGGACTTCTTCAGGTTTGGAGGCCCATTGGGCTGAAAAATTATACAACACTCAGGAAGTGCAATGTGGCTGCGTGGTACGAATAGTCATTTGGCCAAAGATCTACAAGGGATTTTACCACAAATAATATAATATAATAGGTGTTGAGAAATACCATAAAAATTACTACATCAAAACCAACATAGTAGCTGCAGTTAGCTGACCGTAACTGCAAACGCCGAGGTACACAACTAAGTCTTTCGGGCTACTCCTCTAGATTTTTGAATTTAAGTTTGATCCGAAAACTCTTCTATAGCGTGTTCTATATCAGCAAGTTGTTGTTGGCGCAAAACACTCAGACTGCACGGTGACCGAGCGGACAAGAGTTCTCGGACAGCACACAGAGCAGAGCACTCGGACTGTAAGGAAAGTAAGGATAGAGAACAAAAGAGAACACACAAGTTTTAACATGGAAAACCCTTCTGAAACCAAGGGAAAAACCACGAAGAAATGTACTATAAGAGAATTGTTTACAAGTGTTGGCTACTCAAGTTCTAACGAAAGAAAACAATCTCAAGTGTACGACATTTCTCTCTCAAAGTGTATCTCACTCTATCTTTACAACAAAGCTTGCCCACATCTCTCTCAAGGCTCTTAGAACTCAAGAATGTCCCAACTCTAGCACACACTTCAGCAAGGGCAACAAGCTTCTTTATATACACAAAGGGTGGCATGTCCGCCCACCCTACTGGGCGTAGGTCTCCAGACCTACGCCCTAGGCCTGCCATGACAGGCGCATGCTTGCCGTGTCAGACGGCAGGCCTGTCCTTGGGAAGTTGCAGCAGCTGCAACATTCAATCAGTGGGTGACCAACCCACTGTAAAAAACGGCACACACGCAGGCCTACGGCCGATAGAGTCAGCGCCTACGATTCTAGACTCTTCGTCCTCGTCCTCAGCAATCGCTCGGACATGACGCCTGAAGAAATCCTCGTCCACAAGTCCTCTCGAACTTGACGCTTCAACAAAAGTCCTCGTCCGTTCTTCTCAACGGAGTCCGCGGACATCATGCCACTCGGGAGTGACCCCAACAGTTGTAACAGGAAGATCAATTTCCAAAATGTTGTCATTTCCATCATATTAAGGATCCAAATATACTAAAATAAATTAAATTAATAACTGAATGATTAAAAAAAAACATATGGAAATAGATGAAATATTCCAAATAAACTCCATTTACAAAGGCAAAATGAAAAATGACCTGGTAGCCACAAAGATAGTCCAATAAACCATTATTTTTTTATCATAATGATTGGTGGGAAACTAACGCATGTAGCAAAATAGAGTAAGCATTCCATCATTGAAGTTGTTGGGATTCAAATGATGGTGCAATGGAAAAATTGAATCTTCGGTCAAATGTCAGCTACTTTTCTATACCGATTAAATTTAAAGAATAACAAACAATGAGTAACCAAACACACAAGTTACAAAACAATTTTAACGTAAAAAACTCTTCTTAATCAATAGAAAAACCATGAGATATAACCTCAGAACAATATCTACTATAAATATTTAGTTACAAATAATCCTTCAAGAGTCCATCACAACAACCCATGTGACTAACCAGTTAAAACTAGCCTAACACACCTAGCAACCGATAATAGCAAAATAGAATGAGAAAAATGAGCAACCAATCGATAATATATCCTATAACCGAAATTAGATCAATATGCTTGAACTTGATAAATGATAAACTCAAAATGAATATCAAATAGGAAATTTTCCCTTCTCTTTTCTTTCCTCTTTCTCTTCCTTGTAGCACTTCTTATGTTATAATTTCTCATAAATTGGCCTAAAATCAAATTAGGACCTTTATACTACTACTAACGTTTGAACACTAAAGGCAAATTTTGCTATAATGCTTAAGCACCACAAATGTGCACGTCAGGTGCAAAAAACACTGCCATCCGCGCATGTGTGCTATTTAGGTGCATCTTGGGTGCAAATGCTACTAGTATTCACGCATGTGAGCATTTTCGTACACCCCTCATTTGCCAATCTTTTATACTACTAAAATTATTCATTCGAGAGAATCTTTGTAGCAAAATCGAGTAAACCACTGGATGACACGTCCATTGAGTATAGACTCACAATAGAATGACCTAAAACTTTCCCACGTAGCCTTGTGAGGGCACACCTTGCTTATCCAGTGACCAAATTGCCAAATCCTTTTCTTTGGCAACTTTCCCTCCACCAAGGTACTAGCATCAAACTCTACAAACTTAAACAACACCCTCTTTCACTTTATCAATATAATAAGAGCATTACCGCTCCCATTTGGCATCTTCACCTAAGTTGGATTATATATCTTGGCACACCACCTGAGCCTCCTCCCACCTCTTTGATCAAATCTCCCATTAGTCACCTTATCTTTTCCTCTGGAAATCAAAACCTCTATCTAGTGCCAACTTGAATGTTTCCTTCTTTGTGGCACAATCAAGGAGCCTTTGAAAAGTTTTAAATGGCCTTTTATAGAATTTTATGAAAAAAACCTCCTTATCAAACTCACCCATTGAAATCAAATTCAACATAACATTGAGTGCATACTGCACATATCTTAACATGGGTCTTGTCTCATTGCTTATACCCAAGTAAATATCTTCGATGCCAACAACTTTTTATGAGCCATAGTTCCCCATATTCAATACCTAATAATTCTCAAGAGTGTAAGACATGAAAATATTTACTCGATCTCACATGAAAGGATATGCTATCCATCACCCAACTTGTCTCGTAACCTTCGAAATTTTTTGCCTCATCTACATCAATAACTAAAAGGTCACTGTAGATAGTTTTAGAGACCCAATGATTGTCGTCATAATCTCTTTTCTATTGTCGCTCACTTCCTCCCCCCTTCTCTTACTTTCACATGAAGTTATTCTGTTTCATGTGGCCCTTTTTGCCATAAAGGTAGCACTTAATATCCTTAAACTTGGACCGGCTATGGTTTTTCTCTAAGTTGCACCTCTATCCGCATATCTCCCTTCCTCACGACCGCTAGTGAAGACCAAGGTACTTAGCTCTCCCAAAACTTCTCTACTTTCACTCTGATTAGACTCATTTATAAATAAGGAATGGATGACTTAATTATAATTGAACGTATCATTTCTAAATAATAGTATTATCACAATATAATCATATGAGCTCTCAAGGAAGCTAAGAACACCAATGCCTTGTCTTCCTCAATTTTCTGATCAAGTTAGACATTCACATCAAAATTTAGTTAAACTTGTCCAAACGTTTTTCGAAGCTCCTAGCTTCTGTCAACTGAAAGCAATAGAATTGTTTCTTCAAAAACAACCATAATGTCCAGGATTTGGACTTATACCAGCTGTCGAGTTTTATCAAAACCTCTGCTAAATTAGAAAAACCAATCATTTCTTGAAGGGTATTGGTAATAATAAATAATTGATTGCATAATTTGCCAAGTCTCTATGTCTTACCACTCCTTATATTTTAATTTTTTTGGTTGTTCCTCATTCTTTAGTACTTTCACTGTTCCTTTTTTATTAAAATATTCTTATTTTTTATTGCCAAAAAAGAAATTATTTTGTCCTCTAAATTGTTGGATTTTGATAAACTCTTTGAAAATGACATTATAAAAATAGTTTTCGAACCAAAGAAACTATTTATGATACTACTAGCTAGGATTTAAATCACAACGCAATGGAAAACCGAATCTGATATCAATTGTCTACCACCCTTCCCTCCCAATTGAACCCGAGGAATAGCAAACAATAAGTAACTAAGTCAAATATTACATAGTAATTTTAACGTAATTTTTTTTAATGAAGAAAAAAATTATATGATACAGCCTTTAAATAATATCCACTATAAATATTTGATTATAAATAACTCCCTTTAATAATTATTTATACCAATTCATATCATTAATTAGTTAAAACTAACTTCTAATACACCTAGCAACCAATAATAGCAAAATATAATAATAAAATGAGTAACTAATAGTAAGACGTCCTATAACAAAAGATAGAACAACCTACCCAAACTTAATGACCGATAGAACTCGAAACAAACCACAAATTAATGCCAAAATATTTTCCTTCTTTTCTATTCTCTCTTCTCCTTCTTCCTTGTGGCACCCTTGTGTTATAATTTCTAAAAAGACTACCCCAATCAAATCAAGGCCTCTTATATTGCCACTGGCATTCGAACGCCAAAGAAAAATTTTGCCATGACACTCAAGCCTTACTCATACAAGCGTATGCACAAAAAACATTAACATCCTCGCACATGTACCCTTCAAGCATGACTTAGCCATGGTTGCTACTGGTACTAACGCTTGCATGCGCTATTATGTGCCAATCATCTACTCCGCTGACATTCTTTGCTCAAACAAATACTCGCATCAAAATCGAGTAAACCATTGGATAGCACATACATTAGGAGTGAAGCTTATAATAGAATAGCCCAAAATCCAACAGCAGTGGCATCCTGAGATATTGACACCTCCTCCACCAATTTCCTAGCAATCCTCCCTCCATATTACCATACAATCAGTGTTATGAAGATATTAGAGGTAGAGAAAGTATTATAGGCATAAACAAGGTACCATAATTCTCCCATCCCTTCTTTCGGAAAAATATTTATAAAAAAAAACACGAGAGAGAGAGAGAGAGAGCGAAAACTCAGCAGAAAAGCAACTAAAGTGGAGGAAAGATATTGTGTATTGCTACCAGCATTGATTGAAGAGTGTATATTGAGAGACAGGATTGAAAGGAGAATTTCCAGGAAGGACAATCCTCCTCCAATCTATCCCTGATCTGGTGAATATGCATATAAAGTTAGATCTTCCACGATGTTGGCAAGCATGCAATTACAAATCGTGAAGTATCATAGCGTAATTGACAAGAAAAGTAGGGCAATTATGCAATCAAACGAGAATATCATCAGAATTCGAGAGACGAAGAGTAAAAAGAATTGAGGACTGTATAACAAGCAGCAGGCTGAGTTAAAAGAGTGAGAACACATTACGGTGATCACAGTGAATATCCCCACGATCGTCAGTCAGTAGTAGGAGGAAGAAGAAAGAAAGACTGGCAAGTTGAGTCCGGGCTGTGGAAGGAGATGCCAAATTAAAGCAGACTGGCCGAAATTGATTCGTACGTTGAAGACCTTTCACACTTTCGTGGAGTTAGCTTTATTAATGCTCATTAATTGTGCGACCAGGCAAAATATCATTGGATTAGACCTTGACCTCCGAAGACAGGTTGTGCTGATGGTCCCGAAGTAGGCAGACTTAACAACGAAGTCTTCCAAATGAACTGGGATTTTTCCAACGTAGGAAGCCTTAACAACTTGATCCTCCAAATGAACCGGGATTTTTCCGAAGGAAGAAGACTAAACAATATATATATATATATATATATATATATATCAATTTCATTAAAGATTTTACGAAAATTGGAATTTTAGAATAACTCTAAAGCAAAATATGAAAGTTAAATTTTGAGTACTGAGGTGTCAGAATGAGAAGTTTCATGTGGGCATGTTAGAAATCAAATTATCATAGTTATTCAAATTGGGAGAGGTTCTCAGTTGATAGAAAATAAGTCAAAACACAGCTTTGTCAAAACAAATGGAATATCAAATAATAAGCTTGGAAGATCAACTAGTTAAAACAAGCTACTATCTAGAAGTAATCTCTAAAAGATCATCCTATTATTTAGGGTGAGCTATTAAATGGTAGATAGTTAAAAATAAATTTTTATAGCGCCATATCTATTAAAAGAGATATACTGTCAAATATAGATCATTTATTTTAATTATTAAGTCAAATTGACTGTTAACTAATTCAACAAATTTATTAATGGTTGGCATATCATGTCAGTAACTAATAAAATGTATTGTCTAAAAAAAGCATACGCATAATCTTTTATATAAAGTAACTCGTTGTATCCCTGATTTACAACTTTGACTCTCAAAAATCTTATTTACTTAGCACAATTACAAGGGCTAGTTAATTATTTAGATAACAAATCAATTCAAGTATTCAGAGGGAAGTGACTACCCAATATCTACATCAACCTATTCAAAAGTTAAAATGGTCAGCAAATATACTCAAGATAAGACAAGTACCTTTAGAAGTGTAGGCTCCTTTGGCACAAAGGGAGCACCATCTAATTTGTTGCTAAACTAAATAATCTTCATCTAAATACTTGTTCATGCTCAAGTCTCGAAGTAGCCATAAATATATTAAAAGGTAAAGAGATTGTCAGTAGACAACTTACTTGCAACAAAAATATTCTAAGGTAGGAGTTTGTCCTCCAAAAACCCTCTCCCCCGTCACTTCTCTAATTTGCTTACTAATTTGTCTACTGCAACCCTGACGTCGGTATTAGAGAATAAATTAAAAAGTTATTCTCGTATCTTTGATATCTCATTTCAATTTGCAATATGCCAGAACTTGGTTAGAAGATCCGAGTGTATGATTTGAAATTTCTCACAGTTCACCCAAAATCCGTTGAAGCCAAAGTCATCGTGAATACACATACTCGAGGATACACCGGTAATCCTAGAAAATGCTTCAGGTGAGTAAGTTTTGGGAGACAATGTGAGTCATGGCAGCACTTACTCTCCAATTATCCTAGGAATCGGTGCTATGGCTCCTTAGCTGTAAGAAATGTCCTGAGATGATGAAGCCATTACGAGAGAGAGTTAAAAGCCAGCATTACAAGGCTTCCCCAATAGCCCCAAGTTTCGACCGCCGTAGGATGGTAAAAAATGATGCACATTCAGTATAGGCCTCCCATTCTGTCAATTTCCCTTAGAGCTGGCTGATTCCATGGCGGAGCAGTTTCATCCTGATTGGAAGGATGACTTGGCAGCAGTGATCGAAAAGTGATGCTTGTATTAGGTTTGGTCAATGATCGAGGACTTCGTGAAGATATGGCCTGAGAACCTGTGTAAAAAATTGGCCAGTTAACAAAATAACCGGTCAACATGGGTTGACCAGCCAGGAAGAAAAAGTAGCCGGTCAACCTCCGTTGACCGGTTGAAGGGCAGATCTTGCCGCTGAAGGCGCGCAGGTTTTTTGGATAGCAATTGTTGGTCAACGGGTTGACCAGCCGTGAAGGAAAAATGACAGGTATACGCAGAATTTACCGGTATGGCCAAAATGACCGGGTGACCAAAATAGAAGATTGGCAAAATGGCAGGTTGGCTATTTTGCCCAGAATGCCCATTTTGGGTGGTTTGGAGCAAAATGCCGGAATGAAAATTTTGGCTAGTTTGTGCAAATGGCGGTGTGCACATTTGGCAGTATAGCCCAATGGAGGGATGGCCATTTGACTGGTTTGGGCATTCTATTCGGGATGGAAAACTGTTTGCCTGTGAGAAGAGATGCAGGTATGCTCTTGCACGGTTTAGTGCATGTGGTTGGAATGCTGATTTTCCTTGGTCTGCATAGAATGCCAGTCAACGAGATGTTGAGCGGCCAAGTGAAGAATCCGGTCAACGGGTAATTAACCAACTGTGTCTGTGCTACGGAGTTGATGGCAGACTTTTTCAGAGTAGGTAATTGACCTACTATGTTTGTAGTCTTTTCAGAGTATGCGCTGTCTAATCAAAGCATGCGCAACTGACATGCAAAGTATGAGTCTGCAGGAAACTCGGGAACTAGTGAAGGCGTAGCACAAATCATCTGCAAGATCGGCCAGTTAAGCAGATGAGAATTTGGATCCAAGGCGTCTATATAAGAGCACCAAAAGTTTCAAGACAATGCGAGAGTATGAAAACACCAAGGGAGTGAGAAATCATCAAGTGTGGTGGGTGTGTCACCAGGGAAGCTTTGTAATGGCCGCATGTATGTGGGGGTAAAACGAGGTTGCCATTTCACCACACTATGTAAAATGTCAATGAGTAGAGAGCACCACGGTGAGAGGAAAGAGAGAAGAAAAATAGTGAGATAAGAGAGAATGAGAGTTTTCTTACTCTAGGTGATTGTTTTTCTTATTCTCAATTCTCAAGGGGCTTGCGTAGCCAAGGTGGGTTGTTTGTGTTCTGTCTCAAGGTTTTTGTAACGAGTTTTACATCGTAAGATATTTTTAGAGTTTTTCTTGTGGTTTTTTCCTTTAATTGAGAATGGATTTTCACGTAAAAAATATTGTTCATCCATTTTGTTCCTTGTGTCCATTAAATTGGTAGCTGACGATGACAGGGGGTTCGGATTTTAACTACGCCGAATCGAGTGAATTCGGGCTCTTCGAACCCTAATAAGTGGTATCAGAGACGGAAGTTGCGGTCAAACCATCTTCTAATTCCAACAAGTAGTATCAGAGATATCAGAGCTAGTGGAAATCAGCCCAAGCCCGGAAGCTAGCAGCTACCGCCTGCAATTCCTACTCCTACAGTTTGGGACCACATGGTGACTGTGACCATTTGGATTCATCTACTAAGTTGGGTTGAATTGCATTTGTAGGTCTGTCTCATAGTCGGTTTCAATAGCCCACATGTCACTAGGTAGATCTAGATTGTGTTGCTTAGGCCTACTGTCGCATGCTCTAGATTCTACGCTTGGAGGAGCTTCTCACTGGGCTGTTGCTTCTTAGTCCATCTTCGTTCTATAGTCAGGATTCTGGGCCAACCAATCGACTACTGAACCTATCAAATTAGATACTCTTGCTTTTATAATTTCAAATCTTAAATTACGATATTTCTCTTTCAAACAAAATAGAACTACTATGTTATATACTCTCATTTCTATAATCTCAAATCTTACATTACTATACCTATTTTTCAAACGACATTGAATTACTATTATTGTATCCTCTCATTTCTATACTTTGAAATCTTAAATTATTACATTCTTCTTAAATGAGATTGAAGTATTATACTGTATCATATAAGATGAGCTCAAATTTTCATCTCCTTTTACCAAGATTGTAAAAAAATGCCCCCCTCCCACCAAAAAATAAAAAAATAAGGGCTCTTGGAAGGGTGGTTCATACAGTAGCAACAATTGTCTTTCTTCTTCCTCCCTTGTTTTCCCCTCCTGTGAGAAGCTTTCTTAATGAATAATGATATAGTGCTGGTCCATTTGGGATGCTCAACTTTTTTGCAATGTTATGACCAACAAAGATATTCGTAAATCTAACGTAATAAATTATCTAATCATTGTTATTTATTATTAAAAAAAATCCAAACTGTAGAGATATCACTCTGCTATTACTTTTCTTTTCTCTTCTTTTTTACAGTAAGCACTAAGCAGGACAATAGTTGAAGAAAAATTATATGACAGCTACTTCTTTAAAATTCTCAAGGGGAAAAAATCAAAGCCGTTGGTTCTGTTGATCATTGCCCCAGATAATCAAAGCCATAACTCGACCAGATTTCTTAACAGAGTGGTTCAACTCCAAAAAGCTGAAAACAATTCAAACGAAACATGGTGTCTGCCTAGCTTTACCTCCACTATCTCCTCCCAACTCTTTTTCTCATCTTAAAAGAAGCAAATAGGTCCACTTCCTCCCATTTAAAATCTCTTTGGACTGTTTACTTTTGTCTAAATTGAATCCCCTGTGTATACTTCTTAAGTAAAGTCATCTTCATCTTCCTCCTATGCCAGCCTAATCCTTCCTGTTCTGCAGATTTTTGAGTAAGCAAGAAAAAAAGTTAAAAAAACGTATGATTTGATAAAACAATCGTCTTCTTCAACGCCCGCATAAACATTTTTACTTCAGCCGAAATGCAACCCACTTTCCAACGGATAATTTAGGAGGGGGGTCATCTTCATCTTTCTATCCTATGATTATTACTTGTTTGTTTCAAGTTTTGTGCTTAAAAAAGAGGTCTTAAAAACAACCATCTTCTTCAACTCTCCTCGTATTGTTTTCTTTTGTCCAATCCACTTGCCATTACGTAATACAAGGACGGTGATCTTCATCTCCCTTCTTTCCTCTACTAGGTTCCTGTTTCAGTAGTTTGTGCTCAAAGAAGACGAGTGTTTTCAGAAAACAATCCTCGTTCTTAGTTTCCTCGTATGCATTTTTTCTTTGTCCAATCAACTTTCCAGAATACGCTTATTTTCTATGGTTACATTTTCCTTCCTCCTATCCTCTAACAAATACTTTGGTCAAACAAATACTCGCATCAAAATCGAGTAAACCATTGGATAACACATACATTTGGTGTGAAGCTCATAATAGAATAGCCCAAAATCCAACAGAAGTGGCATCCCCAGATATTGACACCTTCTCCACTAATTTCCTAGCAATCCTCCCTCCATATTACCATACAATCAGTGTTATGAAGATATTAGAGGTAGAGAAAGTATTATAGGCATAAACAAGGTACCATAATTCCCCCATCCCTTCTTTCGGAAAAATATTTATAAAAAAAAAAACACGAGAGAGAGAGAGAGAGAGAGAGAACGAAAACTCAGCAGAAAAGCAACTAAAGTAGAGGAAAGATATTGTGTATTGCTACCAGCAATGATTGAAGAGTGTATATTGAGAGACAGGATGGAAAGGAGAATTTCCAGGAAGGACAATCCTCCTCCGATCTATCCCTGATCAGGTGAATATGCATATAAAGTTAGATCTTCCACGATGTTGGCAAGCATGCAATTACAAATCGTGAAGTATCATAGCTTAATTGACAAGAAAAGTAGGGCCATTATGCAATCAAACGAGAATATCATCAGAATTCGAGAGACGAAGAGTTAAAAGACTTGAGGACTATATAACAAGCAGCAGGGTGAGTTAAAAGAGTAAGAACACATTACGTTTTCTGCTCCTTAATTATCCGCGATCGACGCTGATCACAGTGAATATCCCCATGATCGTCAGTCAGTAGTAGGAGGAAGAAGAAAGAAAGACTGGCAAGTTGAGTCCGGGCTGTGGAAGGAGATGCAAAATTAAAGCAGACTGGCCGAAATTGATTCGTACGTTGAAGACCTTTCACACTTTCGTGGAGTTAGCTTTATTGATGCTCATTAATTGTGCCACGAGGCAAGATATCGTTGGATTAGACCTTGACCTCCGAAGGCACGTTGTGCTGAGCGTCCCGAAGTAAGAAGACTTAACAACGAGGTCTTCCAAATGAACCGGGATTTTTCGGAAGTAGGAAAACTTAACTATATATATATATATATATATATATATAAATTTTATTAAAGATTTTACGAAAATTGGAATTTTAGAATAACTCTAAAGCAAAATATGAAAGTGAAATTTTGAGTATTGAGGTTTCAAAATGAGAAGTTTCATGTCGGCATGTTAGAAATCAAATTATCATAGTTATTCAAATTGTGAGAGGTTCTAAATTGATAGAAAACAAGTCAAAACACAGCTTTGCCAAAACAAATGGAATATCAAATAATAAGCTTGGAAGATCAACTTGTTGGGGTCCCTTTCGTGTAGAGGTGTTATGGGTCCAAGGACTCTAGGAGGCTATGGTCCGAGAACTCACTGCAGTATAATTCTAAGGACTCTGTGATGATCAAAAGTAACGTCAACAATCAAGGTTGTTGAGTGCATGAATGTCCGAGGACATGCTTGAAGAAGGTCTGAGGATATGGTTGAAGAAAGCGCATGTGAATGCCAACTCGGAAGATTGTCTGAGTATACGAAATATTTACAGAACACGATCTACAGAGTCGTTTTTCTTTTCTGTTGGGTATGACATTTTGCAAAACAGTGCCGGTACAGAGCTGCTACAAAGATTTGTGTACGT
Organism: Nepenthes gracilis; assembly: GCA_033239525.1. Classification (NCBI taxonomy): domain Eukaryota; kingdom Viridiplantae; phylum Streptophyta; class Magnoliopsida; order Caryophyllales; family Nepenthaceae; genus Nepenthes; species Nepenthes gracilis. Next base: position 8,412,118 of record BSYO01000029.1, read on the forward strand.
TAGGCGACTGTCTGTGCGTGTGCTCTTCACACTGGTCTAGCCGTTACTTTTCAATAGCATATATATATATATTTAAATGTGTGTGAAATTTTTAAGTGTTGAGAAGAAGAAGAGTGAAGAGAAAAGTGAGCAGTGAGTGAAAAACAAAAAGTGAAAGTCTTTGTATTTTCGTACTCTATTCTTCATCTTTTATCTCTAGTGTTTGTATAGTCGTATGGTTTCTATAACCATTTTTCACATAATGGATTTGTTTGAGGGTTAAGCGTCTCGTGGTTTTTTTCTTCGGTTTGTGAAGAATTTTTCACATAAAATCCGTGTGTTCTTTCTATCTCCCCCATTCTCTGTGTTTGAATATTTCTATCCGACCAGCCATTTGCCTTAACCCATTCAAAGTCTTTTGTGTCTATCCAATCCTTATTTTCTGACTCAACAAGTGATATTAGAGAGAGATTCTTTGACTGGTGACTTCGTTGCATGTTGCGGATGGAGGTTGAAAGTAAGATGATTTGCTTAAACGGCACAAACTATGACACTTGGCATAGCAAGATATCCGACCTACTGCTTGTTAAATCCATACATCTTCCAATGTTCGACACTCAAAAGCCTGAGACGAAATCGGAAGAGGAATGAATGCTGGAGAATAGGTAGGTGTTTGGTTATATACAACAATTTATAGATGATAATGTGTATAACCACATTAGAAGTGAGACGAATATCAGGGCATTGTGGGGGAAGTTGGAGACACTTTATACCTCCAAAATTGGCAACAACAAGATTTATCATCTGATGAAGTTGTTACAGATTCATTATAAGGATGACTCGTCCGTTGCTGATCATCTGAACGAATTTCAAGGATGTGTAGATTGGCTGAGTGGTGTGGGTATTAAGTTCAAGAACAAAATGCTAGGTCTATAGCTGTTGGGAAACCTGGCAGACTTATGGGAGGTGATGAGAATTATCATTACCAACACAGTTCTTAATGGTATTGTGATGCTAGAAATAGCCAAAAGAGCCGTGCTGAATGAAGAGATGAGACAGTAGTCTCAAGAGACCTCTTAATATTTCGAGGTACTTGTAATAGAATCATGGGGAAAGAGTAAAGGCCATAGACCAAAATCTGAAAAATAGGGCTGGAGCAAGTCTCGGTCAAGATTCTAAAATATAGAGTGTCATCACTATGAAAAGAATGGATATATTAAAAAGTATTGTATAAGTAGAAGCGTGAAAATGTAGAAGTGGAGAAAAGTAAAATGGGCAAAGGTGAAAAAAAGTCCTCAGTCTCTATGGTTACAGGAGGTGATCTCCTTTTGACTTGTAAAGCAGATGACGCTGTAAACTTAGCTGAGCGGGAGACCGACTGGGTGGCGGATACTGAAGCATCCATCCACGTCACTTCTCGGAAGGGTCTTTTTACTTCATATACTCTGGGTAATTTTGGAGTGTTGAGGATGGGGAGTATGGAGATATCCAGAGCTATTGGCTGTGGTAACGTGTCTCTCGTCACTTATAACGGTACTCGACTAATCTTAAGAGATGTCCAACATGTCCCTGACATGCGGATGAATATTATTTCAACAAGAAGACTCTATGATGCTAGCTTTTGTGATGCCTTCTGTGATGAGGGATATAAACTAATCAGATGATCTCTGGTAGTTGCCCGAGGTAAAAAGATGTCGGGTCTTTACGTGTTGTAGGCCTTTGCCGAGGCAGGTCAAGTAAACGCTGCTACTAGTGTGGAGACCTCGGACTTGTGGCACCACCGGCTGGGCCACATGAATGAGAGGGGGATGAGTCACTTAGTCAGGAAGGGTTTCATTTTAGAAATGAACGATGACAGATTAAAGACTTGTTCTCACTGCTTGGCAGGGAAGTAGAGAAAAGTCTCCTTCCGAGGAGACTCATCCTTCAAAAGGTCCGAGTTACGTAAGTTTATTCACATTGATGTTTGCGAACCGTTCAAGGAGAAGTCATTTTGAAGAGCTCAATACTTCATCTCGTATATTAATAATTATTTAAGAATGTTGTGGGTATTTTTACTTATATTCAACGATTAGGTTTCAAAAGTATTTGAGAAATTCCATACTCTAGTTGAACGTGAGACGAAGAAGATGTTGAAGGCCGTTCAGAGTGATAATGGCAAAGAATATATTGGGGCATTTGATACTTATTGTAGGTCTCATGGCATCCGACATCAAAAAATACCTCCAAAGACGCCTCAATTAAATAACATGGCCAAGCGAATGAACCGTACATTGATAGAGAGGATTAGGTGCCTCTTGTCCAAGGCAATGCTCCCAGGACCTTTTTGGGCTATAGCCTTAAAGACGGCAACCTATGTTATTAATAAGTCACCCAGTAAGCTCTTGAATTGTGAAATTTCAGAGAAGATATGGATCGAAAGAGAGCCCTCCTATAACCATCTTTGGACATTTGGCTGTAAGGATTTTATTCATGTTCCGAAAGATGAGAGGACCAAGTTTAAGTCAAAGACGAAGTTATGCATCTTTCTGAGTTATGGAGAAGATAAACTTGGATATAGGTTTTTTGACTCTTTTGAGAAAAAGTTGGTTAGATCAAGGGACGTGGTCTTTATTGAAGAATAAACCATTAAAGATATTGGAAAAGACAAGAGAGTTTTATCTGATTCTAGTCGGACGGACAAGGTAAGCGTTGAAACTGTCTGTCCAGTACCTCTTCAATTCGAGAGCAATGGCCTAAGAGTGGTTGAGGATGATAATGAGGCAGTTACTGTGCCTTATAAGGATCAAAATGAAGTTTCTTCTCAACTGGTTGAGGAGATTATTCTCCGATGATCTACAAGGGACAAACGATCGTCTGTGCGTCTGCTAGCTAGTGAGTACGTCCTACTCACTGTTGCTGGTGAACCTCAGAATTTTGAAGAAGCTGTGAAGGATGCTCACACAGAAAAATGATTGGAAGCCATGAAGGAAGAGATGGCTTCACTATATGAAAATCATACTTTTGAATTGGTTGAGCTGCCTAAGAGGAAGAGAGCCTTAAAGAATAAGTAGATTTTTGGATTGAAGATATCCAAGGATACAATGCAGCCGAGATACGAAGCACGGCTAGTGGTGAAAGATTTTGATCAGCGTAAAGGCATGGATTTTAAAGAGATTTTTGCGCCTGTGGGGAAAATGTCTTCCATTCCTGTTGTGTTTGCTTTGGAGATAAAGCAGCTGAATGTTCAAATAGTATTCCTTCACGGTGACTTTGAGGAAGAGACTTACATGGAGCAACCAAAAGTGTTCGAGGTCAAGGAAAAAAAAGAATTGGTTTGTCGTCTGAGGAAGAGTTTGTACGGACTAAAATAGGCTCTAAAACAGTGGAATTAGAAATTTGAGTCTGTCATGATCGGTCAAAGATATCAAAGGACTACTTCTAACCACCGTGTCTTTATGTAGAGATTTTCTAAGGACGATTTTATCATCCTTCCCCTTTATGTGGACGAATGCTAATTGTCGGACAAAATAGCGCTCGAATTCAGGAGCTAAAGAAGCAATTGGGATAGTCATTTGATATGAAAGACCTCGAGCCAGTGAAGCAAATTCTAGGAATTAAAATCATTCGCGACCAAATGGTAGGAAAGTTGTAGCTGTCTCAAGAGAGATTGAGAAGGTACTTCAACGCTTTAATATGGATAAGTCCAAACCAGTAAGCACACCATTGGTTAGTTACTTTAGGCTGAGTAGGGTACAGTATCTGTCCTCAAATGCTGAGAAGGCCAGCATGAGGAGCATACCTTACTCCTTCGTTGTAGGCAGCTTGATGTATACTATAGTATGTACAAGGCCGGACATAGCGCATGCTATTAGCACAGTTAGTTGCTTTTTGTCAAATTCAGGAATGGAACACTAGTCTACAGTGAAATGGATAATGAGATATCTCTGAGGAATTTCAAAGTTATGTCTGTGCTTTGGAGATGCTAAGCTCATCTGGTTGACTACACGAATGCTGTCATGGTTGATGATATTGACTCCAAAAAATCTACCTCAGCATATTTGATAAAATTTACCAGATGAGCGATCTCTTGGCAATCAAGGCTACAAAAGTGTGTTGCCCTTTCTACCACTGAGGCTTAGTTCATTACAGTGATTAAGGCCTGTAAGGAAATGCTCTGAATGAAAAAGTTTATGCAAAAACTAGGTTTCAACTAAGAGAAATATGTGGTCATTTGTGATAGTCAAAATACTTTACATCTCTGTAGAAATTTCTCATTCCACTCAAGATCAAAACATATTGATATTCGATACTATTTGGTGAGAGATGTTATTGATCCCAGACTGCTAACACTTGAAAAAGTCTGAATGGAGAAGAATGGGTCAAATATGTTAACTAAGGTTCTGCCGAAAGCAAAGCTTGAAGCCTGTTGTAGCTTGGCTGGTTTGTCAAGTATAGCCTCCTCACAGTCGTGAGGAAACGTTTATTGGGGTCCGTCCCGTGTGGAAGTTTTATGGGTCCGAGGACTCTGAGAGGTTATGGTCTGAGAACTCTCTACAGTATAATTTCGAGGAATCTGTGATGGCCAAAGGTAATGTCAATGACCAAGGGTTCTAAGTGCATGAAAGTCTGAGGACATGCTTGAAGAAGGTCCGAGAACATGGTTGAAGAAAGCGCACGTGGATGCCAACTTAGAATATTGTCTGAGTATGCGAAATCTCTGTAGAGCATGATCTACAAAGCCGTTTTTCTTTTTTGTTTGGCACGACCTTTTGCAGAACAGTGCCGGTATAGAGCTACTGCAAAGATGTACGTGCAACAGGTGGCTGTCCGTGCTTGTGCCCTCCACGTTGGTCTGGCCGTTGCTTTTCAACAGCATATATATATATATATATTGAAGTGTGTGTAAAATTTCTCTGTGTTGAGAAAAAGAAGAGTGAAGAAAAAAGAGAGCAGTGAGTGAAAAACAAAGAGTGAAAGTCTTTGAATTCTCGTACTCTATTTTTCATCTCTTATCTCTAGGGCTTGTGTAATTGTGTGGTTTCTGTAACCATTTTTCACATAGTGGATTTATTTGAGAGCTAAACGTCCCATAATGTTTTCCTTTGGTTTATGAAGGGTTTTTCACATAAAATCCATGCGTTCTATCTCTCCCATTCTCCATGTGTTTGAATATTTCTGTCCGACCGACCATTTACGTTAACCCATTCGAAGTCTTTTGTATTTGTCCGATCCTTATGTTTTGACCCAACACAACTAGCTAAAACAAGCTACTATCTAGAAGTAATCTCTAAAAGATCATCCCATCATAAAGGATAAGTTATCGGAAGGGAGATAGTTAAAAATAAATTTCTATAACGGCATTCTACCAAAAGAGATATATTATCAAATATAGAAGAGGAGTAGGTCAACTACTTCAGACAAAATGGTACTTTGCAGAGTTGGTGGCAGAGTTAGTGACAGGTTATAGAGTTGGTGGCAGGCTTTACAAGTACAAAATTTTCCTACTGGATAGGTGGCGACCAAGTCAAATTTATATATATATATGTATGTATGTATGTATGCTAGGCATGCAAGCGAAGACGAGCTAAGTGTGAGAGTGCGAAGGAAAATAGAGAGAAGAAAACGATGAGTAGTCATTTTACTTTGTACTCTATTCTTTACTCTCTAATGGGTTTTTGTAACCACAATTAACATTGTGAAATTGGTTGTGAAGTAGGTATCCCATGATTTTTTCCTCTTATGTCAGAAGAGGGCCTTCCACGCAAAACTTGTGTGTGTACTCTTGCTCTTTCCCTTGTCTCTTTATTGTATGCGTTGTCATTCTTGTCCGACTCGATTTCACTGATATTGTACGACTGGCCATTATCTTCCCTAACAATTCTCAACCATGAAATATCCATATTTTACTAAATTGTACAATGTCCATAATTCTATGCCAGCCTGTTCATTATTCTTCCCCTCTCATTGTTATTTAGAGAAAAGATTCTTAGGCTTTGCTATGATGATCCAGCATTTTGATATATGTATTATTTCGGTTCCTTCCACTTAAATAATTCTCCCAATCTAGTCTGAAAGGGAGCAGTTACTTGACGATATAATTTTGTTGTCATTTAGTATTCACGATTGGACTATTTACTCGACGTATTGCCGTTTGTTGGGCAAGCAAGGTAAGGCAATCCTTAGTTGCACAATTTTTGTTTCACAAAAATTCGTAAAATACAAAAACCCGCGACAAAGAAACCTCCACAACAAAAATTCGTAGTACTCGTTGCACAATATTACGTTAATCTCTTGGGTTCGTTCAGCTAATTGGTCTTTTCAAATTATTTTGAGCTACGGGGGTATTTTTATGGCAATGAGTTCTTCTCAAGGGCATGTAAATTAGGATTGCACACACCCAACAGCTAATAAGCGTAGTTGACCCTCGTTGAAAATCAGATACAACAACAAAATACACAGATATTCCCGGGTCATGGAATATTTAAACAGCAATTGATAAATGAAATATGCCCATGGTCATGCAATAACGGACGCTCACTGCTCAATCCGTAGAATCTACCAAAATTATGAATTGCCATGGGGGAATTCATATGCTTTTAAAGCGTTTCACCACCCATCCATCGTGAACGTTCAACATGATCCCATGCACGTGCGACATTAACGGGTTTCAATTCCTCCCATACGTACCATGCTTGCTTGTAAGTTAAAGTCGCCATATTTGTCGACTACTGCTCAGTAATATATGAGTCATAACATTACAATATACACGCTCATATTTATTTCATTATGAAGTGTGGCAGCAATACGTAATTATCAAGCAGAAGCAAAGATGTAGGTTTTACTGGGATTGCAATCGAAGGAGCCGTCACCCCCAAAGCCAAACTTGGTACTGTAGCCTTCATAGTCTCTATAATTGAAACGAAACGCTTCGATAAGCCGGAGGCCTTCATTCACAGCTAGCATTTCTATCGCCCACTCTCGAAAAAAGCTATTCGACTTATGAGTGATGTGTATTTGTCCGTCGGCCGCTATCATCTTCTTTGCATTCTTAAGGAACCCTCTAATCAGTTTTTGGTGTTTCCTGCATGCATTACACACAAGTAATTAGAGATGGATGGTCAAAGTTATAATAAACAGCATGTTGTAAGAGTCTAGTTTATAATTAGGTGGTTAGTACGTACTGTTGGGTCTAGTCACTTTCTTGTGGGTGCTCAACAAATTAGAGACGTCATCAAAGACCACACAGGACTTGTGTGGAGTGATGCAAACTGGTCACAGTGGAAAGGCCCGAGGATTTTATACAGCAAAGGGACGAGGACTTTGCGGAGTCGACCGGGCAGCAAAGTGGACGGCCAAGGAGCGCAGATGGCCAAGGAGTGTGGATGGCCAATGAGCACAGACGGCCAAAGATGCACATTGGTAGGCCAAGGATGCACATTGGCTAGCACGGATTTGTCTTAGGGCCAAGAAGGCGAATGGCAGGTGCACGGACGACTGATAGTGCGCGGACGGCCAAGAAGGCGAAAAGGCCGACTGATGAAGCACATAGAATTTACCAGTTGGTTCATTGGTATGAAATCGCCCGAGGATATGAGCTGCATAGTAATGATAGAGAATATGAGATAATGTTAAGGTCGTTATTGTCCGGAGATATCAAGGAACACCCGAGAACTATGTGATGACCAAGGGCACAGAAAACGGCTGATGGTCCGTGGACTTGAGGGCAATAAGGACTGAGGACATCGTGGCAGCTGGCGTAGCAGATAGTTGGCTTCGCAGGCTTTGCAGAGTAGGTTACAGAATTGCAGGTGTGCACTGTCTGTACAGGTGGCAGGTTGTAGAATTAGTGAGCAAAGTTGATAGCATATTGGAGAACTTGTGGCAAGCGATTATCTACAAGTAACCTGCCTATTAGTAGATACTCTCCAAGCAGACTCCTTATGAATATGCATGCTGGGCATGCCGTGGAGTAAAGGAGGAAAGGCAAGACACAAGAGTGAGAAAGGTGGTCAAGTTTTTAGAGGAAGCTCAAGCAGTGAAGTCTAGGAGGGTGAAAAGAAAGGAAATGAGTGGACCACCAGTGAGGAAGAAAAGAAGAAAAACAGAGTGGGAGAAGTGAGAATTTTCTTGTTTATTCTGGAGAGATTTTTCTTTGTCCAGCTGGGTGTGTAGTGGATACTCCATCTCGGGGGTTCCTTGTAACCAAGTTTTACATAGTGGACTTGTTGTGGACGTTGTGTCCCATGATTTTTTTCTTCAGTTTCTGAAGGATTTTTTACGTAAAACTTGTATGTGCTCCTCTTTTTCCCTGTAGGTGGTTGTGTTCATTCTGTCTGACCGACCTTTTGGCCCCAACAAGTGGTATCAGAGACATATTCTGAACCGTCGGTTGCATAGCGTCGTTGGTGAAGAATGTACTGTTGAGTGTGGAGCAATTTAATGGGCAAAATAATTTCATCATTTGGTAAGAAATGGTGAGGAATATTTTGACTCGGGAATGAATGGTAAAAGCTATGCGAAAAAGTGAGAAGCCACAGAATCTGACCGAGGATGAGTGGCAAGACAGGAGGGATCTTGCCAGCTGGACTATTAAGTTGAATTTGACGGACAACACATTTCAAGAGGTCCTCAGTCTGTCAGACTCGATGGAAATTTGGGAGAATCTTGAGAGCTGGTATAAGTCTAAATTTTTGACAACTAGGCTGCATGTGAAGAAGTAGTTCTATGGCCTGCAGTTGTCTGAAGGCAAATGCTTCAAGAAGCACTTTGACGAGTTTAACTAGCTAGTGACGCAGATGTCGGCCATTAATGAAGAGATCAAGGAGGAAGACAAAGCGTTGGTGTTGTTAGCATCCTTACCCATCTCGTACGATCATATTGTCGCGATGTTACTGTTCGGGAAGGACACGCTGAGATTAGACGAGATTATAGCTTCCCTACTTATGAACGAGTCAAAACAGAGGGAAAGCGGTGAGGCCTTAAACTCTCGGCTGAGTCTGCTAGTGACGACCAGCAGTCAGAGACGAAAAAAATCGAGGGAACGAAGCGGAGGTGGCAAAATGGAGAGGAGCAATAGCCGGAACAAGCTTGAAGGGAGGAGTTACTTCTTCTGTGGTAAGAAATGCCACGTAAAGAGGGACTACCCACAAAAAAAGTAGGACAAGGAGGGCAGAAGCGATTGATAGGAGAAAATGGATCATACTGATGATTAGGAAACTATAGCTTTCTATGGAGACCTCTTGGTCGTCCATGCAAGAGAAGCACGGAGCCAGCCATGCCAGGAGACGAGCTAGGTAATGGATAATGGGGCCTAACACCATGCGACACTGAGGAAGTCCCACTTCACGAGCTATACACCCATTGGCCACGCGGTATTGAAGATAGATAACGGTGGCTCATCTAGGGTTGCTGGCGTAGGAGATGTTTGATTAAGGACAAGCAACGGGAACAAGCTTGTGCTAAAGGGCGTGCGACATGCCTCAAATTTAAGGTTGAATGTGATTTCAACTGGAAAGTTTAATGAGGAAGGCTTCAAGATGGGGTTTGATGGCTGCCAGTGGAATCTCACTAAAAGCACCTCAGTTATGGTAAGGGAAAGTAGGAGGTCAGCCTGTGTTGCTAAAGAAAATGCCAAGGTAACCAAATGGGACATTAGTCAATGTGGCAGGAGGAGGTTGCCAAGATGGAATGCAAGAAAGAATGATACGTCTGCGGTAAAGGAGCTAAAAGGAAGTGAAATTACTACAGGCTCAGTGGAGAGGAGAAATGTGTTATTCAGGCTTGCGGATGCTAATGCTGGAGCCCAAATTGAGGGGATGCTTTCGAAAGGCAGTAGATGATAGTCGCCAGAAAATAGTGAAGGTTTCCCCCCGACAGGGTCGTGAGGAAAAATTTATTGGGTTTGATCACTTTCTTGTGGATGCTCAACAAACTGGAGATGTCAACGAAGGCCACACAGGACTTTTGTAGAGTGTTGAAGACTGGCTGAGTGGAAAGGCCCGAGGACTTTATGCAGCAAAGGGACGAGGACTTTGTGGAGTCAGACAGGTAGCAAAGTGGACGGCCAAGGTTTGCGGATGGCCAAAGAGCGCAAATGGTCAAAGATCGCGAATGGCCAAGGATGTACATTGGCAGGCGCAAATTTGCCTTGAGGCCAAGAAGGCAAATGGCAAGTGAACGGATGGCTGATTGTGCGCAAACGGCCAAGGAGGGAAAAAGGCCAACTGATGAAGGGCACAGAATTTACCGGTCATTCACTAGTATGAAAACGCCCAAGGACATGGGTTGCCCAGTAACGACCGAGGATATGGGATAATGTCTGAGGTCGTTATTATTGCCTAGAGATATCAAGGAACACCCGAGAACTTGTGATGACCAAGGGCACAAAGAACCGTTGATGGTCCACAGACTTAAGGGTAGCAAGGACCGAGGACATCGTGGCAGTTACAGTAGTAGGCAGTTGGCTTTACAGAGTAAGTTGCAGAATTGTAGGTGTGTGCCGTCTGTACCGATGGCAGGTTGTAGTGTTAGTGGGCAAAGTTGGTAGTAGGTTACAGAGCTGGTGACAGGTGATTATCCACAAGAAACGTGCCTATTGGTAGATGCTCCCCAGGCAGGCTCCTTATAAATATGCATGCTGGGCATGCAGTGGAGTAGAGGAGGAAAGGAAAGACACAGGAGTAAGGGAAGCAGCCAAGTCTCCAGAGGGAACTCACGGCTGTGAAGTCTAAGAGGGTGAAAAAAAAGAAGAGGACTGCACCACTAGTGAGGAGGGAGAGAAGAAAAACAGAGAGTGGGAGAAAAGAGAGTTTCCCTATTTACTCTAGAGAAGTTTTCATTTATCCAACTGGGTGTGTCGCAGATACTTCATCTCAAGAGGTTTTTATAACCAATTTTTACATAGTAGACTTGTTATGGACATTGTATCCTGTGATTTTTCTTTTCGATTTGTGAAAGATTTTCCACGTAAAACTTATATGTGTTCCTCTTTCTTCCTGTGCGTGCTTGTATTCATTATGTCCGATAAACCTTTTTGCCCCCAACATGTACATATCAGGCTATCAAATATTTTCAACTTGTTTGACAACTCATAAATAAATTTGAATTGGCTAACTTGCATGCATGTTTTTACTCAATTACTGGCAGCTCGCAACTCGCAATCCTCTTATGATTAAAAGACCAGGTAAATATGAGACATAAGGATCATATTTCTCTCCCTTGCCTCTCTTATTTAAGACATTAGACTAAAAAAACTCATTGGCTCAATTTTAAATATTAAATAATACTTTCTATATATTTATTTTTTATTAATTTTTTATTATGAAATTTAACACTCAACAACTATTGATATTATAACAAATTAAAATATAATTATATTTAATATTTATTATTTTTATATCTTGGCTATTCCTCGAGAGAAATATAGTCCCAAGGTCCCATTTTTGCGAATATGCATACATAAAATCGGCCTCGGAAACTATTTTCAGAATGACAATTATAAATGGCACTTATTTTTACTAAGACAAATTAAGTCATAAGACTGTTATAAGAAACTATATGTTTCGGGACAAACAGAAGGTTAACTAGCTTCTGATATATGAATACACATACCGAATTGAGGCATCATCCCGACGAAAGACGCCAGCATGTGGAAAATTGAAAATAATCCGATCAAATTTAATGGCGTTGAGTGAGTAGCAGCTTGCCATTTGGGTGGCATCGACCCCATGAATCACCGTGCAACCTCTGCTCTTTAATTTAAGGATGTTGCTCCTGGCCTTCTTATAATTTTTGAGCAAGAATTCTACAAAATGAAATTAAACATGCATCTTCATAAGAGACCCACTCCCAGGATTTCCACTCTTCTTCTTTTCTTTTCTTTTTTTTTTCCTAGAAAGTACATATTAATCAAAATAAATGTAGGACTTGTGACATTTCACCGCAGAATTTAAAAGCAAGCATATCCAAATTTCTTTTAGGCTTAATTTCACCCCAGATATAGTTCAAAATCAAATGGTTTTGAAAGAAAAACAGTCAGTCTCAAAATGCAAGTATATTTTAGGTTAAAATTTACATTTTTACTTTTCTTTGTAGTCCCTAAAAATAAAGAAAAAAAATAATTGCACACTGAGAAGAGATTAGCTAAGGAGAGGAGTCAGGGATAAACAAGGAGAAGAAAGAGAAAGATACACTTATGAAATTTACCCGTTGAATTAAGAGAAGTTGCCATCATGTTAGCAGCAGAGCCAAAACAAACAGCCAAACAGGCAGAGAAGGAGAAGTCCCCTTCACCCACCAACAGCATCTTTTGAGAGCTTGTGTAAGGCCCTTTTCTTCTTATAATTTCTTCTACTTTTTGCTTCCTCAAGAAGCCTCCTTCACCCACCAACAGCAACTTTTGAGAGCTTATGTAAGGCCCTTTTCTTCTTATAATTTCTTCTACCTTTGGCTTCCTCAGCCTCTCTATGAAGCCGTCTTTGCTTATCACAACTTCCACTTCTCCAAAAGCACCAACTTCTGGTGGAACTTTTTCCTCCAGAACAACAAATTTTTTCTCCTCCTGACATGGTAAACCACTGTCTTCTTCTTCCATAATTATTATGCTGGGATCCACCACCACATCAATAATGTTGGACACAATGGGGGGATTGATGGTGGCATCGTTACATACGGTGGTTGTGTCTTTAACATTGGTTCCAAAATCCTCCTGTAAAGTAATATATCATGGCATAATCAAATTGTATTAATTAGGAAGCATTTGAAAGCTCCTATTGCATCATATGTGCTTAAAAACTGCATGCAATGATATTTGCAAGTTTGACAATTTAGGAGAATACAGAAGTAAATGTTATGTAATTTAATTGAGATTTGCTTAATATGGGAAGTAAGAAGTAGCTGACTTACATATGAGGAAGAAGCAATAGGTGCATGGTGTTTCTCATCATGACATGGTAAACCACTGTCTTCTTCTTTCACAGTTATTGTGCTAGGATCCACCACCACATCAATAATGCAGGATGCGATGGAGGGATTGATGGTGGCATCGTTACATACCGTGGTCAAGTCTTTAACATTGATTCTAAAATCCTCCTGTAAAGTTATATGTCACGGCATAATCAAATTGTACTAATTGGGAAGTATTTGAAAGCTCATATGGCTTCATATATACTTAAAAACTGCATGCAATAATATTTGAAAGTTTTGATAATGTTGGTGAATCGCGTAACTGGATGTCATGTAATTTAATTGAGATTTGCTAAATGTGCAAAGTAAGAAGTTGCTAGCTTACCTATGAGGGAGAAACAATAGATGCACGGTGTTTCTCATCTTTGTTTTTGTTTTTTTCCTCTTTCTCTCTCCGTGCATGAGAATATACGTAACACACTGTAGTAACTAGATAAACTAAAAGGAGGTTCAAGACAAACCGTAAATGAATCCAAGAAAGACTGTGAGTTCTGCTGCCATAACAGAGAGACATCCTTAAAACAGGGAGTCACAGGAAAAATCCCCTCATTCTGTCTTCTTTTACCTTTCTTTAATGCACGCAACCAACTTAGAACTGTGGAAATCACTTGACCCATCAATCCTTCCCTCTTCTTCCTCTAGTGCTGAGATCCTGGAAAGAAAATTGGCAGTTGAATGGTCCTCAAGAATGAGTTAAGTCTATTGATAAATATTCTTTCATATATTGTCAAAATAATACAAAATAAATGAGTTTGCCAGTTCCCAAGAGTCTAGCTGTGCCCTTTATAATTGTTGAGATTAAGTCCATTGATAAATGTTCTTCCATATATTGTCAAAGAAATACAAAATAAATGAGTTTTTCAATTCCCAAGAAGCTAACTGTGCTATCCAAAATTGTTGAGATTAAGTCCCTTGATAAATGTTCTTTCATATATTGTCAAAGAAATACAAAATAAATGAGCTTCCCAATTCTCAGGAGCCTAGTTCTGCCCTTCAAAATTCAAAGCATCCCCCTCAAATGGACTGGCTCATGAACCCGGTAAGATTAAGTAATGTGCCGAGTCTACTATTTTAATTTATAATTCCAATCCATCGTTAGATGATTTATAATTATAAATCTGATATATATCAAAACAATGACTGTGTCGTTACTGTGAGAGTGGTTACTTGGAATGACATAATACATCTGACATGCCATAGGACTTCTTCAAGTTTGGAGGCCCATTTGGCTGAAAAATTATACGACACTCAGGAAGTGCAATGTGGCTGCGTGGTACGAATAGTCATTTGGCCAAAGATCTACAAGGTATTTTACCACAAATAATATAATATAATAGGTGCTGAGAAATACCATAAAAATTATTACATCAAAACCAACGTAGTAGCTGCAGTTAGCTGACCGTAACTGCAAACGCCGAGGTACCTCTAGAGTTTTTAATTTAAGTTTGATCCAAAAATTCTTCTATAACGTGTTCTATATCAGCAAGTTATAACAGGAATATCAATTTCCAAAATGTTGTCATTTCCATCATATTAAGGATCCAAATATACTAAAATAAATTAAATTAATAGCTGAATGAATTTAAAAAAAAAAAACATATGGAAGTAGATGACATATTCCAAATAAACTCCATTTACAAAGGCAAAATGAAAAATGACCTAGTAGCCACAAAGATAGGCCAATAAACCATTATTTTTTTTATCATAATGATTGGTGGGAAACTAACGCATGTAGCAAAATAGAGTAAGCATTCCATCATTGAAGTTGTTGGGATGCAAACGATGGTGCAATGGAAAAATTAAATCTTCGGTCAAATGTCAACTATTATTCTCTACCGGTTAAATTTAAAGAATAACAAACAATGAGTAACCAAACACACAAGTTATAAAACAATTTTAACGTAAAAAACTCTTCTTAATCAATAGAAAAACCATGAGACATAACCTCAGAACAATATCTACTATAAATATTTAGTTACAAATAAACCTTCAAGAGTCCATCACAACAACCCATGTGACTAACCAGTTAAAACTAGCCTAACACACCTAGCAACCGATAATAGCAAAATAGAATGAGAAAAATGAGCAACCAATCCATAGTACATCCTATAACCGAAATTAGATCAATATGCTTGAACTTGATAAATGATAAACTCAAAATGAATATCAAATAGAAAATTTTCCCTTCTCTTTTCTTTCCTCTTTCTCTTCCTTGTAGTGCTTCTTATGTTATAATTTCTCATAAATTGGCCTAAAATCAAATTAGGACATTTATACTACTACTAACGTTTGAACACTAAAGGCAAATTTTGCTATAATTCTTGAGCACCACAAATGTGCACGTCAGGTGCAAAAAACACTGCCACCACGCATGTATGCTATTCAGGTGCATCTTGGGTACGAATGCTACTAGTATTCACGCATGTGAGCATTTTCGTACACCCCTCATTTGCCAATCTTTTATACTACTAAAATTATTCAGTCAAGAGAATCTTTGTAGCAAAATTGAATAAACCACTGGATGACACGTCCATTGAGTATAGACTCACAATAGAATGACCTAAAACTTTCCCACGTAGTCTTGTGAGGGCACACCTTGCTTATCCAGTGACCAAATTGCCAAATCCTTTTCTTTGGCAATTTTCCCTCCACCAAGGTACTAGCATCAAACTCTACAAACTTAAACAACACCCTCTTTCACTTTATCGATATAATAAGAGCATTACCGCTCCCATTTGGCATCTTCACCTAAGTTGGATCATATATCTTGGCACACCACCTGAGCCTCCTCCCACCTCTTTGACCAAATCTCCCATTAGTCACCTTATCTTTTCCTCTAGAAATCAAAACCTCTATCTAGTACCAACTTGAATGTTTCCTTCTTTCTGGAACAATCAGGGAGCCTTTGAAAAGTTTTCAATGGCATTTTATAGAATTTTATGAAAAAACCTTCCTTATAAAACTCACCCATTGAAATCAAATTCAACATAACATTGAGTGCATACTGCACGTATCTTAACATGGGTCTTGTCTCATTACTTATACCCAAGTAAATATCTTCGATGCCAACAACTTTTTATGAGCCATAGTTCCCCATATTCAATACCTAATAATTCTCAAGAGTGTAAGACATGAAAATATTTACTCAATCTCACATGAAAGGATATGTTATCCATCATCCAACTTGTCTCGTAACCTTCAAAATTTTTTGCCTTCTCTACATCAATAACTAAAAGGTCACTGTAGATAGTTTTAGAGACCCAATGATTGTCGTCATAATCTCTTTTCTATTGTTGCTCACTTCCTCCCCCCTTCTCTTACTTTCACATGAAGTTATTCTATTTCATGTGGCCCTTCTTGCCATAAATGTAGCACTTAATATCCTTAAACTTGGACCGGCTATGGTTTTTCTCTAAGTTGCACCTCTCTCCGCATATCTCCCTTCCTCGCGACCGCTAGTGAAGACCAAGGTACTTAGCTCTCCCAAAACTTCTTTACTTTCACTCTGATTAGACTCATTTATAAATAAGGAATGGATGACTTAATTATAATTGAACGTATCCTTCCTAAAGAATAGTATTGTCACAATATAATCATATGAGCTCTCAAGGAAGCTAAGAACACCAATGCCTTGTCTTCCTCAATAGAATTGTTTCTTTAAAAAACAACCATAATGTCCAGGATTTGAACTTATACCAGCTGTCAAGTTTTATCAAAACCTCTGCTAAATTAGAAAAGCCAATCGTTTCTTGAAGGGTATTGTTAATAATAAATAATTGATTGCATAATTTGCCAAGTCTCTATGTCTTACCACTCCTTATATTTTAATTTTTTTGGTTGTTCCTCATTCTTTAGTACTTTCACTGTTCCTTTTTTGATTAAAATATTTTTATTTTTTGTTGCCAAAAATGAAATTATTTTGTCCTTTAAATTGTTGGATTTTGATAAACTCTTTGAAAATGACATTATAAAAATAGTTTTCGCACCAAAGAAACTATTTATGATACTACTAGCTAGAATTTAAATCACAATGCAATGGAAAACCGAATCTGATATCAATTGTCTACCACCCTTCCCTCCCAATTGAACCCGAGAAATAGCAAACAATAAGTAACTAAGTCAAAGATTACATAGTAATTTTAACGTAATTTTTTTAATGAAGAAAAAAATTATATGATTCAACTTTTAAATAATATCCACTATAAATATTTAATTATAAATAACTCCCTTTGAAAATTATTTATACCAATTCATATCATTAATTAGTTAAAACTAACTTCTAATACACCTAGCAACCAATAATAGCAAAATATAATAATAAAATGAGTAACCAATAGTAAGACATCCTATAACAAAAGATAGAACAACCTACCCAAACTTAATGATGGATTGAACTCGAAACAAACCACAAATTAATGCCAAAATATTTTTCTTCTTTTCTATTCTCTCTTCTCCTTCTTCCTTGTGGCACCCTTGTGTTATAATTTCTAAAAAGACTACCCCAATCAAATCAAGGCCTCTTATATTGCCACTGACATTCGAACGCCAAAGAAAAATTTTGCCATGACACTCAAGCCTTACTCATACAAGCGTATGCATAAAAAACATTAACATCCTCGCACGTGTACCCTTCAAGTATGACTTAGCCATGGTTGCTACTGGTGCTAACGCTTGCATGCTCTATTATGAGCCAATCATCTACTCCACTGAAATTCTTTGCTCAAACAAATACTCACATCAAAATCGAGTAAACCATTGGATAGCACATACATTAGGCGTGAAGCTTATAATAGAATAGCCCAAAATCCAACGGAAGTGGCATCCTGAGATATTGACACCTTCTCCACTAATTTCCTAGCAATCCTCCCTCCATATTACCATACAATCAGTGTTATGAAGATATTAGAGGTAGAGAAAGTATTATAGGCATAAACAAGGTACCACAATTCTCCCGTCTCATCTTTCGGAAAAATATTTATAAAAAAAAAAAACACAAGAGAGAGAGAGAGAGAGAGAGAGAAAACTCAGCAGAAAAGCAACTAAAGTGGAGGAAAGATATTGTGTATTGCTACCAGCATTGATTGAAGAGTGTATATTGAGAGACAGGATGGAAAGGAGAATTTCCAGGAAGGACAATCCTCCTCCGATCTATCCCTGATCTGGTGAATATGCATATAAAGTTAGATCTTCCACGATGCTGGCAAGCATGCAATTACAAATCGTGAAGTATCATAGCGTAATTGACAAGAAAAGTAGGGCCATTATGCAATCAAACGAGAATATCATCAGAATTCGAGAGACGAAGAGTTAAAAAGAATTGAGGACTATATAACAAGCAGCAGGGTGAGTTAAAAGAGTAAGAACACATTACGTTTTCTGCTCCTTAATTATCCGCGATCGACGCTGATCACAGTGAATATCCCCATGATCGTCAGTCAGTAGTAGGAGGAAGAAGAAAGAAAGACTGGCAAGTTGAGTCCGGGCTGTGGAAGGAGATGCCAAATTAAAGCAGCAGACTGGCCGAAATTGATTCGCACGTTGAAGACCTTTCACACTTTCGTGGAGTTAGCTTTATTGATGCTCATTAATTGTGCGACGAGGCAAAATATCATTGGATTAGACCTTGACCTCCGAAGGCACGTTGTGCTGTGCTGATGGTCCCGAAGTAAGAAGACTTAACAACGAAGTCTTCCAAAAACCCAGGTAGAAAGACTTGACAACGTGGTCCTCCAAATGAACCGGGATTTTTCCCAAGGAGGAAGACTTAACAATATATATATATCTATCTATTTTGAGTATTGAGGTGTCAGAATGAGAAGTTTCATGTCGGCATGTTAGAAATCAAATTATCATAGTTATTCAAATTGTGAGAGGTTTTAAATTGATAGAAAATAAGTCAAAACACAGCTTGGTCAAAACAAATGGAATATCAAATAACAAGCTTGGAAGATTAACTAGCTAAAACAAGCAACTATCTAGAAGTAATCTCTAAAAGATTATCCTTTTAGAAAGGGAGAGTTATCAGACGGTAGATAGTCAAAAATAAATTTTTGTAGCATCATATCTACCAAAAGAGATTTACTGTCAAATATAGATTATTTATTTTAATTATTGAGTCAAATTAACTGTTAACCAATTCAACAAATTTGTTAATGGTTGGCATATCATGTCAGTAACTAATAAAACATATTGTTTAAAAAATTTATACGTATAATCTTCTATATAAAGTGGCTCATTGTATCCCTAATTTACAACTATGACTCTTAAAAATCTTATTTGCTTAGCACAATTACAAAGATTAATTAATTATTTAGATAACAAATCAATACAAGTATTCGGAGAGAAGTGACTATCCAATATCTACATCAACCTATTCAAAGGTTAAAATGGATACTAAAGATAAGACAAGCACCTTTAGAAGTGTAGGCTCCTTTGGCACAAAGGGAGCACCATCTAATTTGTTGCTAAACTAAATAATCTTCATCTAAATACTTGTTCATGCTCAAGTCTCGTAGCAGTCATAAATATATTAAAAGGTACAGAGATTGTCCGTAGACAACTTACTTGTAACAAAAATATTCTAAGGTAGGAGTTTGTCTTCCAAAAACCCTCCCCCCCGTCACTTCTCTAATTTGCTTACTAATTTGTCTACTATGACACTAACGTCGGCATTGGAGAATAAATTAAAAAGTTATTCTCGTATCTTTGATATCTCATTTCAATTTGCAATATGCCGGAACTTGGTTAGAAGATCCAAGTGTATGATTTGAAATTTCTCACAGTTCACCCAAAATCCGTGGAAGCCAAAGTCATGGTGAATACACACCCTCGAGGGTACACTGGTAATCCTAGAAAATGCTTCAGGTGGGTCAGTTTTGGGAGACAATGTGAGTCATGGCAGCACTTACTCTCCAATTATCCTAGGAATCGGTGCTATGGCTCCTTAGCTATAAGAAATGTCCTGAGATGATGAAGCCATTACGAGAGAGAGTTAAAAGCCAGAATTGCAAGGCTTCCCCAATAGCCCCGAGTTTCGACCGCCGTAGGATGGTAAAAAATAATGCACTTTCAGGAAAGGCCTCCCATTCTGTCAATTTCCCTTGGAGCTGGCTGATTCCATGGTGGAGCAGTTTCATCCTGATTGGAAGGATGACTTGGCAGCAGTGATCGAAAAGTGATGCTTGTATTGGGTTTGGTCAATGGCCGAGGACTTCGTGAAGATATGGCCCAAAAACCTATGCAAAAAATTGGCCGGTTGACAAAATAACCGGTCAACACGTGCTGACCAGCTAGGAAGAAAAAGTAGCCAGTCAACGAAGGTTGACCGGCTGAAGGGCAGATCTTGCAGCTGAAGGCGCGCAGATTTTTCGAATAGTAAATTGCTGGTCAACGGGTTGACCAACCGTGAAGGCAAAATGACAAGTATACGCAAGATTTACCGGTATGGCCAAAATGACCGGGTGATCAAAATATAAGATTGGCAAAATAGCAGGTTGGCTATTTTGCCCAGAATGTCCATTTTGGGTGGTTTGGAGCAAAATGTCGGAATGACAATTTTGGCCGGTTTGCGCAAATAGCGGTGTGCACATTTGGCAGTATGGCCAAATGGAGGGATGGTCATTTTGCTGGTTTGGGCATTCTATTCGGGATGGAAAACCGGTTGCCTGTGAGAAGAGATGCAGGTATGCTCTGGCACAGTTTAGTGCATGTGGTTGGAATGCCGATTTGCTTTGGTCTGCATAGAATGCCGATCAACGGGACGTTGATTGGCCAAGTGAAGAATCTGGTCAACGGGTAATTAATCGACTGTGTCTGTACTACAAAGTTGATGGCAGACCTTTTCAGAGCAGGTAGTTGACCTACCAGGTTTGCAGGCTTTTCAGAGTATGCGCTGCCTGATTAGAGCATGCGCAACTGACGTGCAGGATATGGGTCTGCAAGAAGCTCGAAAACTGATGAAAACGTAGCACGAATTATTTGCAAGATTGGCTAGTTGAGCAGATGAGAATTTGGAGCCAAGACGTCTATATAAAAGCACCAGAAGTTTCAAGATAATGCGAGAGTATGAAAACATCAAGGGAGTGAGAAATCACCAAATGCTGATGGGTGTGTCACCAGGGGCGTTTTGTAACGACCGCATGTATGCGGGGGTAAAACGAGGTTGCCATTTCACCATACTATGTAAAATATCAATGAGCAGAGAGCACCATGGTGAGAGAAAAGAGAGAAGAAAAATAGTGATATAAGAGAAAATGAGAGTTTTCTTACTCTAGGTGATTGTTTTTATTATTCTCAATTCTCAATGGGCTTATGTAGCTAAGGTGGGTTGCTTATATTCTATCTCAGGATTTTTGTAACCGGTTTTACATAGTAGATATTTTTCAGAGTTTTTTTCGTAATTTTTTCGCTTAATTGAGAAGGAATTTCCACCTAAAAAATATTGTTCATTCCTTTTGTTCCTTGTGCCCATTAAATTGGTAGCTAACGATAACGGGGGGCTCGGATTTTCACTGTGCCAGATCGAGTAAATTCGAGCTCTTCAAACCCCAATAAGTGGTTTCAGAGACGAAGGTTGCGATCAAATTCTTTTCTGATTTCAACAAGTGGTATCAGAGATATCAGAGGTAGTGAAGATCGACCCAGGCCCAGAAATTAGCAGCTACCGCCTGCGATTCCTACCCCTACAGTTTGAGACCACGTGGTGACAGTGACCGTTTGGATTCATCTGCTAAGTTGGAATGGGTTGAGTTGCATTTGTAGGTTTGTCTCATAGTCGGCTCCAATAGCCAATATGTCGCTAGGTAGATCTGGATTGTGTTGCTTAGGCCTACTGTTGCGTGCTCTAGATCCTGCACTTGGAGGAGCTTCTCACTGGGTTGTTGCTTCTTAGTCGATCTCCGTTCTATAGTCAGGGTTCTAGGCCAACCCACTGACTATTGAACCCATCAAATTAGATATTCTTGTTTTTATAATTTTAAATCTTAAATTACGATATTTCTCTTTCAAATAAAATAGAACTACTATGTTATATACTCTCATTTCTATAATTTTAAATCTTATATTACTATACTTATTTTTCAAACGAAATTGAATTACTATTATTGTATCCTCTCATTTCTATGATTTGAAATCTTAAATTATTACATTCTTCTTAAATGAGATTGAAATATTATACTGTATCATATAAGAGGAGCTCAAATTTTCATCTCCTTTTACCAAGATTGTAAAAAAATGCCCCCCTCCCACCAAAAAATAAAAAAATAAGGGCTCTTGGAAGGGTGGTTCATACAGTAGCAACAATTGTCTTTCTTCTTCCTCCCTTGTTTTCCCCTCCTGTGAGAAGCTTTCTTAATGAATAATGATATAGTGCTGGTCCATTTGGGATGCTCAACTTTTTTGCAATGTTATGACCAACAAAGATATTCGTAAATCTAACATAATAAATTATCTAATCATTGTTATTTATTATTAAAAAAAATCCAAACTGTAGAGATATCACTCTGCTACTACTTTTCTTTTCTTTTCTTTTTTACAGTAAGCACTAAGCAGGACAACAGCTAAAGAAAAATTATATGACAGCTACTTCTTTAAAATTCTCGAGGGGAAAAAATCAAAGCCGTTGGTTCTGTTGATCATTGCCCCAGATAATCAAAGCCATAACTCGACCGATTTCTTAACAGAGTGGTTCAACTCCAAAAAGCTGAAAACAATTCAAACGAAACATGGTGTCTGCCTAGCTTTACCTCCACTATCTCCTCCCAACTCTTTTTCTCATCTTAAAAGAAGCAAATAGGTCCACTTCCTCCCATTTAAAATCTCTTTGGACTGTTTACTTTTGTCTAAATTGAATCCCCTGTGTATACTTCTTAAGTAAAGTCATCTTCATCTTCCTCCTATGCCAGCTTAATCCTTCCTGTTCTGCAGATTTTTGAGTAAGCAAGAAAAAAAGTTAAAAAAACGTATGATTTGATAAAACAATCGTCTTCTTCAACGCCCGCATAAACATTTTTACTTCAGCCGAAATGAAACCCACTTTCCAACGGATAGTTTAGGAGGGGGGGTCATCTTCATCTTTCTATCCTATAATTATTACTTGTTTGTTTCAAGTTTTGTGCTTAAAAAAGAGGTCTTAAAAACAACCATCTTCTTCAACTCTCCTCGTATTGTTTTCTTTTGTCCAATCCACTTGCCATTACGTAATACAAGGACGGTGATCTTCATCTCCCTTCTTTCCTCTACTAGGTTCCTGTTTCAGTAGTTTGTGCTCAAAGAAGACGAGTGTTTTCAGAAAACAATCCTTTTTCTTAGTTTCCTCGTATGCATTTTTTCTTTGTCCAATCAACTTTCCAGAATACGCTTATTTTCTATGGTTACATTTTCCTTCCTCCTATCCTCTAACTACGGCCTTTTTCAGAAGTTCAAGCTTACAGCAAAGAACCCTTTTTTTTTGCTGCACTCATAGAACACATGTTTTGAGGATACAGAAATTATTGTTTTCAGAAAACAATCATTTTCTTCAATTTCCTTCAGGATGCTGTCCCTCCCACCACCTCCTCAAAGGTTCCGCACCACGTCAACACCTGCTGATATTAATGTCCGATCAAAGCAGGGCATTAACCAAGAAACTCGGGCAAGGAGTTCCCCGGCAAACTTCGCCGAGAAATTAAAGACGGACCCAATAATAGGACACCAACCTCGCCGGACCCACCCATTAGTTTGGTGCGTTGCAGTCATATGTCTGCTATTCAGCCTCGTCATCATCCTCTCCGGTGTCGCAACTTTAACCATCTTTCTAGTCATTAAACCAAGATACCCTTCATTCGACATACCAAATGCAAGCCTCAGCGCCATCTACTTCGACTCACCGGAATATTTCAACGGCGACTTCACATTGCTGGCAAATTTTACCAACCCGAATAACAAAATCGACCTAAAATTTGAGTATCTGGCTTTGGAGCTCTTCTTTTCGGACAGCCTTATAGCAATTCAAAGTATCGAGCCCTTTAGTCAGAGAAGAGGGGAAACGACGTTGGGACAAGTCCATATGATTTCAAGCTTGGTTTACTTGCCATCAAATTTGGCACTTGGCCTTCAGAAAGAGGTTCAGAACAACAGAGTTCAGTACAATATTAGAGGAAGTTTTAAAGTTAGAGCAAAGATGGGTTTTGCTCATTTTGGGTATTGGTTGAATGCGAGATGCCGATTAGAGATGACCGGTCCACCCCGTGGTGTGCTTGTTGCCAGGAACTGTATCACAAAGAGATGAATGCGCAGAAACCCTCTCTTTTCGCTGTGACTGTTCTCTCTTCCCTGCCTACACTCACTGTCAATTTTGCAGGTCATTTTGTTGCGTCAGTTTCTGTTCCTTCCGATTATGGAAAATTTGTGGGAAAAAATAAAAAAGTTCAGAACTGGGTACAATTGGCAAGGTCTCCTTTCAACATTGTCCTTTCCTCATGGCCTCGCTATCGATGGCAAGAAAGAATCCATCACATAAAATAAATAAATACTCGATGTTCCATCAGTGAAGTTTGTTGGGGTGTAGGGGTGGAGAGTATTTAAAAAAAAAAAAACAAGGAATGATAAAAACAATCCCTATGGATGGATTTTCCCCAATGTCTAGTTAAGTTTTCATGTAGTGACATTAAAAAAGATTACACAAAGCCACAACCTCATATAGCACAACTCAAGTACAGCTTCAAAATTACATAAAAATTGAAAAAATTATTAACAAATCTGTATAACCTATATATATTTTTTCAAAATCAACCCATCAAGTGAAATATAAAACTAGTATTTCTGACATAATACATTCCAACTAGTTAGAATTTTCAGGGTGACCCAGTTCCTGCGATTTTTGACATTATAAATTATTCATTGAATAATTATATATAAATAACATAACCCTTAAAATATATAAAAATTATTTCGTAATAAATAACTAATAAAACAACATCATTTGAGCTTAGTCTTACGCTCAATTAAACTAGTAGCCTTCTAATACTACGCTAGCTTCGTTGGAATCAGCCCGTTTCAGAGGGCCAAAGGAACTGATTGGCAGGGAATCTGGAGTGATTCCCGTGCTAACCTGTTCTATCATACTTGGTGTCTTCTTCACTTTTTGGTATAATGTCTTTCTTAAATCCATGCACATTTGCGCTTTCTGAAAAGCCTCACTCCCAGCATATCCATCTGCTCCAAATACTTGAGTTCCCTATAAATTTGTAGTGGCAGTTTCACGTTTCTTTTCTTTTCCTTTTTTTCCTGCTTTAGGTGGCTAGCCAATCAAGTTGGAGTGGTAAAAAAGTTGAACTCAAGCTCTAGTGACTTGGGTTATTGTTATTATGCAGTGATATCCTTCTCAAATTAGACTAATTAACCAAATAAACTCATATAAAATTAAGAACTTAATTCGTTAAATTGTAGACCGAGTTGAAACTGGCTTGTTCTAGCTCCTATGAAGTGATCTTAAGTCAAGTTTTTGTTTGAAAATAAGTAAATTATATTGCTAAACATTTATTTCTATATGAAATTTTTGAAGGGAACAACACATAAAGAAATCAAATAAAGAGATTATTTGTTTATGTTCATAATCTTCTGCAGCACACAAATTTGGCATTCCAATATATATATATATATATTAACCCCAATGAATCTAAAGGCATTACAAAGATTCCAGTACTACCAAAGCCAAAAAAATAATAGAAGTTAAAAAAAATCTCTCCTCGGGTCATTAATAGCAAAAGTTCAATTTGTTTATGTAAAATTTCTAATATTTTCAGTTATATTTTTTTATGGATAAATAAAATTATATAATTTAATTAACTTGGTACATTCAAACTTTGTAAGGTTATTAAAGTATGGTCTTTAATCTATAATAATAAGGAGGCCTCAGTGATTGCATGATTGATTAGAACAAATCTACTTATTAACATTTACCAACTAGAATGAATCACTTCCCAGATTTTTAAGAGTTTTATTAATTTGTCCAAATTTTTAGAAAGTTAAAGATTTGGAGAGATAATGACATGAAATTTAATGGAAGATTTCCCCTAACTACATTGACTTTAACTGCCCAACGAGATATCCATTTGTTAAGATTTTGGCTTAATTTATGCTGGTATAAGTGAAAGGTTTACATAGCCAAATTTTAGAAAAAGATTTTAGGAATAAAAATATAAGATAGTTATAATAGTCCCATAAAAATTTAAGTTGACCAAAAATGAAGGTAAAATACAAGTAGTTAGTGATATTTGAAGTTATGGATTGTAATGACAAAAATAATTTACAAATTAGTTATTTCATAAGAGGTTGATTGTATAGAAATAAAATGACTAAACACTTTCTAATTAGACCAAATTGACCATCACTTTTTGTGTTCCACTTTGATAGATAGTTGGCTATAATTTTGGTATTTAAAATTATGATGGTTAGAGATCCTACAACAACGAATTCGTCCGTGGACTTCATAGCTATAACTAAATAATTATAACAATTTATTGGAGTCAAAATTTTATGAATAACTTTGGCTAAAGTTTAGTTAATATGAAGGAGTTGGTTTTTATGAATAAGAAAGGATATTATATATCTTTTCTCTTCAAGAAAAACTATAGGAAGACCCTAACAAAGACTCAAGTTAGCCATCCCAAACTATGAGTGAACAAAATTAGAAATGCTATTGAATAGTTAGTATAAATTTTAGAGTAAAAAATCTTGTTAATTTCCTAGCCAACACTACAACAAAAAAGTGATTTTATTAATGGGAATTTTGATCGTTAAAGGCATGATTCCCATAACTGATCGTATTCAAAGATGAAAAATCTTTACTACTAATTTTTCTATCGTTAAAAGTATTTAACGATAAGATTTTGCTTCATAGTTGGGATACTATTAATATCATCGTTAATAGTAGTAGAACTTTTAACAATGGTCTTTTTCCATCGTTGAATTGAAATAATTATAAGTATATACCATGGTTAATAGTAACTAAGTTTTTAATAACAGTATTTGTTCTACAATTAAATATAAATAATTTTGAGTAAAATGTCATCATTAATAGTATATTGACCATTGTAGAACTATATCTCTTCATCATATCTCAATAATTGTACCTAAATAAACTATATATATTTTTTTATTTATTATAGTTAAAATAACCAATCAATTAACAATTATATAAAATTAAAATTTAATTATAAAATTGAAAGTATCATAATACATATTATTCCATTGTTTAGTGTACTAATACAATATTTTGGCACATTATAATTTTTCTTCATTGCATGATAATGTAAATCAAAATAGTAAAGAAATATTATGTTGAAAACCTTAGTGGCCAAATTTATTAGAAAAGAATTGGATTATTGGATATTTAATTTTATAAATCAAACTTACATCAAATTAATAATACAAAACAAAAGAAAATAAAGTTCTCTTGCTTTTCTCAAGAGGCCATGTGCCAAGTGGATGACTCTTCATGGGTATGTTTAAATCGTAGTATCCTTGGTTTGCTAAATTGTTTCCATGTGATTTTTATGATTCATTTTAATTGATATATGCTAGAAAAGATAGAGAATTAATATAAGATCTCAATTGTATGTGACCATATCCTTAGGTTTGAGATAGAGGATTAGATACATAATAATTATAGTTATAAAATAATTTGGATGAAAATCTTAAAAATTTCATAATTTGACTTAAAAAAATATAAAATTAAAAAATAAAATTAGGTGGTTTCCTTGGTAGCTGCATCATATGTTTTGGATTAGGAAAAATTTTGACTTACTAGTAACTCTTTATTCTATGTGATTGATTAAGGGTAAGTGAAAAACAATATCCTAATGCTACATTTGATAGATAGAAGATTTTGTGGCCTTAGTAAGATGTTACTATGTAAAATACTTAGGTGTTCATATGATTTCTCCATATTTATAATTTTCTTTGCGTTCTTTCCAATTGAGTAAATATATTTTTAATACTCTATATCTAAATAAAAGAGAGTATAAAAAAATATTAAAGTATTTAGGTGAATAGGAGTTTATGATATTTTAATGTAGTTTATATTTTTTCAATACCTATTTGATGGCTAGTGGTCAAGGTTGATTAATTTTGAAATGAAATATTTATAAATTTATAGTCATCAAATGAGATGATATATAAGATATCATTGATAAGAGTATCATAAATAGTATAATTATATTATGTACATAGCTTTCAAAAGGTCTATAAGGATAGTGATGATACTATTGATATTGGGTAATCTTGTAATACTAATTCATCTATTGGAGATATAAATATATGACCTTTAGTCATAATAGTAAAATGAGATTTATAAGGACTTTTGATATTTCATATGGTTATAGCCTTATATTGTATTTAGATTTTTTTTTTTAAATTTAGAAAATGACCTTAATATCTTAAATATTTTGAGATCTCGATACATTATTTATAATTCATTGGAACCTTGTGGATGTCATTGGGGATATTACTACTTAGCTTGACATTGTATTTATTTATTATTCATAATACTATTGAGTTATTTTATTATTAATATTATATATTGATTATCTAATGATGATTATTATTTGTCATATATTACATATTATTGAAATTTATTTTGACAGATGAGTTCCCTGAATAGCTTAATATTCACTAATGTTGACATTGGTAAGAATTATTTATTAATATTTTGGCCCACTCTTACTGTTTGTTTCTTTTAAAATAGTAGAATTATGGATTGATGACTATAAAGTTAGAGTTAAGAATGTTGGAGATTTTTAGAGCCTAATTAGAGAGGTTGCTTTTTATTTATATTTTAGAAATGCATT
Source organism: Nepenthes gracilis (assembly GCA_033239525.1). Lineage (NCBI taxonomy): Eukaryota > Viridiplantae > Streptophyta > Magnoliopsida > Caryophyllales > Nepenthaceae > Nepenthes > Nepenthes gracilis. Next base: position 8,440,869 of record BSYO01000029.1, read on the forward strand.
TAATTATTTTGTTTTATTTTATCTAGATATTTAGGGCTATTATTTTTTCTTGGGCTTTGATATATGAGAATTTTTATATCATACTAGTAATATTTTATGATTTATCCTTATAATATGATAATGATTTAAAATTTATAATTTTTTATATAATTATATACAAGTAAAGGTCGTGGATCTAGTCCAAATTGACACAGTTTAACCAATCTATTATCTATTATTATTTTTATTATCCTCTTTTTCTTTCAAAATAAAGGACACCCCTAATGAGCAAGACGAGGGAGGTGGGAGTGTGGAGACTGGGTTCAAATCCTCAATTTGCTTCCCACAAAGTGTGTTATAGTCACTTCCATTTCGTTCCATGATTCCATCAAAGATTATACTATTTAACGCTTAATCCCAAAGCTATCCAAAAAAATAAAAAAAGAAAGAACCCCATAATTTAGGCTAATTTTGACCACCACTTAGAAAATATTTAATGCTTTTCCTTTTGGAATATTTGTCAATAATTTCTTTGCCTTAGTATCTTTTAAACTTTCAAAAAAAAATAAAAAAATAAAAAAGTTTGGAAGGTAAGAAGTGAGTTAATAGCATGCAATAATATTGATGAATCGGGACTCGAAACTTAAAAGATGAACTACAAACAAGGGGGGGGGGGGAAATAGTGATACTAAAAGGAAGCTAGTGGCAAAAGGCACAAGTAGTGATAGCAATAGCATGTATTGCGTCCCGGATCCGAGGTTGTCGTACGGATTAGAGAGCCTTCGGATTCCCGAGTATGCGGTGGAGTCAGGGGAAGGGTCTCTCTCCGTAGTCTTGAACCTGGACCTGCACAACACAAATAACAAACAAGAGATCAGAGGTCGACAGGGGATTGTCCCCTGCCGACACTCCGACGCCCGCGATACCGAACCCAACAGCATGCAAGGAAGGTTAGACGCAATTTCAATGTGGAAAAAGGCAGCTAGTGATATTAAAAGATGCTGGTTTGAGGAATATGAGATTCCAATCCACCCCTATTTTGAAGAACCTATTCACCAAAATGTAGGAGAACATCATGTTTCTTAATAGAACTTGTAAATACAAAGGAAAAAACCTTCATTAAGTCCATAATTGATGGAAAATGAAAAATTGCTAACATTTAGTCTAAGATATTTTATATAACGTCTAATTTATCATAAGAGATCCTATGAATTCAATAAAAAAGAAGAAAGTATTAATGGGGCGACGAAATTTTGTACAGAATGTGTTTGAATAGCTTTGTCTTGAGGACAGAGATGATGAGTTATAAACCTAATCTAAATTAAATTAACATTTTAAATGCATCAATTTAAAATTAAATAATAGGCCTAAAAACATAGTATATATATGTGTGTGTGTGTGTGTTGAGATATTGTCTGAATCCATAGTATAAATTTGCATTCATTCAGAGACCTCATCAGGATCTATATTCATCTAATAAACCTAATCCAGGTTCAAATTCATATAGATCTCTAGTCAATTTGGGAGACCTTGTAAGGCCTGCAACCATTCAAGTCCATTTTCGTATGACAGTCACGTCAAAACTCATGATCCATGTCGGCCCACTTGGAGATTTATTTAATCTTAGTGTCATTTAGATAAGAGAATGGAGCAAAAAAAGATTTTTTTTTACGGCTTCTCAGGATCTATCTTATTAGAATGTGTCTTTAATATAATTAATACTAAAATAACCTAGATAGAAATTTAATTTTGAAATAAAAGCACATAGTACCCTATAACTGTTAACCATTCTTTTTCCCACAAATTCACTCATCAGTTTCATATTAAAGTGTGTTTCACCATCTTTACTCCCCCCTTACGCTCATGAATGTTCTCTCTCTTCTGTAACCCGTTTCCGCCTGCACTTGAACCCCTAATATTACATTACTCGAGAAAAGGAAGTGGCCTGTAAATAAGACAAGCCGAAAACAAAGTATTGCATTGCTCAACCCTAAGCTTGTTCAATTATGAACTGAAAATTAGGCCTTGAGCTTTCCTATATGAATTAGCAAATCAATGTTAGGTCAAGCTTGTAAAAAAACTACTGCATATTGATGCGTCTCTGAATCCAGATTACCAAACGAATTAGGGAGTTACTTAATCTCCCCGGTATGTCGAGTTGAAGTAGGTTCGGCTTTCGTTACTCTAAAACTGAAACCTACACACTACAACTAACAAATAGAAGATCAAAGGATGACGGGACTCGCTTCCTGGTATGTCTTCCATCACGCAAATCAGAAATCCTTCTCGGGTAAATAGAAAGATAAAATGATGAATGAATAATATTTCAATGTATATTTCAGGAGTTGAGTGTTAGCGGGGTGTTAGACTCCAATGGATGCGCTTGGCTGGGGAGTAGGTTAGAAATAGAGGATTAGATTCTGACAAGTGTGCTCGATTGGGGAGAGGCGTAGAAATAGAGAATTGAACTTTGACAAGTGCATTTGATTGAATAGCGGCTTAGAGATAGAGAATTGAGGTACAATGATACACTTGATTGAGAGCGACTTAGAGATGGAGAATTGAGCTCCAGTGAATGTGCTCAATTAGGGAGTGGCTTTGAGATTGATGACTTAACTCTGATGAGTGAGCTTGGCTGGGAAGTGGCACTGAGATGGAGGATTTAGTTCCAGTGAGTACGCTCGGTTAGGGAACAGTGTCATGGGCTTTTAGTATATTTGGACACTCGAGGTTTAGGATGTATTCAGCATGTGAGGACTGGCTGCCCTCTCCTCCCTTTGGGATTCCCCTTTGACCACAAAGGCGCTGAGGAACTCAGCGGAGAGAGAGAGAGGGAGAGAGAAATGCTGCCTAAGCCTCCCCGTTTCAGAATTCTTCTTCTCTTCTTGGGATTGAGAGTCCAGACCCTACTTTTTGAGAAGGGAGGTATATGTAGAGAGAGAGTATACTCGCTAGCTGTTGTTGGGCTTTACTAGCATTGTAGTGAGTGGTTGACAGCGTACACCTGTCACTAGTACTCTGAATTGTCGAGTTGCTTCTTGCTGGTGGGCTATTGCCGCCTGCAAACTGTGTGCCTGTAGGTGTGTATGGACACATGCTAGCAACGATCATAGGGGTCTGTCTGCTGAGTTGGAACCGCTGAGCCATGTTTGTGGGCCTGTCCAATGGGCAACTCTAATGGCCCATGTTTTGCTAGGCGGATCTAGGTTGTGCCGTCTATATCTTCCATGGTACTTTCTAGGCCTTGAGTTTGGAGGAATCTCTATCAAGCCGTCACTTCTTCTACAGGCCGGATTTTAGGTCGACCTAATGAATTGTCAAGCCCATCACTACCCCCCATGCTGAAAGGTTTGAATTTTCAACACTCGGCATGTTATGATGGGATGTCATCATGCAAGTCTTCACGCATGTCCTTTTCCCTAGGCGTCCTACATCTTTTTGTTCTATTTAGCAAGATTTGGTACCGATTTGATTTTTTGCTACCGGTGATTCTCTACCGACAGCGATCTGCTAGCGTCAGTGCAATCTCCTCAGTTTAATGCCGGTTGATCCCCACTCCGACTATAAATAGAAGGGCTCTTTATTTCTCATTTTATGAATTATTTTCACCAAGTGGTGTGAGAGTTCAGAACTGGCATTAAGCTTATGCAGTCACAAGTCGGGATCGGCAGAAATTCTTGCCCATTGTTCGAAGTTGGAGTTCGATGATCCATCTGTAGTCTGCCTTGGTTACCCTCTTTTGGGCTCGGCCCGAACTAGTCTCGTGTTGCACTAAACAAAATCCGAGCATTGGTGGTCAATTTTCTCTCCTCCCAGGTGGTGTTGAGTGGTCCTTGTCAGGGCGGCCTTGAAGGAGTATCAGCTCAGCCCTTCTGATGGGAGTGGGTAATACCTCGTCCCCTTTGGTCGAGCAACTCCATCCGCTATTACCCATGGGAGGTCCGCTCTGGAGACTGCTAGAGGAGGAGCTCCCTTGAGTTCACATCAAACCTTAGGTCATCATTATTGCATTGGGTCTAGCGTAGACGTAGAGACCCACGGATTGCGCTGCTATGATCAGTTTTGGTGAACGACTTTTGGTAGTCACCTCCCGGGTGAGAACCGGTACTTTGCGTCTCATTCTTGTAGGGGAGGACTTCTGCATACTTTTTTCGCCATGCTAACCTCTCGGGTTGGATGCCGTGGCGATCAGACTGGTGTTTTCCACTTACAGTTGTTTGTCTCGAAGGTCAGTCAAACAAATGTAGTCGGGTCACTACTCCATGTACTTTTTATTTCCTTCTGAGTCGTATGTCCGCTATTGTAAGCCAATACTTTGTAAAATGAATTAATGAATCGAACTACCAAGCATTTTTTATTTGCACATTGCATGGCTCCAATATTCTCACATGATGTGAATAGTTGAAGCTCTTGTGTGATGTTTCCTGCTACTTGATTACTAACGGTCTGCCATTTTGGACCGCTAGCGACTTGGCCTTTCGATGACCCAACTTGTGGCAAAATATCACAAATGCTTGGTTGGGATACAAGTTGGTCAAATCATTCTCAAGCCTGTCAAGGTTGTATGGCCCCAGTTTGCAATCTTGAAAAATAGCATGTAAGCCATCATTACCTATACTACGCCGCCGACTCACTAATCTAAGCATTAAGGCCGCCAACTGTTAGCGTGCTACACAAGGAAGCATTGCATCGATCATCATCCAACAAATAGATGCGCTGCAGCACTTTGCGTTGAGAGCATGTGTCACAGTCATCATGGAGACGCATCTCTTCGATATCCTGAAACGACACTATTGTGGGGCTAAGGTGTTAGCTATTTAAGCACCGGCATTCAGCCGTTTCTGCACTTCTTTGCTCTTCAAACATCTCTACCCTAGTTGGCCATTCTCCTTCTTCTTTTTCACAATCTTTCGAATGGCTCCCCAAGTCATCGCCGATATTGCATCCATCCTCTCTGGCAAGCAATAAAGTCTCTATAAAACAAGTACCACATCGCGAGCATCATTCAATATGTTGTGCCCAGCGCTAATGATGTGGCTTGCTCTCTTCCTCTAGGGTTTATAACCATCCATAAGGAGCATTTGGAAGGCGGTTTCTACATTCTAGTTGCGAGGAAGTTGCACGAGATTCTGAGAGCTCTAGAGATCCTTGTGACTCGTGTTCACCCAAACGCTATTCGGTATCTGGTGACTTTGTGCATCTTCTTCCGTACCAAAGGGCTTGCCCTGGATGCTCGATCCCTGAAGGTGATCTTTCGGGTCAACCAAGAGGCTGACTGAGTTTCCTTTACTTCTCACCTAAATTTTAAGATAAGTGAGGGGAATCTAGGCTCGATAAAGGGCTGGAAGACACACTTCTTTTTCATGACAGTTGATGCCGACTGGAGAGTCCGGAATAACTCGGGCAGGGTCAACAACACCAACGTTGATGATGTCTTACCTGGCGAGGGACAGATGGTGCGGCTGCTAACATTGCTAGTTGAGGAGTTTGCGGGCATTTTGTGTCGTACTAATCACTGAGTCTCCTAGGATGCACTAGATGGAGTATAGTAGGAGGTTCAGATGGAGGAGGGCAACACCTTTGCCATGCCGAGTTATCATTCCAAGAGGAGGTATAGGGATCTACTTTCTTGAGACTCTCTGAGTAGGCCTCTAATAGGGTGGCTCATTCGTTGCCTACTCTCTCTGAGTAATGATGGAAAATCGACGTGGCCTATGTGAGGGTGCTTGCTCTAGGTGCTGGCGAGTCATCTAGAGATCAGGCTTAGATGTGTCTTTGTCAAATGATTTGCATTTCAGCGAGTCATATGGATGGACTGAGGGCGAGGAGCTCCCAGCGAACTCTGATGCTGGAGCAGGGAACCCCTCGGCTAGCAGGCCAAGCAAACGGATCAATGTCGTGACTGTGGTAGAATGGGGGGATCTCAATCTTGGTAGCTTCTTCTCTAAGAACGTTTGTGCCTACCTCTCCCACTATTTCTACCAAGGGTGCAAGAAGCACTCGGGAAGGAAGAAGCTTTTGGAGATGGCCAAGAGGTTGAGGCTGCTACTGAGGAGGCACCCCATCTTGGGGAGTTGATGTCCGAGCCCTCGAAGGCTTTGGGAGGGCTCAATCTTACTCTAGGTTTTGAGGTGCCTCATCCCCGTAGTGTACAACCTCTACGATCCTTGTTGATCCCTACTGGAATCGGAGGTGAGGATTATCTCAGCCTGTCGCACTGGGGAGGATCGTCTTACCATGATGTACTACGTCATGGGTTTCTCCATTTGGTCACTGTACTCTTTGCTATCATTCCTGACTGATTATAGCTTGTTGCATGGCAGGTTCAGGATACACTCCGAGAGATGGAAACGGTATTGCATTGGAGGGATACTGAGATCTTATGGCTATCCTAAGTGCACATAGATCCTATTGCACTGGATGGAGCAACAAATGAATACTACTGTCGTCGAGGCTTTACGAAGTGAATAGCTGGATTCCTATCTTGATCAGGCGCGGTCCGAGTTGGAGGCCAGATCTCAAGAGCTCTTAGAGGCAAACACTCTAACTTTAGATTAGATCACCTCGCTCGAGAACGAGTTTTGGGAGACACAATAGCAACTCGTTGATTTCCAAAGTGAGCACCCCTGGCTTGGTGGAGAGCTAAGGTCTTGGCTCTGTCCAAATGAAGTCAATCGCATCATGGACAAGAGGTTCCAGGATGACGTTTGCTTCAGCAGGCGAATTGCGTCCTTGGTAGTTTCGGGCTTCCCTGCTAGTTTTCTTCACCCGAGAAATGTTGCAGCTCGACAGCAAGTCAACCTGGTGGATTTTCCAGAGGAAAAAGGGGCCTGCACTATGTACACCGGGAGACCCCCAACCCTAGATAGTTGCCTGAGCGGTAGGTGTAGGCAACTCTTTGTATACATTTTTTGGGCAAACTAATACTCTTGATGTACACTTTGACTCTTCAATAAATTAGCTAGATTATTTTCACCATTGTTGCTAATGTCTTTGAGCATGTATTAATTTGTCTTTATCCGATATTGATTCTGTTTACCGACTAAGCATTGTTGTCGTTGTCGGGTCTAGATGGATGTATTTGTCTGAATGTGTATGCTTATGTGAGAAGGTCATGGCACTAAGAAAATGTGATCGTCAGCTAAACCTTCTAGCTATCGTTGTTGGGCTTGGATGGACATATCCATCCTGCTATATTTGCTCTTATGAGGAGGTCGTGGCATGCCAATGGGTGAGCCTCATTAGGGCTGACTGGGTATGGTTGCCGTAGTTGTCGAGCTTCGTCGGAGTCGAGATTGCTGTTTGTGCAGAACCATCGGTGCTTGGTCTCGGTGGGGGGACGTCGTCGCTTTTGCATGTCTGATTCTAATCCACCGACCATTACTGACTAAGGGTGCTCATTCCTATTCAAGAAAGTTATCGCACGTATGCTGAAAAGCCTCCTAAGGTTTTATTAGCTACCTGGTAGGGAGGTGTGATATTTAGTCTGCGAGCTCCCCAAGCCATGATGTCCAACCTCATCTGGGCTACTTGGTTGCTGAAATTGAGGTTCAAGATTTTCGCTTGGGTCATTCGGTTAACTGGATTGAGATTTTTTGACTAGGTCATAATTGGTCGAGAAACAGGTGAAGGTATTCACTCGACTTAGGAGCAGTCTAATCTTTGAATTAATACAAACATACAAGAATTCATATGGTTGGCATGATGAATGGAATAAGTAAATAAATGTGTTTATAACACTCAACCAACCCGCATGGATGCACTTAACTTACCTACACTTGGAAGGAAATCGTTGATAGTACCTTTTTGGGGTGGACAACATTCTATAACTGCAGGATCAGTTTTCTGCTCTGAGCACGTAGCATGTATGCCCCGTTTTGAAGGATCGTTTAGGATGGGAACAGTCCCTGTCAGTGGGTAACAGTTCATTTCGGTTGGCAGTTATTTGCCCGTGACCTCTAAACTCCAAAGAATTAGGTCTGTCATGTTGAACCCGCACGCTCTTCCTTCTCGCTGCCAGCTGATGGCCACCTAGCTGCACGATGTTTTATGTCGGGCTCTTGTTGTCAACATGCGAGGTATAGGTACAGGGGGAACCTTGCTTGGCGTCAGACAGCATTTTGTGGCATGAAATGCTGCATGCGAGGGGTTGAAGACTCTGCCACCCTTGATGACAGTCCAGCCTACTGTCTATGTTGCGCTAGGTGCTCATGAGGCCTTGGGAGCCCGACAAAGTGTGGAAGTGATCTAGGTGGGGCACCAAATTGAAACTTCGAATGCAAGGCTCTCGGTTCAGCGTCTTAATCTTGCGAGAGAGTGGTCATGTCCAAACCTCCACATGAACGGTGACCTCTTTAAGTCGGTGAAAAATTTATTGGTGCTACATGGAGCTTCTTCTTCAGTAGGGGGCCTCCTATTGTCATGGGAACCGTGTGGGCCACGTCGCTTTGAGCTTTTCATCCGGTGTCTTGTGACTTGGTTGGCCCTCCAGCCACGTCTAGGCCCTATCGCTCATGGCCAACCGATCCGTGAGGTCGTTAGGCCAACTGATCTTCTAAAGAGGCTATCTTTCTCTCCAATTCCTCCTTCTGGATGCTAAGGTCTAGGAGTTGGAGGGAGCAACTCCCAGCGTAGCACCTTCAAGTGGGTACAAATAGTTTGGAGCTACTTGGGACACATCGTCCTTCTGAGCAGTGATCATTTGCACGTTTGAGGCTTGTCATTCGTTCTTATGACTATTCATGGAGGGGTTGTCGCCAGAAAAAATAACATCTGTGGCCGACGTGTTGGTTTATGCCCTAGTATTGGCCATATTTGCTATTATAGGTGTGGTGGTTAGACTTTTTAGTCGTTCTTATAGATGATACCAATGATACGTCTCTAGATCCGGATTACTGAAAAAATTAGGAAACCACTTGATCTCCTCGGTAAATCAAGTTGAAGCAAGTTTGGTCTTCATTATTTCAAATTTAGATCTTACACATACAACTAACAAAGAAGAAGTCATAGGATGGTGAGACTCGCTTTCCAATATATCTTTCGATATTCAAATAAAAAATCTTTCTCAGGCAGATAGAAAGATAAGACGATGAGTCAATAATATTTAAATGCATATTTCGGGGGACTGACTGTTAGCGAAATGTTAGGCTCCGATTGATGTGCTCGGTTAGGGAGTGGTTTAGAGATGGAGGATTGAGCTCCGATAAGTGCGCTCAGTTGGGGAGCGGCTTAAAGATAGTGGACTGAGCTCCGGTAATACGCTTGACTGGGGAGCGGTTTTGAGACAAAGGACTACATTCCTACAAATGTGTTTGGCTGGGAAGCTACTTAAAGATGAAGGATTGAGCTCCGATGGTGCGCTCGACTAAGGAGCGGTTTCGAAATGGAGGATTGAGCTCCGATGAGTGCCATTGGTTGGGGAGTGACTTTGAGATAAAGGATTTAACTCCGATGAGTACGCTTGATTAGATAGTAGCCTTGAGATGGAAGATTTAGTTCCGACAAGTGTGCTCGATTAGAAAGCAACTTTGCAAGCTCTTAGTATGTAAGGACACTCGAGGTTTGGGATGTAGTCAGCATGTGAGGATTGGCTGCCCTCTCCTCCATTTGGGAATCCCCTTTGACCATGGAGGGGCTGAGGAACTCGAGGGAGAGAGAGAGAGATAGAGAGGGAGAAAGAGATTCTGCCTAGGCCTCTCTATTTCGAAATTTTCCTTCTCTCATTGGGATTGAGAGTCTAAACCTCCATTTTTGTGGAGGAAGGGTGGTATTTGTAGAGATAGAGCATTCTCACTAGCTGTTGTTGGGGCTTTACTAACGTTGTGGTGAATGGCCGATAGCATGCGCTTGTCACTGGTGCTCTGAATTGTTGAGTTGCTCCTTGCGATAGGTGGGCTGTCGCCACCTGCAAGTGTGTGGGGTCATATGCTGGCAGCAGTCACAGGGGCCTATCTACTGAGTTGGAGCCGCTGAGTCGCATTCGTGGGCTTGTCCAACGGGCAACTCTAATGGATCATTTTGCTAGGCGGATTTAGGTCGTGCCGTCTAGACTTTCCGCAGTGCTTTCTGTGCCTTGAGGTTGGAGGAACATCTATCGGGCCACCGCTTCTCCAGTAGGCCAGATTTTGGGCCAGCCTAATGAACTGCCGAACCCATCATATGTAAATATCAAGTGGTATTTTTGAGTAAGCAATATTAAATGGTATTGATAATCTTAAGAGGCTAAATGCCATTCTAACCTTGTTTTATTCTAAAAATATTTATCTTCCGCCTAATTTTCATAAGCCTTCACCATAAGCCACAATGATGGCAATAAATAATACTTTATTGATGATTGTACAAATAAATCTACACTCTAGATAAAAGAAAACAAAAAGAAAAAGAAAAAAAAAAGAAAGAAAATCATTTTAATCTTGACATTAGTATGAATATATTCTTTTAATCTTTTAATATGTGGGTGTGTGATGGTAAGAAATTAACAAATCCAGCAAATGTGAGGTAAAAAATGCAGTACTTGATGTATCAATGTGAAAAAGAGAAAGGTTAGCATATATTTTCTCTGATTGAATTGTGTTCTACAAATTTATGTGGCAAAGCCAAAAGAAAGGCAACCTGGGTAAAGGAGAAATTGACATAGGCAACAGTAAAATTGAATCAATTTGTGCACAGGACTGTCGAAGTTTTTCTCGCTAAGTTTCCCGATTGCCGAGTTGACAATTTAAAGTAGAACTTTGAAAGTTGAAGGGAAAATACATCGAGAGCTGGCTAGGTTTAATAGACCAGCGTCACCCTTTCTTACACACGTCTCCCAATCCTTTACCACTGCCCTCTCCACTGGTTCCCTCCTGAACTACTTAGAACTGCAACGTGCTTCCCCGAGTCGATGCCCAGACGAAGACCCCCCAAATTACTATACAATTCCATGGCTATCCTGGCATCCAAACTCCGAAATCTCCCAATTTCACCGAAAGGGTTTCTCTGGAATCACCACAAAAATGGTGGGCAAGGCTCTGCATTGCCTCTGCTTAAAGGGTCTGACCTATGCGAGCACATTCTATTCAAACACATTGGTGAACATGTACTCGCAATTCGGGGACATAGATGCTGCCTGGTACCTGTTCGATAAAATGCCTCAAAGAAACGATGCTTCTTGGAATACTATGATGTCTGGTTTTGTACGTCTGGCTTTTTACTCAGAAGCATTTGGGTTGTTTCATAAAATGATGGGCGGTGACATCAGGCCGAACGGATTTGTAATTGCGAGCTTGATTACTGCTTGCAATAGGTCACAGGAGATGGTCAATGAAGGATTTCAAATACACAGTCTTGTTCTTAAATGTGGTTTGCTGTATGACGTGTTTGTTTGTACATCTCTTCTGTATTTTTATGGGACATATGGGTTTCTCACGGAAGCCCACGAGATTTTCAAGGAAATGCCTTGTAAGAATGTAGTTTCTTGGACTTCATTGATGGTTGGGTGTTCAGATGCGGGACAGTCAGAGGAGGTAGTGAGTATGTACCGACAGATGAGGCGAGAGGGATTCGAATGCAATGAGAACACATTCACTATTGTGATTAGCTCTTGTGGGATGCTCGAGTATGAAGGTTTGGGTTACCAAGTCCTTGGACATGTTCTCAAGTCTGGATTTGAGTATAATGTTTCCGTAGCTAACTCTCTTGTGTGGATGTTTGGTAATTTTGGTAGTTTGGAAGAATCCTGCTATGTTTTCTATAACATGGAAGAACGTGATACAATCTCATGGAATTCCATGATTGCTGCATTTGCACATAATAGTCTCTGGGAGGAAGCCCTTGGATGTTTTACATGGATGCGTCGTGCTCATGATGAAGTGAATGCCGCCACGCTTTCTAGTTTGCTGCTGACCTGTGATACTGTGGATAGGTTGAAATGTGGAAGAGCAATCCATGGCTTAGCAGTTAAATTTGGACTTGATCTAAATGTTTGCTTATGCAATACACTGATTAGCATGTACTCCAGTTCTGGAAGTACTCAGGATGCTGAGTTTTTGTTTCAAGAAATGCCACATAAAGATTTGATCTCCTGGAATTCGATGCTAACATGTCATTCTCAGCAAGGCAGGTGCATGGACGCCCTGCGACTTTTGGCTGAACTTTTGGAGACGAGAATGTCAGTCAACCATGTCACCTTCGCTTCTGCATTGGCTGCATGTTCAAGCCAAGAGTTTCTTGCCCAGGGCAAGGCTGTCCATGCACTTGCAATAGTTGCTGGCCTTCAAGATAATATAGTTGTTGGCAATGCGCTGGTTACTTTGTACGGAAAGTGTGGCTTGATGATTGAAGCACAGCGGGTATTTCAAGTGATGCCTCAGCAAGACATAATCACTTGGAATGCCTTAATTGGAGGCCATGCTGAAAACGAAGAACCAAATGATGCATTAAAAGTTTTTTGTTTGATGAGAAGAGGAGGCTTGCCAGTGAATTACATTACTGTTGTGAATGTTCTTGCTTCCTTTTCATCTCCTCCAGATCTAATTAAGAAGGGGATGCCCATTCATGCTCATATTGTTTGCTCAGGTTTGGAATCAGACGAGTACGTGAAGAATTCTCTTATTACGATGTATGCTAAGTGTGGTGATCTAAATTCATGTGGTTCTGTCTTTAGCAGTTTGGCCAATATAACCTCAGTCACATATAATTCCATGATTGCTGCTAATGCTCGTCATGGCCGAGGAGAAGATGCTTTGAAACTTTTTGTGGAAATGTATAACGAAAGAGATGATCTAGATCAATTCAGCTTCGCCAGTGCCTTTGCTGCAGCGGCAAACCTGGCCATATTGGAGGAAGGCCAAATGCTTCATGCTTTGGTTACTAAACTTGGGGTCGACTTGAATCTGTATGTTGCCAATGCGGCAATGGACATGTACGGGAAATGTGGAGAAATAAATGATGTAATAAAACTACTTCCACCACCCCTCGACAGGTCAAGATTATCATGGAATATTCTGATTTCAGCATATGCAAGACATGGGATTCTCGAAAAGGCCAGGGGAACTTTTCACGAGATGCATGAATCGGGGATGAAGCCCGATCACGTCACCTTCGTCTCTCTTTTATCTGCATGCAGCCACAAGGGCTTTGTAGATGAGGGTCTTGCATACTATGCTTCCATGACCACAGAATTTGGAGTTCCCCCAGCAATAGAACATTGTGTGTGCATGGTTGATCTTCTTGGACGATCAGGAAGGTTTTCCGAGGTTGAAAATTTCATAAAAGAGATGCCAGTTCCACCTAATGGCCTTGTTTGGCGGAGCTTGTTGTCCTCATGTAGAATCCATGGCAATTTGGAACTTGGGAATATAGCTGCTCAGCATCTCATAGAGCTGGGCCCATCAGATGACTCCGCTTATGTTCTATATTCCAATGTTTGTGCCACTACTGGGAAATGGGAGGATGTGGAGAGCGTGAGGAGTCATATGGAGATGAGCAACATAAAGAAGCAGCCTGCGTGCAGTTGGGTCAAGCTAAAGAACAAGGTGAGCTCCTTTGGAATGGGAGACCAATCCCATCCACAAGCAGAGAAGATACATGCAAAGCTGAAAGAGCTCAAGAAACTGATTGCAGAAGCGGGCTATGTTCCTGATACGAGCTTTGCATTGCACGACACAGATGAAGAGCAGAAAGAGCACAACTTATGGAGCCACAGCGAGAGAATCGCCCTTGCTTATGCACTGATCCATACTCCACAAGGTTCTTCTGTAAGAGTTTACAAAAACCTTAGAGTTTGTGGGGATTGTCATTGGGTGTTCAAGTATGTTAGTGCCATTGTTGCCAGTGAAATCATATTGAGGGATCCTTACCGATTCCACCATTTTAGAGGTGGCAAGTGTTCATGTGATGATTATTGGTAGTGGAGTTAAAGTATTTCCAGCTCCAACAAAATTCACCTGGAAAAATTAGAAGTGATTCCATTCGGTGAATGTATATTCTGAATAGGAGACAAGGAGGCCCCACCAGACGGACCAAAGTGCGTGCAAGACTCTTCCCAAATAGCACCCCTTCAAGGAAGAGTTCTGCTAGGCACTAGAGATGTTCTAGGAACAGTGAAAATAACATCATCCCCAGTGGTGTCCTCTTCCCCTTCGGTTTGAAGTGAAACTGCAGATAAATCATTTGATAGACTAGGGAGCCTCTCAATACGACAGAGTTTCTCCACCTTTCTGTTAAGGCTTCCAATGAATAGTTTAAAGAAGCCAAAGCCCCTCTCTCTACTCTCTGGGAAGGAATGGAGTTGAAAGATCTTTGAATGCAATGGTTAGTTAGATACTCATATTTTATATGCCTTTAGTTTCATCGTGGTTCCGTTTGGCATCAAGGATGAATAACTAGATAGACACTCAAGTTTATGAAACTCCCCTGGTCACATGGGGTTTGAGGGATGCAAAGCTCTCATATTTTACTCGAGTCATTTTTATAATCATCTTTAATTTAAGATATTTTTACTATGCAAGTATAAAATTAGATTAATTTTATCACAATTGAATTTTTTTTTTTAAAACAAATTAACATGCATTGAGCTTAGATCATTGAGTTCTCCAGTCGGCTGTCTGGGAAGGAATTCTCTATGGGCTTTTTTACTAGCCAATCTTTCCATCTCTGCTTATTTGCTCAACATTTATATCTTTTTGGGGTAAGCTTGATCCTCAAATCTATAATACCACTTTTATTTTGCAAAATTATACCATTGCCGTAAGTATTGGATAAAATAGCTTCAAACTAACGATGGAAATAAAATCAAACTCAATTTCAAAAGGAGTAAATAATTTTGACAATTTTATTCCCATAAATCTTCTTTTTATTTTTATAATCCAGTTATGAAATGAGAACATTTACTTACGTTCTGATATGAATCTCGTTTACAAATGGATATGTCAACAAATCAAGAATCCAGTCAATCCCAAGTACCTATGGATCAATGTCATAATTTGCTCAAGGAAGCTCAATGAATATTTCCCAAAGGTTCTATACTTAATTCAACTAAACACCATACTACTCGTGGTTTTGAGCGCTTCCCATTCCATTTGTCTTAAGAACTAACAAACTTCAGACAAGATAAGATGTATAGATCAATGCATAATGCAACATATGAAGTTATTTCACAAGCAAGCCTTCGATGATGTATGGGAAGCAAGCCATTATTTGATTTGATTCAGCAATATACTTTGGAAAAATGCTACATATTTTACCCATTTACAATCCACTCTATATATTGGGCATATTTTAATTTTTTAAAAAATCTATATAGGCCATATGTATAGAGAACGGGATTGTAAGTTAGTTATATAGATTGGCGATACAAGTATCATATCACACTATTCTTTATAACCCAACTCATTATCACACTATCAAAGCTAACAGCTTACTTCCAATCTGAAGTGTTCCTTGTTATATGCAGACAATGCTAGTACACAAAAGTCTGTTCTGTCACCACCCAAAGCATTTCAATATTGAAGAAGTAAGAGCTGAAGTAATGAATTTCATCCCAGCAGATCCACCAGGAAAATAGGAGATAGCATAGTATACCAGTGCAAGTACCTGCGAGAATTCACAAAACAACATTTCAAATGAGATTGGTCCGTTCACAAGACAACAAATCATTGAAATAACGAGCCTTAGACTGAGCAACGTCCATCTTAGCTCAGTTCATGCTTATTCACTGCCCCAAATTCGATGAAGAAAAACAACATGAATGCCGACCTAGAAAATACCTGTAACGCAGAGAAAAGCACAGATAGAATGTAGCTGTGGAGCACCATGGAAACATAGATTGTACCACCCATACAGCCCAGAAATCCCAATGTAAAGGGAAGCCTCTGCATGACATCATAGCAGGATGAGTGAGGATGCTGGATGCAGAAAGCAAACTAGACTATCAGAGTCTATGCACGTAATTATATATACATATGATACCTCCTTTGATGACATGTGAGCCAGCTGACTTGATGGACCCCTCAGTGCAAAAAAGGACCCAATAATGAAGCCACAACCGAGGGTAAAACAGATGGAAAATTTCTGAGGCATCAGCACCATCACTGGAAGGAACATGGTAAATGCAATTAAAATAAAGAACACCCCAGTTGCCAGCAGTAACCCAAAATACATGAGAGCTTTTCCTGAGGGGACGCTACTGGCAGCAGACTGCAGGTTCCCAGGCAAATCTCTAACTCCTTTTGAAACTCTGGAAAATCAAAGTAAAACAAAGCGATGAAAGATTGCTACAACTCCTCCCATTTTCCGTTAAATAATTCATCAGAATAACCTAAAATTTTTCATGTCAATAAAGCAAATTTTTCCAATTTAAGAACAAGAGAGATGTAAATTTTCCTTTTCTTAGTTTCCCTTATGCTGTTACATTTGCCAACACTAATGGATAGCAGATGAGGAAACAGAACAAAACTACTACCACCTCAAGATATAAAAGAATTTAAGGACTTGGGCCAAGATTTGGCAAAGACTACACCAATACTCAATTTTATGAAAATAATGTCAAGGCCTTGACTAAATACAAGAAAATCAATAGCCCAAAATACTTACCAGGTCAAGTTTCCACAACTGATGAACGTCGAGAAAAATTGAACAATGTGCCTAATGTGGCAAAAAGATTCATGGGGAAGCCGAGCAAGAAATATCAAGACATGTGCTCCATTTCACAGGGACCAACAACTACTGCTTTATATTCATATTCTTCTAACATATCTATCTCAGAAAGCGAAGATAAGGTGGTGATGTTACTTGGCACTAAAGTGAACCCCTCAACAATGCACGGTAGAGATGCTGTAAGAAATAGTTGGTCCATATATTATCCCTAGTCAGATTAAAAAAAAAAAAAAAGCATATCACTTCAAAGGAAGAAGATCAACAAAAGTAAAGAATGGATTGATTAACAAGAAATAAAATTGGAGTACATTATAATTATTATATAAGAAGTATATGTTACATTATTATTCTATTGAGGAGACAAAATAACTATTGATCCAAGACTCGAAGCCACTCTACTTGACACCACACAGTTGAATTATAGCATATAGTGCCCATCAGTGCCAATAGAACAAGGTAACTTGTATAAATCTATTTGGCTTAAACTCTTGGGCTATTCTATTTAGTCTTCTAATCAAAATTCCAATTTAGGACAAAAAAATTCAAACTAAAACTACTATTAATATTCTAAAAATAACTAATAAACTGATTACTTCCAATATACAGTAATTTAATTGGTGTTTTTAGCAGTTGAATTACAGTACAGAAGATTTAACAAATTTCCAAAAGATAAAGCATGTGACAGTAGCCAAAAAGGTACAATGGCCGTTTGGGAGGTAAAAACTGTCCAACTTATCTTCATAACCAACCTTTTTGTGTATTCAAAAGAGTTGACTGACCCTTGGGATCATCATGAAAATTCATTGATATTTGTAAAAAAATCAGCTAAACACTGCCATAGGTAATAGCCTTTTATGTTTCTTTTCATTTCTTTTTTTTTTTTTTCCAGAGAGATGATTTGAACTCCCTCCTCACTGCTTAACGGATCCATCTATAATGATTATTACCCCTCTAAAACAAGAAACTGAGCCAGTTCTCAACCCAAGGAGAACCTTTAAGTGCCTATTCTCTAAGAGAAAAGAAAAAGGAGGAATGACTACCTATTCAGTCATTTGAGAGGAAATTGTGATGATAAGAAAGGGTAATCTGCTAGCACAAAAAGCCAGAACTGCCATTATCTTTAAGGAGAAGCAAGGTTTAAATACTGCATTAGCTCACCGTGATGCCCAAATGATTGCTTGAATGCTTCAAATGCATTGGGAATTGAAGGTGCTCCATATGGGAAGGTAGTGGAAGTCTCACATGACTCTCAGTTTGACAAAGAACTTTTTGAACACGCCTGATGAAAGAAAGGCAGATTGGGTGGTGACTCCCTAGCTTACCCATGTGTTTTCACTGTTGATACTTTGATGTTTCTTTTGCATTGATAACAAAAAATTGAAAACAATAAACACCACCCACAATAAATCCTGAGAAACCACTCAGAGATGAAGGATCCTCTAATGACAAGAATCCATGCAATCAACGCTACTAATGTCATCCATGATACATCACCAAATGATAGCATACAAGGTTCTCCTCCATTTACTTTTTCTTTCATTATATACATTGGCAATAAACCATTACGAAGCCATAAACTCATGCTTGACAGATTTGTTTCCTGAACTCAACTTAAATCCATCAAAGATAAAGATCATCTAAAAGCAGGCAAAAGGACTTTTATAACCCAATCCATTGTTGGATTTCAGCATAGATGATGATAAAATATCATGATTAACTGAGCAACGCTACCAGAAGGAATTGAAGATAACCATGTGGTGAAGCTGTGTCAACCAACAAAGCTAAAGTGGATTTAATTGCGCTCTGTGTATGCAGTATGGAAGTATAGAGAATATCAGGTGCACAGCGTATAACCATTTAAGACTGATTAGCAGTTAAAGTTGTTAGTGTTTGGTTGTAAAATGCTAGTTTGATTAGTTATGTGTCCCTTTCACTCAGTTGCAATATTGAATGGCCAAGATTATTTGTATTGTCATGAGTTGTTAATTACATCTAATCGGCAAACAGACAGAGGAAAAATCATGAAGTAAGGAGTTCAGGCCAAACATTTGATCCGTTAACCAATAGCACAAGTGTGGATAATCTTCCTCAAACTATCTCTTCTTCTCTAAGTTCCCTATACTCTCTCTCTCGTTTCCTCTCCTTTATTTCTCAAGCCTCTCGCAGTTCAATACGATTTGCATTAGTTATGAGAGAGAATTCACTTCATAGCATGACTCTTATTAAATCTACAGTAAAACGAAGCAAACAGAATATCATCGATATAGAGCTTCTAATTTCCTACTTGTCCCAAATCTTCCTAAATTATCACAGCAATCGAAAAGAAACAAAGTAAACCTTATTTCAAACGGCGAGAAAGAAAACTTACACATTGAAGGTTCCCGTGACGGTGTCGTTGGCAGATCTATAGGCCGCTTCGAGATCCAACCCTAAGCTTGAAGAATTATCTTCTGACGCTCTGGAAGAAGCGTATGAGTTCCAATCGGCCAGCAAAGACGACGATGGCTTCGTCTGCTGCGATTCTTCACTTCCTGTAAACCATGCTTGAGCTACTTTCATGATTCTGTTATCGAATTAAAACTTCTAGTGAAATTGGAAGCAAAAGCAATTGAAACTTATTAAAGTATTTTCGCGGATTCAGAGGGCCTCAACGGCGTCGTTTTCGTTTTCCGATGACCACCGATGACACTGATTTCGGGTAGCTCTATCATAAAAGAGATTTACTTTTCATATTTTATCAGTTAATTTCTAAATAAATTATTATAATTTAATTTAATTATAATAAAAATTTAAAAAATAATTAAAATTAATTATTTTTAAAATAATTAAATTTAAAAGAATAAAACATCCTCGTATTTCCATTGAAACAGGTGGAGTCTCATTTGGTGAAAGATTTAGATGCCAAAAATATTCATTTAAATATTTTTAAATGGTATAACTGTATTATTTTTTTATAGTAATTATTTTACATAATTTTAAATAAATTAATACGTATTCTATTAAAATAAATATCTAAAAAAATAAATAAATGATAATTCTGAAATATTATGGTAAATATTTTATCTTTAAAGAATAAAAACAATACCTAATTTAATAGAAACCTCTTGCTGGGAACGATGAAAAATGTTAACAGGGAGTAGTTGATGAAAATAGTCAAAACGAATTAAATGCATTTCTAGATAAACAAAAGGATTTAAAATCCTCATTAAAGGAAAAAAAATATTAAAATTACCCATAATTAAACTATATATATATATATAATTATAATTATTTGTGTATGCGCGCGCGTGTGTGAGTAAATTGCTTGTAATTTACTATGGTTTCAAAATATTATTGCATTGTCAAACGAGATAAGATCATAGACGTTCAATTTCCTATGGTTTCAAAAAAGATTCCCATAAACTATATTATAACAAACTGATATTATTCATGAATTTTATTTGATACAGTCTAAAATATTATCAATTAAATATTATCAATTAGACACGGAAAAATAAGGGGCCCACGGATTACAAGCTTATAGAAAAGTGACATTGCTGAATTATTAGACCTAAAACAGAAAAGAATCAAGAACCTTTTTGAATACCTAACTCGTCGAATGACCAAGTAGCCGAATTGTTGAAAATACCAATGACTAAGATAGTTAATAGCGTGATAGAAAATTAAAAATTACATCCTAAAGGATGGTTATATGAATTAATAGATAAACAATCATATTAAATAAACAGTTACAAACATTAAATGACAAATATTAAACTCTATGTAATTATAAACTTGTGCAACGGTTAGATCTCCAACGAACACAACACTTCAATTGATACAATCATACTAAAAGAAAAAATAATAATAATAATGCACTAATTGACAACAACATTATAAATATGCCACTTTTACTTGGTCAAAAAGGGCTCCTCGATCCAGAAGAAAAAAACGTAAGAACAGAGCACAAACCTCTAGACTATTGCACCCGTTGATAATCACAGAACTAAGCCTTCCAATTCCAACATTTTCTCATATTTACTCATCTCCTATTCCTTATTATCTTTCATCATCATAGAAAGATTTCTGACTTAAATATCAAACAATATATCAAAGAGTAAGCCTTGTATCCTCTTACCTTTCGTAAACTGTTGTGATATACAGGATCCGACTTTAAATGATCGAATGCATCAAATTCTCCATAAATAAATTTTAAATAAAAATTAATTGCATAGTTTTTCATAGAACAATTTAGTTAAAATTTTTGTTAATAAGGAAAAAAAAAAAAAAACTTGAGTTCAAAATTGAAACAAAAATTAAAAAATCTATGTCAATCCTGACAATATATTACAAACAAAATACAAAAGTTTACCACCTTGAATGCAGATCTAGAATTCAGGTGTCATCAACTTGCGAATGGAACACAAAGCTTGGAAATGTGATGGTGATTTCCCTAGCAAACAGAAAGAACTTAACTTCAGAACATAGGAAACTAATATATATGAAGATTATCTGGAGATCAATCAGAACTCAAATGACGCAAGCTACTTGAAATTTTCTTGATTAAAGTTGGATCAAACTCTGCTCGGGGGGTTCAATGTCTATTTCAAACCTACTTTAGGGCCTTTAGACAAGTCATGGTTTTGAAATATACCATCTGGCATTGTTCAACAAATGAGCCAACTTAGCTGTAATTCAACCTGATGGTCCAGCTAATGCTAGTTTGAACTCGGTTCGAGAACTTTGAGGAGTGAACCTCAAGCCCATGTTTGAGCTTGTTTCTTTGACGAGCGAAGTTCAAGCAAAGATAATCAATTCAAGCCAAATTAGTTGCAATTTTACGTAAGATTGACCGAGCTTGTTTGAACTCATTTGCCTGAGTTTGAGGAGTCATGATCAAGTATGTTTTTCAGCTTCTTTTGGTTTTAAGCGAAGTTGGAGCAACAAAGCAGCCATTCAACTTGACTCGTGTGTATATGCATATGAGATACCAAGCCAAAGCCGAAGATTAAGTTATTTGAGTTAACAAGAAACAGCCAAAATCAGCAAAATCAGGTAGCAAAATAGGGTCCCCGGTTCCCCCCTCCCAAATAAATAAATACACTAAAAAAAGAGACCAAAGGAAATCTATGAGGCATCCGTCAAAGCTGAACTAAAATTACTAAAAGGAATGTTGAGGACTTACTGCAGGTACTGAAGGGTCATATTCTTCAAAAGTGATGGATGCCTAAAAACAAGGTTTCTCCATTCTTCTTTGTCAATCTTCCCATCTTGCTTTGTATCTGTTTCCGCAAATGTCTGAAACAGAAGGTCAGCAGAAACACAAGTGAAACAGAACCCACAAGATTAGTATAACTACAGCAGTTTCCCTTAGTCAACAAACAAAAGAGATAATTACATCAAGCCATTCATCCTTAAGTCAAACCAAATTATAAGAAAAAACAGAATTCAAAATGAAAGACGGAAAATATTTGGTATAGAAATTAAAATCAAAGGTGATTCTCAAAAGTTTACAAATCACGGCAAAATTAAGCTTATTGCATTTTAGAATGAAATTAAGAGAAACAGTAATTTAACAAAGATTTAAGACAGAAAACTACATGAAGTGTATAATGAGAACATCGGGATAAATGAGTGCTTTAACTTTGGAAGATAATCGATAAATGAACACATGTATAGTACACAAGAAATATCACCTACAGAAGATAACACAAGGGAAGAGCATCTGCGACAGTTGAGCCACTCTCAAAACAAGATCATCTTATGCTTATGGCGTTGTTGAATATTGACGCTGTTCCATGGTAATTCGATAATATTTTTCATCATTGTCAGGTATGAGCTCATTTAGATCACATGTTCTGATTTGCACTGCGGTAAGCTAAAGGAATCATCCTGGGCATGTGCGAAGCAAGGGCCTTGACCCAAGGGGGGACAAAGCATTTAAGCATTTCAACAAGTATTACCAATTCCTTTGGCTTCCATTTTAAACAAGACATTTTATCAAACTAACTTACAAAACAAAGATGTCCATTCAATCTTAATCAGAAACAACAAAGATACATCAAAGAGAAGTTCTCTGAAAAAATGTCAAGAGAAATTCAAATCAAAGAGGAGTAATATTTTTATAGGTCCTATAGCGCAAAGTCCAGAACAATCCTATCTTTGTAATGAGTTAATATTCTGAACATTATTGCTTAAATGAGTTAAATCACTGCAAAAAGCTTAAGTGATAAATAAATATATGTATTAAATGACATGATATACTGCAGGATTCTTTTGGTGATTCTTTTTTTTTTTTTTTTTTTGGAGGGGCGGCGGTGGGCTTACAACTTGCACCTGACCTAGAGGTTTTTTGATCTGGCATAGGATAAAGAAATTAATGAAATAAAAGCAGCAGCATATAATGTAGTTACTTGCAGATTGAAATTTCTTGTAAATCCCAATTACTGGAACTATTATTTGCCTCAAATCTTCTATATTATACTCCATTTTTTTCTATTATGCCAAGTTCAACAAAGAGAAATATCTTTCTTCAGGTTAGAATGTTATGACCTATAAAAACAGCACAAAAAATGATGGAAATTTTGGGAGGAAGAGGATGAAACACCTTGGTGATGATTTCCTCTATAACATTATCTGCAAGATTCATACCAGTTTCAGCCAGTGTTGCCACTACCATTTGCTTCACCTGTATAGAAATGGATCAGCTGAAAATTTACAGTCTTAACAGAAAATAACAGTCAATAGAAATACAGAATTCTCAGAGTAACATAAGTTAGTGATCTTCATCCTTCCATGTTTGCAGATAACTAAGTGATAAAAACAGTTGTAGTTGTTCTAAATGAATCTGAACACTTCAATAGTTGGGCTCCAATAAGATGCATAAACACAATATGTAATAGAAAATGAGGGGAGATTGAGAATGATGATGAAAATCAGACTAATTTTTACATGTACCATGCAGTGATAATATGAATTATCCAGATTGAAAGATCAAGACAGAGGCCAAGAGAGTGGAAAAGCAGTATTTATGATAAATCAGTAAGCATCGCAAAAGAAATTCAGTATTGAATGTTTGACAATATATCAGATCTTTCCAAAAATGATCTTTACTGTTTTAGTAACTTCAGTTGGCCATGGGATCTCTTTACATTTCAAAAGACTGGCTGAGGATCAAGCAGTCAAGTGTTACGTAATAGTTTAGATTAGAATACTGTGTAACTAAAGAAAAGGGAAATTATGGGAAGAACAAGAATAAGGGAGGGGGACAGCAATTCAGACAATGAAAGGAAAATACAAGAGATGTTCAAGAAGAGCTTAATCTCAAAAGGGACAAGGAACTCATAACAATGCTTTAATTCATCATAGCTGCTCATTACAATAAAAGAAGGCATATATATAGCCTAAAGCCTTTCCGACCTGTCATTAATATAATAACCTCCAATGCTATTATTGCTAGACTAATCTTTCACCAGCATGAGCAGCCTATTAATTGTTAGTATAATTACATAACAATACTCCCCCCATGAGAGCATCCTTGTCCTCAAAGATGTGATGAAGATTGGGTCCTTGTGTTTTATGACCTAAGTAGTACATCAATGAAGGCTAGATGCAACTAATGCTAGTCTATATAATTACACTAAAACACCATACTAGCATGATATGGTAACTTTCTTCTCAAATATGACCATGAGTTATAAGCAAATGTCTAATCTTAGATCATGATGGTGTTGGACACAGCTTGTAGGAGATTTTTGATGAAAACACGACCCTTTTGCTTGATATGTTGGAGAAAGAGTAAGTTGAAGTTGTAGTCCCTCCTTAGTTCCAAAAACTGCAATTATTGGAGGCATGTCTGCTTGTGATTGCCGAAGTTCTGAAATTGATCACTTTTGCATGTGAAGCTACCAAATTGTAAGTCTTGTCTTGGCTGATCGTGTGTAGTCATTGCTGGGTAAGGTGTTTGAATGGTCCTTGCTAACTTCTTTGTTATGACGCCATCTGAATATGGTGGTGGTGCTGCTGCCACTGGTGCTGAGCTGCGGTTTCATTACAACACCCTAGTTTTTCGATTTAGATTAATTGGACTCTAAGCCTGAGATGGTCATTAATGAGGGTAATAAATGGATTAATTATTATAGACAAATTTAGGTTAATTTTATAATAAGGTCAGACGTATTAAATTCTCAGAATCACTGAAAAGATAATTAGAAATTATTTTCAAAAAACTGTAATATTAATAGGTGTAAACATGTGGACATAGATGCAATTAATAAAATAATAATTTATTATATTTGTTTAATTAATGTTAATATATAATAATATTTATAATAATAAATAACAATAATTATTAAATGCATTGAAACCGATGCATTCACTGTCTCTCCTGCCTATCGTTCTTCCAGATCCGTCTCTTCCTCTCCCTCTCTCTGTCTGTTCCACTTGTTCCGTTGCTTCTATCATTGCTTCTTCTGTCGTTTTCTTCCGTTTCTTCTTCGTCGTCCTTAAATATCCATTGTGTTTTCTTCTTCTTCCTTCTGCACGCAAAGTAGTAGAGAGAGAGAATAGAAGGCATTGTCGTAAATTGTTATCGCTGTCACCTGCCGCAGATGCTAACGCCGAAGGAAATTATGCATTCACTGTCTCTCCTGCCTATCGTTCTTCCCGATCCGTCCCTTCCTCTCCCTCTCTCTATCTCTCTCTCTCTGTTCTACTTGTTCCGTTTCTTCTATCATTGCTTCTTCTGTCGTTTTCTTCCGTTACTTCTTCGTCGTCCTTAAATATCCATTGTGTTTTCTTCTTCTTCATTTCTGCACGCAAAGTAGTAGAGAGAGAGAATAGAAGGCATTGTCGTAAATTGTTATCGCTGTCACCTGCCGCAGATGCTAACGCCGAAGGAAATTAAGCACTCACGCAAGTAAAACAATTCATTTCTCCTTGTTGATACTAATTTCTTTCTTGTGTTCCGTGATTTGTGGGAAAATCATTTGTATTTGATTGAAATTTGAGGAGTTCAAAAAACAGGGTCTCGGCTCTGTTAATGAAATAATCAGATATTTTGGGGTTGTTCAATGAAAGGGGGGGGGGAAGGAGGGGAAAAATTTAGTGAGTTAATAACACAAAATCCTTGTTTCACGTGGGAAGAGGAAATTTGGAATTTTCCATGTCTTCAGTGGGAATCGGGAAGGGATACGAGGAACAGAGCACTGTGCTCTGTTGTCCATAGTGAAATCAGCTACTCGTTGATTTGGCCTAAATTACTGTATTCCTAATTTGAGTATATATATAGATATTAGGAAGTATATTATGGTATATATTGTTGGGATTTTTTGGTCACTCCCATGTGAGAATTAACCAGCATGAATAAAGGTCGAAGTGAAACACTTGGCCAAAGAAGTATTAATGGCCAAGGACTCTACATAAGGGCCGACGACTTTGAATAAATGGACGAGGACTTTGATTGAAGGACGAGAACTCAGAGTGATGGTTGAAGACATCAGCTGTTAACCGAAGACATTTAGCAATGGCCAAGAACGTGGAATTATGTTCGAAGACAGTAGGCAAGAGTTCAAGGACTATAGTCAATGTCTGGGAATTCTAACTGAAAAAGCTGATTACCTGCAATGCCTGCGCAAATAACTTTTCAGAAATTGAAGTTGACTCTCAAAGTTGGTAGCTGATTGGTTGAGTAGATTTAACTCCTCTAGGCAAAATGGCGCTTCATAGAGTTTGTGGTAGGTTACAGAGTTGGTGAGAGGCTTTATGCGCATGTAATCTACCTACTGAGTAGAGGTTCGCCTGGTCAACTTTTATGTATATATGTGTGTGTGTGTGTGCGCGCGCGTGCGTGTACTGGGCATGCGATGAGTAGAAGATGTGGAGAGAAGTAAGAAAGAGAAAATAAATAAGAGAATACGATAAGCAGTCATTTTACTCTTATATTTTGCTCTTATTTTTGTTCTTAGCTCTCTAATGGCTTGTGTAACTAAAGGGTTTTTGTAACCAAACATATGTAGTGAAATTGTTTGTAAACTCAATATTTCGTAATTTTTTCCTCATTTTAGAATGGAATTTTCTACGTAAAAATTGTGTTTGTTCTTACTCTCTCTCATTACTTTATCATGTGTTTGTATGGCAATCATTCTTGTCCTCTCAATATTGTCCAACTGACCGGCATACTCTTCCCAACAAGTGATATCAGAGACTAGTTGTTAATACCGGTTGTTGAATGCTACTGGAATCGATGGAGGTCAGAAACAGGCTGATCTGTCAGAATGGCACGAACTATGACACTTGGCAGAGCAAGATGTTAGACCTGTTACTTGTCAAATCGATGCACCTTCTGGTGTTCGCCACTTAAAAGCTTGAGACAAAATTGAAAGAGGACTAGTTTTTTGAGCACAAGCAGGTGCGTGGCTATATTCGGCAGTTTGTAAATGATAATGTGTACAACCACATTCGGAGTGAAACAAATGCCAAGACGCTGTGGGAAAAGTTAGAGATGCTCTATGCTTCCAAAACAGATAACAAAAAGCTATATCACCAGATGAAATTAATGCAGATGCGATACAAGAATAATTCGTCCATTGCCGATCACTTAAATGAGTTTCAAGTACGTGTGGATCGGTTAAATGGCATGGGTATTAAATTTGAAAATAAAGTGTTGCGCATGTGGCTCCTAGCAACCATGCCGGACTTATTGGAGGTGATAAGAATCACAATCGCCAATATTGTGCCAAACGGCATGGTGACTCTTGAGATGGCCAAAAGAGCTGTTCTAAATGAGCAAATGAGACGGCGGTCACAAGGGACCTCCATCTCTCAGCACTCCGAGATACTAGTGACTAAGTCACGGGGAAGGAATAAAAGGCACAGCCTAAAGTCTAGAGAAAAGAGCCACAACATATTAAGGTCGACGTATCAAAACCTCGAATGCTATTATTATAGAAAAAATGTCACATTAAAAAGTACTGTTACAAGTGGAAGCATAAGAATGCAGAAAATGAGAATAAAGCCGAAAAGGGATGAGGTGAGAAAAAGGCCTCGATCTCAGTCGTCACTGGAGGTGATCTCCTTTTAACCTGTGAAATGAATGATGTAGTGAACCTAACCGACCAAGAGACTGACTGGGTGGTGAATACTGGTGCATCTATCCACATGACGTCTCAGAGAGGACTTTTTACATCTTACACTCCGAGTGACTTTGGATTGTTAAAGATGGGAAACAAGGAGACATCTAGAGTTAGTTGTGGCAATGTGTCTCTTGTCACCAACAATGGAACTCGATTGCTATTGAGGGACGTCCGACACGTTCTTGATATTCGAATAAATATAATCTCAGTGGGTAGACTTGATGATGACGATTTTTGTAACATCTTCTATGAAGGGGCGTATAACTAACTAGAGGGTCTCTAATAATTACTCAATGAAGAAAGGTATCTGGCCTTTACGTGTTGCAGGCCTTTGCTGAGGTAGGAGAGGTAAATGTTTCTAGTGCTGTGGAGTCTTCCAATTTGTGACATCTACGGTTGGACCACATAAGTGAGAAAAGATTGAGTCATCTGGACAGAAAGGACCTCATTTCAAGCATGAAGGTAGACGGCTTGAGGACTTGTCTTCATTGTAGGGTGGGAAAGCAACGACGAGTCTCGTTCCATGGAGACTTGTCTTCCAAGGAGGCCGAGTTGCTTGAGCTTGTACACACTGATGTCTATAGGCCATTCAAAGAAAAGTCATTTGGAGGTGTACAATATTTTATCTCGTTCATCAATGATTACTCAAGGAAGCTGTGGGTTTACCTACTCAAGATAAAAGATCGGGTCCTTGGAGTTTTTGAATATTATCATGCTCTAGTTGAATGACAAATGGAAAGAAAATTGAAGTGCATCTGAAGCGACAATGGCGGGGAGTACATCGGAGCCTTTGACTCCTATTGCTGAACACATGATATTCGGTATCAGAAGATACCGTCAAAAATACTATAGTTGAACGGAGTGGCCAAACGGATGAACCATACGCTAATGGAGAGGGTCAAGTGCTTGCTCTCTAAAGCAAAACTCCCTAAATTTTTTTAAGCAGAAGCCCTGAGAATGGCGGCCTATGTCATCAATAAGTCACCCAATAAACCATTAAATGGAGAAGTCCTCGAGAAGATGTGGTCTGGAAATGAGCCATTCTACGACCATTTTCGGATGTTTGGGTGCAAAGCCTTCGTTCACATTCCAAAGAATGAGAGGACTAAGCTAAAGGCGTAGACGATGCAATACGTCTTTCTGAGCTATGGAGAAGATGAACTGGGATTTAGGTTTTATGACCCAATTAAAAAGAACCTTGTCCGATCGAGGGATATGGTATTTGTTGAATGATAGACCATTGAAGATATTGGTAAAGAGAAGAAGCCCGTATCTGACACCGGTCGGACTGACAAGATGAGAGCTGATATTGTCCGACCGACATCTCTTCACAATAAGGGCAATGGGCCAAGTGTGGTTGAGGGAGACGATGAAGCAATTACGGTGCTTGATGAAGACAAGGATGGCGTAACTCATCATCCGGTCAAGAAGGTTGCTGTCCAACGATCCTTAAGGAACCGATGACCATCTGTTCGTCTATTGACTAGTGAGTATGTTTTACTCACTGATAGAGGAGAGCATAAAAGTTTTAAAGAGGCAATGAAGGACGAGCACAGGGCAGAATGGTTGGAAGCCATGTAGGATGAAATGAGTTCACTACATGAAAATCACACATTCGAGTTGGATGAATTATCGAAGGGAAAGAGAACTCCGAAAAACAAGTGGATCTTCTGCTTAAAGACTAATGAGAGCACTTTACAACCAAAGTACAAGGCGTGGCTGGTAGTGAAAGGCTTCAACCAGCGCAAAAGGGTTGATTTTGATGAAATTTTTACCTAAATAGTGAAGATATCCTTGATACGGGTCATGCTCAATTTGGTTGTTGTCCTGAGCTTAGAGGTGGAGCAGTTAAATATCCAAACGGCATTCTTCCATAGTGATCTTGAGGAGAAAATTTACATAGAATAGCCGGAGGGATTCAATGTCAAGTGGAAGGAACGATTGGTGTGTTGTGTAAGGAAGAACCTGTATGGGTTGAAACAAGCTCCAAGACAGTGGTACAATAAGTTCGAGTCTGTTATGGTCGGTTAAGGATACCGAAAGACTATTTCAGACCACTGCGTCTGTGTAGAGATTCTCCAAGGATGACTTTGTCATTCTCCTACTCTATGTGGACGACATAATGATTGTTGGGCAAAACGGTACCCGGATTATGGAGTTAAAGCAGCAGCTTGGGAAGTCCTTTGCCATAAAAGACTTGGGGCTGGCAAGACAGATTATGAAAATTAGAATATCTCGCGATTTTAAGGATAGGAAATTATGGCTGTCCCGTGAGAGCTATATTGAGAAAGTACTCTAGCATTTTAAGATAGAGAAGTCTAAACTAGTAAGCATCCCACTGGCCAACCATTTTAAATTGAGCAGATGGGAGTATCCGACTTCGGATGATGAGAAGGCCAATATGAGAAGCGTGCCCTACTCTTCGATTGTAAAGAGCTTAATGTATGCTATGGTGTGTATGAGGCCGGACATTGCACATGTTGTCGACACTGTTAGCCGGTTCTTATCAAATCCCGGTAAGCAGTATTAGTCAGCAGTCGAGTGGATATTGAGATATCTCCAAGGGACTTCTAAAATGAGCTTGTGTTTTGGAAGTAACAAGACTCTTTTGGTCGGATATACTAATACTGACATGGCAGGCAATGCTGACTCCCGAAGTCCACTTCGGGATACTTAGTTAAGTTTACCGGATGAGTAGTTTCTTGGCAGTCAAAATTGCAAAATGCTTACTCTTTTAACCACTGAGGCAGAAGTTATTACTGTAACTGAGGCCAGCAAGGAGATACTGTAGATGAAAAAGTTTGTCCGAAAACTTGGATTTGAATAGAAGTACGTGGTACTTTATGACAGCGAAAGTGCCATACATATTTGTAGGAACTTCTCATTTCATTCAAGATCGAAATATATCGATATTTGATACAATTGGGTGAGAGATGTTGACTCGGGACAGGTGTCACTAGAGAAAGTCCGAAGTGAAGAAAACGGGTCAAACACGATGACCAAGGTACTACCTACGGGGAAGCTCAAAACGTATTGTAGTATGGCCAGACTAACTAATCTGGTTCCCCCACGGTCATAAAAGAAAGTTTGTTGGGATTTTTTGGTCACTCCGGTGTGGGAATTGGCCTTCATAAATAAAGGTCGAAGTGAAACACTTGACCGAAGAAGTATTAACGGCTGAGGACTCTACATAAGGGCCAAGGACTTGAATAAATGGACGAGGACTCTGATTGAAGGACGAGAACTCAAAGTAATTATTAAAGACATCAGCTATTAACCGTGGACATTTAGTAACGGTCGAGGACATGGGATTATGACCGAAGACACTAGACAAAAGTCTGAGGACTATGGTCAACGCTTGGGAACTCTAACTAAAAAGGTTGATCACCTGTAATGTCTACACAAACAGCTTTTCAAAAAGAAAAATTGACTCTCAGAATTGATAACTGATTGGTTGAGTAGGTCAACTCCTCCCAATAGAATGACGCTTTGTAAAGTTAGTGGCGAGCTGTAGAGTTACTGACAAGCTTTGCACGCACGCAACATGTCTATTGAGTAGGGGATCACCTAGTCAACTTTTATGTATATATATATATGTGCATGCTGAGCATGCGATGAGTAGAAGAGGTAGAGAGAAGTGAGAAAGAAAAAACAAAGCGGAGAACACAATGAGTAGTCATTTTACTATTGTATTTTGCTCTTATTTCTGTTCTCAACTCTCCAATAGCTTGTATAACCAAAGGGTAATAAAATATATATAGTGAAATTATTTGTGGACTAAATATCTCGTAATTTTTCTTTCATTTTAGAAGAGAATTTTTCACGTAAAAATTGTGTGTGTTCTTGCTCTCTCTCATTACTTTATCATGTGTATTTGTGTAGCTATCATCCTTGTCCTCTCGGTATTGTCCGATCGACAGTCATACTTTTCCCCAGAAATATTACTCCAGGCTATTCACCGAAGGAGGACGTGTGGTAATCAGCAATGCACAGCCATGAGTCCAGTGTTAAAGTTTACGGGCGCATGAATTTTGGAAGCACAATGATGTTATTAATTAAATGTATTTGTGTGATACGTAAATATATGTATATGTGTGCAGATATTTGACAGCGTGAACAGATATAAATGAGTGAGGTATGTGCATGTATAAATATGTGTGTGTGTGTGTGTGTAAACGGATATACGTATACAACAGGTTTATCAATGTATATGAATATGAACAGCATGTGAGGTATGCATACTTATGTATGTCTAATTATATGGGTGTAAACAAGCATGTGTTAGTATAGTTGTACATTGTATGCAAACGAAATTATATACGCTTATACTGGTGATTCATATATTTTTATTTATGAATATATACTATGGATTATAATTTTGGTGTATGTTAGAAATTAAGGACACTATTATTTCGATTGGACCCTTGTGTGGTTAGCTAGGACTATTGAATGAGATTATTAATTAGGAGTTTTGTTCAAAAGATGTAAAATAGGAGACAATTTATGACTTTAGAAATAATATTGGCACACTACAATAAACTAGTAAACATTGTGAAAAAGTCTAAAATTCAATTGGATGATTAATTATTCTTGGATTTTCTACGATAATTTTTGTAATCATTTCTTCGTGTTATCTTGGTCTGTGTATGTAGTTTCTTGGCTATTTATGGTTAAAGTAAACAAAATGATATAAAAACACCACGGTATCAAAGAATGTAAACCTATTGCACCGTGGTAGAGTATATAATTGTCCAATAATAATTTTCATATGCCAGAAAGTTAAGGTCATTTAAAGTGATACTTATAATCTTATAAACATCATGCATAAGATATCAATGGACATCATACCTAGGGAATACTAAGTTTGACATGTAGTGGAATATTCTATACCCATTTAGGCATGGATCCTAATTGGATCATGCCAATACATGCGAGGTACATTATGGGTTAATTGACGGTGTAACAAAAACATTGTTCAAATATATTGAGATCGATACTTATACATTGCAAATTGAAAGATATCATAAAACTATAGAGTTGGTCGCTTATCAAACTTATGAGCATCGATACATCGTAAATTTTTTAGGCCATTAGATGCGAGCGCGTAATTATTAGTTTATAATGACATATAAGATCCGAGAAAATTCCTGTGATACCTCACAATTAGGATATTTATTGAGACAGGTTCGATGAAACCTATACCCTTATTAATATTCGGATTCTGTAGAACCCTAATTATATTCTTGATGTTCAACTGTCATGTGACTTTTGAGTCATGGTTATGATGTGTCGTTGAGTCTCAAATAATAGTTAATTTATCTCATGTTGTTAGTAAATAATTAATGTTGATATTATCTAAGATACTGTATTGAATTCAGTTATTATTAATTTATTTACTTATTGGATATCTAGCACCCTTATGTTTTATTAGCTCAAAGTAGATTGTTGATTGCAGGTTAAAGGAAATCGTGCATTTGCTAATGAGATTTCAGATAGAGAGATCTCAGAGTTGAGAGTTCATCACAAGAAGTTTTCAAGGTTACTTTGTTGTAGTTTTAGTTATTTTATTGAAACTAGTGTTTTCAGGGAACTTTTTTTATAGACTTTTATTGTTATCTCACTTCGAGAAATTTATTATAGACTTTATTAATAAATATTTTATTTAATGA
The DNA here is from genome assembly GCA_033239525.1 of Nepenthes gracilis. Taxonomy (NCBI): domain Eukaryota; kingdom Viridiplantae; phylum Streptophyta; class Magnoliopsida; order Caryophyllales; family Nepenthaceae; genus Nepenthes; species Nepenthes gracilis. The sequence continues at coordinate 8,474,263 of BSYO01000029.1, forward strand.
TATATTTATAAAAATTATTTATGATTCAAGTTTTCCACGTGATTAGTCTAGGCCTGGTTGAGCGATTTGGGACCAAGTCGCCACATTCATTGTATGGTAAAGTTGCAGTCTTACCTGTCATGTTATCAAATATAATATTTTGATTCTGTTATACTCTGGCATAATAAGTGGTCATCTGTTCTAGCCTGCTGGCGAAGCCATACGTGAAGCTTGTACCTGGTGATGTTATATTTGAAGATGATGGGCTGCATAACCAAAAAGGTTTATCCTGCAATGTACTATCAAATCTAAGGATGAAGGTGATATTGTCACTTTGATGATTGGATCCAGAGCATATTCTGTATGGACTTCATTAAAAAAATATGGATAGCATTATCAATAAATTCTTCCAAATAACATATTTCTTGTGCTGCTAGCTTCAGATGTTGTCCTATACCCAGTGATAATTTATCCTTTTGTGAGTGAACCTGTAGGTAGAACATAATGCCATAAGTTCAGAATGCATCCCCTATGTGTGGATAAATCTACCCTTGTGGCTTATGGTGGTCCCAAAAGGCTAAGAATTTAGTGTCTCCAGGTCATAATGAAATTGAAGTGTTTGTGGACTTCGTAGACTGCTCCTACCATTTGGGGGTGGTGATCATTTGATGCAAATAGTGGTTCTATCATATGCATATTTGTCTTGAAGAAAATGTAGAGCCTGGATAGAGGCTTCTGAATTTTTCCAATTGGAGTACTGCCCTGCTGTTTGATGCTTGAATTTGTCATTGTATGTTGTCAATGTCGCCCAAGGGATTAAGTTCACCGTGTAAAAGTGCTTCAGCTGCGTACAATTCACTGTTACTGAATTTGTGATGAATGATTAATGATGAAAGTATGGGTATCTCAAGCCTTTCCTGAATTAGAGCCTTGTGGATTAAGTTTGGTGTGGTCAAAGCTAGGGAGATTAGGAATGGAGTTTAATTTGGGGCAGCAGAATAACAGGAATGGTGAGATTCAAAAACTCACAAATATCAGGTGTAGAATCCATTGTGGTACTGAAGTTGTGGATATTTGATCCTATGACTTGTGGACAGAAGAGGCAAGGCTAGCAAGATGGGAGAGGAGTTCAGTAAATATTCCAGGATTCGTGGGACGGAAAATAAGGAAGCACTTAAGTTTGTAGCATAAACAACGCAAGATGACAGTAGGAATAGTTTGTGCTGACTTTCCAACGCACAGCAAAATTGCAATCAGTTCAACAGTATAGCAGAAAACTAGAATTTGATAGATAAATCCACCTCTGTGCAGCATGAATTCAGAAGGTTGTGTATAAGCTTTGCAATAACAGCCTATGGGAGATTTGCACTACTGGTGTTTTAGTGTTAGTTCCTCGAGTGTTTAAGGCTTAGAGCAATTGCTATAATTTCAGTCAATAAAACAGTACCAACTGAGTAACAGAATTAAAGTTGAGGGATTGAAAATTTGCAGAAAAAATGCAGGGGCAGATTGAATGCAGAAGAATTGTGGACGTGCACCAAGAAACCAAGAAAGTGAGGACTTAAACCAGGAATTCAAGAAAATAGGATGTGGAGTCAGATGATGATGACACAGAAATTGTTGTTGTCGAAACATTGATTACTGCTGTTAAGTTGCCTGTGTCATGAGCACTGATTGAAGCTTACATTCTGGACAGCGGGAGAGATTTCAAGGACTAGCAATATCAATTTCAGAATGCTGCCAATGAGTTGGTGGAGTTTGTTACCAATCAGGACAATCAAGAATTCATTAAAGAACTGTGGTAGACTTCTAGCTGCAGATGAACACTCGCAGATTTCCAAATAACAGAACTCTGTTAATTCAGTTGTAGGCTGTGCAGAATTGCATTCCTTCTTAAAGAATCTTCATATGATCTGTAGTGCAATAGTCCTAAACCAGAATTCAGTAGTGAACCTTAGAACCAGTGAAACAAGATGCTAATGAAGAATACTGCTGTTGCATAGACTTCCCTTCAAAGTTGCAAGAATTTTGCAAAGAACTATTAATCTGCTGCTGAACTGACATTTCAGCAACATTGCTACACCCTTCAAAAAGTATGATGCAGCAAGGCAATGATATTGCAGAATTGTCCAAAGGACAGATTATTGATGGCCAGTTCTAGATTTCAGCTTTGCTTCTCTGTTACTTGCTGATGCTTCAGAATGAAAAAGAACCCAAGAATCACCATGAATTGAATGCTGTTGGCTCCAATAAGTAGTCTCAAGAAAACAAGAATGCATCAAGAATTTAAGAAAACAAGAATTTCTGTTAAGTTACAAAGATCAATGAATTGGGCAGAGTTGTGCAAGACTTCACGAAACTGAATTTGTAGCACAAACATAATGCAACATCTGATTTACCAGAATGAATAATTTGGCAACATTACTACAGATAGGAACATCCAGCTCGTAACAGAATAGGTAGAATTGTTGCCAGAATTTTGCAAACTTCAATTTTGCAAGAAGGCTTCGATAATCAATTATTGCCAACTACAAGGCTTAAACAACTTCAAGACTTCAAAAACTTCAAGAATTCACCACTTGTATCTATTATGTCAAGAAAATGCTCAAGAATTCCATGAATCACCGAGATAACGCGAGGTTGATCACGAGAATGCATGATGAAATGCTGTTGGTGCTGCATATGAACTGTTGTTGTTGCTGATGCAGGAGCAGAAATTGTTGCTGAATGATGAACTCCAAGTTTTAAGATTTAAGAACACCATTATGGCTGCAAATTCAGTCAAGAACACCAAGAAAAATAAAAGGCAAAATTCTGTTGTGGAACAGCACTTGTGCTTGACATGCGAATAGGCAGATGAAGAACTAGAATGAGGACTGACAGTTTTTGTGTTGAAAAAAATTTGCAGATATTTAGTGATCAAGAACAAAAATTTTCAGGAATTAAACTTTGCTTTGACACCACTTGTTACATAATAGTCTATATTAGACTAGAATGCAACTAAAGAAAGAGAAATTATGAGCAGAGCAAGAATAAGGGAGGGAGACAGCAACTTGGACAAGGAAAGGAAAATAGAAGAGAGGCTAAAGAAGAGTCTGATCTCAAAAGGAACTAGGAACTCATAACAATGCTTTCTTTCACCATAGTTGCTGATTACGATAGAAGCAGGCCAATATATAGACTAAAGCCCATCCTAACTATCATTACCATAATAGCCCTCAAGGCTAACACCTCTTCGTCATTACTATACCATTCTTTCACTTTTATGGGCCAGCCTACTAATTGTTAGTATGATTACCTAACATAGAAGTAGGGCTATATATTCATCTCACTAACTTAAGTCAGATGGCTTTTCCAAATGAGATAACTCCATACTGGTAATAAAAAGAAAAGGACAGATCTACATGGTTGAATTAGGATTGATAATTACTCGGATGCACATTAATAACTATATCATCTTAGATCTTTGCCAATGTGATTCTTTCTTAGAAAAAGAATATGATGCCTTAAATCTTGATGTCCCAAGGGTCTTCCTCCAACGGAGTCTACCACACTCGTGCGCCAAATTCCCCACCAACAGAAATCTAACACGCAAGACCAATGTGCGTGTGAATTTTTTTTGGGAAGGGGGGGGGGCAGAGGTTGTTAAGTAGTACCATTGAAACAATTGTGAACGCTGGTGATTTAAAGAAGAGAATCAGTGTCCTACAACATGTCTCATGCGTTGAACCCAAGAGAATGGCTAACCCTCTCCTTCAGATTGTCATGCAAAAAGTAGGAAAAAGAAAAGAAGTTCAAAACTTGCATCATTACACGTCAAGCTAATTGCAAGTTATATGATTTGCCACCTAAGATGCCATGGCATCACATCATCATAAAATTAAAATGGGATTTGTAGGAGTTAGGATCTAGGCATCCAAATTAAAGCTCTCTAAACAATATCCTCTACAATGGCAAAAAATTCCAATTTATTTCTTTCTTGCTTTAGTTTAAGTTTTTGATATTTCAAATTATTTAATATAACAGATCACAATGCTCGGTTTTTGGCCATTCATCACTATTAAACATTACATCAACACCCCCCTTCCCAAATGGATTCTTTTTCAGAGTGAAGGAAAAAGTTAAATCCCGGTTAAGTGGGCCCAATAAGCATGTTTTGATATCAAAGAGGGATAGAACAGTGCTGATTTGCTGAAGCCTGAGATCCTCTCAAGCACCAAATAGCACAAAAAGTTAAAAGGTGTTAATAAGGTGGCCCTGTCCCGATCAGACCTAGCAAAGAGGAAGATTAGCCATCTGGGATGATTTACAAGTTCTGCTAAGGACTATGCAGTATTTTCCACATTTGAGGTCCAATAGACAATAGGAAGGAGCAACAGGCATCAGTAGATCGAGAAAGTGGTGATAGGAACCAGTACACATGTCACACTTTACATTGAGCTCAAGACAGTTCATAAAGAAGAACAAGGGCGTTATAGGGCAATAAAAAGTTTAAGCCTTGCACTTAATAAAGACTAAAAATAACTTAGTCAGAAAGTTACCTGCTCCCTCTCAATATAACCTTGTTGCTTGAGGTCGTACAGCTTAAAAGAAACTGTAAAGCAAAAGAGAAATACTTAAATCTTAACAGGACATACATTACTACAAATACAGCTCCGTAGAACTGGAACTGCAGGCCTCAGGGATACATGAACAGCATATGGCAAAGTTCAATGACATGCTGGCAATAAATTAACTGCAGTGCATGAACAGTAATATGACTTATATGATAAACAGAACCTTTAGTATGAATCATTGGTGATGACATACAATCAATCTTTTGATCAATGGGAGCATTTGGATGAAAAACTGAGAGACCGCGAGCAAACTCTTCAAATCCTAGTACTCCATTATGCTTTGTGTCAAACAAATCAAATACCTGCAATGAATTGATATTATTTGGCATTTCAAGAACAGCCTGTAAATATTTAACACATGCAACTAAATTCAACTGAATATCAGCCAATGATCCATTAACCCTATCATCCCGCTATAGGATTAACGGAGGGAAAAAGGGACCAAGTTTTCACATCACAAACTTCAAGCACATGCATGTGCGAAAAAGACACTGGATGCTGAGCTTAATACTTCAACCGCAAAATATCATGCTTCATGAATGTATAAGCCATAGCACAGGAACCATTTTTGCAATAAGTACCCACCCTATCAGCAAACAAGCTCTCCCTTCTGTTTGTCCTAAATAATGCCAACTGAAATTCTTCCTGTAGACACAAAATTTCAATTTAGATAATTACATCTTGCATATTTTTAATTAAAAGCATACCTATGTGATGAAATCAAATGAACATATGACCACAGAATATAAGTGGTTCCTGGAATCAGATGTTCAAACCTTGTTGATCAGACCATCATCAACTACAGAGCTGCTAATCCTCTTGAACAGCTCATAAAGTGCCTCTATTTCGCTGACACTAACTGCATCAGATTAAAAGAAACTGTATTTCAAGCGAAAGCTCTCAGTAGCTCTTCTAGTACACCAAAATTGAACTGCTAACTCCAACAAGTACTACTCATAATTTGCATATCTAAGACAACCACCTGGCTGACAAATTTTTCAGTTACAAGACTAGCAATAAAATAAAGTAATCAGACGCAAACTTTCATTAAATCTATAGAGTTCTAACCATTCTATAGTCAACTATGAACTTAATTTGTCACGACTCTAATACGAGTAGGTAATAATAATAACATCAAAAAATAAACTTATTAAAGTACAAAGTTGTGTCAGACACTATATACCAAGACCATAAGCAAGATATTCAAATATAAATGATATGGTCTCAAGAATGGCTAAACTATCCCCGTCCAATCCATTCCGGCACTAAACCCTGCTCAATCCATAAATTGCTATAAGAAAAAGTATCTAACCAAAATCCAAATATCGTACAGTGAAATTACATACATAAATTTATAACAGCACATTGGCCCAAATCCAAATTGCAAAAGCTCAATTTCAATTCTGTCCATCACAACAGACCTAAAAACAACCAAAAACCCTTAATAAAATTCCTAACTATATTTCCTCAACGGCTCTTCGTCCAATCCTGCAAGAGTCCAATACCCGCTAATCTAGAAGGGTTTTTAAGACATTCCAAACATGACTCTAACACTTAACAAAGCATATATATAATATATAAATATACATGAGTAAAACAAGCGTAAATAATGACAAATCATGGATTTATGTAAAAATCCAAAATGTCTAATTCTCAATAAAAATGTTCAAATACATGATAGTTTATGAATTGTCTAACAAGTACAATTATACAAAAACATCTGGGAAAGCATATTAGAAAACATAAAAACTGATAGATTGTATCGAAAACATGTAAAAACCTAAGAATCAATGATCAATAACTTATACACCAACTAAATCGAAAAGTAACCTCGAAGATTGGGTTATACATATTCCTAAAAGCCTGAGGCAAATATATTATTATTTAAGACCCATAGACGGGCCATCTATAATATTCTATAGACGAGGTGGAATGCAATTTTTTTTAACCACTCGAAGACAATAGGCGCAATCTTTATGTTGTGCATAGTATACTAGGACATGTATGAATATAATGTATCTATATCTTACAATGGCTCTTATTTAGTCAAAATGAAGAACTTTATATTACATATCAAACATCCAAAAATTTTTCAAACTAGGGGAAAAGTAAATTCTCTATTCCATTTTACAAAGTAAAATTCTCGTTAAAGATTTCACGATTTTCTTAACATCTCAAATTTAAACATAAACTTCAAAATATCTAAATATTCTTTAAAAGTAGCCATGCATGCAACAAATATTCAAAGGGGACGAAAAAGATGATATGCATACACATTTAAACGATAATCGAAAGAAAAATTAAGAGATTTTAACAATATACCAAAGAATGGATTTGAATAAACTCACCTTAAAACAAATATTTACCAAATATAACATGAAATGGCTCCAAGACCAACATCCTTAGCGGTCACTCTCCTCCTCTCTCTCTCTCTTCTTTCCCTATTTTTTCTCTCAAAATGAGCCAGAAATGAACAAAAAAATCATAAATTTCTTTATATAACCAAACTAGTGCGTAAGCGTCAGCCAAGTGTGCATCAGGCACAATAGTCAACCGCACACACGCCAGAAGGCACCTAGTCCGTGCACAAGCATGCCCAACCAACACAAACCGTGAATGAGCACCTCACTCGTGCACGAGTGAGACCCACAATGCCAAACCCTAGCCAAACCTATGCACAAGTTCCCATCATGTACACCTCAGGTGTAGCAATTTTACCTTCAACAAGCACATGCATGACTCTAGTGCCTGTTGGGCGCTAACCCCAATGCCTTCAATACATGATTTTAGTTTCAAAAATATAATTATTACCAAAATTTATCCCAGATCATAATAATTATAATGTCACAAATACAAATCGGGGAATCGGGTGTTACAACTCTTCCCTCATAAAGTTTCATCATCAAAAGTTACGTATCTTATTAAACAAATAAATACGAATTTCTTCGGTATCTCGTCCTCCCATCCCAAGTTGCTTCCTTAAACGAATAATTTCTCTATAACACCTTAACCAGAAGAATTATCTTTGGCACATTGAACTTGATCTCGCCTTCCCAAAATTTGAGCCGATACTTCCATATACAACAAGTTCTCACTGATTCCCAACGGTTTATACTCAATGATAAGTGAAGGATCAAAAACATATTTTGAAGCATCAAAATATGAAATACATCATAAAAATCAGCCAAATTAAAAGGTAAAGCTAATCTATAAGCTACATCTCCAATCTTATGCAAAATCTCAAACAGTCTAATAAATCTCGGTTTGAACTTTTCCTTCAATCTGAATCTCAAAATATCCTTCCTCAAGTATACCTTTAAAAATATATAATCACCCACCTCAAAACTTAAATCAGACTTCTTGCGATCAACGCAGTTCTTCTATCGGCTCGAAGTAACTAACAAGCAATCCCAAATTAGATTAATCTTGTTCGAAGTCTCCTAGATTATATCTAGACCCAAAAGCTTGCAGTCACTTATCTCCTCACAAATGATTGAGGATCAACATCTCCTACCATACAATGCCTCAAAAGGTGCCACCCTAGTACTAGTCTAATAGCTATTATTATAAACGAACTCAACTAATGGCAAATTGTTCCAATTTTTCTTCATCTCCAAAACAGAAGCTCTAAGTATATCTTTTAAAATTTGGATCGTCCTCTCCAATTGACTATCTATCTGCAGATCAAAAGATGTATTGAATTTTAACTTCTTACCCAATTCTCTAAGCAATCTCTCCCAAAATTTAGATATGAACCTCGGTCTCAATCAAAAACAATTGATGCTGGAACTTCATAAAATCTCACAACTTTATTAACGTAGAGTCGTGTTAAACGGTCTCTTAAAAATGTGATCCTCACCAGAGTGAAATACACTGATTTTGTTAACCAATCCACAATAATCCAAATAGAATCCTGATTTCTTACCGTCCTATACAATCTAGCCACAAAATCCATCATAATATATTTCCATTTCCAATTAGGAAGAAGCTTGGATTGTAAAAAAATCATGGAAGCTGCTGATATTCAGCCTTGATCTGTTGACAAATAATACATCTTCCCATGAAAGTTGCTATCTCCTGCTTTATGTCCCTTCACCAAACAAGCTTCCTTATATCTTATACATCACATTGATCCCTAGATGGATGGTACACTTAGCTTGATGGGCTTTATTCAAAATTTTTTACTTCAATACTGCAACATTCAGTACACATACGACCTCGAAACCGAAGAACTCCATTTGCCCAAATATTGAAGTTCACATGCAAGTCTTTGTTCAAATCCCCAGCAATATCCATAAAAAATGGGTCCTTCATTTAGGACTCCTTAATCTTCTTTACGATCACCGGTTGTATTTAAAAATACAATAATGTCATCCTCAAACCTTGTGAGTATAGCCAATATTACAACTCTCATCCCATGCAACATCTCCTACTCCTAAAGCATCACATGAGCCATCATACCCACTGACTTTCAACTTAGAGAATTTGTGACTACATTCTCTTTTCCCTACTAATACTGAATCTAGTAATTGTAATCATTGAGCAAGTCCATCTAACGCGCTATCTTATATTCAACTCTTTTTCCAAAAACAAATATTTTAGAATCTTATGGTAAGAGTACACCATAAATTTTTCTCTATACAAGCAATGTCTCCAAATTTTCAAAGTAAATTAGCTGCTGCCAATTCTAAATTATAAGGAAGGATAGTTCTGCTTGTAAATCTTGAGCTGCCTTGACCCATATGTGATCACTCTATCATATTGCATCAAAACGCAACCCAAACGTTTCTTTGAAGCATCGCAATAAACAACAAAACCTCCGGTTCATTCAAGAATCGCCAAAATCGATGCAGAAGTCAATCGACTTTTCGATTCTTGGAAAATTCTCTCACAATCCTCATCCCAATGGAATGCCACCTTCCTCTAAGTCAAGCGAGTTAAAGACACTGAAATTTTTGAAAATTTCTCAACAAAACGCCTATAATTTCCGGTTAAACCAAGGAAACTACAAACCTCAGTAACATTCATTAGCCAATCCTAATTAGCAGCTACTTCTATCTTCTTCAAATCTATACTCCTCTTTTAGAAACAATATGTCCTAGAAAGGACACCTTCTCGATCCAAAACCCTCATTTCTTCAATTTAGCAAATAACTGTCTATCTCTTAGAGTCTCCAATGTGATTCTCACATGGATTTCATCATCCTCAAAACTTCTCAATTAAATCAAAATATTTTCAGTGAAAATCATCACAAATTGATCCAGATATGGTTAAAAAATCTGATTCATTAGATTTATAAATACCACAAGCACATTAGTTGAACCAATATGCATCATTAAAAATTCATAATAACCATACCTTGTTCAAAAATCCATCTTTATTACATTTTCCCTCCTAATCCTTAACTGATGAAACCTCGAATACAAATTAACCTTGGAAAAAATTCAAAATCTTTGCAATTGGTCGAACAAATAGTCAATCCTCGATAAAAGATACTTGTTTTTAATTGTGATCTTATTCAACACCTAATAATCAATATACAATCTCATTAATCTGTATTTCTTCTTCACAAATAGCACCAAAGATCTCCAGAATAATACACTTGGTTGGATAAATCCTTTTTTTCCAACAATTCTTGCAACTATCACTTCAATTCTCTCAATTTTGATAGGGACATCCAATAAAGAATATATCAAAATAGGTGTGGCTCCTAGCACCAAGTCAATGGCAAAATCAATCACTCTGTTCAAAGGAAAACTAGACAACTCTTCTAGAAAAACCTCTTTAAATTCTTTGACCATCAAAGTCTACTAGATGGATACGTTATAGCTCCTAATAGTAGTAGCATGAGCAATATACGCTTTATACAATCTTGTATCAAATGATACGCATGCAAAGCAAAAATCAAACATGCTAACTCCTTAACACTTTCTCGAAACTCGAAGGATTCGCAACTTGAAATAGAAAATAACACCTCCTTATAGAAACAATTGATACTCACATGATAGCACAATCAAACCATACCTAAGATAATATCAAAGTCAAGCATCTCTAATAAAATCAAATCTATTGACAACTCCAACCCACTTAACCAATAATACAATAAAGATTCATAATATCTACTATCAAATATTTACCCACCGGAGTGGATACAACTAACATATAGTTCAAATTGTAGGAGATGAATACAAATGTCAAACAAATTCGGGTGATAGAAAAAAATGTGTAAACTACATATCAAGATTCAAAAATTAGCATATTAGCTTCAACCATAGATGGATTTGCTTAAGCATCTTTGGCAATTGCTGCATAAGTCCTCCCCATAACGGTAGGCTTTTGGCCCACATGCCTCAAAGAAACAGGGCATTTCTTCACCATATGACCTACTTGGCCACAGTTGAAACAATTTCCAAATTGCTTGTAGCACAGTCACCCTCCTTGATACTTCCCACAATGCTCACAGACTGGCTTCGACTATTGTGGTTTAGTTGTTGATGATCAAACTCCAATAGACTTCCCCTTATCATACGACTTCAACTTCAAATGAGACCCTCCTTATCCCTGCCTCTAACCTCCACAGCTTGCACCCCTCCTCTAAGAAAAATTGGCTCTTTCTTACTCCTGCTCAATGAGTAAAACTCGATCAAACACTTCTCCATACATACTCAAATGCAAAGGCACCAATTGGCGCCAAATTGAGTCTTCTAATCCTTGAAGGGTCTTACTTTCCCTCCTTGCTTTATCCTTAATCACATGCGAACCAAGACGAGCTAACTCAGTAATTTTGACTTCATACTCCACGATCAAATGACTCCCTTGTCTCACCCGAGCAAACTCATCCTCCTTATGCACCCGAAGACTTATTGGAAGTACTTCTCAAAAAACATCTCTGAGAATACATCCTATAAAATCTCCTTATTCTCTAAACCTAAAATTTTCCTTATCATAATTCACCAATCGTCAGCCTCACCATCCAATTTGTAGGTGGCAAACTTGACTATCTCCTCCTCCAAACAATTAATTACTTCAAACAACTTCTCCACTCTATGGATCTATATATTTGCTTTGATCGGATCTGGATCATCCAACAATTGAGGAACTCATTCATTGGTGAAGCGGTCAAAAGCTGTCGTACCATGCCTAGGATTTCCACCTCCCAAATTCACCATAGGCTCCGCGGCTTGCCGCTAGGTCATACAATCCATAATATTCGTCATCCTTGCTATCATAGCCAAAGAATCCTCCCCACAACTACAACTAGCACCTTAATCTCCTAACATCTTATACCTATCACAATGCAAATCACAGAGTTTGATTCCTAAATCAATTAAGACACTTCCCTTACAACGAATGCACTAATATGAACCTTATCACAATCTCAATACGTGCAAGTAATAATAATGACGTTAAAAAATAAACTTATCCATGTTTAAGGCCCAATTACCAAAATCGAGTCAAACGCTACATACCAAAACCATAAACAAGATATTTAGATATAACTATTGTAGTCTCAAGAATGGCCAAACTATCCCCAACTGGCCTAATCCAACACCATACCTACTCAATCCATAAATTGCTATAAGGAAAAATATCTAACAATAATCCAAATATATGAATAGCAAAATTATATATATAAATTCATAACGGCACACCGGCCCAAATCGAAACTATAAAAACTCAATTTCAATCCTATCCATTACAATTGATCCAAAAACAATACAAAATCCTCAATAAAATTCCTAATTATATTCCTTCAATAGTTCTCTATTTAATCCTACAAGAAGCTAATACCTGCTAATCTAGATGGGTTTTTAAGATATTTTAAAGGTGATCCTAATATTCAGTAAAGTATATATATAATATATGAATATATATGAGTAAAATATGCATAAAGAATGGTAAATCATGGTTTCTCATGCAGAAATCCAAAATATCTAATCCTTGATAAATATGTTCAGACACATGATAGCTCATGAATTGTCCGACATATACAATTAGATGAGAGTATACAAAGCATACGAAAATGTAGTAAGACAAAAAAAACATGTGAAAGCATATCAAAAAACATGAAAACTGATCGATCGTATCAAAAACATGTAAAAATTTAAGAACTAATTATCAGTGGCTCACACAACAACTAAATCAAACGGCAATCTTTGAAGATTGGATTATACATATCGATAGTGTAAGGCCAATATACTACTATTTAAGACCTATAAGTGAGCTATCTATAATACTTACAAACAGAGTTGGATGCCATTTTCTTTAACCACCTACAAATGATAGATATGATCTTCAAGTTATACATAGTATACTAAGAAATGTCTGAATATAATCTGTCCATATCTTATAATGGTTTTTATTTAGCCAAAATGGAGAACTCTACATAACATATTAAATATCCAAAATTATTTCAAATCAGGAAAAAAAAAGTAAATTCTCTATTCCGTTTCATAAAGTAGAGTTTTTTTTAAATATTTATCTAAAATTAACAAGCAAAATTAAAAACTCAAAGATTTCATGATTTTCTAAATAATATCTCAAATGTAAACCCAAACCTTCAAAATGACCAATTTAAAAGTAGACATGCATACAATAAATATTCAAAGGGGACAATAAAGGTAACATGCATGTAGATTTAACTAGTAATTGAAAAAAAAAAAAACATGAGATTTCAACAATAAATCAAAGAATATGCTTAGATATGCTTGCCTTAAACTAAAAATTTATCCGATTTAATACGAAATAGCTCCAAAAATCAACTTTCTTGGTGATCTCTCTTCTCCTCTCTCTTCTCTCTTGGAATCAACTAGAAATGAATATAAAAATCACGAATCTCAAAATATAAACAAACCGGTATACAAGCGCCAAATAGGCATATATTAAGCATAATAGCCAGATGCATGCACTTATGAGCGCAACCCATTCTACCCAAACTATGCACAAGTGCCTTTTCGACGTATGAGCACAACTCACACTGCCAAATCCACACATGACTATCCTTCATATGCACCTCAAACGCAACTATTCTACCTTAAATATGCACATAAATGACTCTGGCACTTATCAGGCACTGACAATATTGCCTCTAATGCTTTATTTTAATTTTCAAAATGAAATTATTGCTAAAATTTATCCCAAAACATAATAATTATGATATCATAAATATAAATAGAGGAATCAGATGCTATATGATTGGTTTGACAAAAAAAAAATATTTAGTCCAAAATGATGATGAGTAAAATGGTGGTTTTTAAAATAGAAAATCACCGATTCTAATTCAACTTCTAGGAAAAGCTGTTTACAGAAGCTCCAAATTGTAAATCTGGCCAAAGTTTCTCTAAACGTTCATTTTAGCTTTTTGAGAACCAAGAATTATATGTAATGGTATCCTGATTGTTTAGCCTACTTAAGCATTTAAATTGGAGAATTCGTTTCAAAAACACAGGTCTCAAGGCTACGTCAAACATACATAGCTAGTTGGGATGATAGAACTGACCAGAAACAAAAATGAAACTCAGCAAATCATATTTAAGATGCTTAATGTCCACAGCAACAAGAACATTGAAAGTGATGTTTTGATTGCATACACACTGTCTCTCTTGCAAGGAGGTCAGGATCTTCTAGTTCTCGTGTTGGTCTATACAATTCAATGTCACAACAGCGTAGTAGGGAAGCAAAAAAATGCTGAAATCCATCTAAGCACTGCACCATGATATTCCCAACAAATCAAAAGACTCCATATCTGCTTCAACATGGGAGAAATAATCAATTTAGTTACTCTGTGCTAAAATGCCCACACATGTAAATAAATAATAGAACTTACTTGGCGACCATTTCTGAATATTGCTCGCTTGAGCCAAATTGTAACAATGTAACAAGTGGGAGAACTCAAACACAGACCTATTTCAACAAACGAACAAATTCGTACTCCATATAAACAACAATAACGAGTTGAAGGGAGGAAATCCCGATAAGGAATGCTAATAATCAGAAATTAAAAAGGAAGCTGTATGACGTTATACTTTGTTACATCTATAACAATGCCAAATAGGAGGCCACAACTTGCAAAAAGGGATTCTGGACACTGCACTAGAGCAAGATTTTCTTGCAGATGTCCTCTCTCTTGCAGTTTCTCTTGTTTGGCCTAATTTCTTTTACTGTTGCTTTCCTTTTGTTGCTTATATGTCATATACTCCTCTAAAATCCATACATTTTCAGCAAACAAAGTTAAAAGTACTGCACTTCAAGAATAAAATCTCCTAGCATATATTCATCATTTACTGTTTGTCTCCTCGCATAATTTCTCCAGGCCAAGATGCATGGAAAGAATCCAATCTATAAACTTGATATTGTTTCTCTCTTTTTGACAAACAGAAGCAAATGTTTCCTTTTCCCTCTCACTATAAGTCAGCAAAACAGACTTATTAGAAAAGATTCATGAGTCGCAGAACATGTTTCTCTCATATTTTCATAACAAGGACAAATAGAGGGAAAGGCAAGTATATCATCCATGGCTTCCAAAATAAAATATGACCTGATCTCAAAAAGTAAGAAACTGCAGATGGCAGAGCCAGGGGAAGACATAAAAATATTTCGTCAAACATTCTATTGTAACTTAATTATTAAAAAAAAAAAAATCTTAGAATCATGAAAGTTTCACAGGCACACATGTTTTAGCTGAATCTCATACTTGACTCAATCATGAAGTATGTCCTTTACTCAAAACTAAAGGAACTATCTGGAAAATGTCCACAATTTCCATAAATTTGGAGTAGGAGACATGTTTGAGAAAGGTAATTCCAAATGTCGGTTGGCATGGCCCCCATTTTCCAAGCCACCAGTTTCTAAGAGAATGCGAATCCATTGATTTGGAGGTTGTATCTATAAGTGCGCTACTAAAGAGGCTTGGAAATCTTGTAGGAAAAATGATGCTGGAACCACAAAGTCATCTGGAGGAGACCCAACAAAGCCATGATGGGTTTTAACTAGGAAATGACTACTACGCTCCCATAGTAAGGCTAAACGAAATAACAACACTCAGAATGTAGATACATTACGAAAGGTGTATACTTGCTCATTTCCTTTTTGGGAAGCTTTTGAATATGTATAAATCTAACATTTTTGATGAAATGGGGTAGTGGAAGGACCTTTTCTTGGGTGGATGTAGTAAGATAGAAAGAGAAACGTCTGTCTACTGGTAGGGAAGAAGGAAGTGGCACCTTATCTCATCCATATTCAACTAATTTAACGGCGATTAGGTTGGACATGAATTAAGAAGGTATTGAGGAGAACGATATAAGGCAAGTTCGGTATCCACTTGAAGCATGACAAAATTGCACATGCTTAAAATGCTATGCTGATCCTCCACAAGGAAACACGCCCTTATTATCCCAATTTATATGAAATACAAAATACGGCTCTCATCCCTCTTCAGAAGCATAGGCACCAGAATTTTGAGAAAACATATTTTGAGAGGTGGAAGGAGATACAAACTGGATTTGTTGCCACTAAACTTCAATCAGAGTGGAAAGCACTTTTCCAAGGCGCACAACAAATTCATACCTTGCTTCAATTTTGTGGATATATAATGACTCCAACTTCAATTAAAAAAAAAAATACTAACTTAAATTTAAGAGTAGCATTTTTTTGTAAAAATAAATAAATAAATAAATAATCCTATGATCTGCAAGTGGCAGCTTTTAATTTTAAACAGCTACCATGTTAGTAAGCTACAGTACTTCCTGAAGTCCAATTCCACAAAGTCAGAGTTAATAGCGAAAAATCACAAGAGAAAATTTCCTTGTCACTATCACTACTATTCTTGTTCGACAAACAAAGGAATCACCAAAATGTCAATCGAAACGTTGATTAGGACAAATCAAAAAGGATAATGCGAATCTGACCTATAATTTCGAACTCAAATCAATCAATTTCAAACATAGTGCGGATCAAGATCTATCTTCTTTACTGAAACATGAGGAATGAACTTCACATCTTTGTAAATAAAACCTGTTCGAGTTCCTCTTACCGTAACAACAATAACATAATATTAATTGAAAACACAAAATTGATAGTAAAGAAGAAGCGATTAAAACTAGCAAATATGGTAAAAACATAGATTCTCAATTAATCAGGAGAGAAATATGGAAGCTATAGATTCTCCAATTAATCAGGAGAGAAATATGGAAGCTTGCCTTTGTACGAACGACGGCTGACACACACAGAGACAGACAGAGAGAGAGAGAGAGAGAGAGATTGGGTCGTTTCGTCTTTGCCTTCGTGTTCGGCTTTTCATGTCGTGGGCCTTGGATTATCCTGGCAACATTTTGCAACGTGACGATGATTATTCGGATAATGATGAAGGAAAGGTAATGATATTGTTTAATTATTTTAGCAGTTACTGAGTTCTCAGCGAAAAGCATGATCCTCTGTTCTCGTGTCCTCCTGCTGTCACAGGTGCAGCAGCATAGCTCCGGCGAGAAAAACTAGATTTGTTTTTCCAAAAAAAAAATATAATAATAATTCTTCTTTTAAAATTGATACGTTCCTAGATTCAAATTTTGAATAAATTCGGATGATCCTCTTATCGTAGTTCCGGCTCCGTTCCCTGAGTTGAATCCTGCACAACACTAAACAAAATAGGAGGTCAGCGTGTCGACAAAAAGTAATCCCACTGAAAACACTCCGACGCTCAAGTCAGTAAAACAGTCTTCAAAAGAGTGAAACTGAAACTGTGAGAGAGAGAGAGACAAAAAGAGTGTTTTCCCAGTTAAAAGAGAGACGTGAGATCCTCTTGAATATGGGAGGTAAGAAGGCAGTAAACGGCCGTGAGAGGCGCGCTTGTTTGCCTTAGGGTTGATGATGAATGTGTTTGGAGTAGCCGAGAGCCTGTGCAGTTCTAAGAGTTTTAATTTCTGATAGCGTAATTGAAAGCTTATCCTGGATGGTGAATCCGGGGTTTCTTTTATGGTGGAAAGGGTGATCCTCCTTCTTTGGAAGGAGATATTACCTCCGTGATCTGCTGGCTGGCATTCCTTTTGGGGTTGATGTTAGCTGCCAAAATGTGAATGATAGTTTCCTTCTGAGGCGACCAACAGCTTTTCAAATTGGACACCTTCCTGCCGTGCATGTTACCGTTGGAGAGCCTGGGTTGACAAAGATTTGGAGAAAATCTGGCATCTTCCTTACATGGGAGGCGCCAATATTGTCAATGTCCTTTTTAGTGTGGGATTGAGGCAAGTGTGGAAAGCCATTCTTGCTTTTGGATGATTCGTGGCTAAACTGGATGAGCCCATTTCTCAGAGGAAGCCTCTTTGGGCCCAACACGCGTAACGCGAATGGTCAACGTTTGAGTTGACCGTCTGCTAGAGAGTTGGCTGCCCGGACGGTCAACGTTAGCGTTGACCGTCCTATCTTTTTTTTCCTACCATTCTCCGGTTTGGGTTATTAGAGTGTTAATCGTTTGAAGCCTCAGATTGACTTTTAAAAGGTCAAGAATAACGATATACCCATCAAAAATAAAATTTGTTTATTATGAAATTTTAAATATTAGTATTTTATTTTTACATAATTAAAATTATCATTTAAAAATAAAAGAAAATAAAAATTAATATAATATCTCAAAAAAAAAAAAAATTCTCTTGTAACTATAAATTCCAACTAATGAAATGATAATAAAATTTTAAAATTATGGAAAATATTACCATTTTCAACTTTTTTTTTTATTACTCTGCCTGTTATTTTTATTTTTTACACGACATTATAACATATGAAAATTCACATTAAGTTGATGATTAATAAACCTAACCCCGAATAACAAAATAAAAATAACCAATGCCGACTTGTTATTAGTGAACCTGTTTTTATGAGAGGACAATGAAAACAATCATAAAGACCTATATAATTCTTATGGTCCATGAATTAATTTAATGGTGTTTATGAAACACTTGGACTAATCTATATAAGTAGTATTTATAAAAAGATGTAAAAAAATATATCAACTAGCATTAGGTCCAAAAGTAATTATTTCCAAGAATGGCATCTGCCTTAATAAAAGCTAAAACATTAGAGAACTATAACATCAGCTCCTGGACCAAGAAAGCTTCATCTTTTTATAAAAAATAAAAAGGGTTATTATCTAAATCTAAATTATTTATTTTTAATTAAATAGTTATAATTTAAATATTTTAAAAAATAAAAAATAATTAAATTAACTATTAAAATATAACCATCTATTTAAAAATAAATATCACATATTTAAATAATAGCCATGTCCATCTCTCAAAGGATGCCCCCCTTCCATCAACTCCTAGTACATATTGTAGGTCACCAGAAAATTATTAGGCTACAACACAAGCTCTTTGCCTCTTCGTCTGCCTCACAAACACAACCAAACTTAGGCACCGATGGGTGCAATCTGCCACCGCCATTACCAGTCTTTTCGTTATGCACGCCCTCATTTTGGGTGTTTCCGGCGACTGTCAGCAAGTTGACACCAACATAAAGGAAGTCACAACAGTGCTCATTAACAGGGATAAGCATCAGCACTATACTATAGAAAACCAATTCCAATGCTTTTCCCATGACTTCTAATATCGGAAAAGTTTCCATCCCATATACTTGTTCATATCTCAGATACCTCGTTATGGTCAAGAAACCTAACAATAAAACAGACAGAACAAGTTCACAAAGTAAGATGATGGCGGCAATGATCAAATAGGGCGATTTTTTTTTTCTTTTTCTATGAAGAAGAATCCATGTCCTGCGGGTAAGAAATGCCAAATTCATGCCAAGCTAAAAAACAAAAACACTTGTGCTATGCTGGTAGAAAACTATTAATGCAATATGTTAAGTAAAATCTGAGATCACATACACCTCATATGATGCTAGATTATGTCCTTGTGTGATTATTAAAAACTTCAATATCCCAAATCAATCAGATTCTACTAGTACTAAACAAAATCACCAAAAACTAAATGTGAAAATAAATTTAAATCAACTCAAAAATGAGAGTCATAAATTTGACATTCGTGGGATATGCACATAAATGTTTTACTATAAGATTTACAAACGAAGGTTGATCCAAAGGAAACTAAAAACTATCGAAAAGCTCAACATTACTTTATCATCTTTCAGCTGCGCAAAAGATCAAAAGCTGTACTACACATACAAAAAGCAGGCATAGCAACGGTTTGGAGGATAACATTATGATCACTCTCTTTGAATTCACCCTTCAAAAAAAAAAAAAAAAAAATCAGTGCATGGATACAGGAATGGTATGAAAGACAAAATCATTGGATTTACCCTCATCTTCGTCTTTGATCCTGGTAGGGTCCCTCGTTTTCTTGGTCCTTTAGGAAGCCCAGGAATGCAAGGAAACCAAACAAGAAGAACCCACCAGACCAACCTCCTCCTCCCCCACCGCCGCCGCCATCATCATCATCACGAGGCGGAAACCCAGATCCTCCATCATCCAGCTCTGGCGATTTCTCTTTACCTACAAATAACCAAAAGTTAGATCAGTAATACATGGAAGAGGAGCAAACTGTGGACATTACAACTGCCAAATAATTGTAGCATCATCCATGTATGTGGGATGTGGGAGGAGTCTCATCTTGCCCTTCCGATTCGTAAAATTATACAAACGCTTTGCCAATGATATATCAGAAAAATTACTTCAATAAAAAAGCAATACAATTGCAATGTTAACGCAACTATCTCTATCTGCAGCTGAGCATTAAGTTCAGATCTTGGGATTTCAAAAGTTCAGCTCCCCCACTCTCTCTCTTTACAAATGAGATAAATCCAATACCAAAATATCAACAAGGGAAAGCACACACGATTTTTTGTCATCTGAGAACTAGTTGAACAAATATTTCTGACCTCATATATAGGCATCAAGTTTCACCAAGTTCTCTCTCTTTCCCATCTTACTGCGCCTGAACTCCCATGCTTTCCATCATCTTCCTCCCTCTCATACCCACTGTCACGCTTGAATGAAGTAGCAAGACATGTATCCAGTAGACAATACGCAATAAATTTATCTCCTTTTATCAGTTCCTTTTTTTTCTGCTGTTGATTTGGTGTTGGTGTTGGTGTTGGGGTTGGGGTTGGTGTTGGTGTTGGTGTTGGTGTTGGTGTTGGTGTTGGTGTTGGTGTTGGTGTTGGTGTTGGTGTTGGTGTTGGTGTTGGTGTTGGGTAGGGGAGCAATATCAATGCAACCAGCAGACCAATTTGATCAACAAAAGTTCATAGAGCTACAGAAGGCATATGAAATTAGCCCTCTGCATCAAAAAAAAAAAAAATTACAAAAGAAGACTGAAGCATGCATTCTTCTATGAAGTTACAGAACTATGAGATTACCCTGTACAGGTGCAACGGTGATTGTGGAGGATTGCCTCTCAACAGTCTGTGTTTGCTCTGCACCACATCTTGCATTCTGCACACTAAAAAGGGCTTATGAAACCGTGTGCAGATCTCAAGGGGTACAAAGGTTTTGTACCAAAAGATAGAAGTAAGACCAAGAATGCATCATATTCTGACAGAAGTGATCAACATTTTGTCATCATAAGAGACTTCAACTATATTATATTTTAGAGGGATATTTCCACTGGATAGCCAACATCAAATGCAAACATCAAAAATGTTCTTATGCATAGGATGCATTGGAGCACAAGTTCATAAAGAAAACAGTAATTAAAATATCCAAGCACATCTCTCACCCTTTTTATCTCTCGTTTCTTTTTTTTTTTTTTTTGGTTGTATTTTTGAAATCATTTTAATAGGAGAATATTGGAATCAGTGCGGCAGAATTCTCTCTTTATTAGAACCAACACTGCAAATATGTTAACAACATGTCTCAAATTTTGGAAGCAAGAATGCAAATTCTCTCTTAAAATATTAGAACTAAAACAGCATATATGTAACAATATGCACTCAAATTTGGGAAGAACTGTTGCAGAATTTTCTGTTTCATACTAGAGCTACAACTGTAAATATTTTAATAATATGGTCTCAAAGACATCATAAATATCAATGCATCCCTTGAAGCCAATACTTGAAATTTTCTTACTTGAGATCTGAGGGTCTTATCACTTGTTTTTTTCATGGTAGGTAAGTAGGGCATCATTTCAAACACTAAAACGTGTTCCGTGCTTGTAAGCAACAAGCTCTAATCCTTTTATTGAGTAGAATTTTATTTTCACACAAACCATCATATCCAATTAAATTTCTCAAAGAATATGTTTTAACATAACATGACATGATTATTGGCAATAGCATCCGCAAACGTGTCTCTAACTTTCTAAGGATGAATGAGTTCATAAAAGAAATAGACTCATAGTAGCATGTCCCTTTCTCTACAGACATAAAGGTGTTAGGAATGGGTGACACATGCAGAACAATGAACTGAAATCTCCTAGGACACCCATACTATCCATGCCAATGCTTGCTTATAAATACATCACAAGATTCTCAACTCAACTATTAGCAACAGAATTAATCTACCATAGTGCTACATTTATGTCCTTTTACTACTAATAGCCTCAGTAAACAAGTATTACAGAACATCTGCAACCATAGTTTCCCACTAATAAACACTTAAAAGGACACAGTTATCCTGCAGGGATTACATTATACAATTCCATAAGTCAGTGACCTCATAAGCATGCAACAAAGGGACTCTTATTTCAAGGAGAACAATCTCACCAGGGAAGCAGCACACACGATAGAAGCAGAATACACCCCATTTGTATGAATAACCGTTCTTTTTCCATTAAAGTGCAAGGACTTCCCACCAAGCCCTCCTGCTCCAGATTGCAGCACATTTGTATGAGTAAATGATGGTCTTTTGCAAGACAAGCACAATGACTGCCTACCAAGCTGTACAGCTCCAGATTGAAACCCACTTGTGTGATTAACTAGTCTGCTGCAATTCATGTGCAATGACTGCCTAACAAGCCCTGCCGCTCCAGATTCTTGACACTTTGGCGGGTCCTTGTGCTGAAGTTGTGTTTTCACTGTATGGTTACCATATTTGAATTCAGTCACTTAACTAAGATACAAACCGTGATCGTTTTTCCATGGAACAACATAGGAAAATGTTCAAATTAAATTCACAATCAATTTCCAAAAATAATGCTTTAGCAAGTTCTCTAAGGACACTAGATAGAAAAAATCATAATAAATATTTTTTTATCAGTAACAAAGACAATAAATTGATATTAATATGAAAGAGACAGCAATAAGATAGTTACCAGGAATTATAGATTATGGGTAACAGTTACTGAGAATTATAGACTTATGGATGACAGTATATTGAAGAGCTCAGCCGATTACAAAATGACAGAGCTGGTTATCAAAAACTTGTGGCTTATCCATGATCGCTACTAGCGTGCCTCCTTAAATGGATTTCCAAACTCTCATTGTAACCAATAATTTATCCAGCCTCCCTTCATTCTCATTGTAATCGGTGGAATAACTTCCTCCAGCTCATCGATCCAACCTTAAATTCCCACTTAGAACTAAAATACAACCATTGAACCTAGCAATAATAACAACACACTTGATCACAAGCATCACAAAACTGATTCTTGGAACAACAAACGGATTCGCTGAATTGTGAGTCTAATTACTTTCAAACACATCATTCTTAATCGCCAAATCAAACCGTTCATCTGTGTTACACCACAATAGATGCATCCGAATACTAAGAATCAGAAACCCAGTCCCAATCACCAAAAATGATTATCATCTTCACATAACCAAACAGAACCGGAAATTGACCTCGAAAAAAAAAAAAAAAAAAAATTATACCTGGTGATAATTGAACTGGAGCAAAAACTGAACTTGCAATCAAGGCAGCTGCCGCCATATCAGTCAATCTGGCCCAAAAATATGAAGTATTATATTGTCAGCACAATGATTGAAACCCTAAATCACCAGCCAAAATAATCAAAATTTCTTGTTGAACAAATGAAATTGAAGACATACAGATGAAGAACTCACATCTATTCTAGGACATAAGAGGCAGTGAAGAAAAGAGAATAATTGGTGAAAAGAGGCAGGGAGGGAGAGCGTTGGAGAGAGAGATTGGTTTACGGAGATTTATGCATGCCAGTATTGGGAAGGAAAAATAAGATAGAACCTCCGCAGGAGATCGACTTAATAAACAAAATTGTTTGGGCCCTACTGGGCTTCGGGGTTGTACGGCGGTTAGCCACCACTCACAATGGGCCGGGCTTATATGGTGGGCTGTTACTTGAGGCAAACTTTCATATAGACCAGATACATGGCCCTGGCGAGTACCCTTTTTTGATTTGGTTGCTTTGTTTTCAATTAAAAATGATTTATTCGAAGATTATTTGGAATCGCAGTTAGCGGCCAAGTGGGAGAGGTCGGACTCGACGGAGTGGCCGCGGCGGATGGTCGATCCATTTCTGTGGAGCCTGCACCGGAAGGAGCCGACGTGGGTGGTGGGGGAGCAGAGACAGCTAGACCTGGTGCTCGCAGATTTCTTCATCGGCGACGGCGGCGGCGACGGAGATGTTACCGAATCGGTGGTGACGTACGGATCCTTGTGGAGGTGCTTCATAATTAGCTTCAGGAATGATTTCTTCCGGCTCGGAGGCTTATCTTCTTCCGGCTTTTCGTCCATCTTCTGTTTGTTAATTTAAAATGCCCAAGAGAATTAATGTTAATAAAGTTTTAAAAAGCTGAATTCAGGTCTCTATCCGTTTAAAATATGAAATTTTTAACATTGTAATTATTTAATTAATATTAAATAATTAATTTTTTTAAAAAAATAAATTTTTTATTTAAAAAAATAATATAATCGTTTAATTAATATCAAAAGTGATTTTGATATATATGTATTATTTATAGCTTAGACTGAAACATTTTGTAGGTGTTTTTTGAAAAAATAACATTTAGACAGTACCTATTATTCTTAAATAAGTATTATTTATAGCTTGTACTGAAATATTTTATAGGTACTTTTTGAAAAAATAACGTTTAGACAGTACCCATTATTTCTATTTAGATATTCGTAAATTTAAACGCCATTTTTTGAATTGGCATTAGACTCTTACTTCGATACTAAGCCCACTTCAGTCTAAAAGGTGAAAATTAATCTTTGACTCTTTCTCTACATTTTGATGAAAATATTTATACATATTGTGAAGTTTATATGAGAGGATTTCTAAAATTTTTAGACTCAAAGATAACCTCCACTAAAAATGATATTGTTAAAATTAGAGACTCTCCCACTTGATTTCATGAGGAACGCACTCAACCAAATTAGAATAATAAGGTTATGAACATTCTATTTATTGCAATTTCTCACAATAAATTTTAATGGGGACATAAGTAGTGGGCTGGTTCAAAAGGAGTAAGTGGTCCATTTGTACTTGTGACGGTTAACGCTGCCATTGACCGGAGAAGCGCAGTGAGTAGACTGGGCACAACTCAGGATGGACACGGCCTATGTTTAAATCGACTCACATGTGCCTTCCCAATCCTCAATGGTCATCTACCTTAATTTTTCTTATCTTCGAAAAAGCAATCTTCACTATAACGACAATCTTCCAGAATCAGAGTGCATCCCGGAAGGAAGGCGCATGAATCAGCGCGCGATCCACATACGACACCCTAACGGACACTACGCACGTATCTCCGCGGAAGGAAGGAAATCCTCCCTCCTAATCATTGCAGCCCTGAATGGCGCCCGCGAGCCACCTAAGGAAGGTAACGATCCCCACAGAAGGCAGGCAACTTGCCTTGCCAAGCAATGAAGACAGCGGAAGCCCACAATTATAAAAGGCCATGGAGATTCACTCCACAGGCATACTCTTTCGCCTACTAAATACCCTCTAGTATACTCAAGCTTACAAAAACCCTCCATGCTCTCAAGCTTTTCATCGCTCTCTCCCTTTCTCTATACTACTAGTTCCCTGTGGGCTAAGTGTTAAAAGAAATTGTTTCTTGCAAGTATCCACAATCAAAACCACACTCTCCGCAAGTGCACCCCCCCCACCATCGTTCTTAAACACCTCTCTCACATCCATCTTCGCATTCACTGCATTTTACCTTTTAATCCTCAAAAGGCTGTTTACTGACTTGAGCGTCGAAATATTTTTTGTGAGAGCAAATTCTACTATCACCTGACCTTTTATTTTAAGTTGTGGTATGTATGATCCTAAGCTCAACGAACGGAGAACGAAATCTGACAAACCAGCTCGACCCGAACCCATTTGAAGTTTGGATCTATGACGCATCATTGACGACGTCTATGAAAGACACTGACTAAAAGCCAACCGACCACATTTCCCAAAACAACATCATCTAATAAAATGGTGAACATTGGGTACAAGCCAGTGCTCCTGCTAAAGAGGCTGCCTCCCCCGACTAAGACCACTTAACTAGTAGTCAAGCTGGAAAGCAACATACTCTAATTTTTCTTGCCATAGCGGAGCAGATGAACAAAATAACTCAGATACTCCAAATGTTTTACACCCGCCAAGGCAAGAAGAAGTAGGGAACTCAATCCTCCTCAACCCCCATACCGACCTTCGGTGGAGGAGGCCAGAGGAAGAAGAGACCGACCAAGAAGACCTCGAAGTCAGGCCACTCTCACATCCCAATGGCCTCCAACACCCAGAGCCATTCGAGGCTTGAGGAGTGTTTGGGCCGCGAAACTCCAAATGAGAGCCCCAAAAGAAGAAATCCTCGATATTCTTGCGATGAGTAGAGGCCTCCCACTCAGGAGGGAGCCTCTCGGATTGTCCGTTCCACAAGTGGTAGCAGTTGACCGACAACACACCGCACTGCAGAGAGAACGGAGTTGAGAACTTACATCAACTCCAAGAGATTTAGAAACTCCTCCCGAGTGGAGAAAAAAGATAAAAAAAAATCTGGAACCACATGTTTAAGGATGAAGATGAGCATGCAGCCGATCTAAAGAGATCTCCCTTCACCATGGAGATCCAAACTCAGCCAATGTCGGCCAAGTTTAAGATGCCAGCTCTGGATCCTTACGATAAGAGCACCGATCCCATTGATCATTTAAATCACTTTCATACCCTTCTGAGTTTCCAGGGCCTGGAGGAGGCATCCATGTGCCGATGTTTTTCTTCTCACCTTGAAGTGGGGCACCCGATTTGGTTCCATCAGCTTCCTTCGAACTCGATTTAGAGTTTTCAAAATCTCACTGATCTCTTTCTGACCCAGTACGCTTCCAACCGTTGGGAAGAGAAGCAGGTGTGGCACCTTGCCCACATCAAGCAGAAACAAGGCGGGAACACGAGAAAGTTCTTAGAACGGTTCACGACGGAAGCTCGGAGAATCCCCCCAACCTTATGAAGAGATGAAGCTTAGCAGTTTTATCTCTGTTCTAGGGTCGAGCGACTTTTTTAAACACCTGGCCTATAAAAATTAACAAACCTTTCGAGAAGTGGAAGCCATTACTCGAGCATACGTGGCCGCTGAAGAGGTCAATGAGACAAATCGTCCAGAAAGGACCAACCTGCGTCGCACTTTCCTGGCCAAGGGAAAGAGCAAGAATGGGGGTGGTGACAACCCCTGAAGAAAGCAACTCAGGACCGAGGCCTCCCATCCAGAAAGAGTATAGTCCAGTCAATCCGGCTCCATTGAACGACACGAGGGCAAACGTCCTCATATAGATCCGTGGGGAGAAGTTCGTTAAGTGGCCAAAGCAACTGATGAACACAGAGGGAGGAGATCCAGCGAAATACTACAAGTTTCATCGATATTTGGGACACAGCACGGAAGAGTGCAAGACGCTTTAGTGGGAGATTGAGAATCTGATTCGAAGGGGCCATCTCACCAAATTCCCGAGAAATCCCGGGTAGAGTTCCGGCACCTTTGGCGAAGAAGGGTCTGATCAACCCGAGCCTCGGAATAGGGTTATGGTCGGTGTTGTCAACATGGTGACTACCAGGCCTCCAAAGGCCCACTAGAAAGATCACCAGGAAAGGCAAGCTGAATGTAAGAAGCAAAGGGTGGAGAAAAATGTCATTAGTTTGAGCGATAACGATATGACACATGTAATTTTTTCACATACTGATCCCCTGGTTATATCTACGCTCGTTTCAAATGGTATTATTGACTACCAATTGAAACAAGTTTTTGTCGATAATAAAAGTTCACCAGAATTACTTTACCTCGAAGCATTCTTTATAATAGGACTTAAAAAGAATCAACTAAAATCAGTCGAAGGACCACTGTATAGCCTAGATAACGAGCCGGCAGCCATCCACTAGACAGTACAATTAGAGGTCACCGTGGGCACGTACCCCAAAATGGTGAGTTGCACACCCACCTTCTTGGTTATCGACCTTCACTTCATGTACAACGCCATCATAGACTGGCCGTTCCTAGCGACATTCAAAGCTGTCACTTCAATACCACACTTAAAAATAAAATTTCCAACAGCATACAGTATTGATGAAGTGCTAGATGACCAAGTGACCGGACAGACATGCTACATGTTGTACATAGCACCAAACGGCATGGAGAGGCAAGCAGAAGAATTAGACCATCGAGATGAGGCTACATTTCAGCAAGCGCAATCTGGCGAGGCCACCGACATCATACCACCGAATCCGGAGGACCCGAAGAAGTGTGTACAGATAGGGGGCTTACTCACCGGACTCCTATGTGATGAATTGATAATCTTTTTGAATGTGGATGTCTTAGTGTGGACTCCCGCCGACATGCCTAAGATTCTGGCTGGAGTAATGGTCAACAAGTTGGGTCTCAATCCCGACCACAAGCCCATCAGATAGAAGCGAAGGAACCACTCTATCGAAAAGCTTATAGCCATACAGGAAGAGGTGAAGAAGATGCTGGACGCCAAATTTATCAGGGAGGTCCAGTACCCGGATTGGCTTTTCAATATTGTCCTGATCAAAAAAATAATAAAAAATAACATATGTGTGTTGACTTCACTCACAAAGCCTGCCCGAAGGATAACTTCCCTCTGTCCAGGATCGACTTGTTGGTGGACTCCACTTTTAGTCACGAGCTGTTGAGTTTTATAGACATGTACTCGGGTTAACACCTGATCAAGATAAACCTAGAGGATGGGGAGCATACCTCATTCATGACCGACCAAGGAACCTAGTACTACAAGGTCATACCTTTTAGTCTAAAGAATACAGGTATAACTTACCAAAAGCACATGAACAAGATGTTCAAAAAGCAGATCGACCATAATATGGAAGTGTATGTAGATGATATGCTCGTTAAAAGTAAAACCACCAGTGATCATATTTGGGATCTGGCTGAAACTTTTGAGGTACTTTGTGTACACCAGATAAAATTAAATCTATCAAAGTATATCTTTGGAGTATCATCAGGAAAATTCTTGGGTTTCATCATTTTTTAGCGAGGGATCGAACCAAACCCAAAGAAAATCAAAGTCCTCATGGACATACTCTACCTCGGAATATCAAGGACGTCCAAAGGCTAATTGGAAGGCTGGCAACGCTTTTCCACTTCTTAGATAAATTGGGAGACAAGTATTAGCCTTTCTTCAAAGCTCTAACGGAGTCGAAGGCAAACAGATTTTAGTGGATGGCAAATATTAGATCGTTTTTGACGAACTAAAGTAGTACCTGGCCAGTCCACTATTGCTGACATCACCAAGGGATGGAGAAGAGCTATACCTCTATCTAGCAATGTTAGAAGCGGTTCTTAGATCAGTTCTAATACGCCAGGATCCTGACGCCCAACTGTCGGTCTACTATGTAGGCAAAACGTTAACCGACTCAGAGGCACGCTATCCACGCGCTGAGAAGCTCACCTTGGCTCATCGTGTGGTTGTCCTAACCGATCAGCTGTTGAAGGGAATCATTCAGAAATCTGATATTTCAAGACAACTAGTTAAGTGGGCCATCGATTTGAGAGAGTTCAACATCGAATTTTGACCCTTACCAATCATCAAGGGTCAGGCACTGGCCGACTTTATCGTCGAGACCATGACCCTGATCGTTGATGAGCACCACCCTGAAGACGCAGACTAGCACCCCAAAGAGCCAGAATGGGCCCTCTACGTGGACGGTTCATCTACCAACTCAGGCAGCAGCACTTGGATAGTCCTGAAGACCACAGACAGGTTTGAGGTGAGGTAATCCCTAAAGCTCGATTTCCCAACCACCAATAATGTTACCGAGTACGAGGCCCTATTAGCCACATTGTGACTAGCCAAAGAATGCTCAATTGAGCGTTTGACGGTCTACAACGACTCAGAGCTAGTCGACAACTAGATTAACAGGAGTTTCGAGGCATACAACCCTCTCTTGACTAAATATCTGGCTAAAGTGAAGGGCACGAT
Organism: Nepenthes gracilis; assembly: GCA_033239525.1. Taxonomy (NCBI): domain Eukaryota; kingdom Viridiplantae; phylum Streptophyta; class Magnoliopsida; order Caryophyllales; family Nepenthaceae; genus Nepenthes; species Nepenthes gracilis. The sequence goes on from BSYO01000029.1 coordinate 8,504,212, forward strand.
CCAAAGATTTGACAAGTTGTACCTGGTTCACATCCCCAGGACTAAAAACTGAAAGGCCAACCAGCTCATGAGAGCAGCAGCGATCAAAAATTCAAAACAGTACTCGATGGACATACAGGAAGTCTTGAATACTCCCAGCATAGAGGAACAGGTAGTAATGCAAGTCTCTGACGACAAAAACTAGATGACGTCGTACTGGAGGTATATAGCAGATGGTATAATACCTGAAAGTACAGACCATGCTAAGTAGATCAAAAAGATGACCAGTTGGTACACCATAGTCAATGGAATACTATATCGTCCAGGATACTCGACTCCGTACCTCTGATTCCTTGCCCTTGAGGAGGCCGACTATGCTTTGAGCGAAGTCTTCCTCGGGATATATGGATCACACATCAGTGGCAAGAACCTAACATTCAAAGTTATATGTCAGAGATATTACTGGCCAATGATGAAGAAAGACGCCTTGGAATTTGTGAAAAAGTATGAGAATTGTCAATTCCAGGGCAACCTTTGTCACCAGTCGCCCACAGAGTTGAGATCCCTCCAAGCACCTTAGCCTTTCGCACAATTGGGGCCTTATATTTTTGGCCCATGTTTCATTACTATTAGGCAGAAAAAATTCATCATCGTGGGCATAGACTATTTCATTAAATGGGTTAAAACTGCTCGCTAGCCAAGATCACCAAGTACAATGCCATGGAATTCGTTCGCTAGAGTGTAGTAAGCAGAGTTGGCATTCCCGAGGTCATCGTGACTAATAGCGAAACCCAATTTTTGGAAAAGCGTTTCACAAAATATTGTACCAGTTTAGGCATTAGATTGGTCTATACCTCGGTAGCATACCCCCAGGCAAACAGGCAAGTAGAATTCACCAATCGAACACTGCTGCGCAAACTGAAGACCAAGCTAGAAGACGTAAATGGCTCCTAGATCGACAAACTGCCTTCGGTGCTATGGCAGTACCGGACAACTCCCAAGGAACCAACTTGAGAGACACCTTTCAGCCTCTGCTATGAGATTGAGGCTGTAATCTCAGTCGAGATCAGGCTTTCAAGTCTTAGGGTCGAAGCCTTTGACCTAATAGGCAACCCCTAAAAAATTAGGGAACACTTAAACTTATTAAAGGAAGCCCACGACGCAGCTAAAATGCGCATAGCTGCCTACCAATAATGAATCGCCCGCTATTATAATAAGAAAGTGAGAACGCCGTAATTCGAAGTTGGAGATATTGTCTTATGAAGCATAGAGGCCACAGGAAGAACAGCCAATCGGAACAAGTTTTTCCCAAATTGGGAAGGCTCGCTCCTAATCATAGCCGTTCTGCTGAATGGAGTATACAAACTCCAAACCCAAAACGATAAGTTGGATTTGTAGATGTCGAACGCAATCTACCTAAAGTGCTATTACCAGTAGCAGGTCACGCTCGGCCCAGGTAGGTCACCTGTATGATTTGAGACAGGCTTGTAAAACATGCTGTTGTTAATAAAAGATATTCTTTTTCCTTTTCATCTGCATGTTGTCATGTTCTCTGCCTCTTTTCTTTCCTCTAGTCTCCATATGAATGCTTGCTTATAGGTTATATAAAAAAAATAGATGACCTACTACCCTTAAGTCAGGTAGATTTTCACTCATTTGTACTTAAACCTTTGGTCCCATACCAAGCGGCCCGTCAATGGTCAAATTAAATCTTGGTTATCCAAGTGGCCCATTAGCGGTCAAATTAAACCTTGGTTATCCAAGCGGCCCATCAGCGGTCAAATTATATATTGGTCATCCAAGCGGCCCGTCAGCAGTCAAATTAAATCTTGATCATCCAAGCGACCTGTCCGTAGTCAAATTAAACATTGGTCATCCAAGCGACCCGTCAGCAATCAAATTAAATATTGGTCATCCAAGCGGCATGTCAGCGGTCAAATTAAACCTTAGTCATCCAAGCGGCCCATCAGCGGTCGAATTAAACTTTGGATCCATCCCAAGTGGCCCATCCGCAACCTAATACAAAACCTTAGAGGACTAAAATGGCATGCGTGACAACCTCTTCTGGCGAGAGACAGTGCAATAAGTCTACAGCGGTCGATAAGTCAGGGCAAAGTGTGAAAGAACAAACACTCCGATAGAAAGCTGGCCGCCTAGAATCATAGCGTGGGTAGCGCCACATAATACAAAAACTCAATCTGTCTAATAGAGTATACACTTGTGTACAGAAAGAGAAACTTTATACAACACCACATGTACATGTCAAGACTCATCTTGATGACTCCTCGAGGGTGAAGGATCGCGTCACTTCTGTGTGAAACAACATGTGATTTTGCCCACATAAAGCCTACTCGCAGAACGTAGAGATAGACATCACGTCATTTTCTCAAGTGGGGCAGCCTTAGACGGTCAACATTCTAATAGGACCGGCCAAAAGCCGCACAACAAGTTAACCAGCTGGCACAAAAAACAAGCATATAAGAAAAAGAGGAAAAGTGAAGCAAAGGCGTGGAAACTAAGGCATTAATGGGATGAATTTCTCATTAATATATTCACTGTACAACAGCCGCTACAAAGAAGGAATCAAAAAATACAAAAATCTCAACTAGGGGCAGAGCTCCTAGAAGGACGCGGAAGAGGCCCTTGTGCGCCTTGAGAGAAGTCAACCAGGTTCTCACGCCGTTGAGCACCACGGTTCAAAGGATCAAGGACGCCAGCAGGAAAGTCCGGATCCACAACCTTGACTATCCTCTGGCAGATGTTGACACCTTCCTAGAGCCTAACCTATAGTGCCTGACGAGCCTCATCAGGGCGCATGCGAGTGGACATCTCATTCTCCAACGAGACTATCTTCACCCGAAATTTGTCCATTAGCCCCTCATCTCGGACGACCCGCTCTTCCAACCCCGCCGATTGCTCTTTCAGGTCAGATAGCTCCGATTGGAGGGCAGCCTTCTTCTCTTGATGCTATCTAATCTGAGCGTTCATCTGGCTCAGCCACTCCTCTAGTAGAAGAATCTCCTCCTCCTGGTCACTAATGACCACGTCCCTCTGGCACAATCCTTTCAACACTGCACCTATAATTTTTTTTTGCTGCAAGAAAGAAAAGAGGTTAGGCTACAACAGCGGAAAAAGAATAAAAGGGAGCAACACAACTTCAAAGAATTTACTGGGGGCTGTGCATTTCTTCTTTTCTGATGGGCCCTACGACTCAGGCCCATGTGGTGGGAACTCCTCTGGCAAGCCGGATGGGAGACTTGGAGCAGAAGCCTCTTGAGCCAACTTCACAATAGCCTCACCCACTCCGGAAAACTCTCCAGTGATCAATTCCTTCTGCTCTACTGGCGACTCAACGGCTGGCTCCTCCAAACTTGCGGCTTCAAGTGCTAACTCTATTAGCGTGGCTGGCGCCACCGAATCGCCCGGCGGTAATGGTGTGATGATGAGCTCCACAGCGGCAGCTCCCTCAATGACTCCCAAGCCTGAAAGGATGGCTAGACTCTCCACACCAAAACGCTCTCCAACACCAGCCAACCGACTGGCCATACGGTAATCTGGCTTGGTAGAAGATGAAGAAGAAGGCTTAGTTGGTGCAGCCCTCTTCTTCCTAGGGCTACTAAGTGAATCACCCATGGTGAGAGCGCCAGCCTTCCTCTTGGGTTGCGATGCCGCTGGGGGTTGCGATACTATTAGCGGTGGAGTCTTGAACTTTTGAACCAGTGAGGGAGGTCCCTAGTAAGCTCTCCCGACCTCCTCCTTGGAAACCAGGTGATCCCTCCTGAACTCAGAGAGATGCTCCCTCACCAGCTGCAGCAGTTACTTCACTGCCTCCACCTCCTTCTTGGTGGGCTTCCCCGTGAAATCTTCGAGTACGTTGCCCCAATCTCGAGACTAGGACCGGCTATAAGAAACTCGAATGAAAAAGAATCAGTCATTCCAGTTTTTCAACAAATCATAGATCGCGCAGCTAATGCACAGCTCCTAGGGAGATATTGAGATCTAGTCCCCACTCTAGGTGAACTGAAATATGACCCTGATGGCCTACACCGTCAACAATCACGAATGATGGTGGAGGAATATGCACAACAAGCAGAGAAAACATACGGCATTCGTGTAAAGCCATGCAATCGGAATGCAAAACTTCGTAAGAATATGAAGAAGTTTCTCTGAAACTGGAAGACGAAACCCACTTCGTAGGTGAGCCTCGTAGATGGTGATGTGGTATGCCAGAGGAGAGCGAGCCCTATCCCGCTCCTTAGGGATCGTGAACATTATGTGGGAAGGGATATTATACTGATCGTACAGTTCCCTCACCTCACTAGTAGAAATAACTGAAGAGATCTCACAAACTGTAGGCGCCATAGAAACAAAGCAAGAGGAGAGATGAAGACCTAAGATTTTTTCTAGAGGCACAAAGGAGTGGGAAGATTTGAACAATCGTGTGGCTTTTAGAAAGGTCATCGCCATCGAATAAGAGTAGTGCATCGAAAAGGCGCGATAATGATAATGGACATGTGTCAATTCCAAAGAGGGCATAGGCAAATCAAATCCCCTGGAAAATTAATTGCCGGGATCGCAACTTCCCTACACGTCAACACGTGGCAGAGAGCAACAGGTTGCTCAGAGCGATATGAGTACTGAAACAACTCTATAACCCTTCGATTGCCCATCCAGCAGCATAACGGAATGACGCGTCAAGCTCAACCCACGACATTCTCCGGATTCTATTGTAACGGTCAATGAATCCGATCGACTAACATATCCGCTTAGTTCTCCGGATTATAACGCTGCAGTTAATGAATCCAGTCAACAATCTCTTCCGCTCAACTCTCTGGATTCTATTATAATGGTAAACGTATCCGGTCAACTAACGTATCCGCTTAGTTTTTTAGATTCTGACATTGCGGTCAACGAATCCGGTCAACGATCTCTTTTGCTCAGCTCTCCGGATTCTATTGTAATGGTCAACGTATCTGGTCAACTAACACATCTACTTAGTTCTCCGGATTCTAATGTTATGGTCAACAAATCCGGTCAACATTCTCTCCGTTCTTTGGATTCAGGCGTTATAGTCAATAAATCCGGTCAATGCACACTTTCACTCCGCTCATTAGATTCAAATAACACAATCAGAGGATCCGAGTAAAAAAAGAAAAGGACAGTGAAACAAGCATTGCAACGAGAGATAAAAATAACTGCAAGTTTTCTCATTAAGCTTCTTCTTTACAAGTTATACAGCCATCTTAGGTCAATACTTGATAGTACTCTTGAGAAGAGGAGTAGAGATTAATCAAGGATTTGAACGTAGGGAAGTATAAGCCCACATTTGAATCTTGACAACAACCACCCCCACGAAAAGTGTTGACCAAAGCGATATCCTGCACGAAAAGGGGCGACCAAAGTAGTTCAAACTTCTCAACTCAAGGGGGGCAACGACAGAGAGCATTAACTGTCTGAGCTCCAAACTAGCAGTTGGAGCAGTAAGCTTCCCAACATAGCCTAGCTCTCACGACATCACAACCAGCATTGTGGAAAGGCAATGCTGTGGAACATCAAAAGCTTCTCATTTTATAACACAAACGAGGGCACTAAATGCCAAAATGCAACAGTATTGGCAAATCTGTAGAGAATCAGAAAAGCAAGAGAACAATGCTAGGAACAATGGAAAGGAGGATCTGGGACAGACATAAGGGGACAACACAACTAGACACGTCCCATCGTGAACATGCCAGAATTCAAAATTTCTGGCCACCAACATGGAGGGTTAGGATGGGGATGTTAGTAGCAGGCCGGTCCAAAAGGAGTAAATGGCCTAAGATCAACAGCGGCCCACTTGTACTTGTAACGGTCAACGCTGCTGTTGACCGAAAAAGTGTAGCGACCAAGCTCGGCGCTGCCGAGGATGGATGCGGCCCATGTCTAAATCGGCCCACACATGCATTTTCAAGCCTCAACGGTCATCTGTCCTAATTTTTTGCATCTTTGAGAAAGACAATCTCCACTATAACGGTAACCTCCCAGAATCAGAGTACATCCGGGAGGAATGCATACGAATCGACACGCAATCCACAAAGGACACCCTAACGATAACTGCGCACAATATATTCATAGAAGGAAGGGAATCCTTCCTCCTGACCATTGCAACCTTGAATGGCACCTGTGTGTCACCTAAGGTGGGTAACGATCCCTATAGAAAGCGGGTATCCCACCTCGCCATACAAGAAAGGCAGCAGAAGCCTACGGTTATAAAAGGCCATGGAGATTCACGTCATAGGCATGTTCTCTCATCTACTAAACGTCCTCTAGTGTACTCAAGCTTGCAAAAACTCTCCACACTCTCAAGTTGTCCAATGCTTTCTCCCTTTCTCTTTGCTACTAGTTCCTTGCAAGCTAAGTGTTGAGAGAAACTACTTGTTGCAAGAATCTACAACCGAAGCCACTCTCTTTGCGAGTGCACCCCCCACCATGGTTCTCAAACACCTCCCTCACATCCATCTTCGTATTCATTGCATGTTACCTTCTAATCCTCAGAAGGCTATTTACTAACTTGAGTATCGAAAATTTTTCTGTGGAGTCAAATTCTGCCATCACCTGACCTCTTATTTTAAGTTATAGTATGCAGGATCCTAAACTCAGCAGATGAAGAATGAAATCTGACGGACCAGCTCGACTCTAACCCGTTTAAAATTTAGATCTAGAACGCATCAAATTTAAATACATTTCTATATATGAAAATGCTAGAGATATTTATGACATTCTCGAGATCTCAATGAATGCACCAAAATTGTTAAAAATGTGAATCCACAAATGTAAACCTCACAATTTGAAAAAAATTAAAATAAAAAAGATGAATTATTTTATGTATTTATGCTCAAATGAATGATATTGTTAACTCTATTTTTTGTCTTTATGAGAAAATTTTTAGATAAAAAATTATTAAAAAAAAATTGAGATCTCTTGCTAAAATATTTTCGTATAAAGTGACACAATTGAAGAAAATAAGAATTCAGATATCAAAAAAAAAAAATTGAATGATTAATAAGATTACTACAAATGTATGAAACTACTCTACCACGATATTTGAAAATGAAATCCATTACTTTAAAGACTCTAAAATATGAATTTGAAGGCCAATCTGATAAAGAATCTTTAGATGATAATGAAATTACCTTGTTAAAAAATTTAAGAAATTCTCTAGGAGTAACAAAAAATCAAATGAATTGGACAAAAGAGCCCCAAGCAATCAAAAAATTAACAAAAATTAGAAATTAGAAAGCCTAAGATCTCAAATTTAAAAAGGGTATAAAACATTCAATATTTTAAATGTCAAGAGTTGGATCAAATTAGACCTAACGTTCAAATCATTTGAGGTATAAAAAAAATAATTGACTGTCACTATATAAAATAATGAGAAAATTAAGTATAAAGAAAATCTAAATAATGAACGAGTTAACTATGTGGCCTGAATAATACGGGATGGGAACTCATTTGAAGAAACAAATGATGAGGGTAACATTGAGGATCAGACTTCAAAAAAACATATAAACATTTATTTAAAGAGAGTCTAGAGTTAAAAATAAAAATAGGATATATTCTAAAAGAATGGAGGAATTAGAAAATGATAAGAAGATTCTAGTAATTCAACTTTATTAATCCTCTATAAGATTTTTGAAAATTAATGAAGAGAAAGAGGCTTGGGAGACAAAAGTAAAATCCTTGAAAAATGAGCTAAAAAGTATAAATATTAACTTTATAATTTTATCACTAACATAAACAGATTTGATTATATACTAAGTATACACTATTAAAAGATAATTGATGGCACTGTTAAAATATCGAGTTCATAAAATAAAAGAAATTCAAACAGATTAAACACACGAGAACAATTAAGGATTATGTTATAACTTTAACAATATGTATGTTAGACATTAAGGATATATTTGATAAGAATTGTCTCTTTCATTTTATTAACAACTTATAATTGTGGGTTTAGACAAAATTATTCGGATAGCGGATGCAAGATTTGACTGCCACTTAGAACGCAGCCAAAAGGTTGGTTAACTATGCTATTGAGAGGAACAACAATGATCAAATAAATAGTGGTAATCTCTTAAAGGAAACCATGTGGAGTGTATCAAGCATCAATAAATCGGAGTTCAAAGTTATGAGTGGAGGGAGTAGCTTTCGAGAAAAATTGTCATTAGTGACCTCGTAGAGCTTCAAGGGAAGCATTAGTATGCTGATGAAGGTATCTTCCGATGGATGCTTCTTGTATGTTATAAGGAAAAATTAATACATCAAAGTCAAGAGATGATGATGGTGATCAAGCTCGTACGAGCGTAGTCCAACTGTTATATGTCATGAAGCTGCATGCCCAAATATCTACTAAGTCCACAAACTTGATGTTTGTGGACTTGCAAAGTGAATAGTAGAAGTGCCTGTGCCGTGGTAGACGTAAGCACCATTGATAATTTTATAGCTATGACCAACGTGGATTGACTGGGTTTGCAATTGGAAAGAGACGGTGCAAGCATGAATGCCATAAACTCAAAGTCAAAGCCCACCCCTAGTATTGTGAAATTAGTGCCAATACAACTTGGAGAGTTGAATGGTAAACAAAATTTTACAACACCTATGGATGACTTAGACTTGATGTTGTAGATAGATTTATTCAATGTGACTAAGAGAGTACCCATACTCCACTTAAATTTAGTACTTCTCATGGTAGAGAGTTCATGTCTAGTGAGTGCCTCTAGAAAGTTGAGATAACTCAAGAAAAAGGGTAAGGATATAGTACTATCTGCACTTCAACTTAAAGATTATATGAATAAAGGTGAGCCTATCTTCCTCGCAGCTTTGACAGTTGACGAAGACATTGAGATTGTTTCTCCGCCATCGAAAATCAGCCTATTCTTAAAGGAATTTGAAAAGTTGATGCCAATAAAGTTGCCTAAAATTCTTCAATCACAAAGAGTAGTAGATCACCAAATCAAACTGACACCAAATGCGAGACCCCCTATTGAAGAGCATACAGGATGGCTCCTCCGTAGTTAGCGGAGCTTCAAAAATAACTGAAATTAGTTCAGATTTCATCCACCCTTCGAAAGCACCATATAAGGGCCTTGTTTAATTTTAAATGAAGTAATATTGGAGTTTATGTTTTCACATTAATTATAGAGCCTTAAATAAAGTCATTATAAAAAACTGTTACCTGATTCCTTTGATTGGTCATTTGTTTGATTGGTTGAGTAATATAAAATACTTCACAAAGTTTGACTTGAAATTGGGTCATCACCAAGTTAGGATCTCGGAGGAAGACGAGTCAAAAATTACATGTGTTATAAAATATGAAACTTTTGGGTAGCTCATAATACCCTTTGGATTGACTTATACCCCCAACAATCTTTTTGCATGTTAATGAATTAGGTATTACATAAATACTTAAACAAATTTATGGTGGCCTACTTAAACAACATCATGATACATAGTTCGAACCTAGATGATTTTATGAAACATCTATGATTAGTATTTCAAAAGTTGAAAAACATTACTTATTTATGAAGCGTAAGAAGTACTTATTTGCTCAAGATGAGATCAGCTTCATGGAACACCTTGTGGGGTGAGTTCAAATTAGAATATATTTAAAAAGGGTGCATATTATCTTAGATTAATAAGTTCTAACTAGTATGAACAAACTACATTTATTTCTTGACCATACCAACAACTATTGACATTTATAGAAGGGTATTTAAAAAAAAAGTAATATCTTTAATAGATTTATTTAAGAATGATAGGAAGTGAGAGTAGTCAAGGGCATGTTAGCAAGACTTCAAATAGCTCAAGTGTCCGGAAATAAAGAAGATTGATGCATCAATCAGAGGAATCCTATTACAAGTAGGCTATCCAGTGGCCTACAAGAGTAGAAAACTAAATGAGGCCGAATGATGCTAGTGACATTATTTGTTTGGCTCCAAGTTCATAATGAAAATGAACAATATTATCGTCAGTTATATCATTACCTAACCGAAATTGACATCAAAATAGACTTGATGACAAGAGTTCCTAATGGAACTCGAGTTAGTGCTAGAGTATAAATTTGAACGTTGCAACCAGACCGCAGATACCCTTATTAGAAGATTAGACATTGCTGCCTTATCTCGAGTAGCTCACCTATCAACATGTAAGATTGCTACGGCCATCAAAAAATAAGTAAACTTGAATCTTGATAAGGATACAATGGTAGTAACACTATTCTAACTTATCAGGGAAGGCAAAACTCGAATATTTTAAATTGACGATGCATTGATCTTCACAAACAAATACCAAATTTTCATACTTAAAGTTGGAGGATTGAAGAATGTCATGACACTCTATGGACTAGTCGTTCGGGGTAGCATTTTATCCTAACCTTACTACAAAAGGGTTTTTATTAGCCCAATATGAAGGAGGATATAATAAGCTACACAAAAACATATCTCACTTGTCAATAAAATAAAGTTAAATGTCAGACGGTGAAAGGGTTGTTGAAATCTTTCATTGTACCCAACAGAGCTTAGAAAAGTATTTCTCTCGACTTTATCACAGGGCAACTCAAATTTGATGAGTATTTGTGCATCTTTGTGGTAGTGGACCACTTTTCAAAATAAAGCAACTTTTATTCCGACAACAAGAGATTGTTTAGGGAAAGAAAAAAGTGTTCCTTTTCTTCAAGCACATCAGCAAACATTAGGAAGTGCCCAGAATATTGTGAGCAATCGAGATGAACACTTTATCAGTGCCTTTTGGTTAGAATTCTGAAGACCGTTTAGTTCAATATTGAATATTTTATCAAGCTACCATCCTCAAATAGATAGTCAAATAAAAATATTCAATGGCCTACTCAAAAAATACTTACAACATTTTATGATGGCTAGTCAGAAGGATTGGATGAAGATCTTCAATATTTTTCAATTTTGTTTTAATACTCAAAGCACTTTTCTTTACATAAGAGTCATTTTAAAATTATAATAGGTCAACAGCCACTTCTTTCACACACCGTTGTCGAGGCATATAAAGAAAAGTATTCTCAAGCTTATAACTTTACTCGAGAGTGGAAGTAGAATATGGAGATTGTCAAAACCTACTTGAAGAAAGCGTCTCATCGAATAAAAAATCATAGATCATAATAAGAGGCCTGGAAAATTCAAGGTGGGAGATTTTATACTAGTGACGCTTCTCTAATAACACAAATGCGATTCCTTTGAGAAAGAAATAAGGGCCTCCTACGAAAATATAAAGGCATTGTCCATATTATTACTCGTGTGGGAAAGGTATCACATAAGATAGATATTTCAAAATTAATGAAGGTCCACGCCGTCTTTTATATTTACAATTTGAAATCAAACTATTCTGACTTGGAAGAGCCCTCACGCACCCGGTCATAGTACTCTAACATATGAATGAAACCTCCACCAACGCTAGAAGATGAGAAAATCATTACTAAATAGAAGGTAATCATATTTTTTTTGGAAAAAAGAACAAAGAAATGCTTGTTAAATGGAAGGGGTGACCAATAAAAGAAACCAGTTGGGAGCTCACTGAAGCGGTAAGATTGAAAATATAAAAGGTCAAACTATCCTAAAGATCAAGTTAATAAGGATGTTGACTGCTTATTAGGGGAAGGATATTAGAATTTAAATTGAGTCATATGAAATTTTATATAATTTTTTTTATATTTTTAAATTTTTGGATGAATTTAATTTAAATTTTAACATTACAAAAAAATTAGATATCCTATTTTAAAAATTGGGGCTTTCAATGTGTAGTAGTATTAAAGCAAAAGCCCAAAACCCCTTTTATGGGAAAATAAATTCTTAAAATCTTCTTTCACATTCAATTGTTACCTTATTATGATTAATTTATTACTTATATTTTTATACTTTTAACTAATAACTTATTTATGTTTGACACGCTAAATACTCGCATAGTTTTTGCATTGCATCTCGGGATCAATCCTAACACTTAAAGGTGCGTGTAGGTTAACTTGGTTGGCATCCATTCCCATAAAAAATTGAATGTGCCGTATGATTTTTGTAACTATGAAAGATCGTGACATGAAACTGGTCACTATGTTCGAGAGATTCATACTCGACTGAAAATTATGGATCTATTCAATATGATTTATAGGTTATTCAGCAAGTGACTATAAGTTCTCAGGACTATTACTGAAGCTATGGGATTCCAAATTATAACCGCAAATCATTCTTATATTGGAGAATCATGTAAAAGGCTTATGTTCTTTTTTGCGTGAATAGGTGTGTGTTCAACAAAATTACAAATTAACATATTATAACTTCAATACTAATAAAGAAACTATTTACCTAAATATTAAAAATAAAACATCACCATTCTCTTACATATGCAATAAATAAAATATAGTAAATAAAGAGAATATAATATTATGGTGATGAATAAAAAATTATTAAATAACTTATTCATAGAGAGAAAATCTCCAGGTTATAAGTTGTCAATTAAAAATTTATTATATAAGAATAATTAATTTAAAGACGAACAAAGATTATGCTAGACTAGCTAACCGCTTACTTTAGATGTATAACTATTTCGATTTCTCTGAGTGGATGTTATGTTGATCAAAGCTTTTCAACCAATGAACACCTTAAATCTACACACAAATCAGATCCAAAACTTTATAATTATAGGCTAATTTAAGGTTTACTTATAAATTATGTAAGAAATCTCATAATGATAAAGCAACACTTAAAAAAAAGAAGAATCTCTCAAGAAAAAAATTATTTCTCAATTTTTGGTATTAAATGCTCAAAAAACATTTTCTTAAACTTCACTCTTACTCCCTATTACTATACTTCCTCCCACTTGCAAACTTTACAAGATGAATTAGAGTTTGTAAAATAAACTTCCAATCAAAGCAGTTGAGTGAACTATTTAGTAGACAAAAATTGAATTCTCGGTTGAATATAAGTCATAAATATTGCACGAAAAGTATAACTGCTTTCTACTTAAGCTTCTAATACGCGAATGACTTGCAGTCTTAATTTGGAACCCTGTAACTTGAATTATTATCTCATGAACAATACACAGGTGCTCTCTGAACACTATTATCTTAATCACTTATCTCGTGGACTTGATATATAGTTCCAAGAGCTCATAGTCACATACTGAATAACCTACAAACACATATTGAATAGGTTTACAGTTTAACTTGAACATGAATCGTGTGAAAATCGATCAAACACAGTGTCCAACTTTGCACAGGCCTCTGCATGTGTGAAAAGTAATCCTACTATAATAATCGAATCTGAATTTAAAAAAGTTATACCTAGAGACAAAATATAAAATAATATGTTAAAATACAACTCATTGCCATTAGATTTACTAACACTAAATATAGCCTTAACACTTAGAAATAATACTAGAACTAAAATTTGTTGTTGAATTTATATAAAACCTTAATCAGATTATTGGAAAAGGTTTTATAAAATATTCAATTTATTTTTTTTAAAAAAATTTGGTTTAAGAGTAATATCAATTGGGCCCTTAATGATCAGAGCACTTTTGCTTTAGCCCTTAATGACCTCACCAAATTAAAAAAAATCCATTAAAATAAAAATCTCATTTTAGAAGAGATTCAAACATAAGAAAGCTTGATGCAAACCATTTTATGAAAATAAAAGATTTGGGGCACAAAACCAACTATCAGCTGTGATAATTTTAGAAAACCAAGGTTGACAGTAGTCTGCACTACACTATTTATGTGCAAAATGTTAAATCTTATCCCAATTTTAATGATGTTAAATGGGTTAAATCGTTAATGATACAGTACGACATAATATTTTAAATTATATCAAACAGTACGGCAAGCGGCCTATAGGCTGCGTCGGTATGACCCACAATTTTTGATAAACTTTTATCCTCCAACAACCACGCGATGACTATTGTAGGGGGGAGCGGGAGGTAAGAGAGAGACGGAAATGAGTAAATTGTTGTCACCAAATTTTATTTAAAAAAAATTAATATTTAAATATTAAGAAATTATATGTATCCCCCTCCCTCCACATAACACATGCAACATTCTCTTTCTCTTTCTACTTATCTCGACTCTCTTAAAGTATAAATTGGTATTAATATGATATTTATTAATATATTTATAATAATTTTATTAATTTTTATTTGTAATTTATATATTAATATGAATAGTTTATCAATTTATAATTTAATTATTAGTCATGAAACGTAATTTTACTAGTTTTGATAGCGAGGGAGTTTAAAAAATTATTTTAATACTTCTATATATCGTTTATATCAATAGTGATTCTAAAATAGTAGCTTTATGACCTATTTTTGGCCAAAATATTACTACTATTTCTGATTTTAATTATCCTTATAAAATAATTATATAGTTAACGGTTAGTAGTAAAATACTTATAAAAAATATAAAAAAAATTATATGGGTAAAAATTCTAAGAGCCGGCCAATTTACTACTACTCATATGGCTTAATTTCTAGATGCATGATGCATTTTAATTTATTTTTTATTTTTAAATTTCAATAAGCCATATATGTAAAAAATAATAATAAATAAATAAACAATATAAGTAAGTCAGGCATCTAGCAAAACTCTCGTACACTGTCGGGTGAACCGATTTCACTCACCAATAAAAAGGAAAAGGCATGCTTCAGCAATTAATTCACAGAAGGCGGATCCGAGGGGCGTCCTTCTCCCTTGCGGAGAAGGACCGTCATTCTCCTTATCTGAACCGTCAGATATAAAAATCCGACGGCCTACACGTTTTGAATGGATAATATAACGTGGGCCGTTCGATTTTAAATTTAATCATCTAAAACACGTAACCGTCGACTTTTATATCCAACGGCTCAGATTAAAAGAAGGACGGTCCTTCTCCACAGGAGAGAAGGACGCCCCCACAATCCGATACCGAAGATAAAAGACAATCGAGCCATAGATCGATGGGGAGGGAGTGAGAAGGTGTGGAAGAGGCAATAACCTGAAAAGGTTTAATTCGAAAGCATGCGGCGAGGAGATTTTGCAAGGCGAGAGGTTGGACGATGCAGTGAGGAGTTTTTTCGGTGTTTTGTTCATCTGAATTTTCACTGGAGAAGAGAGAAGCCCCCTCTCCCTATTTTGCTGAGGCAAACCAGCGGTTACTGCCAAATTAACCGTGCTTTCACATGCTTTGTTTCTATTTATAGAAAACTAATCAATGTTGCTCAGTGTTTCAGCCAACCATGCTTCTTGGCCCACTTCCATTTTAGTTTCTATTTATAGAACGATGAAGATTTGCGTTCTTCGTCAACTACTTCCCCCTACCCCCGATTTTTTCTCTGCGAGCGACAGCGAGTCTCCAGCCTATTTCATCTCCAAACTCTCCGCCGCTTCCTATATAATGAGACTGACAGCAAGTCTCCAGCCTATTTCATCCCAAAACGTCTCCGCCGCTTCCTATATAGTGAGATGGACAGCGAGTCATAGCACGCGCATCTGATCCGTCTCCCTCTCCTATTTTACAGTTTGATTAGAAAAAGAAGGAAGAAAATGAGTGATACGAGATCGAAGTTCATGGAAGTTTATTCAATTCTCAAATCTGAGCTCCTCCATGATTCCTCTTTCGAGTGGACTGATGATTCACGTCAATGGGTTGAGCGGGTAATGTTTTCAAAATTTGAAGCAATGAACATATTTATTTAGTTTTACTTGTTTAATAACCTTCTTTAGCTTCTTTTTTGCGTGAAAAGAGCGTTTGATTAATGACTAATCTTGCTACTTTTCTTAGACTGTTAATGTCCGGCTAATTTTTAATGGAGGTCTCATTTTGAGTAATTCATTATTGATAGTTATTATGTTGGAAAGTTCATGGAGGACTTTGTACGGTATTTGTGGCAAATTGTGAGGATATTAGTCGACTGATTGGAGATGAGAGGGTGGGGGTGAGGGGAGGACGAGAAGAAATTCATTGAATAAATATATGTTTTTTTTTTTTTTTTTTTTTCAACCTGGAAAGAGTTGATAATTTTTTTCATTAATTAACATTTTGAAAATTTACTCTCAAATCAGCTAAGTTCTCTTGATCTCTTGGAGTTCTTTTATGTTTCTTTTTCTTGCATCTGGTGGAGTTGCGAGGGAAGGGTTGAATTAAGCTATGGACGAGAAGAAATCAGCTAGAATGAGTTTAAAGTATGGATTAAGGAGTTAGTCAAAAGAAAGAGGTTTGTCATTTATGATTGTGGAAAATGGACTAAATTCCTTTGTAGTTAGTGATAGTGAACAATGTCTACGAAATTGATATTTCCTTCCCATGTTGCATTCGAGTTGCTAGTTCTTTTCTGCTATCTGGAAATTTTAGTTTTGATATGGGGCTTCAAGTGGAATTCCAGCATCTATGAGTTATGGATGCAGAATTTACATAGATCTGAATTAATATATCAATTGATGCATATATTGTGGGAATTTATATGTTTCGCGTCTACACTATGGTTAAAAGCTTGTTTGGTCCGGCTGGAATATCTCTATAAAAGTTTTGTTTAATTAGAGCTTTATCCAAAGCTTTCAAAGATAGTAAACTGGGGATGCTCTTTTTTCTCTGAATAACTTTATCAGTTTTTAGTTTCCATTTATTGAATCTTGAGCAATTTGCTTGGAGAATTTCCGAATTGAAATTGTTGCTCAATGTACCTTTTGCATTTCTTAAGAAGCAAAAAAGTTGATTTTGATGGAAACACTATTTGACTCAATTTTAACTTCAAGTTACGGAGTTGCTTTAAAATGCTAGGTCAAACCTGTATGACTTTATTATAATTCATAACATTGAGGGGTCTGTCATTTTTTTATACCATTCTTTACTACAGAACTTTTCGTTATGAAAAATTCAATTGCCTTCCTGATGTTCTTGTGTGTTTTGCTTCAGATGCTGGACTACAATGTACCTGGAGGTGCGCATAAAAAATCAAAAATTCTTTTGAGTATTTTGGGTTCATTTTTCTTGACCTGTTTTCTATAAAGCATCATCCAAATTCATTGTTCCTCCCCTGGTTGTACTATGGTTCTTTCGGTGTGGATGATGAATTAATTTCACTTTTTCACTCGCATGTACTACATTTCGTATTGATACTTGCTGATCTCTGGCCCTGGCAGGAAAGCTTAATAGAGGGCTTTCAGTTGTAGACAGCTATAAGTTGCTGAAAGAAGGAAAAGAGCTCACTGATGATGAATTCTTTCTCGCGAATGTGCTCGGTTGGTGCATTGAATGGGTACAGCTTTAGAAAAATTCCTCTATTCTAAGTTGTACATCTTTTTTTCCCCCTCTCTTCTTGCATGGGAATTTCTGTTAACTTTCCCAATGGTTCTTGCAGCTTCAAGCATATTTTCTTGTTCTCGATGACATCATGGATAGCTCTCATAAAAGAAGGGGTCAACCTTGCTGGTTCAGAGTCCCCAAGGTGTCTACCGCAAGAATTAGCCCCTCTGGTCAACCACTCTTTTGGCATTTTTGTGAAGAGATAAGAGATATAGTTGTAACTTGTAAACTTTTTACTATAGGTTGGCCTCATTGCTGTTAATGATGGTGTCCTACTCCGTAATCATATCCCAAGGATTCTTAGAAAATATTTCAGAGAGAAACCTTATTATGTGGATTTGCTGGATTTATTTAATGAGGTAAGGTTATCTTAGCTTAGACAAAAGTGATTAGATATATTTCATCAATCAATTAAAGATTGTTTTTATCGTATATTACAGGTGGAATTCCAGACTGCCTGTGGACAGATGACTGATTTGATTACTACCCTTGAAGGAGAGAAAGATCTGTCAAAATGTTCATCGCCTATGTAAGTGAAATAAAATGTTTGATACTTTTATCTCATATAACTCTAAATTCTACCAAACTACGCCACTTAAGATTTCTAACATGTCTGATGGGTTTCTAAACATGCAGTTATCGTCGCATTGTCCAATATAAAACCGCTTACTACTCATTCTATCTACCAGTGAGTGCAATTTTTTACTCCAAGCATTTGAAGGGGTTGTTGGGATTCTTGGAACACGTACAACACCGGCACAGTAGAAACAAACTTTAAATTCCTCTGTTAATCGTTGGTTACCAAATACCATGAGAATACAAGTAACAATAATCATGCAATCAACTATATAAAGTTGCACAATAATATTTAATATAGAAAATATTTCTCAACCAAGAAAAAAACACCAAATAAACTCTGTATAAATCCATTATAAAAGTGTCCAGTTATAAAAATAGCCCCATTTGAGATTCCTTCACAACAATAACTGTGAATGATTGATTGAATACAATTCTAATAATCTTAGCAACCAATTAAAGGAGAAAGTATTGAGAAAAAGAGTAACCAAATAGTAATACGTTCTAAAAACAAAATTAGAGTAACGTACTCGAATTTAGCAAAAAATGAAACTCGAATCAAATATCAACTGGTTGTCGAACCCATTAGTCTTATCTCCTTTCTTTCTTTGTGTGGCACACTTTGTGTTGAAAATGATCTATGATCTTATCCCGAAATTGCAATTGGGATTTTTATATCAACGTTGGTGCACAAACCCCTTCGGGTGTGCATCAAGCGTGCACCTCAAGCACGTGCACCCTTCAGGTGCAAAGCTCATGTGGAAATCTTTGACAACTTCGGAAGTGAAAAATAAAACTTCGAATGGATATGAGACTCATAAAGAAATGACCCAAAACCTGATAGGGATGTGGTGCTACCTGAGTTTCTTAGCTAGGGGTGCTTCATTTTAGATTGGTTGATGCTTTCATCACTTATTTCCTTCTGAAGTTCCTTTCTCCATTTCGAATCTGCTGTGCTGATGAATCTTATTGTTTCAACCTTTTGTCTTTTTAGATGATAAATACCCTTTGTCCTTTGCTGACCACAGGAGAAACAGATGAACTTGTTTTTGCTATCCACAGAACCTTTCAGTTTCAGCTATGCTTCCCCTATCTTTCCTCAACTTGCTTGCAAATTCATGCTTGTTGAACTGTTGTGTTATCTTAAGAAATTTCAGGTTTGGGTTAGGAATCATATTATGATTCATGTGAAAAGCACAGCACGAACAAGAGGAAGTTACTTGATTTTCTCAAGAACATCATCCTTAATCTGTGAAATTCCCACTTCTCTTGCGCCTTTTACAAGTGAAACTTGATGTGATAATATTCTTGTTGCATGTTAAAACGAGTGTTGTTTGTGTGCTCTTCTAATTTGGATGTATCACCCGCAGGTCGCATGTGCGTTACTTGTGTCAGGAGAGAAATTGGATGGTCACAATGATGTCAAAAACATTTTGATTGATATGGGAATCTATTTCCAAGTTCAGGTCAGTGCTTCAGTGAGAGAAGTCATAGTCTGCTTGTTGGGAGGGTGCAGGCAGAGAAAGAAACTAGGGAAGGGTGGACATTTTACTCCGCCTCACACAGATGTGCTTCCACCTAGACGAACACATTGTATTAGGGACTCCACATCTTGTATAGGGCCTGGAGCTCGAAGGAAAATCAAAGAGGATAGGGTGGATTCATCCTATTCTAATGGCCACCCTACCTCTACATTGTCTTAGATGAGTAATGGGTGGATTTCCCATGGCCCATATAGGGTAAGTTAGGTATGCCATCATTGTAGGCTGGGTTCGTAGAAAACAATGTGGAACGAGTCCCTGCACGTTAACCTGGCCCATATGGGTAATTGGAGCTGATGAAAAAACGATTTTCCTCTGGATAATAGTGGAAACTGGAATCTACTGTAAAATGGAGATGGGGAATTAGAGGGTGGATGTGAGGTGATGGTGATATTACTTTGCTATGACTTGCAGATCACTAGTTTAAAATACAAAAATAGTCTCCCCGCTATGCATGGGTGAGGTTGCATATGTCCCACCTCCCTAAACTTACAGATTCCTTAATAAATGGTAATGGGATGGGGGGTTTGTAATAAGGCAATGGGGAGTGACCAGCTGCCCATAATGATACATGTCCAGACCCCATCCATGACACAGATGCCATAACATGCAGAGATACTGTGTCTTCATTTTGTTTACTGCTTGCTATTTGGGTTTCAACTTTACGTTGCTAATTCTTCCTTTTCTCTTAGGATGACTTTCTCGATTGTTTCGGAAACCCTGAATTTATTGGAAAAGTAAGATGTTTAGAAGCATCATTGAATTCTGTTTTGAGCAACTATCTAATTGAAGACATAATTTCTTAAACTGTATGTGTTATTTTCTACATATCAGATAGGAACAGACATCGAAGATTTTAAATGCTCTTGGTTGGTTGTGAAGGCACTGGAACTCTGTAATGATGGGCAGAAGAAACTCTTATTTGTGAGTCAGAAATACTCTGTCAAATTATGACATTATTTAAGTATGAATATTATCGTGCTTATCCATTGGTTTCTTTTCCAGGAGAACTATGGAAAAGATAATCCTTCATGCGTCGCAAAAGTCAAGGAACTCTATACAGAACTTAATCTTCAGGTTGGCTCTCTACTTCTCTCCCTGGTCTTAGAGCCTAGATCACATGCCGGAGCTGCTTTTATACAAGTACTCTATTGCGTGTAACCTTTCCGTAAATATACAACGTCGCAGTAGGGACACTCACCTTCAATAAAGAAATGTTAATTAATTAAATTTTTCTTTTTAAACTCAAGCTAATTATATTCGCTTTCGACTTAGTGAATTTGCTATTCAGAGAAGCTAATCTGGTGATGCAAACACTCTGCTTTCGTTTTTTGGGTATCACCTTGTCCAACCTTGTTAACATTTTGTAGGGGGTGTTCTCTGATTATGAGAGACAGAGTTATGAGAAGCTGACCAAATCCATCGAAGCTCATCCTAGCAAATCAGTACGAGAAATTCTGAAGTCATTCTTGGGTAAAATATACAAGAGAGACAAGTGAAACCTCTCTGCCCACCATGCATGATTTCGAAGCTTTCCAATTTTCGTTTGGGCATTTCAATTGTGGGATACAGTGGCGGCACCTCGAGAACATCATCGGTCCCCAAATTAGTCAAATTTTATTGACGCACCGCATTTTTACAAATGGAAAATGCCTAATCTCTTTTTTCAGTGTCTGGGATTTGAGAGGTGTTCCATGGTAAAAAGAATTTTGATGTGTGAAATTAATTTAAATTTATGACATATAATAAAGTTGACTAAAATTTTACATTTTTGATGTTAAATGGATGATATTAATATTTATTTTAATAGTAAATAAAAATTAAATAATATTTTTTTAATAACAAATAATATAGCTGTTTAATTAATAAATAATTATAAATGGTTGTAATCTGAATCAACTCCTTTTTTTTTTTTTTAGAGTGGTAGGCTTTTTGAATCCCACCCAACATCCACACACGTGAAAACTAAAACAAAATAATGAAATATAAAAATACAGGAAGCAGAGCCAAGAAGCATGGTCGGCTGAAACATTGAGGAAGATTGATTATTTTTCTATGAATAGAAACAAAGCATGGGAAAGCACGGTTGTGTGAACTGAGCTCATTTGTCTTCAATCAGAAGACTTACTTATTCTTTAGCGCTCACTTTTCCTTTGACAGCTCTCTTAGCTTGAAGGTATGACTCTCATATTGTGAACTTATCTCGTCCTGTATAGTCTCCATCCATTCTATTTTGTGCTCATCCTTCATGACTTCTTTAAAACTTTCGACTCCTCTCCGTCAGTGAGTAATGCATACTCATCGGCCGATAAACAAACGAAAGGTCTTCATTCTCTTGAGAATCGTCAGATTGGAATGATCTCGGCCAGCTCAACAATATCATAAGGAGTGGCATCATCCTTATTCTCGTTGAGCATCAAAGTCTCTCGGCCTTCTTCCTCTTCGGCAATATCATGGCCGCCATCCTCCCGATGAACTGGCGCTGGATGGAAGGATTCAAAGCTCATATTAGTAGCCCGACCGCTATTATTGTTGGTAAAGACCTCCGTCTTCTTGCCAATATTTTCGATCGTTTTATCATCGATGAATACTACATCTTTTGATCGAATAATTTTTTTCTCAATTGGGTCATAGAGCTAATATCTCAATTCGTCTTCCCCATAACCAAGGAAGATATATTCCCTCGTCATCCAATTTTATCATTTCGTCCTTCGAGATGTGCACAAATGCCTTACATCCGAATACTCACAAGTAGTCGTAGAACACCTTCCCACCCAGTCGGACTCATTTTCGGTTAAATTTACCACATCGACTATCTCATATGTCAATAGGAGGTCACCTTCAATGACGACCGAGACCTAAGCCTTTTCAACAGGAGGTCACCTTTCTTTCTACAGTAGTGTCACTCGAGGTTCTGATACCTTGATTGTGACTTACTTCGGTTCTATCCGGACATAGGTCTATGGCATTCACTCATTCCCCGTGACTCCATGACCAACAGTTCAGAGTGCGAACAGAAGGAGGATCCTTTTAACATTTTAAGCACGATTCATTTTCTCATTCAGCACGACCCCTTTTAACATTTTAAGAGTTTCCATGCTTTTTGGTGCATTATTATCACATCGTAGGTGTAACGACTAGAA
This sequence comes from Nepenthes gracilis, assembly GCA_033239525.1. Classification (NCBI taxonomy): domain Eukaryota; kingdom Viridiplantae; phylum Streptophyta; class Magnoliopsida; order Caryophyllales; family Nepenthaceae; genus Nepenthes; species Nepenthes gracilis. The sequence continues at coordinate 8,526,781 of BSYO01000029.1, forward strand.
TCTGAGTTCTAGAACTTGACTCAGACCGTCCAAACAAAAATCTCGAATAATCTGAAATCCTCAATTACACATCATAAAATTTTAACATCAATTAGTATAAATGAATTCAAAATTTTCAAATCACTAAATTTATGACATCATAAATAATCATCATTAAATAAACATCAATAATAATAAACTACTGGAAATAGAAATTCATTAGTTACTATAATGTCAAGTTTTTCGAAATGTAATCCCAGTAAATAAATATTGTGGAGTATAAAGTATTCAGAACGTAATAGGTGGAGTGGGTGGTGTGTCTAGGTGATGACATGTAGTCTTAAATGAGAGGGTGAGATGACTGATTGCATGCAGTTGCATCCGCTGTGATTCAGAGTTGATGATTGGGATTTTTCCCTTTGCTTTTCTTGTTTTGTGTCAGGGTGTACTAGGGATACCTTTGCTTTAATATTTTTACTTCAAATCGGCAAAACACTTGAAATAGAATATTGATTTATTTATTTTTCTTTTTTTAATGTAATTTTATCACTTACAAAAATAAAATCCCAGTAAATATCTAAAAGCTAATGAATCAATAAATCATCTCAAATCTCTTATCATGGAAGCCTCAATTTCTAAGATTACCTATATTTGGATTCTATACGGCGTTATACGATCCTTTCTATCCTGATATCAACATGTCTACTTTGAAATCAATAAAATACAAGCGTGAGTTGAATATCCAATAAGTAATTATAATCAACAATAAATGAATATAAGTAAGCATCTCGGATAATAATAATAAATATATATAATTATTAATAGCATATAATATACCAATCACTATCCGAGCCTCAATAACATGTCGTGTTCACGACCAAAAAGTTATAAGAATAATTGGATATCATGAATGCAATATAAATTCCATTGAATTCAATCATCATCTCAATACGAGGTTATAATTGTACGAAATAACAATAATTTATATAGACCTTATTCTGCCATAGTGAACCAAAAGCCATGTATTTACGTCCCCAACGACTGGGTGAGTACCACGAGATTATCTGGTATCCCTAGTATCCCCACAACCCTACAATTTTTCCAAATGTTGTAACCATAGCATGCCTATGCCATCTCTAATACCCATTGGTAATGATATCCTTGATATTATCCTCTACGATGATCATTAGGTTATAAGTATTCATCATCAATATTAACGACCTCGATCAACTATACGAGATAACGAGAATCTGCTTATTAGCTCAATTTGAAGTCACAACTGTACGAGATAATAAGAATCTCCATATATCTTATTCTGTCGTAGTGAACTAAAGATCACGTATTTATGCCCTCAATGGTTAGATGAGTACCACGAGATTATTCGATATCCATGGTATCCTCACTACCCCTACAGTCCTCTTAGAGGTTGTATCTGTAGCATACTCATACCATCTTCGATACCCTTCGTCAATGATATCCCTGATATTATCCTAGACAATGGTTACTAGGTTATAAGCATCCCTCATCAATATCAATGACCTTATCTTTCAGAATGTGGAGATGATGACATTAACTTTCGCAGCGACTACAGTACTACGTTGGCTGTTGGATTTCAAAACCAATGGCCCACGTTTTTCATATAAAAAATAAAATTTAAAATTTAAAAATATATATTTTTTATTTTTTATTTATAAGAAAAATGTGGGCCATTAGTTTTGAAATCTAATTACCTATGTGGTGCCATAGCCACTGCGACGCCTGTACAGCGTCACTATGGCCCTCATTTTCCTTTTCCTTACCTTCTCGTACCATTATTATTATTATTGTTATATATATATATATATATATTAAAATATTATTTAATTATTTATCTAATTATAATAATACTTAAAATTTTAATATTAATTTTTAATATTTTGTCCCCTCTTTAAATTTTAATTTCATAATTATCTTTTGAGTTAATAAATTTTAATATATTAAAATTTATATAATTTAAATATATGATGGTTCACTTGATTGATTAAACATATAATTAAACTAACTCAATCAAATATATTAATTACTATAACTAAACTCAAGAGTCGAAACACCAAAGCTCAAATCATTAATTCAAATTAATAGCTCAAATATCTAAACCCAATCACAAGATTCTAAATCCAAAATAATTACTAAAATAATCATATAATTATTAAAATTAATTAAATTATTTATTTTTATAAAATTATAAATTAAGAAATATTCAAGATATTATACTAGGAGTCTGGCATGATCAAAAGCCACAAACTTAGCACTTCGTCTTCGAATTTGATACCCATACTACTTAATTGGTCTATGCATCCTTTGAACTCGTTCAAATGGTTGGCAATAGACGACCCTCCTTATGCTGCACCTACCTCAACTTCATCAAGTAAAACAACTTATTGTTGTCGATTTTGAAAGCGTAGAATATTTCCAACTTCTCCAACAGTGTCTTTGTGTCCATCTCATTTTGAACGTGATTATATACATTGTCGTCCACAAACTATCGAACAAACCATAGACCTACTTGTACTCAAAGCCCTATTCTTCATTTGACTTTGCCTTGAACTTTTCAGTGACGAACACCGGAAGGTGCATAGTCTTGACAAATAATGGGTCATTCATCTTACTCTACCAAATATGGTAGTTTGTGCAATTCAGGCAACTTATCTTGTTTTCGATCTCCATTGATTCCAGTAAAACTCAATAGCTTATACAGACAATCTCCTTCTGATATCACTTGTAACTGGTTGGCTAGTAAGGGTTGGACCAAGAGGAAAAAATGTCGTGATAATAATGACAAACATTAATCACAAGAGGAAAGAGAGAAATGAGACACACATAGTTTACGTAGAAACCCTCTTCTAAATAAAAAAAAAAAAATCATGAGACATTTAGTACACAAATTTTACTATATAAAATTTTGGTTATGAAAATTCATATAACAAAATATAATAGCAAAGCACGACTCCTTGTATTATTCTGTTATCTATCAAAGTAGTAGCGATATCAATATATATATATATATATATACAGTTGAATGTTATTACCGGTGACACCTACTTTGCAAGTTGGTCACCAACTCTACAAGTACAATGTGTCGATTGTCAAATATCGTAATTAAGGTCGTATAATTAAGATTTGGCTGAATTAATTTATGTAGAGATATTAAGTTATGATGAATTATCATAATGGCAAAGAAATTATCTAAGAAAAAGAATAGTGGACCGGCAGACTTAAATGTTGACCGAAATTGGCTTTATTGACCGGCTGAATAACTTGTTGACTGCCAAGGGTTGTTGACCGGACTGCTGGTTTTGTCCGTTATGCCTTGAAGTGAAAAAGACAGGTATGCTTGTTAGAGAAATGATCGGTATAAATTATAAAGAGATAATAGCCGGTAGGCATAACTTGCCGGAATGATAAATTTTGCCAGAATAGTACAAAATGACGGAATGGATATTATAGGCGGGATGATCAAAATGACCGGTTGGCAATTATCGATATGAATAGATGGTCGGTGAGACAAAAAAACCGGTATGTGTTTTAAGGAAAAGTTCAGTTACCAAAATATCCGGTCAACAAGTTGACCGACTAAGATGGCAAGAATGCTGGTTTGTATTAAATGACCGGTATGGGTGTATATGCAAAGTGAGAGGAATAAATGTGAGAAAATTTGTTGGCATGTATTTGGGCAAAATGGCCGGTTGGCCAAAATATTCGGTCAACGCCTTGTTGACCAATAGAGGAAGAATTTGGTCAACGCCTTGTTGACCTGATAGGAATGGTATGAGAAATGACTCGGCTAAGAATTTTTGAAAAAATAAATCGGTCAACATGCTATTAACCAGCTGATAAAGGAGAATGGTTTCTTCCGAATACGATCTTCAGAGGAGATATCTTGAGACAATTTCCGGAGACAACTATCCCGAGGCGATTTTTTGAAGATGGATATCCATATACAATTTTTCGGAGACAGTCTCCAGAGACGGTTTCCGGAGGCCATTTTTCGAAGACAAATTTTCGGAGAGGATTTCTGAAAAGGAATTTAGAGAGGAACTCTTGAGAAGAACTTCGAGAGGATTTTCGAAGAAAAATTCAGAGAGAATTTTTGGAGAGAAAGTTGGAAAAAGCGTTGTCCGGAACAAAAAAAATTACCATACCAAAAAAGTTGACCAGATTAAGTTTTAACTGGAGGCATGAGTGGTCAATTCCGAGTAAGTGGAATTGCTCCCATCGTTCAAAAGATCTAGAATTCTCTAGAATAAAAAATAAAAATAAAATATCAATAGTAAGGGACTTACGTCCGCCTACTTTTACAACCCCACCATCTATAAATATTAGATGTTGGGGTAAATGATGGGAGTTTGGAGAGAACTTAAGAAAAAAAAGGAATGTAACAGATAAAAGAAAGGAAGGACAGAATTCTAAGTCAGACTTGGGTAAAGGAGTTCGCAAATCAGGCAAGTATACCAAACGTTTTTACTAATTTCATATTTTCAATATGTTAAACATTGTTGTTATCATGCTCTCTTGGTAACATTTCTACTTAAGAATGTCAGGATAATTACTTTTTGCATGATGTTAGCGTTGATGAATGCTCGTGTATGTGAAAACTAGTTATTTGCTTATTTGCATATCTAAAGAAGTCTAGTAATGAGCATATTTAAAAGAAGCCCATCTATCTGCATGTAAAAGATGTTCGATTATTTATATTGTTGAGTAAATTCGACTATTATGCTTTTAAAGAACTTCGGGCTCTTGCTGGTTTAAGCATTTCCGGCCTCTGTGCATTAAGAATTTTGGATGCATTGCTTTTAGATTTTGGATACTCATGGTTTATGAAACTGGATTTGATGGCTGAGAGCTGCAGGCTTTAAATATAGCCGCTATTTGATATTTGTTGATCAAGAGTTACGGATCTTAAATATAGTCATTTTTTTAGTCAAGAGTTACGGACCTTAAATGTAGTCATTTTATTGGTCAAGAGATACGGACCTTAAATGTAGCCGTTTCGTTGGTCAAGAGTTACGGACCTTAAATGTAACCGTTATGTTGGCTAAGAGTTACGGATCTTAAATGTATCCATTATATTGGTCAAGAGTTACGAACATTAAATATAGCTGTTTGTTGATCAAGAGTTACAGACCTTAAATGTAGCCGATTTTTTATAAAAATTGGCTTTGAAATAGAAACATGCTTTGGAAACCAATTTGTATCAAAATGACTTCGGCACATGTTTTTATGAAATTGACTCCGGGCATGTTTCATGATCTACATGCATAAATGCCTTCATTCGTTTTGTTTGTTTCTACCCTGATTATGATTATGCATGACTTTTTCTTAAGGGTACCTTGTTGGACTTTTAGCTCACTCCTCTTCTATTTTCTTTCAAACGATGATGAGTTTTTGTCGGACGAGAAGGAATGAAATCTGATGGATTAGCTAGGCTAAAAACTGATCGGGAATTAAGTAGCAATACATAGTGATATTGACGTAAATCTCTTTTGGTTCTTTTGAAAAATTTTGTAAAATGATTCTATTATATTAATTAATTGATAAATTATGTACTTCCGTTAAATTTTATTGGGAAGAACTTGTGGTTCCTTGTAGCATATCAATTCGTTTCTGGACTCATGTGTCTGGCCCGATGGATCCAAAATCTTGAATGGTCAAAATGTTGATCGACTTTATTCGACCAACCTATTTAATATGGCCGACTCAAGAGTTTTGACCTTACGCAATCCTGTGCACGCGATGTAAAACAAAAGAAAAAATTTAAGTCCACCTATATAAGCATATATGCCTTTTGTTCAAAGTATATTTTAATACGATATAAGTACGGTAATTGGACGGAGGTCATATGGTGGATCAAGGCTGTTTCGTCACAACAAGTCGATCATCTACTCTGGACTTTGCAAGTGATTTGTTACACCTACTTGCTCATTTGAGTGATTTGTTTTGTCACTTTTTTATTTTTTATCTTTGAGATTGGCAGTCGGTTATCCTTCAACATAAGCAAATCGATTGCCTTCGAACCAGCAGTCCGGTCACCTCGGCCAGCATTTGTTCGGCTGGCCTTGGCCAACCGTTAGGCCACCCTCGGCTAGCATCTGTCCGGCTGGCCCACATAGGTCCAGTTGGCACTCTGTTTTCCTACAAGGTCGTCTTTTTGGCTGCTTCCACAGACAGTGTAAAGTGTACGTGAATGTAACAATACTCTGTTTCATACCTATGTGAATTATCGGCCAAATCTCTGATTAGTCTGTCAACCAGATATAGATATACACGAAAGTAACCCATATCCCAATACACTAGATGCTAAAAAAAAAGCATGAAAGAACTCCAAGAGATCAAGAAAACTTAGCTGAATTGAGAGTAAATTTTCAAAATGTTAATTAATGGAAAAAGTATCAATTCTTCCCGGGTTGGAAAAAAGCATATATTTATTCAGTGAATTTCTTCTCCTCCTCTCCCCTCCGTCTCATCTCCAATCAGCCAACTAATATCCTCGCAATTTGCCACAAGATACCCTACTAAGTCCTCCATGAACTTTCCGACATAATAACTATCAATAACGAATTACAAAAAATGTGACCTCCATTAAAAATTAGCCGAACATTAACAATCTAAGGAAAGTAGAAAGATTAGTCATTAATCAAACGCTCTTTTCACGCAAAAAGGAAGCAAAAGAAGGTCATTAAACAAGTAAAACTAAATAAATATGTTCATTGCTTCAAATTTTGAAAGCATTACCCGCTCAACTCATTGACGAGAATCATCAGTCCACTCGAAAGAGGAATCTTGGAGGAGCTCAGATTTAAGAATTGAATAAACTTCCATGAACTTCGATCTCGCATCACTCATTTTCTTCCTTCTTTTTCTAATCAAACTGTAAAATAGGAGAGGGAGAGTGATCAGATGCGCGAGCTATGACTCGCTGTCAGTCTCATTATATAGGAAGCGACGGGGACGTTGGAGATGAAATAGGCTGGAGACTCGCTGTTCTTCTTCCGCGAAAAATCGGGGGTTCCCCCCGGGGGAGGGGGGGTGAAGGGATCCCCCGTTCGGGTAGTAGGTGAGGAAGAACGTAAACTTTTTTACAATAAAGGGCCTCAAGTTTCATGAAACTACAATAAAGCCACTAGGCTTCCCAGAGACAGTGATAAACTGTGTGGCTTAATTGTAAATAGCCCAAGTTAGGGGAGCAAACTCCACAACTCGCTTGGAAAAAATTTCTTCCCCAAGTTTATTGATACAAGGAGCCATTAAATGCAACGGAAAAACCGTTAACACGGGCAGCTACAATTATTAAATTGTATTAGAAAAATGATTTCAAAATTATTTTTAATGATATATTTTATAAAATTTGTAAATAAATAAATAAATGAGTATTTAAATTTAAAAAATAATTAAAATATATTCTAAAATATTCCTCATAATTATCAAGAATCCACATGATATCATCGTATAGTGATTTGAATCCACATGATAATATATTATCTGCTTTGGGTATAGGTATGGACCTGCATCTATACATTTTTCTTTTTATAGACATTTTTTTTAAATATAAATTATTATAAAAATATCTAAATCTTATTATATGGCATATCAGGTATTTTTTTTTAGGTGACGAGGGACATGACACTAGTTTTCACAGCCTATGAAAAATATTAATACCGAAAAATTAGATGACGGCGGAGAAAAGGTCTCTACCAATAGCGTTACTCAGATGTTGTTATGGTTTTTTATTGGATGATTGAAAATAAATAAATAAATAATAAATTTTGTATTAAATAATTTAAATATTTATTTAATTTTTATTATTTATCTAATTAATTTTTAATTTTAACTATTTAATGTATATGGTAGCCTGACCTCTTGGAGGACTAAAACAACTCTTGTGTTAGCAACATCAGTTGAGGATTCAGGTTATAAAATGTGAGTAAATGAACCTCAGTTAAAAATATATATACAATATATATAAAAATATATAATTAACTAAAATAAAAATTTTTATTTAGTTTGCAAAATATTTTTAATTGACCCTATAAAGTTTATTTATTAGTCACAATAATTTAATTATTTCTATAAAATTAATTAAAATTTAATTTTTTATTAAATCAATAATATAATTATTTTAAATTTATTCTATTAAAAATAAAAAACTTATAAATTTACTAATCATAAAAAAAGAGAAAATCTTAACCACAGTCGAATGACCAACTATTATAGTCAAAGGAGTCGTTATGAAACTAGATGCAAGGGAGGACAAAGCGTGGTTAGCGTGATGAGAGAGGCTACAAGTGAGGACTCTATATGTACTCGCTCTCGCATCGTCGAATAATCAATTCTTCTAACTATATATATATATATATATATATATATATATTATTGGGTATAGTGTAAAATCAAACTGACTTAACTTGTTGATTTATAACGGTTGTAAACTGAAAACCCGTGAAGAGAGATGGATCAACCGATTTGTTTGATCCACTTCGAAAAGGAAACCAATTGAATGACCGAATGACTAAACAACCGAATAATTAAATCTAAATTGTTGATAATACAACAGACTGATATGCCAAATGACCGGTTGTTTAGTAAATCTGAATAGTTAAACTAGATAAATAATTTTATAAACTGAGATATGAACGATTAAATCAAGTGAATAGTTAATACGCGTAACAGAAAGATATTAATTCATCAAATTACTAATTGAATTTAGTCTTTACCGATAATGAAAGTTTAAGAAACTTTCTTTATTTCATATATTCATCAAATTTGAACTTAAAAGTAATCAAATGGAATCATCAGATGGACTATTATATGAACTCGACAATAAATCAATACAAGAGAATAGTATATTTGGAGGTTACACTAGCAACATATCAAAAACTGACTTCTCATAAGCTAGCTTTTCTAATTGTTGATCTTCTCTCGATATATAATACTATATTGGGTTGACCATGCTTAGAAACATTCAAGTGGTAACTTTGATCTTACACCTTAAGATAAAATTTTCAACCAGGTATGTGATCGCCTAAAAAGCATGCATCAAGCGCCTACATTCTAATCTAAATACGCACGAAAGTCACTCAAAAGTATATCAGGCACCACTCAACCCTAACTCATTTTGATGCAATATTAATAGAGACAAAAAACACATGATTGGGAATGTAGGCCTTGATCCACCCTACAAAGGAGGTCAAAAATCCCATAACCTTCAAGATAGACAGAACAAAGTCCCATTTAACTAATCATAGGCTTTTATGATATTCACTTTTATTATAATACTCAGATCCTATTTGATTTAAATTGGATGTATTTATTTTTAGATAATTTAAATATAATAAAAATTAATTAAATATTATAAAATTTTTAAAAAAAATTGTATCGATCTATTACTGCTTGAGGGACACTGGTGTTGATACTATGTGTTGGTTGGAATAATAATAAAAGAAAAATATAAAATATAATAATAATAATAATAATAGAAAGTCTGGCGCTGCAGAGTGAAAGAGAGAGGGAGAAAAGAAAGAGAGAGAGAGAGAGAGAGAGGAAGAGGGTTTCATGAACGGGAGAAGGAAGGAGAAGAGGAAGAAGGGGGAGAGCGGCTCATGGGCAGCAGCGGCATGGCGCGGGCATTGGTGGAGTAGTGTGAAAGACTTGGTGGCCACGACAGGAGGGAGCGGCAGCGGCGTCGCGCAAGGAGGTGAGAGAAGAGATCAGCATGACGGCAAGAGATTAGCGTGACAGTGCTAGCATATCAGTACGGCGATGGTTAAGCAACACGGCCGGAGAGAGAAAGAACACGGCTGGAGAGAGAAACTCACGATTCAAATCCTTCCAAGCATCTTTTCTTCCGATTTGTGGAGTATAAGGTTAAGACAAGTACTATCTATACCTATCCTTAATTTGATTTAATTTATGATGTGTTTTGACTATTATTTAAAAATTTTACCAACATATATGCATTTTTATATATACCTAATTTGTTTATTATGTATATGCATGTATATTTTACTGGTTGTTTGGTAGTCTTTCACGAGTATTTATGATTTCAGAGGGTTTTGTGATTGTGGACACACAGATGATTATATGTGTATATTTGTGTATCCGTATATTGTGGAATTATGAATCAGGCATTGCGTCGGTCGACACGTATACTGCTAAGGGCGAGGTCACTACGGCAACATAGAGGTCCGAGACCCTAGTAGGTCATTTTGTGATCCGAGGCATGAAATTTGTATCATACTGCTCCCGACGGGAAGGTTTAGTCCTAATGATGACATATGTGATATGTGACCCTTTTTCACCGGCAAAATGGTTGAGGCATGTTGTAATTAACCTGCCTCACTGTATATTTAAATGAAAACCATTGTAAAAAATTAATAAAAGTTAATATATTTGAATATCCTAATATGTAACTAAATTTGATATTACATCCAAAACCGTGGAAGATAAAACATAGTGAACAAATTCCTAGTTTATGAGAGATAAAGTACATGGATAGCCTTAAACCGTTGGCCTAAAATACAACCGGGGGCCTTGAATTGCTGGCATAAATAGCAGTCGATATAACTGTAGTTACTGAATGAGGGTAACCCTTCCTCAAGTTAGTCTAATAATTTTTGGTTCTCTAATTTGTACATACTTTGTATTTCTATATATATTTACGTGGATTATGATTTCAGATGTGTGGATTGGCCTATGAATTGGGCGATAGGAATGTCTTGTATGTATGACTATGTATAAAACCCGAAACACGTTTTGATTATATGATTTGGTTCTGGTGTTCATTTGATTTCAGCATCTGATATTATGATTTGGGATCCGAACGATATTGTGTCCCTCATGGATGTGGTGTCGATTGCAATTATATGATGTGACCTCGGATCGTATAATCTGATATCATCTATGAGATTTAACTAGATCATTATTTGTTATAATTATATTCCAGAGTGACTCTGATACAGATGATGATTTAGGATGAAATATCTTTTCGATTTTCAAGGATTTCAGACCTTGTATTTTATTTTTACACGATTGTGATGTATTATCCATTCTCTAATTTATATGTACTATTTTATATGATGATGATACTTATTGAGCCATAAGGTCATTTTTATTTTTTATCCCTTCAAACCAGTGGCTTGAATACATTATAGGAGTTCAGACGTGATCTAATGCGACATATCTCCATTGGTGAGTAGAAATATTTATATTGGTTATATTTCTGATCTCAATGGTGTATTATGGTTGTTATTTATGATTGGATGTGAGCCTTAATCCATGTATGAGGCATCTTGAAGTTGTTATATTATATTGATGATTTGTTATGTTGGATATCTCCCTTACGATGTATGGACAACAATCTTATGTTATGATATCTAGATTTATATCTAATGAAATTATGTGCGAGTTTTGATGCATTTGGTTCCGTGTATGTATAGATTGTCAAACCCAAGTTAGGTTTGTAGTTATTAATGTTTATTGAAATTTTATATTATTATGGATTAATATTATTAACCTGTGTTTATATTTCAGGAATGTGACAGAGGTGGTATAAAAAAAAAGGTTATAAGGAGAGGTATTCTGGGTCATTTTGTGTAAATAATTGATCAAATATTTGGCATAATAATTTTAGTTTGTGGTGAATAGTAGATATTCGGGTTTTAGAGGTTGAGGTTAGAGTTAGTTATTTGGGTATGATGGGTCACATGAGCAACATTATGGACCAAATGGTTTGGTGGCAAAATAGAGATTTAGATGCTCAAGTAAGGCCAAGGCAGAACGTTTGATAAATTTAAAAGTGAGCAAGTTCCAGAATTTTGAGGAGAGTTCGACCTTGTAAAAGTAGAATGTTGGCTTCCAAGAAAGCAAGAGTATTTGAGGTGTTTTTGGTTGCTTGGATGCGGATAGCATTAATCTTGCCGCCTATAGGCTGGAAGGCGTAGTTAGTCGATGGTAGGCTAAGTAGCGCCCTATTCTAAGGTAGAAGGTCAAGGTTGAGCTCTTAGGATATTTTTAGGGGATCATCCGATTTCTAATATATATATGTTGAGGGCATCAATTTTGTGTAAAGGAATGGGGATGATTGGTTTTTCCCTTAATTTGTTGTAAATTGTGTGTAAATGTATGTTTTTTCAATTTCTAAAATGAATTTTAAGGATATCTACCTCTGATGGGAAATCTTTACTTGCTAAGATTATAGACTCTAGTGTTCGGTTTGGGTTTGCAGATATGAATGATTGATTGATCAGATTTTATTTGATATACCGAACTTTGATGTGATATTAAAAGTAATTTAGCTAGCAAGTCTCCATACTAGTATAGATGATTTTGATAAGAATATTCCAATTTACAATTTAGATTATGAATTTTGAATATGAAGAAGAGTCGATTGAGAGGCGATGAAATTGATATCATTTTGCTACCAAGTTATTTAATGAAAATGTGTGTTGAATTTATTTGGCATATGTGATCACATCCGGGAGTCATTTTGTGATCATTAGGAATTTTTTGATTGTATGATAATTTAAAATTGTTTCTAAGAGGAGAAGATTAGCCTGGATTGTCTTCTAATCAGTAATTGAGGTTGCTATTAAGGTTGTGCTGAAATTTGTACCGATTTTGAGGACCCCACATAGAATCAATGAGGTATCGGCCAAGTGTTTGCCATGGGATGCTTTAGTGCCTTAAGAATAAGCAAGATGAATTAATGGGGTTATGTATGGATTATTAAAAATTTAATTCATTTGGAAAATGAATTATTTGATGCGCGTGTATTGGGAATTGATAAGTGATTTGTAGATTTATTACAAGGGCTCAATATTTTCTAAAATCGATCTGTATTTGGAGTATTGTCATTTAAGGGTAATTAGGAGGATATGCTTGAGATAGCCTTCAGGATAAAGGTACAACCGTTGTAAGATGAGGTGGTGCCTTTTGGGGTAGCGATTTCGTCGGCATCTTTTGTGAATTTTACAAATCAGATCTTTCAGTCACATTTTGATTAATTTTGTAATGGCTTCATTAATGATATTTTGATCTATTTGAAATATTATGAGGGGCATGAGGTCCATTCGTGGACTATATTACAGATTGTATAGGATAGCCAACTATTTGCCCATTTGAGGAAATGCGAGGTTGGTTGGTGAAAGTGCTATATTTAGACATATTTGTAGATCTGCAGAAGGTTGAAGCGGTGGCCAATTGAAAAAGGCCATCGTTTGTCGCAAGGGTGCACAGTTTTTTGGGTCTAATTAAATCTGTTAAGCAATTTGTTAAAGATTCCTTGAGAATTGTAGCATCCGTGAGGCATTTGGCTAAGAAGCAATCGGTGTTGTTGGAATGATAATTGTAAGAAGAGCTTTCAAGAAATGAAGGGCGGATTGTCGACAATATCGATATATCGATCCCCGATGGATCAAATAAATTAGTAGCAGGTTGTGATGCTTCTGAGGAAGATTTAGGGTTATGTTTTGATGCAATGCGTTCGAGTAGCTGCCTATGGGTTAAGGCGATTGAAAGTTTGTGAGCGGAGTTACTCCACCCATGGTTTGGAGTTAGTAGTTTAAGTCTTTGCTTTGAGGATTTAAAGACATTATATATATGGATAAGGAGCTATGGTTTAATTTGATCATCAATGTTTAAGAAAATTATTTTGCAAAAAGGATTCAATCGTGCAGTAGTGTAAACAGATGAATTACTTCAGGGCTGTGATGGTGAGAAGTGGTCCTAGTCAAGGAAGGCGAATATGATTGCCGATATCTTGGATTGGAAGTCTTTGGAATTAATGTGTCATTGATATTTCATGGAAGTATCATATAGAATAAAGAGCTGCCCTATGTGATTACTCTCAGGATGATCGAGAATGGCATTGATATGTCCCCAAGTGCAGTTTGCAAGTTTTAGAAGAATGAATTTGGGTGATGAGCCATAATTGATGAGTGCTTCGTGTTTGAGGGAGTTGCCAAAGTTTTGGAATAAGTTCGTATAAGAAACTCGGTCACCAAGTTGAAATTCGAAAGTAGGGAATTTTATTGGGAATCTGATTTGAGGACCTCAATTTTGGAAGATGAGAGGCAATTAGGATGATTAAATTGCCACTTGTCGAGTTTGCTTGCGATAATGGCTATTAGTTGAGTAATTGGATGGCCCCTTTTGAGGATTTATATAGTAGATAATGAATTGAATGTCTAGGCGAATTGATAGAGCAGTAGGAGGAGTATTCCGTATGGTTTCTGCAATTATGTGGAGATTTTGTTGAGTTCTGCAATTTTGGAGGAGAAGTGGCGGCCTCGGTTAAGTCAGTCCGAAATCTCACGAGATAGAAAAAAATTTTACCGACAAATAGTTAGGTAGGTGGATCCATTCTCAGCTTATGCGTATGTTGTTCAGGAATCAGAGTTGGCTTAGGAGTTTGCACTGCAATATCTTCTGTATTCGTTTTGAACGGAGAAGTTGTGGAGTTAGTGGTGAAGAACCTCTACTAGAATTGGACTCCGATCCAAGCTCGTATCTGCGGAAGAAGCTCTTACAAAGATTAGAGATGAAGTCCTTTCTGGTCAAGCCGTCATGAAAGCTCGGGAGTAATTGAGGTTATCAACAACTATAGTGGAGCCGGAGTGGTCTAAGTTCGTCAGGAACATCAAAGATTCTTTACCTAGCAGAGTTACGAGTTAATCATACATCTTGTGCCTAAATGAGGAAGCCAATAAGAAGAAGGCTTCGAGATTTTTTTTCAAGTCAGCCTCAAACAATGAGGATTTTGGTGGTAATTTGGATAATGATGGATAAGCTATTGAAGTCGGCTCATTACTTGTTGATCAGGATGTCATTCCTGAGTTAGGCTGTTAGTATATTATCGAGATGAGGAGATTAAAATGTATTCTAATTTTGAGGCTTCGAACTACGATCTGAGGAAGATGATTAATTAGAGTTGCACAAGAAGCGTGTGGGCACGACCGATAGTTACAAGTTTGATTTGAGATTTGAAGCAAAAGATTAGATTTACAATTCGATTTGAGGTTTGATATGAGCAACCATATGTCTCTAACAGTGTCTCCAAAGAAAGAATTTTGAGGATTTTAGTGGGTCAGAGATATGACCTATGGGTTGGCTTTACCATGGGTGTGGCAGATCGATATGACGTTTTTTATATATGCATGATGAGAAGACATGTGAATAATTCTTCGTATGTGATCAAATGTGAGCTGTTGCTAATTTCAAGAAGCTTTTTTATGTTAGGATTTTAGCTCAAATTTTGAAATAGAAAGGATCCAGTGCTAAATGTTAGATTTTTAGCGGAATCATTTGATCGAGGGTAAGTTCGGGAGAATTTTCCTATCTATTTGAGGTTTGAGATGTATAAATTTCAAGGATGAAATTTTTATAAGTGGAAAAAAGTTATAATACTCGAATTCCCATTGATTTAAATTGGATATATTTACTTTTGGGTAATTTGGATATGATAAAAATTAAGTAAATATTGTAAAATTTTTTTAAAAATTTGATCGGTCGGTTGCTGCTTAAGGCGCACCAATGTTGGCACCAAGTGTTGGTTAGGATAATAAGAAAAAATATATAATAATAATAATAATAATAATAATATAATGGGAAGTCTGCCACGGCAGAGTGAAAGAGAGAGGGAGAGAAGAAAGAAAGACGGAAAGAGAGAGAGAGAGAGGGACAGGATTTCGCCCACGAAGAGGAGAAGGTGAAGAGGAAGGAGGTCAGGAAGGGGAAAGAGGGAGAGCAGCTTGTGGGTGGCAATGGCACGGCGCTGACGTTAGTGGAGCGGTGTGAAGGAGGACGCGGCGGCCACAAGAGGAGGCAGTGGCAATGGCGTTGCGCAGGGAAGGGAGAGGAGATTGGTACGGCAGTGCTGGCAGATCGGCAGGGTGATGGCTGAGCAACGTGGCAAGAGAGAGAATGTGCACTGGTAGAGAGGGCAAGGGCACAGTTAGAGAGAGCAACGTGCGATTCGGATAATTCGGAACATCTTTTCATTCGATCTCTGTAGTATAAGATTAAGGCAAGTGTCCTCTAACACTATTCTTGGTCTGATTTAATTTCTAATATGTTTTGACTATTATTTGAAGATTATACTAACATACATGTATTTTTATATATATCTAATTTGTTTATTATATATATGCATGAATGTTTCACCGGTTATTTGGTGGTTCTTCATGAGTATTTGTGATTTTGGAATGTTTTGTGATTTATGGATACCTAGATGATATATATGTATATATTTGTGTATATGTATATTATCGAATTATGAACTAGGCATTGCGTCAGTCCACACACATACTATCAGGGGCGAGGTCACGATGGGAACATAGAGGTTCAAGACCCTGGAGGGTCGTTTTGTGATTCGAGGCATTTGATTTGTACGGTATCACTCCTAACGGGAATACTTAATCCCAACGAGGACGTATGTGATATGTAGCCCCCTTCCACCAGCAGGAAGGTTGATGTGTATTATAATTGACTTACCCCACTGTGTATTTAAATAAGAACCATCATAAAAAATTGACGAAAATTAATATATTTAAATGTCCTAATATATAACTAAATTTAATATTGCACCCAAAGTTGCAGGTGGTAAAATATAGTGAGCAGGTTCCTAATCTATGGGATACAAAGTGCATAGATAACCTTGAGCTGTCGACCTAAACCACAACTAGACCTTCAACTGTTGGCTTAAATTGCAACCAATATAGCCATGGTTACTAAACGAGAGTAACCCTTTCTCAAGTTAGTCTAGTAATCTTTGGTTCCCTAATTTCATACATACTTTATCTTTCTGCATATTTTTGCGTAGATTATGATTTGAGATGCATGGATCGGCCCATAGATTGGGCAATAGGAATATCTCATACGTATGGACATGTGTAAAATTTGAAACATGTTTTGATTATATGATTTGGTTTCAGTGTTCCTTTGATTTTAGCATATAATATTATGATTTTGGATCTAGACGATGGTGTGTGTCCCACATAAATGTTGTGATGATTACGATTATGTGTTGTAACATTGGATCGTATGATAGGATATCGTCTATGAGATTTAACCGAATCGTTGTTTGTTATGATTATATCCCAAATGGACTGTTTGATATAAACGATGATTTAATACAAGACATCTCCTCGGTTTATAGAGATTTCACGGACCTTGTGTTTTATTTTCACACAATTGTGATGTGTTATCTATTCCCTCTAATTTATGTATACTATTTTATATGATGATGATTGATAAGCCCTAGGCTTATGTTTTCATATTTTACCTATTTAGACCAGTGGCTTGGATACGTTGCAGAAGTTCAGATGTGATCTGACGCGACATATCTCCATCGGTGAGTAAAGATGCTTATGTTGGTTATATTTCTAATCTCAGGGGTGTATTATAGTTGTTTATGGCCGGATGAGGACCTTGGTCTATGTATGAGGTATCTTAGAGTTGTTATGTTATATTGATGAATTGTTGTTTAGGATACCTCACTTGCAATGTATGGACAGCAAGTCTTATGTTATAAAGTTTGGATTTATATCTGATGAGATCTTATGCGGATTTTAATACATTGGATCCTGTGTATGTATGGCTTACTACACTCGAGTTGGGTTTGTCATTATTAATATTGTTTATTAGAATTTTATATTATTATGGATTAATATTATTGTCTTGCGTTTATGTTCTGTAGACGTGATATTCATAACATACCAAAAAGGCCTCTTGTTCAAATGGTACTTGTGAATGAATTCTTGAACAAGCAATATATTATCCCCAATATGTCTACCATCAATAAAAGCGGTTTGACATGGATCCAAGAAGAAGGTAAGCGTCAATTTAATTTGTTGGCTAGAATCTTAGAAATAATTTTGTAAATGACATTGTAGCAAGATATAGGTATGAAATTGGACACTTTGATTGGAGTTTTCATATCGAAAATAAGACAAATAATAGTATAATTAATTTGCTTGAGGACATGATTAGAACAAAAGAAATCAATAACAGCCTCGTAATTATGGTGCCCACAATATCCCAAGATGATTTGGGCTACCCACTAAAATGCAAACAGGATAAAAAAAATGTAATCTACATCACAAAAAATAAAAATGCCGCGAAAAAACACATTTTGCCTGGGGGATTTTGAATTGCCAAATCCATATACAATCAATCGATCCTCCAGATCAATAAGAAGTTAGGAGGGAACCAAATTGAAGATATACGACTAAATGGACTCGTGATCCACCGTATGGTGCGAAGCTTGGCGCCCCAACAGCTCGAAGAAATAGCTAATGATAACATCACGTATTTCAACCTCTAAACTAGTTGCATTTGCATCCTCCTTGGCAAGCGATCGGATACGCCAAATGTTCTGCTTTTTCTTGATGGGTTTGAAGAAATAGCTCAAACACCTATCTCATTTGTTGAGCCACCTAACCTTAGCTCTTTGCATAAGATAGTTCTCCTCTGCCCCTAAGGCTCTTCCAACTCAACATTGGCAGCATGTTCGGATGGCCAAAAGGGGTGACTTTGAAACGCACATTGGGCATCCATCTAGGATGGATTTTTCTGAAGCAACCACAAGAGAATGGTCTCCCACCTCGCTATTGATCATCTTGAGCACAGACTTTGGACGATTGAGCTTAGCAACAACTTGGAACTAAGAGTTTCCTCATCATGCAAATTCCAAGCTTGGTCCATAACATCTAGGTAATTTGGGTGACTGACAATGAAATTATTGAACTTGAAACTGCCCTTTTTGATCAGGCCTTAAGCCCCTGGGATAATGTTATAGGGAGAATGATCGGATATACTAGATTAGCTAAAAGAGGCTTTGCAGTGCTCACAACCAGACAACCAAGCACCATTAACAAAAATCCTATTTAGTTTCTTGCAGACAAGGCCCATCCATCCCTACAATTACGCCAAAGTAAATTTACACCCCAATAGCTGAGATCTTGGAGACTACAAGTAGCTGCTAAGTGTGCAAAGTCCCTAGTACCAAACACAATTAATTTACCACCCAAAATTTTGAGACTCATGTAACAAAACATTGAAGTCCTTAAGGATAGCCCACAATTTGTCAGCACATTGGCTGCCTAGACCTTTAAGACAATTCCACGGGTTTGTCTATCACACTCCAATGTAGCACCATAAACAAATGAGTAAAGGAGGCTGGAGCCTCTCTCCAGGTCATCAGTGGAACAGGAAATAATCTGATCATGGATGCACAGAGAAGACAGAATGATCCTAGCCAAGCCAAATACGCCCACCTTGAAAGCCGCAGCATCTGCCAAAACCAACCACTTGCGATAGATTGGGCAATCAGGTTTGTGATCCGATTATTGATTCTAATTTCAACTAAAATACAAATATTAAGCCTGTAAAATTTGATGAGGTCCCTCGCCACACAAGCTTTTTCCAGCACGTTGAGGCCCTCGAATGTTCTAGCACTTGACAAGGATCATTTAATAACTTGCAGAAGGAGAGGATTTCTTTTAGGACCCTTTAGTTTCTTCGTATTAACAATGGAACGAGGATCTTTAGTAGGCCCTTCACTAACCTTACTCTTAGGAAGAGATGAGGCATACTTATGACTACCCGGGATTTCTCCAAGATAATGATTGGGGCACTTAGGCACACGAGCAGAGGATGCAACTGCCCTACAACTCTTTTCCTAAGTGCTCAAGATAACAAACGGGCTTGATGGACAACACCGAGCCTGCAGCACTAACAGTAACAGCTGAACTAGCATCAGACTTGCCCCAGCAATCCTCAAGCAGGCGACCAGTGGATTTGTAAATGCAAATGAGTTTCAACAGGCATGAAATCAGGCTATGAATTTATTACATGCAGGGCAAACAGTCGGTCTCCATTGGTGTTCGACTTGAATTTCCACAGCTTGCTCTTGCTCAAGATGGGATCATTCCTAGTAATAAAAGAAACAACCTATGGCAAATTAGAATCCACTCCAATCTCAACCACACACAAGTGAATCCCAGGCTTTTTTAGTTTGTTTATCCGAATGGATAGATTTTTCCCACTAGCTATGTAACTTAGCCCTAACAATGAAAAGAATTTCAGAGGGACCCCAAACCCAAATAGGCACTGCTTTATGTTCCTCCTTGTACAAATTCATGCCCATTTTTCATTCTTTCACAAAGACGGGTTTTCTCAATAAAAGCTAGGAGCCACCCTCCAAAACCATATGCATACCATTACTATAAGCAAGTTCACCAAGACCCGATTGAGTCCAAATTCTCCACAGATTATGCGCACAGCAGACTCCACCATCGGGAAAGAAAGCTTCGTTTCAATGAAATATCTCATAATGGCATTTTTCCACAAATCCGTACCTCTTCAGGCCACTTTGATTGGAGATTGAATAACAGTGTTGTCATCATTAATACTAGGAGGGGAAAATGACGGCGGCAAGCAACAATTGCTCTCACCAAATTGCACAACACTGGACCAGGACTTAATAGGATAATTATGGACAGCACCTGGAACAGGGAGAGGGCCAGGGGCACCAAGAATTGAAATTTCACCTTCACCCACCACCACCAGAGCAAGCTGCGCACCAGAAAACAACGGGACCTCCCCTTCTTTCACCATTGCTTGAGCAGGCTGAGCCACGGGACTCAAAATGAAGAATCTGGCCACCAGATTCATCATTAATAGCCAAACTGGGGGGAGGAAGGGCCACCTGAGAGATCACTGAACCAATGTTTAAGGCCTGTTTGACAGCCACAGTAGCCGACGGCATCCCTGGGCTTCCACTACCTTCAATTTGTTAATAGCATCAACATACTCACAAAATCTACTCACCGGGCAATGCACCAACAATGAATGCTCCACTGAAGGACCTTAGAGAATGATTAAGGACTCCAGAAGCTTCTTCTGGACTACAGAGAAGAGGGGTCTCTCATCTGATTCAAAAGGAGATGTCTGAGAAGAGGAGGGGAGGATAGGGGCAGTGACCATGTTGCTACCGCTGCCACTAGAAGGAGATGGTTAGGGTTAGGATAAGGAGAGGAGAGGGACGGGATAACCTGAAGACAAAGAATCCTTTGTAAAATATAAATTGTCAAATTCGTCACTTTGTTATTTCAATCAGTGACTAGTTTCACAAGAAAGTGCTTGATCTTGCTTGACACTCACTCTCTGTGATCGAATTTGTATGCCTAAAATAAAAAGATTTACATGTTCTTGAGTGAGATAGAATGCAACAAAAGGGTGAGCCTTCCCACAACAATATAGACTATGACACATCTAAATCACGGAAACAGCTTTTCTATATTATAGGGATAAGACCACATACATCTAACCATCCACAAATTCCGCAATGCAGGAAGCCTTATACTGGACCACCCTTTCAGATAGAATGCAGCAAGCATCAAACTCTCCCATTCCCCCCCCCCCCAAAAAAAAAAAAAAAGAAAAAAGTCTCCCTCCCATTTAGTTTTTATTTTATTTCATGCTAAGTATCACTCATTTACTCAATAACTATAATTATACTGTCATCCTCAAAGGCTGCAACCCTATGCTACAACTCTTGATGAGAATCAAAAGTGATCCCAAAGCTTTTGAAGGTAATGTTAGATACTTTATTTAAACTAGTTAGAACCTATAGTGTTTCTCCATCACCAACTGCATGGTTCTCATGTGCGGGTAGACAGTGACGATTGACTAAATTGGGAAATAAAACCTTCTTTGGCATCTCAACTTTCATACACAAGCAAAGGCTTCCTACAAAAGATTAGGGCAATAGGAATGATCAGGGTGGAGAACACCAAACTACCATGACTAACCATCAAATCATTTCTTAACCTAAGAGCAATTATTGACTTGTTTACTATGACTTGACTTTACAACAATAATGACGAAGCCTTATATTCCGATAGGTAAAATTAGCTATATAAATCTGCATTCACCATTCCTCCCGATTTAGAGCAATATCATTTGAAAATAGTAAGTACTTTTAAATTGTTTTATATGACATCATTTCATATTTTTCTAGGTCTATCTATTTCTTTCTTTCCTCAAACTACAACTAACCCACACTTCCTCATAGATGCCTTTTTTTGTCTACATTTAAAATATTTGAACAACCTTAAACATTATTTCTTTATTTTATTATAGGTGCCGCTTTTGAATGCTCATGACAAAAGAAAGCCATAACTGAAAATAACTAATATTTAACTTTTGACGTGATGAAAATAACAAGTAATTGAAGCCATAGCCCCCATGCAAGGGAATCTAGGGTTGAGTATGGTTGGATAAACCAAACTGCTACTCATTTCAGCTTGGTCAGTCGACATGATGAGTTGGTACAAATAAGTCGTTTCCTTAAAAGTTGGATGTTATGAACTAACTTTTGAATATACACGTATTGAATACTTCAAATACAGGCATATATGAGAGATAGCGACGAAATATGCTGCCCTGGGCTTTCCAGGTATGATCATTCTAACAGTAGATTACTTTACAAAATGATCTGAAAATTTTGAAGCATAGTTCACAAATGTAAGACAATTGCAGCAGTGAGCTCAATAAAGTTAATATCACCATGTATATTTAACGTCTCTAACATGAAGCGATTTGGGATTCCATATAGGTAATGCAACCTTGCAACTAAGAAACTAAGGAACAATATATATTTTCTTAAGACAATTACATAACACATCCTTTTATACAGGCATCAATAACACGCAACACAACAAGCACCTTATAGGCAGCTGCAGATAAAGAATGGAACAAGGACCCTTCACAGTAAAGCCGAGGACCACCAATGAGATATAAACAGACCCCAAATATCTTTAAGCGGGCCAAGAAAATGTTGAAAAATAGACAAAACTAATAGAGACAACTTGACATTAAACCTCCATAGACAGGCCAATTGGGGATGGAAAAAGACATTGGGCACATACTTGGGTAAAATTCATGCTCCCAAAGCAACTAGTTGATGAGAGGCAATTGCATTCGCATGAATTAGGATGTGCATAGTTCCTTTCATAGAACAGGAAAAATCAAAACTGGTACTACATTTGGAGATTTGAGAGGCATTCTACTCGTCCTTGTCTTTTGGCTCATTCAAGACAAATTCTGCATACAAATCCTTAAGAGCAATAACAACCGTTGTGATGAGAGGACCCATTATTGCTCCCTGTAGATAAGAGAGGACAAAATCTTAGAAAAGTAATGTTAACAACTGCAAAGAACTCAAACAAGTGAAAAGAACAAGGAATTGCTTCATCTGTGACATTCTGCACTAGGAATTTCAACCAAACTATGCTTCAGAGCATGCAAATAGTTAAAGCCAATGATTCCACGAACCAGAGGCTTAGGAAACTACAGCTGCATTGCAGAATTAATTAATGCAGCACACATCAGGTATGCAATATGCACATCCTCGCTGAGCTAATGCCAAATTCTTTTGGCACTTTAAACATAGGCCAAATAATGCACTGGACTTTTGGAAAAAAAAAAAGAAATTTAATAGAAGTTAGAGGTAATGGAAGGGAAGGCATAGAGATACAAAAACTTAGGGAGAGATTAAAAACTGAGAGAATATTGCATTCAGAAGAGGAGCACTGCAGAAGAAGGTTCATGAATCAACCCTATCCAGTGCCGATCTCTTTTAAAGAATCCTTGAGTTAGATTGAACTATAAGGGACAGGATTAATGCCCAGAATAATACCTAGGGCCAGAAAATGGGAAAAACAGATCATAATAATAAAGCAAGAACATACAAAATCCCGCATAAGTTACCTCCAATGCAGATGAGAACAATGTCATTCCACCAATAATGCTAAGCCCAGTGAGATATGCACTATGACCCGGTATATCCTCCTGGATTTCTGATGCTCCATATTCCATGAGCACAAGATGAATCACAGATAAGATAATGGCCAATATGTATTTCCCATCCCACATCAGCTGCATAGCAGCAGGGATGGTTGAGAACCAAGATGGGAAAATTGGTAATAAAGGACTGATCAAAGCAAGAACAGTTGACATGTACAAGAAGTGTATTGAGAACAGTCTAAACAATAGCCAAGTTAAGCAACCCTGAAAGAATGCAATCTCAGCTGTGGCCAACAAAACACCAGATATCGCCTTATCAAGAACTTCAACGCAACGGGTCCTTGTTGAAATAGAAAGAGGAAGCATGCACATCACTTGTTTGGTGACCCCACCAGAATCCGATGTTATCAGGTAATATAAAACCCAGAAGAACACCATAGACTGGGATACAAAGTTGAAGAAACCAGCTGCTCCAGAGACAATTGAGTGAAATATTAAGAACATGAATTTTGTCCCACCACCTAGAACAGACTTGCTACTTGCAAATACACTTTGCAACACATTGATCCCTTGCAGGGCAAATCCTTTTACCTTCTCAACTAAATCAACTCTAGATGTCAATAATTCCCTAAAGATTGTGTCGAGTTCAGCATAAATCCCTCCCCACTCCCTATCCTTAAATTTCGTCTTCAAGATGAGAAACTTCTCTGCATAAGGGGCAGGATTCATCAAATCTGTTGAATGCTCTGAAGAATTATCCGGCTTAATCACAAACTGCCTAATCCCAGCCACAAACTCTGTCAAATTATACTGCACTGCCAACCCATCAATCTGATCAGATACAGTCTCATAGAACTTTGTTGTGTACATATCCACCATGCCTGGAACATCATTCTCATCCATCCATTTAGTAATGCCAAGTTTTCCTGCATAATTACTTTCTTCTACGCGTGATTTCAATGCAAAAACTGCATCTTTACCTTCAACTCCAATCTTATAAGAGAAGAATATGGCACAAGCCAAAAACCCAACAATCATCAGAAACATTAGCCCAATTGCCACAATTGTTTCCAATCTTTTCAATATAACTCTAGTGAAAAATGCACTCACCTTACTCCTGTGGAAACTATGACTTCTAAAGGATGAAACTGCATCCATGGTAACTTCCACCCTATCTGAACTAAACAAAAACCCAATAACAAGAAGACCCAGAGAGCCTATTGTGCCTAACCGTTCATAAGATATGACAAATATGCCAAAGGACATAAGCCAGTGGAGTAATTTCGAAAACCCACTTCGCCCTTTTCTACTAATTCTCGGTTTCTTGCGTTTACCTGGAAGAATTCGAAGAACTAGATCCTTCACATCAACTATTGTGTCCAGAAAGATCCTAAAAATGGTGACGGGGACGGCCATTAAGGTCTCAGTGAGGCCTAATTTCAAGGGCTCAGACCAAAACCCAGTAAGGGTTCGTTGAATTCCTCGTAATGGAATGGAGCAGAGAACTGCCCATTGAAGGGGTCTTAGATATTCTTCAAGCAATTTGTATACACCATAGAGAACCAGAATGGAGAAGAGAAGGCCAGCGTGGGCCATAGCTATGTAAAGGGCGAGGCGCACCGTGGGGTCACCGGAGAAGGTGGTAGATGCGTTGGTTGGAAAAGGCGGCGGTGGGTCGTGGGGTGGGGTTGGTTTGCGCTCCGAAGCGGATCGGAACATGTCTTCCCAAGCTGGGGTGGGCGATTTGGCGCTGCTCTTCGGATCTGAATATGGTACTAGCTCCATTCAATGAAATTTATTCTTCTTTTCATGAGATTTCCATCTCCCTCATTCGTTTTCTTATTGGATATTGCAGAGACCGATTTCAAATTTCTGTATTTGAGTTCTCACATAAATTGTCGGGGAGTTGGGGCGGGGGGGTTCTATGGTAGTAGAATTCTTTCTGGGTACTGCAGAAACGATCTCAATATGCTGACCTGTACCTGAATTGATGAGGAAGGGAGAGAATGATAGAGAGAGTAAGTCTATATTTTCTGGGTTTTTGGTTTCTTGATTTTTGTTTCTGAGTATTGCAGAGAGAACTGGAATTTGCTGAATCGACCAAAATTAGGGAGAGAGAGAGATTGATTTGAGTGACTTTCCCCGGGCTTACAAATTTGTTTGGATTTTTTTCTGGGCTATCTAGGGCACGATTTGTATCTGCAGATTGCCTTGAATTGCAGCTAGAGGGGGGTGTCGAAGGGATAAATCAATATCAACGTCCAGAAGGAGGGGGTCTGACAGGAGGAGGGGATAGAAGGCTGGACTATAATCTTTAATTGGGCCACGATTAAAGGCTTTCAACTATGTAATTAGTTTCACCAGATGGGATTAAATCCATATAAAGACAAATAATCGAAAACGATAGGCCAATGTCCACTGTGCATTAAAGTATGCGTCAGTCGGCAAATCTCACTTTCTTTCCCCATGTCCCATCCGCCAGCCTTTCTCATAATTTGGAGTGAAAAAAAGTCATTCGTCGAATTGACCAACTCATGCAAGTGTCAAGAGTTTTTATATATATATTATATATATATATATATATATATATATATATATATATATATATATATATTATTTATTTATAATTTTAAAATATTTAAGAAGTCAAAATTTTTAACCTATAATATATCGAGACTTTAGTAAGATACAAAATATTAAAAGGTACCTATATTAAATATTGTAAAACTAAACAAATAGGTTACCAATATTACTACTTTGAAATGTCTTTGTACCATAGATTAGGAGTGATATCGTCGTGGAGAACATCATAAATAAGTTATAACTGCAGGGTCAATTTGAAATAAAGGCTATGGCAGGAGCGACTTGAATAAATAATAACCGCTCATTTGATATTTCTACTCTAGTTAATATAAAGTCAGGCATAATTGATACTAGATTGAATATTTCTTTAATTTTTTTACCATACATTGAAAAAGGAAGTGGTACATAAATTCTTCGACAAACCTATAAAGAAAGCAACGAGAGAGAAGATGGAGAAAATGACATTAATCTAATGTCCCGAATGTATCTTTTATAGCCAACAAGAAAATGAAAGTATGAGAGGGGTGCTATCACAAAACCAATAAGGCTTTGTAGACCTTTGAACTTGCCAATAAAAACTCTTTCGAGCGAACAAAAAATAGGCCATTAGGCTCAAGATCCCAATGAACCAAGTCCGTAGAAGAGAGGTAGAGCTATAGAAGGCCATACTTTAATAAAGGACCCCACAAAAAAAAAAAAAAAAAAAAGCGAGAGGTGGCCATCTCCAATGGTCACTTAAGATGACAATGTTAACTTTTTACACTATAGTGAATATCCGTATTTAGGATGATATAGTGAGAAAAATAATATTAAGAATACCTAGTGGGTACCACTAATCAAATTACAAAAAAGTATCCTTCTCATTACCCATAAGATAATGCATAAAGGCTCTAATGGAGTTGTAAAGCTTAATAAATTTGTGAAAGCTCCAATGAAATGATTTGAGAATTTCAATCGTTCATACACATCTATTTATAATATGGTAACATCTGATTTAATTCATCCAAATCAGACTGCATTAATAGATGCCATAAATACTTGGTCAAGAGGAATTTGTTCCAAACAATAGAGTTCTTAAGGCAAAAGGCCTTGTTTTAGGGCTTACAAACATAAATTCACATAACCTTGACAAAGTTCCTCTCCCGAGTTAGGCCCGTGGCAAAGGAATCTTTTGTGAATATAATCAATTTTATTTAAAAAAAGATTTAGGTAAAATGAAGACAAAAGCACAATATTTCTAAATATTAGTAATAATCAATGAGATGTGTTGTAGGCATCCACCAATAGAGAGCTACCGATTCTTCCATGACATCGTTTTAGTAGAAATTCTATCTATTAGACCCTGACAGTCAGATATAGTATCAAGGATGAGATGAAAGAGACACCTAGATAGCGGACTAAAAGCTTACCATTCCAAAAATCAATAATACCCTTGATAATATTGCATAATTGATTATCACCGTTGTAAATAAAGAATTTGCTCTTCTTTAAGTTAGAAGTCAAATTAGAAAGATTAGAGAAGATCAAAAGACATTAATGAAGGGTTTCACTAACTCTTGATTGGCCCTACAAAAGATGAGAAAGTCATCAAAAAGTAAGCATTATAGTCTCGATATTTTTACATTTTTGGCAATATGAGAAGTTAGAATTGACAAAGGTTCTAAAATTGATGATCCCATGAAAGTCCACCATAAAAATTACAAAAAGGTAGGAAGACATAAGGTCTCCTTGGTAAAGTCTCCTACCACCTTTGAAGAAGCCTAATAAGTCTTCGTTGAAAGAGATATAGAAAGCAGGAAAGATGATATATTATTTGATCAATTTAACAAAAACAGTTAGGAATTCCATCAGCTTCAACAAATCAATAACAAAGTTCCATTTCACCGAATCAAAGACTATTATGATATCAACTTTTACGGCGCATTAGTTTGGATTTTTGTTCAAATATATTTATAGAGTAATTCTTATGTCAAATAGATGTTATCACTAATGTGTTAGCCTTCCACAAACGTCATTTGGTAAGGCTGACAAGGGTTGATATAGTCAATTTAAGATGATTGGCTATGATTTTAGTAATGATTTTTGTCGGTTCACATTTTAAATCTCGATCCTGAACTTAACATTTAACTAATTATTATTAAATATCTAACTAATCCTTTAATTAACATCCAAACATGAATTACACATCGATACCTTAGCCGACCACAATAAATAAATACAATATCATACACAAGAATCAAAACATGTGCCACATCTAATGTGACTCCAATACCATTCCAACCGTAACGTCGAAACTTATGTAAGGAGTGATGCCTGTTTAAAACATAATCAGGGTACACAAACTATAGAAATATAAATTATAACATATTTTGATATTTGAAAACTAATAAACTAACAACCTGAATAAGCATCAAAACCACATTAACACTTTAACCGAGACAATCTGCTGTCCACAAGCCTGGGGATTGACTAATTACATCATCAAACAAGTTCTAAAGCTATCCGATAACATCATACATTATTTTTAAACATCCTAACGCAATCCAAAACATAACATAATACATTAAATATTGTCTAAAATCATTAAATAATATTATAATTCATAAACATAACAATCTAAACTCTTCATATCAGCTCTATCATTCCTATTTATCCGATAAGAATTCGTATATCTCATCCGAATAAATTAGTAAAAATAGTAAGGAGTAAACCAAAAACTCAGTAAGACACATATATAATAATGAAAAAATATATATCTTTGCATTAAAAACATATCGAAAAGATTATAGATTATAATTAGATAAAATGACATGGTATTTTCATAAGTCTTATGTAGGAAACTTTACTTAATGCATTTTTGAAATTTTTATCATGTTCTCTATCAATTTTATTCACCAAATTATACTTAAATCTTATTTTTTTAGGGATCAGGGTCAGTAGGCTTTATCAACTAATAGAGCGGACGATCAAAACCTAAGATGTGTATACTTTTATACAATTAAAAGTTATACATTACTATTTAAAACTCATATGTGGACTGTCTACATATCACTCTATAGATAAAACCAAACGTTTCTTTCATCCACGGATGATAGGTTTGAATATCGATCTATTATAATATACTAAGGTATATTATAATATATCACTCTTTAAAATATCACTATGTTTAAATACTTATTTTTAGAAAAACTCTGCATTTTCTTCATAACTCTTCGTTTTCTTAATTTTGGAAAAAATGATCATAATTTATAACTTAATTGTAGCATCTTCCTTTAAATATTTTGTAATTTCATGCATAACATTCTATAGAATTTAGCCATGATAAATTTTAAAGTATGGAATATTAAATTAGTAACTCAATACAAAACTTTCAGCAAATATGCATAATTTAGCAAGTATATTAAATTTTGGACCATGTAGGTTAAATTGTGTATATTTTTTAGCTCATATAATATATATATATTTGATAGTTTAAAGTATGTGTAAGCTCTTGTACGAATTTAATACATACATGAGTCAAAATTTAGCAAAACGATAACAAAGCAGCAACATGTACTATTTCAACTTGTAAACATACATGCAGAATAATTGGGTGAAATTCCAGCTTGTACAGAAAATTTTAATTGAACTTTTAGAAGATGCAAGGGCTTGTATAACATATTGGCACTTGTGTAAATGAAATTCAGACATTGTGAAATATTATACTTCAAATTCAACATATGCATGGAATTATAGTGTAGAATTTAACTAATTAATACAATATATTTGAGTTTAGATATGAATTTCATATATTTTTTCAATAAATAAACAAAAATATACTCATATATGTTAAGCAATATTATGATAACTTAAAAAATCGGAACATACATGAGCAATGAAATAAGAATTATTCAGAAAATTTAGCAAAGAACAGCAATAATAAAAAGAGAAGCTTAGAATGTACTTGCCTAGCCTCAATTAACAAAAGTTCAAGCTTGAATCGGCCAAATTTCATGCTTCTTAGCTTCCTCTCTCTTCTTCTCTACTACTTCTCTCTCATGTCTTGAATCTCTCTATAAAATGACAGAAAAATGAGCCAGAGTTCCTATTTATATAGAGTGGTGCTTGAGTGTCACTCATGCGTGTGTTGGGTGTTGATGTTTTTCAACCGTTGCGCTTGGTGCGACTCGAATATGTCTCGAGCATGTAGCTACTGCCAACGATCACTCGATCATACATTCGGCATACGTCGAGTGTAAATATTCTGCCAACAAGTGCTCATACATCAATCAAGCATTCCTCAGGCGCCGACCCCACGGGTTTTGATACTTAGGCACATGTCAGGGCTCCATCAGGCACCAAATTATCCGATCCAATTTTGACTCTTTAACTAAATTTTTTACATCATTTAATATTAATTTTAATTATATTTATTTAATTAATTATGATTACCACAAATTAAAAACTCAGGCCTTATAATTTTATATATCACATTACAGTAAGTAATGACCCTAAAATTAACAACCTTGGTGATGAAATTAACCTTTTAAATGAAACAAATTGTAACAACCTGAGTTTGAGTCCCTGAACTCGACTTGAACCGTTTGTAATGTACTAATTTTGAAATATTGTAAAATAATTATTAGAAAATTATTGGTTTTGGATATTTTAGTAAGATAGCACAACAGAAAAGGGAAAAACACCAGGAAGAATCCGGTCAACATGCGTTGACCGGCTAATATGAAATAAGGACCAAGGATCAAAGAAATGAAGCCCGAGGACTTATACAGAAATGGCCGGACAAGAATTTGTTGACTGGCAGGAAAAGGGGAAGGGATTTGATCAACATGTATTGACCGGCCCATTGCACAAATTACCTGGCAAAGCAAAATAAGGAAAAGTGCCTAGTTGCCAAAATCCCAAGTCAAAGCATTGACCAAAATTATGCCAGGATGGATTGCACTGAAATGGCAGGAACGGTATAACATTTTTGGAATGAATGGATGGCCGATGTAACAAAATAACCGCTATGTGTTTTTGGAGGCAAAATGTTCGGTTGCCTAAAATACCCGATCAACAGTTAATCTGATAAAGTGGCAATAAGGCTGGATCGTAATAATGGCCGAAATGGATGAAAACGACCGGTATGGTTTTACCAGTTTGGATTGGCAATTGGCAAGGATGCAGTTCTAACTGCTGGCAGAAAAGGGGATAGAATGAGATAGTCAGAATGACTATAGGAAAAAAAAATACCGGTGCAGGTTTTGATGAAAATTACCGATATGCTTGAGAGGAAAGATGACCGGCATGCTTATAAAAGAAGTTACTGGTATGAATTTTGAGGAGAAAATGGCCAAATGTCTGGAATGGTGCATTTGTCGGTATGAAGCAAAATGATCGGAATGCACAATGTGCCCAGCATGAAGCAAAATGACTGGTTTACATAAAATTACCGGTATGCTTGACCGGTATGCAGGTGGTGACTAGTATGCTGTGAATGAAAATGACCGGTAGGAACCTTGAGAATATAATTGTCGGTATGAGCAATTTGCCAGCATATGTATTCTACCCAGAATTGCCAAAACTGACGAGATAGATGCATTTTTCCGGTTTGAGCATTTTACCTGTATAGAAGCAAATTGTCGGTATAAGGCAAATTACCGATATGATTATATATGTAAAATGTCGGAATGATGTAAATAGCTCGGTATGAATAAGGAAAGTGACAGGTATGCCTTGTAGGCAAAATGATGGTATAAATTTCGGCAAAGTAACCCGTAAACCAAAATATCCGAAATAATGCATGGTGGGTGGAATGGTGCAAATAACAGTAATGGTGTCTTTTACCGGTTAGGCGTAATTGGCAAAATGGTCATTGGCTGGAATGCACAAAATTGCCCGGTATGGTGCAAAATGACGAGAATGATAAAATGGGTGGAAAGATGCATTTTAACAGGAAGAGTAAATTATTAGAATAATGCCGGTATGGTGTAATTGCCGATATAGGTTTCAAGGAAAATGACCAGCATAAATTGGACAATGTAACCAATTAGCCAAAATCCCCGAATTGATGAAAAATGTTGGAAGAGTGCATTTTGCCGGTTTGGTGCATTTGGGGTGAAATGATGCAACCTACCGGTATGGTGAAAAAATAATTGGGATGATATACTGGGCGGAATAACACATTTTGGGCAGCATAGTATATTTAACCGAAATGCAAAAAAATGACGGAATGCAGCAAAATGTCGAAAAGGTTAAGAATGCAGGAAGGGTCATTTGATCAATATAGGTAAAATATGGAATGAACATTACCCTACCAACACGGGTAAAAATCACCTGAAAATTCTAGAGCCGAAAAAGCTCTCGAGAATTCTAGAATCTTCTAGAAGGGGGAAAGTGGTGCCTATAAATAGGACGAGGAAGAAGGAATCAGCAATAATGTAGCAAGCAGCAAAGCAGAGAGGAAATGAGAGAAGGATCCAACAGCACCTAGGAGAGGAAATAGCAAGGCAAGTGCATTACCCTCATCAATAATATTTTAATATTTATATTTAATTTAAAATATTTATGAATTATTATTTAAATTCAAGATCCGCGTCTAACTCAAAGTACTCTTATAAATTAATGCTTGTTGACACTATTTATTCAAGGATAATTATGACTTTGCATAATTTTATATGTCTAATTGTAAAGTTCTAAAAATTATATTTGTGCTACAATCATGAAGGAAATTTGATTTGAAAATCCCTAAAGTGACAATTATTAACGGTAAGAGATCCTGATTCTCCCTATGGATTACGATATCCACATATTCAAATTGAATCGTAAAGAGACTCAAGTCCGAAGAAAAGATGATAATTATATAAGTATTCGAAGGAAAATCCACAATGTATAATATGATCGAATTATTCTCCCAGATGAGATAATGTAAAAAGAATCTGATGGAACTGCCCTCAAAAGAATCGAAAATCATGAAACTAAGATCAGCATTCATGTTTTAGATGGGTAACACCCTTGGGTATATCACTAGTGTGATAGTGGAAGCTCAAAGAAATTATCCTAGCCGCTTGTTGTAGTGGGTAATATTAGGGACATACCTTAGGATATTACGGTGCTAATTGAGGATAACTCCATCCATAGAGTGATACGTGGTCCGCTCTTTCTCGGGGAGTTAACATCTGGAAGATAGATTATGAGTTTAGCCTGCTTTCAGGAGGTATTATTGTAACTGATCCTGCTAGAAGGGACATCACTATTCTATTTCTGGTCTGACATGCCTTCGAAAAGTAATACTGTAACTGATCCCGCTAGAAGGGACATCACTGTTCTGTTTCTGACCTCTGATTGTTTGCGAAATATAATCTATCTTCGATTATTCGCTCCCCTGGCTAGTAGGGTCCATTAACCCGGGTCTGCAAAGATGAATAATTGTACTTATATTACGTCTTAAAGAAAATAAAAAAGAAATAAATTGCACCCAAGCGTGCCTAATCAAGTTTTGTATATGTATTCCTTTCCTATTTATGTGTATTTTTTCTGCTAAATTCTGTTATCATTATTTATTACCTTAATTTAATATACTTGTTGAGCTATTAGCTCACCCTTACTTCTCTCTTCCTTCCAAATGAGTATGCGCATATGCCATAGGCACAGGATAGACAGCTGATGTGAATCAAGGAGCCTTTCGATCTTAACAGTATATTTTGGTATGGACAACGACTTTCCTAAAATTGTAGTGATGCTTATGGATACTTAATGATGAAATTGGATGTGCATTTAGTTTCCACCGTGTATAATCGATATTATGCTTCTGCAAGAATTTTTTTGTAATCATATTGGGTTTCCTAGTTGACATCTCTTCTACACCGACGTCATACTAAAGTTATAACATCAAGACCACCTATGGTATTATGGTGGCTTTGGCGATTTTGTATATTTATGGTTATTGTATATAGTGATATAATACTGGAATTTGACAGACATTCGTATTATAAATAAAATTTTACCGGATATAAAATAGAAAAATACGATCTGTCACACCGTCCAAATAAAAATTTTGAATCATCTGAAATTATTAATTACATGTCACAAATTATAACATCAAATAATTTGAATGCACTCAAAATCATTGCGTCACTAACATTTAATATACCATAAATGATCATCATAATTATATCATTAAATGAACATTCATAATACCGATAATAAATTACTTGAAATAAAAATAACGATATCCATATTGTCAATTTCTCATAAATGAAGATTTGATAAATGCCTAAAAGTTAATGAACCAACAAAAACCTCAAATCTTTATTATGAAAACCTCAATCTCCAAGATCACCTTTATTTGATATCTACACGATAACATGTGATCTCTCTTATCCTGATGTCTACCTATCTACTTTGAAACAAATAAAATATAAGAGTGAGCCGAATGTCCAACAAGTAAAAATAATCAACAATAGAGAAGCATGAGTAAGTATCTCGGATAATAAAAATAAATGCATAAAATTAATAATAGTAGGTGATATACTCACCCCTATTTGAGACTCAACAACAAGTCGAGTCTACGACCCCAAAGCCATATGAACAACTGAGTATCAAGAATGTAATATGAATTATATCAAATCTAATCATTAGCTCAGTACGAAGTTACAACTATATGAAATAATAAAAATCCCTATAGATCTTATTCTGTCATAGTGAACCAAATGCCACGTATTTACGCTCCCAACGGTTGGGTGAATATCACGAGATTACCCAATATCTATGGCATCCCTACTATCCTTATAATTCTCTCAGAGACTGTACCCGTAGCATACTTATATCATCTCTGATATCCATCATCAATGATATCCCTGATATCATCCTCTATGATGATTATTGTGACGGACTACGTTTTCCTAACTGAAATCTAACAAAATTTCGGCTGAAAAATGACCGTCAAGCTGATACAAACCTATACAAATCCTTATACAACAGAGATATATATATACACAATATACAAACATAGGATCTAAAAGCCACAAAATTACACGTAGCACAAGCATCACAACTCCGGTATAACGTTGGTTCAAACAAAATACCACTAGGTACCCAAATAAATCATAATAACCTGCGAAAGTACATATATCTATCAACACAAGAAAACTATATTACGAGTATATCATCATATATATACATCAATATACAAAACCATTAATAATGATACAAAATACTCCCCCAGATACAAAATCACAAAACTTAGTCCACAAGACTTTTCCTTCAAGATTTATAGCCTATCCAACTCTTAAACTCTACTCGATCTCATCGGTCTTGAGGGCGTGCTCATCTGGAGAAAAAAAAGTAGTAAAGATGAGCCAAATACTCAGTAAGTGTAATATAAATAAAGGAAATAAATAATATATGTAAAATAAAGTAGATGAAGGATATAAAGCTGAAATAAATATGCATAAACATGAAATATGAATAAATACATTTTCAGAGATCATTTATCTTTTCCATTTTACTTATTATTTTTTTAGGTTCTAAAACATGTAGAAAGCTTATTTAACTTTGCGGACTAGGGCCAATAAGTCTTACCAGCTAGTGGTGTGGTCGAATGAGGAAAGAAATATGTATGCTTCCACACATTCTAAGGCACGACCCACGCAATTCAAAACCCCGTGGTAAGCGGTATACCTTTAACCCGATATATAGGGCCATTACATATGCCACCATGTCTTTCGTGGCCCAAAGGGAAATCTCATACTTCCACAGTAATATCCTAAAGTATATCAAACAATACTACCATCTAAAATATAATCTTTGGTCCAATTCACATTTACTTATTCTTAGAAAAATTTCATACTCATTTATAAAACATTGTTCTCAGTCCGGGAGAACGGTTCATCAAATATAACATATTATGGAATTATCTT
Source organism: Nepenthes gracilis (assembly GCA_033239525.1). NCBI lineage: Eukaryota > Viridiplantae > Streptophyta > Magnoliopsida > Caryophyllales > Nepenthaceae > Nepenthes > Nepenthes gracilis. The sequence goes on from BSYO01000029.1 coordinate 8,563,086, forward strand.
TTTATCACAAACTTGAACCAAATATGTCAATTTAAAGTAATTAATTATATTTCTTAAAATTTAAAATTTCAAATAAATTTAACAGATAATACCAAATTTAAAAATTTGGGTGTGACAAACCAAAATACACAGAACCCAACAAACTAAAATTCACACATGACCTTATCGGATAACTATTCGGATAAAAATAAATGTGACCTACTCTACAAATATCGTAAGGAAGGTAATAATTCAATCAAAAATTATAACCAGACATAACATAACATCTGAACTATTTTCAAAATCCGCTATGGGCATATATCCAACTAATTTCATAATCTAATTGTATCAAATGCTAAATTTAAATCATAACAAACTAAACTCATCAAATTGAACGAATAGCTGAAGGTCATATCTTAACTCCTGTAATGCATCCGAGCCTTTTACTCGAATGGACAAAACCAGAAAACATGAGCCAAATGCCCAACAAGTAACATATTTTAGACAAAATGAGTCCAATAAATCAGAGAAAAGGTCAATTGGATAAAAATCTGTTCAGATGACAGAATAAATCCAAATCACCAATAAAAGAAATCCAACAGAAAAATTCATGATCTAAAATCTAAAATTCAATGGTAGTCTCGTACTCCAAATCAAATATTTAAATCTAAAATAAATATCTAAATTATAAAACAGTCATTATTGAGATAAGTATATATATATATATATATATATATATATATATATATATAAACAAAACAAAACCGATCTGGACAAATTTCAATAGGCAATTCGTCAATTTTAAAATCCAATCCAAGTCCGAGTCCAAGTACAAGTTCGAGTCCAAGTCCAAGGCCCGATCAGCTTGTGATCCGGGACAGAGTCTGATAGTCGGATGATCCAATAGCGTGCACAAAAGCCGAAACAGCATCGCGACAGATATTCCAAAGGTTTGGATTAAAATATATAATCTAAAATCATTTGTATAAGATATACCAATGCTCAACTGAGGAAAAAATCGACGAATTTTAAATCCAAGTCTAAGATCCAAATCCAAATGCAAATCAAAATCAAAATTAAAATTCAATACAAATAAATATAGAGATACAAATTGTGTATCAAATTAGGTTCCGATTATTTAAAGACTAGTTTGACAAAGGGTTACATATGATCCCGGTAACCATAGGCAAAATCAAATGCATATTAGGCCAACAAGTATGGCCACCCATGTACTTTATACCCATGGGTAAGGTTGCTCACTATTATTTGCCACCCGCGAGTTTGGGTGTAATCCTCAAACTTGTCATATATATTAGGACGTCCGAATATATTTTAAGGTCAAATCAAAATTATTCAAATGGAAAGGGTCACTATTTCAAGTCTTTCCTACCGACGAAAAAGAATTTTTAAATAATAAATGTCTCTCTGTCGGGAACTGGCCAGAATTTCTAATAATCTAAATCTAAATATAGTGACCACGACCGGGTACGTGCATGTGACTGCACGGCCAATGCAAGGTTTCATGTTCATTTTCACACAAAAATACTGATATAAAATATACTGTGTCTAATAAATTATTCAAATTTTTAGAAAAATGTTAAAGCCTCTAAAATCATAAAACTCAGTCCAATAACCCCCAAAACATCTAATAAACTACACATGTATGTCCAGAATAAATAATTCATGTGTATTAAAAATACATGCATATTAGTAAAAATCTCATGCAGTGTCCAAAATATTTCAGATACTAAATCATACCAAAGAAGGAGTTTACAGATACTTACATTGATCTCGTACTTTGCAGATCTGAAGAAAGGATACTCTGAAGTGTCCGAATCGGATACTCTCTCTCCTGCCTTGCGTGCTGCCCACGCCTCCCCTGCGTCGTCTCTCTCTCACTCTTCGCATTTCTCCTTCTCCGGCAACAACCCTGGCATCGACGATGATAGCGACCACGGTGGCAGCACCAGATGACGGCGGCAACCACAGTGGTAGCACCAGACGACGGCGATGACGACGAACGCAGCTATCGGCGGCCTTCTCTCTCCACCACGCACTTCATCCAAATCCATCAAAAATCAACTAATTTTCATAAAATCGGTACACACAAGCCACAAATCGGCATCAATAAAGAGAATTGGATGATTTACTTACCTTGATTTCACTGATTTCATCCAATAACGGCGGCGAACGGACGGCAGCCGTTCGGCTTCGGTTCGAAAATCCGTCTTCTACAAACACAGTTGGACAAAATGGAGGATAGCATCATGGAGAGGGCTTCACAGGCTTCCGTTCCCGGGGTCGGGTGCTTCGACAGCAACGGCGACGATGGCGCCCACCGGCCTCCCTCTCTCTCCTCTCTTCTCCCCCTTCGCTTACTCTCTTCCCGAACTGTCCTTATCCTGTTTCTTTTTTTTTATCTTTTCTGTTTTTTGTTTTCAAATAATAATAATATATTATTATATTATTTTAAATTTTCTTTTATTCCAAAGTTTAAACCGACACTTGGGTGATAACACGGGTACATATCGAGCGCCAACTCGGCTAATCCAAATATCTTTCCAAATTTTATAATATTAAATTAATTTTTATCACGCCCAAATTACTTAAAATCGCAATTAATATTAAACTAATCAGAATGAAAATCTAGGATATTACACTTTGTACGCTTTTCTTATGAATTTAAGTTTCACATGACTTAAATTACATGCAAAATCAATATAAAATATAGGAAAGATCGAAAGGCCTTATCACCATTGGCCAAGCGTAATTTTAAAACTTCTGGACAATAAATCCCTTCACAAATGTGTACAACGTAAATTTTGAAGCATATACAAGATAACATATTTAACGTTCATGTGAGTAAATATCACGATTTATATCCGATAATATTTTCGAAACACGTAAAATAATACATACAATTATATGTGAACAATTACCAAATCATTGAAATACCCAAGTCCATAAAGTTAGGGTTTCAAGTTTCTAAGTCCAAATCAAGCATAAATTATAGGAAATTGGGTAAAATTGAAGGGGGCGCGGGTTAGGGTTTTTTAGAAGCAAAAACCGCACAAATATCACAAATAGGATATAAAATCGAAATATTTACATGTTTAAGTCATGGGTATTACGAAATATAAATTTAATCAGGTATCGGAATAAGGATATCCAAAGAAAATAGAACGAAAGTGAAAGAAAATAAGAAAAAATAGGATGAGTGTACTTGCCTCGACCAGATCTATTACTTCTCTAACTAGCTCGAGCACGGATTGGACTTGGGAATCTTGGATTCCTCCTTCTCTCTCTACTCTTTCGAGCTCTCTCTCTCTCTTCTAATCTGAGAACTGGAAAATATGCTCAAACGAACCTTCGCGGCCTATTTAAATTGCAGGCTGACACTCGAGCACAAGCCGGCGAGCAACAGGGGCACCCTACTCGAGTTTCAGTGTCGACCTCGGTGCTTGAGGGCTTGGCGGGCTCTGCCAATTCTGCTTCGAGCGCTAACGCCGCCGCCCAAGGCGCTTGGTGAGCACCTCTCGCCAATTTTTGCTATACTCCCGGAACCTAATTTTTTCACATGAATTAAATCTAATCTTAATTATATTACTTTAATTACCCATAATTATAATATTTAAAAATCAATATATTACAGTTATTAGACTATATGTATCCCTTCTCAATAACAATGACCTCGACCGATTGTAGGAGATAACAAGAATCCAATTATTAGCGCAATCAAAGGTCACAACTGTACGAAATAATAAGAATCTTCTTGAATCTTATTCTACCACAGTGAACCAATGGCCACGTATTTACGCTCCCAACAGTTAGGTGAGTACCATTAGATTATTTGGTCTCCGTGGTATCATCACTACCCCTATAGTCTTCCCAGAGGCTGTACTCGTAGCATACTCATACCATCTCTGATACCCCTTACTAGTGATATCCCTGATATCATCATTTACAGTAATCACTAGGTTATAAATATCTCTCCTCAATGTCAATAACCTCGATCTCCGGAATGGAACAGGTATTGAAAAAGTATAGACTACTTTATAGTCCCACGGACTCTCATACGCCTAAATACCATAGAGGTTTTATACACTCTTCTTTACTTATCCATAGAGTACCAATAAAATATACACACGTGGTCAAACCCAAGACAAAGAATCGTTCATCCCTAGAATAGGAGAAAATTATCCAAAAAACTCTTAATGTTTTGCCAAGCCTTTTTAAATGTCTGATTCGATTATCATCGATCCTCCAAGTGTATCTAATCTTATATCTAGGGCCATAGAATAGCCTTTTATTTCATCGCTACCGAACAAGCTCATGAATACCCGTCCTATCCAGCGATTCTGGATACTTTCACAAGGGTTTAATTGAAATCATAAATTCCCATAATTTTCTTCTTAACCCAACCAATAATTTAAATATATATGTTCAAGGACATAAATATATTTTTCGATATACATGCATCTTTACCCATAAGGTCTACCAACTACAATTATACATTAACATCCACACTTAAATAAATTAATATATATCCCTGCACATACATCTCCTATATATAAATAAATGCGCCCCCTGTACACAAGCATAGACTTACACTTACACTGCATCTACATCATATATATATATATATATATATTTACACACTACTTCCCGTAAATATGCATATACATACAAATACATGGAACACACATGCACATATCTCATACATACATAGTCTAAAATGCATTGCCACACTTACACATATGCACCCAGGCACACACGCGCAGCAGCAACGCTGCTTACCTACACACACGCACACAGCGCGCACACGCACACACACATGGCAGCACCCACATACCCAGTAGCACACAAGCACAGCAGCACACGCTGCTTACCCTCATACGCACACACACACGGGCACATCCACACAAGCGCAGTAGCACTTGACAATATCTGCAGAGATTTCAAGCAGGGACTTGACATACTGAAAATCTTCAAACAGAACAATTAAGTATGCATTTGCCAATGAAACATATATTTATATAGTTACAATCCAAGCAATTCTTTAATTCAACTCGATATCCCTAAACAGAGTTTCATGCCCTGTCTTCTCCCAACAAACTAGTTCCCACAGTATGCAAGGAAACCCAACTTTTCTACTCTAACAGGTAAAACTAAGAATTTGTAGTATGAATCCAAAATATCTCAAGCCTCGATTCTCCGTGAGCCCCTCGACAAAATCCGTTTCCTCTTCATCCTGAGCCGAAGGATCTGTTTCTCTTCCCTCTTGGTTCGCGTCAAATCGATAAAAATCTAAGCTTTCAAATCGAACAAGTAAAATACTAATCTTTTTTTAACTCCACAGCACAAATTATCAAGCCCCAATTCATCTCGAAACCCTAGAAAACTCGGCCCTTTTTCTCCACGAGTCGTGGCTCTGTTTTTTCCATTTTCTCATTCACAATCAATAAACACAACCGATTCCCACAAAAGCGATAAAAGCAACAAGAAAATGATCATCAATAAGGAGAATGGAATGATTCACTTGCCTCGATTCTATGTATTTATTACGTCGACGGCGTCGACGGCAGTGGCTTCTCTCTTCGATTGGTCTGTGGCTCCCCCCTCATAACTCCTTTGTCTTCTATAAATAATAAGGGTAAATCGCGTCTAGGGTTTCACTGATTCTCCTTTTGGGCTCCGATTTCCCTCTTCACTTCCCTTCTCCCCCTCTGCTGCCGCCTCTCTCTTCCTCCTCTTCTTTCATTCTTCCCGCTCATTCTTTTCTCCCTTTCTTTCCTTTTTCTTTCTTTCCTATATATTTATTTATCTCAATTAAAATATTAATTAATTAATTATCTAATTATAATCATAATATTATTTAAAATTTTGATCTCAATTTCTAATATTTTAATAGCTTTAAAACTTAATTATCTAATATTTTAATATAAGTCCAATTTAAGAGTCTAAATATTCTAAACTCATATTTTAAGCCCAATTATAAAATTTTATATCTAAATTATTACTAAAAATAGTCAAATAATTATTACAACTAATCAGATAATTTATTCTCATAAAATAATAAAATAAAAAATGTTCAAAATGTTACACAAATTGTGGTACAATTAATGTGTTTGAGAAAATGACCATTTTGAAAAATGTCCATGACTACATGAGAGATAAAATAGCCTACAATGTCCTAAGATCTTGTAAAAAATGCAGCCGAAATATCCACTTGGACCTAGACTTTTGAAGTTATTGACACTAAACACAACTAGTCAAATATCATCCGAGGAGGGAATAATAACAAGGCTATGGAGAAGGTCCAAGGGGACTGTCTTAAGGTTGAAGGGCTGCATAGCCTGAGTATTAGTAGGACCACACGTAGAAGTCCTTCCTAAAAGCTTCCTTAAGTAATTAATAATGATCTCATGAGTTTTAGAATCAGAAAACATGAGAGATTCATCTTTTTTGATAAGTGAGATGTTCCTTATGCGATTTTGCTTTCCTTTGATGGCATTAAAAAAGTATTCATATGATCATCGTCATTAAGTTATTTAATTTTGACTATTTACTTGAGAAAGTCCTCCTCCATGCACAAAACTTTTTACAGAGTGACTCGAGCTTGAAATTCTGAGGAGATGGAGACTGAGGCAAAAGGGAAAGTGAGAGAGGGATGCGTGGGCAACCTCAAGAGCCTTCAAGACAAATGCCACAGGTAGGCCAAGATGTTATAAATTTTGGGTTGATTCCTTAATAGTCATTTTGATTCTTTTAAGTTTGAAAAAAACTTAAAATTTGGGGACACTGTCGTCCTTATTGGTCTAAGAGGACCTCATGATATTGTAAATTTTGGGTTGATTTGTCATAAAATTATTAAGTTTGAAGGAACCATTTCTAGAGTAATCGAATTTACTTAGAGAAGGAGACGTAGGGAGAGATCTAGGGTATTAATCTAGCAAAAAGATGCTTGAAAAGAATCACAAACTGTAAGAAAGGTGGTACTAACTAGAATTTTGTTTAATTTCTTGTATATGCGATTTGGACCATCATAACAAATACACCACATGAAAGTAAAATCATCGAAGCTATGATCATGCATACTGGAGGAGGGACAATGGGCTAGGTCACTAGATCCCTCCTTTGAGGAGTTGTCCTAGAGATCACCAAATTATGAAGAAGCACATTGAAGTTGCAAAGCAGGGCCCATCGGAGGTCCTCTTCCTTGCTGGCTAAATTTTCTGCCGAGTTCCAAAGGCTTTTTCTTTTTTTTAATAAAGTGGAGACCATATACCATGGAGCAACAAAATTTGGTGCCCACACCATATCAGTAACAATGCTAGAGAGGAATTTCTTCTTAATTTCAAGGCTAGAGAGCAAAATGGACGAGAAATCCCATCCAATCCAAATACAACCACCTTGAACATGATAATAGTTCATGATCTAGAACCAACTATGAGTGATAGAAGATTGAATAGAATGGCTATTAGAATCTCGCACTCTCTTTTCTACTAAGTCACATATATTAAAATTATGGGACTTTATAAAGTCCTTAATTGCACAGACCTTTTAGGCACATTAAGGCCCCAGATATTCCAATAACTAACACAACTCATTTGATTACCTAGGGTAAAGGGAAAGATCTTTTAGGCCCCTTGGATTTGGTTTTTACAACCACTTTCCTTTTTTGTGGGTCAGTGATTCTGCAGTAATTATGAGCATCATTACAAATAGAAAGCTAACATAGCAGGAATCTTAGCAATGCAATAGCACTGCACACAGTCGAATTCGGGACTTAGGGTGATTTCTTGATTGCATCAGCAAGGTTTAGCGCCTTGAATGGATGAGATGAAGAGGTAACTTGGATAAGAATCTCGGTATTAGTGGAAGCGCTACCCACAACTGATCCAGGACTTGTAGCAACGCCAGAATCACATTGACAAGGCTAAACACCTCGAAGGGATTTAGTGAAGGGGTAACAGCTACGGACTCTGGCAACCTCTCCATAGAGATGGAGGGAATGGGGTCCAAAAGGATTGCAGGCAATTGAGGCTCCTTTTGCCTCTAGTGATCTTCAAAGAGTCTATCAATAGGTTTATAAATTAGTTTAAATCTTAAGGGGCATGCTTCTGTCTTAGGGCCAAAGCATTTGTAGATGGAGCAAGTGGTAGGTTTTCATTTATATTCCACTCAGATATCCACCATTTCCTTATCTCTTGATAAAGGATTAGTGCTCGTCATCAAGGAAACCGACTTTGAAAGTTTGCATCTAATCTGACCTCAATGCTTATTCAAGTGAAACCCACCTTTTCCAATTTCTCAGTTTGTTTATTGGTATGGATGGGCTTGCCCACTACACTAGTAATATAACTCAATTTATCCATGGATGCAAATTCTAGATGGACTCCAAAGAAATTGACCCAAATTCAAGGTAGTTTTAAGTTCCTCTTTCCAAGATTCATATTGGGCTTCCATTCTTTAAGAAAGATGGGTTTACCCATAAATAACTAGGGGGCTGAGTTGAAAACAGATCTTATACTATATTCATTTGAGAAAGTAAAGAGAAAGCAGCCATTAGAATTGACGAAAACATGCAAAAGGCGAAACTTCCCCAATGCTGATGGGCTGTCACCTCATCCATGGGGAAAGAGTGCTTTTTTTTTTTTTCTATGAAGTATCCAACAATATTGTACTTCCAAAGCTCAGCGCCACGGAGGGTCACCTTTGGCGAGAGACAAACAAGGATTTTGTCTTCCTTGATTCACGGAGGGAAAAAGGATAACTAAGAACAACGATATTCCTCTACAGGTTAAATGATTTTAGAACATGACATCCCTAAAGGAAAGAGCTTAGGTTGCTTAGTATCCTTCAAAATAGAGTACTTTGAAGGCAAGCAAGGAAAGACCCCCTCTAAGGAGGCTGATAAGGGTATTGAGAAAGCATTTCAACAGAAGGGCTTCACTGCAAGAGCAACATAGGCATTTTTGACCCACATCTTGGAGTCACATCTTCAGCTTACAACTCTTTGCCAACATGTTTGGCCCGCATCACTGGCTTGCGTTTTCATCCCACATCTTCAAGTCACATCTTTGGCTTCCTTCTCTGGGCCACATCTCCAAGCTGCATCTACTGCCCATGAATAGTATTGCAAATAAATGTTAAGTCTACCCCTTTATGCTCCAAGGTTTGAAAAAAAATAGTATTGTGAATCATGTAAAATAGGGAAGAGGATTGCAATCCCATATAAATATGATGCGTCTCTAGATCCGAATTATCGAACAAATTAAAGAGCCTTCTAATTCAGGTGTCCATCTAGAAGTGGGTCCGACCTTCATTATTTTAAATTTGGATCCTAAACACCACAACTAATGAACAAGATGTTAGAGGAATATGGGACTAATTCCTAATATATCTTTCGATATTCAAATCAGTAATCTTTCTATGACGAAGAGATATTTGAGGAGAAAATGAATGCGTGGAAGAAAGTGATTGGGGATTGAGTGTATAGTGGAGAACTTTACTCCGATAGGAGGGCTCGAAGGAGTGAGCGGCTTTGAGGATTTATACTCATTTAGGGGATTGGTTTTGAGGATTTGCACTCATTTTGGGGAGTGGCTTTGAAGATTTCTACTTGTTTAGCTAAGTGGTTTGGAGGATTTGCACTCGTTTAAGATAGTGGCTTTTCTTATTTGAATATTCTTCTGATTCAAGATCAATTGTAGCCTCCTCCTTTCCTGTGGAGAAAAGAGTATATTTATAGAGTGAGTGCCAGTTTAGTCTTCCTTGGGTGTCATGGCTCTACAATTATGAGGGCTTGTGCTTCTGTAGACGCCGCCTTTGCTTCGTGCTCCAACAATCATGTGGGGTGATATACTAGTAACCGTTGCCTACTTTTATTTGCTGAGTTGTAATGGTTATCGGCTGCTATTTGGTGCAGTAACTATTGGTTACAACTCATTGATTAACCCTAATTGCTATTTTATTGCCTGACGATTTTGGGTTAAACTGCTTGGATCAATTGCCATGCCCATTGGATGTTGGGCTTAGAATGACTTTTGTTGGGTCGCTACTACTTGGGCTATTCTCCTTTCAACATTCTGGGTTCTGGGTCAATTCATGGATTGTTGTACCTATCACTAGCCTCTTATGTTGGGAGGTTTGAATTTTCAACCCCCAACGTACTTATGATAGGACGTTGGTTGCAAATCTTCGCAAGTGTTCCTTTTCTAAATATTCTAGATTTTTGTTGCTCTGTTTGGTAAGATTTTATTTGATTCTCTACCAAATACTGGGATATATAATCTTCTCAGCTTAATATTTGCTGATCTTTTTCACTGGCTATAAACAGAGGGGCTCTATATACTTTGCATCACGAAACAACTCTCATTTGCTAAGGAGTGAGTCCGTTGAGAGCTATCATAGAGCCTTCATAGCCACAAGCCAGAATTAGATAGAGCTCTTCTCCAGTATTTGAAGCTAATATTCGGGGATATACTTAAAGTCTACATTGGTTACCTTCTTTTATATAGGAATCCATCCTATTTTTTTTTATACTCGACCCAAAACCAAACCCATGTCATTTTGAGAAAAATCCCAAGTTTTGGGGGTGATTTTTTCATCTCCCAATTTGTGCCCAGCGGTTTTCCCTGCTGTAGTTCTGAAGTGGACTGTCTCAGATTCTGACTGGGAGAAGTTCCTTTCTTTTCATTCGTTTCAGAAACTCTACTTTTCTGCTACTTTACATTCGGCCCTAGTTGAAGAGAGAGATTCCCCTTTTTTTTCATTTGCCTCCTTGTTAAGAATGGATATAGCTCTTAAGAGAACCGCTCCCTATTCTTGTTGGGAGGGCCTTTCTATTCTTTTTTGCTGAAATGGCAACTTGATGAGTAGTGCTACTGTGTCCAATGGATGAGCTTTCCTCACGCTTTCTCCCGTCCTAAGGCCAGTTGGACTATTCCAGTCAAGTCGTCACTCTATGTATTATTTATTTCTTTTTGAATTGTATTTTTGCTATTGTAAGCTTGTATTTTGTAAAATAAATTAATGAATAAAACTTTCTGGATATTATTTATCTTCATTTCCTGACTCTAATATTCTTATATGCTTTAAATAGTTAAAGTGCTTGAATACTACTTTTTGTCGTGGCATAACTTTTGACAATTTGGATTACTAACAACTCGATCTTCTAACAATCTGACTTATAATAATTTATCCTAAATACTTGGTTATAATGTAAATTAATTGAATCAGTTTCGAGTGCGTTAGGGTCACACGCCTCTAATCTACTGTCTTGAGGAGTGATGTGTCAAGGCATCATAATCTGCGCCGTGCTGAAAACTCACCAATCTAGGCGTCAGAGCTATCAGTGGTCTGTAGGCTACACAAGGAGGCATGGCATTAACCTATCATTATTAGCACAGTAAAACTGACGCACCACAAGAGTCTTTGGTATTGGTTCATGTCTCAGCCATTATGGAAATTTGCCTCTTCGATAGCCTCAAACGATGCCATTTCTGGACCAAAGCTTTGGCTATTTAAGCTCGAATCCTTAACCATTTTTTCACTTCTTCATTATTCGTATCGTTCCATCCTAGTTTGCTCTTTTCTCTTTTCTTGCTTCATGGTTTCTCAAACTGCTCCATAGGGCATTGTTACAATTGAATCTGTCCTTACTAGGAAAGAAGTGGAGGCTTTGTATTAGAAATACAAAATCTTGAGCACCATTCCATACATAATGCCTAGGGATAAAGATAAGATATGCACTCCCTAGCTCAAATTTATTACGATATACAAGATCCATCTAAAGGGAGGCCTTCGTATTCCATTTACAAAGCAGCTGTATGAAATCTTAGCTTCTTAGGAGATTCTTATGGTTCGCCTCCACCCCAATGCCCATTGATATTCGGTTTCTTTGTGTGTCTTTTTTCATTCCAAGAATCTTCTCCTAATTGTCTGAGCTGTGAAAGTGATCTTCTGGATCAACTAGGATGTGGATTAAATTTCTTTCCTACCCCATAAGAAGTATAAAATAAGCAAGGAGAACCTGAATTTAATAAAGGGTTGGAAGAACCGGTTCTTCTATATAATTGTCCCTTCTAAAGAGAGTCTTTCTAATAACTGAGGTCGAGTCAACGATGTCTACTCTAGTGGCATTCCTTCGATAGAGGAGCAAATGGCTTGACCATTGACAAGGCTCGTTGAAGAGAATGTCGGCATCCTATGTCATACAAATCGTTGGCTCACCCGGAAGGCAGTTGCTGAAGTTTAGTGGGAGGTCAGGATAGAGTGGGATGACACCTCCGCTATGCCATTTCATCGGCTCAAGAGGAAGCCAGGAGATCATTTTTTCTGAGATTCTCCTGAAAGGGTGGCCTATAGGGTGGAGTCTTCCTCTTCTCCATCAACTGACCTTAGCCTCTCCATTGAGGAGGCCTATGAAGCGGAGATGACATGGCATGTCAGCGAATCTTCGTGGAGGCTGAGCTCCGCTCATTTTTCTCCAGTTGATTCGATTTTTGATGAGATGATTGGATTGGTTAACGATGGTAAGCCCCTAATTGATTCTACTGCTGCAATAAATGACCCCTCTGCTGGTAGATCGAGTGAACCAATCGATGCTCCAATTATAGCCGAGTATGGGGTTTCAATTTTGGTTGCATTATCGCCTGATGCACCCGTTCCCACACTTCCTACGTTTTTGTTGGGAAGGATGCTAATAATGACCAAGCGGCCGAAGAAATAATTGCAAATATTTCAAAGGCCATAACTGCCAAGGAGATGCCCTACCCTGAGGCATCAACACCCAAGCTTCTGGAAGCTTTGGGTGTATCTCCATCTCCTCCTGGCTTGGAGGTGCCACTCTACCATCGTGTACTGCCTCTATAGTATTTGAGGCCCTCTTCTATGTTTGGACTTGAGGATTCTCTATGGCCATATTTTTAGGAGGGTCCATCCCCTCAAGAGAGTTTATCTCAGTAGGAGGGTCCATATCTCCTTGAGATATTGCTCATTGAGTTCTTCATTCTGTGATTATATCATTATTGTTGTCCCTAACTGACCATTCTATTTTGTTGGACAATTGTAGGAAGTGTTTCGTGTGATGGCAGGGGCTTTGTATCAGCGAGACGTAGAGATCTCTCGCCTATCTCAGGTGCATGTTGATCTTACCAAGCTCGGAGAGATGGAGATCTGGGTGGACACTGCCTTTGCCAATGCTCAATGGAGTCAAGAACGAGCCATCTTCCTCGCCTGAGAGTTATCCTAGTCTGAAGCGAGATCCCAAGAGCTCTTTGATAAAAGATCTCGGGCTTTAGATCAAATTACCTCACTTGAGGACAAGTTTCAAGAGGTTGAGCAGCAACTCGCCGATCTCTATAATAAGTGTACTTGACTTGCATGAGAGTTGAGGACCCAATTCCATCCGAAAAAAGTTAGCCACGTGCTGGATGATAAATTCTAGGACGGTATGCATCACTGTAGATGTATTGTGTCCTTGGCTGCTTCCAACTTTCCTATTGGCTTCCTTGATCTAAGAAATGCTGGAACTCTCAGTCTGTGACGGACCGCATTTTCAATCGAAAATCCGACAAAGTTCTAGAGAAAAATAGCTGCCAAATAAATACAAAACTTATAAAATATCCTATGACAACATACATAATCCACATCATCACACATAGGATCCACAAGCTACAACAAAGCATGTGACACCGACATCATAATTCAAATTACGATATCGACTCAAATAAGATGTCATTAGGTACCTAAATAAACCATAGCAACCTGTAAAAGCATCTATATCCCTCAAATAAAGTAGAAGGTAAACTACATATACAGCATCATCATCATATATGTACATCAATACAAGACCATCAATAATAATACAAAAGACTCCATAAGGCACAAATCCACAAGACTAAATCCACGAGATGATCCTCCAAGTCTTCCGTGCCTAGCCGACTTCTAATCCTCTACCCTGCCCTATTAGGTGTAACCTCGTGCGGATTTGGAGACAAGGAAAGACAGTAAGGGTGAACCAAATGCTCAGCAAGTGTAATATAATTAAGGATAATATACAATATAATTTAAACAGAATAAGGAATAGGATAAGAGTATGATATAGGATGCATAACATGAAGTGTGAACAAACGCATTTTCAAAATATAAATAACTTTTTATATTTTATCTTTCTTTTCTTAGGGTTCCATAACATGTATCAATTTCTTTATCTTTGTGAATCAGGAACAGTAGGCCTTACTAACTAACAGTGTGAGAGAATGATGAAAAAATGTATTTGTTTCTACATATTCTAAAGCGCATAACCACACAATTCAACATCCCGTATCAAGCGGTATACCTTTAACCCATATACAGGGCCATATCATATATACTACCATGTCCCCCGTAGTCTAGAAGTAGTCATCATTCTTCTACAATAATATCCAAAGGCATGCCAAGAAATATCATTTGTTACAATATACGGTTAGGATAATCCTTAAGTTTTCACCATAATATCAATGGCATGCCAGGGGATACTATCCTCTAAAATATAAATTCTTGGTCAAGGTTTCATGATTTCTTATTATTTGAAGGAAAGTCCACAAAACTTCTTTCACATAGTTCTCACACTGAGAGAACAAATCATACACATAGCAAATTGTGGCATTTCCTCCGTATTGTTATATATTTTGCTTAATTATTATATACAGATACAAATTATCATTTCTTGGGGGTTTAACTCTTCACGTGACTTTAAACATATACATAGTTCAACATAATGTTTCGGAACAACTAGAAAATTCTTACACATCGGCCAAACGTAACTTTAGAACTTCTGGATGATAATCCTTCACAAATAATTAGTAATAATATTTTTTGAAAAATACAATTAAGGATATACAATTATATATATAATTTAGGTATCAATTAAACAAAACGAAATCATACAAAATTTTCAAAGAGGCCCAGGTGAATAGTGCCTGTGTGGGTGAACAGTGCCCACATGGGTGAACAGTGCCCATGTGAGTATTGGGGTCCTGTATGTATAAAATTGGATATCTAATTGATAAATTAACATATTCACGGTACGAGTAACAATATTCTAAACCAATTTATATATAAAACTCAAAATAATCGATTAAATGGGGTCCAAGCGAGGGTTAGGATTTTGGGGTGTAGAAGAACCGTGTGAAACCATGAATAGGACTACAAATTAGTGAATACTTGTGCTTGAGTCGAAGGTTTCACAAAATATAAGCATGGATTGGGTATTAAAACAAAAATACCCTAGAAAAATAAACGAAAATTGAAAAGAGAAAACGAAAAGAGTATGAATGTACTTGCCTCGACCCGATCTATCACTCTTTCAACCAACTCGAAGTTAGAATCGAACCCAGGGATCTCGATTTTCCCCTCTCTCTCTTCCCCCCTCTCTCTCCTCTCTTTTCTTTCTCTGAAAGCCCATGCTGCGCTCTCCCTTCCCTTCTTCTATTATTATTATTATTATTATTATTATTATTATTATTATTATTATTATTATTATTATTATTATTATATATTCCGTTTTTTTATATTTTAACACCCAAATTGATACTCGAGCTACAGTATGGGCGCACTTCGATCCAAATATCCATCAAAATTTTATAATATTTAATTAATTTGATCACACTCAAATTATCCAAAATAATAATAAATAATCTAAATTAAATCGGATAAAAATTTGGGATATTACGCAATCGATCTGACTTGGTTGATATTTCAAAAACAGGAAGGGAGCCTTTTCCACATTCACTGGGGGGCTCCTAGCTTTAAGATAGTCGTCTGTTCGAGTGGTAGGCATAGGCAAGTCTCTTATAATTCCTGAAGAACTCTCCATGTTATAAATATTGATTCATCAATAAAACAAATAGATTGTCTTGATCGTTGTCACTAATGTTTCTTCGTTTATATTTGTCCTCTTTACCCAACACTTGTATTGTTTGCTGATTAAGTGTTATTGCCATTGTCGTCAGGCTTGATTGGATGTCTTTTTCTGTTCGTACTCATTTCTATGAAAGGATGTCATAGCACCGAGATAGCCTCTTTATAGCCGACTAGGTGTAGTTGTCATAGTCATTAGGCCTTAACGGAGTCTAGACCGTCATCCGTATTTAACTAATGGTGCTTGTCCCTATTAGGAGTTGTCCCACTTGTGCATCGGGTTCTAGTTGATTGACCGTTGTCAACTGATTGTGCTCGTTCCAACTGAAGGAAGTTATCGCACGTATATTGAAAAGCCCCCCAAAGTTTTGTTTTGTTTTAGCTAATAAAAGGAGGTTAGACTTCTATCCTGAAGCCCCTGAACAGTTGCATTCGACCTCATTCGAGTTGATTTATACGATCAATGTTTAGAGTTTGACCTTTTGTGGGCCGCTTGGTTATTTGGACCAAGGTTCTAACCGTTCTTTTACATGTCAGTTTATAGGTGAAGGATTTTACTCGACTTAGGGGCAGTTTAAGCCATCAAATTTATGCAATCACATAAGCATTCAGATGAACACAAGTAACAAGATAGATAAATGATTATTTTATTAATTGAAATATGTTACATCATACAAGCATTTCGCATGACATGCTCTAGGTTTACCTATACCCGATAAGGATTCATTGATAGTATTTTTTGAGGTAGATAGCATTCTATATTCTTGGAACCAGTTCTTTGTTTTGAGTGCGTAACTTGTACGTACTATTTTGAAAAATTATTAAGACTAGAAATAATTCCTTCCAATTACGAGATAGTTTGTTCCTATTGGCGATTTTGCTTATTACATCTGTACTCCATAAAATTAGTCCCCTACCTTGAATTGGCGTACTTTCACCTTCCTCTTGTAGTATTGAATGATCCATGGCTAATAAGCCGCTGTGCATAGCCTTATCACGTCTCAAGCTTTTTCGAGTAAGTTGAGATGCTCTCTGAGTTGTTGGAAGTTCCCTTTTGGGTTAAAACTTTCGAGTCAAAGGCTGAGCAAATCGATCTCTACTAGGATAATCGCTTCAGTTTCATAGCATAAGATAAAAGGTGCTTTCCGTGTTAGTTCCCTTAGTGTTATCTTGTAAGATCACAACACGGAAGGTAGATCATCAACCTAGGAGTCCCCTATGACTTCTAACTTCGTTATCAACCCGTGTAGCAGCTCTTAGTTCATTACTTCCATTTGCCATTCGTTTGAGGATAGGTGATGGTAGTGTGAACTAACCAAAATTTTAAACTCATGCAATATTTGGTGAATCTTTTGCTAGAGAATTGGGTTTTGTTGTCTGTAACTATAACCTCAAAAATCCGAATTTTCATATAATATTCTGCCGAATGAACTCTATGGCGTTCTGCTCGGTGATCCATGCTAGTGAGGAGGCTTTACCCATTTAGTGAAGTAATTAATGTCAACTTTGATGAACTTTCTCTACCTAGATGCGATGGGCAATGGACCCAGGATGTCGAGCCCCCATTGTGTGAAGGATCATGGTAATTGTAGGGTCTATAGTTCTATTGAAGCTAATGAGGAGTATTACTGTAGATTTGGCAATTCACGTACTTCTTTATGAATTCCACAATGTCTCTCTTCATCGCTGGCCAGTTGTAGTCCTACCATATGACTTTGAATGCTAAGTTCTTACCTCCAATGTGCGATCCGCATATTCCAAGGCACACATCACTTAGCATATAGTTAGCCTCTTTTGGCGTGACACACTGCATCTGGGAAACTGAATAACCTCATCAGTATAGTCTCCTATCCATGATGGTGTACCAACATGCTATTTTTTTTAATACTCTTAGCTTTGATGCTAAGAGTTGCTATAACTTCCTGCATGTCACAAGCGTAATACTCGGGATTTTTGGTTGCTATTGTCTTTATCAGCTGATCTGCCTTCCGGTTTTCTTTCCTTAGGATATCGAGTATTTCCACCCCATCGAATGTTTCGATCAAACCCTTCTCTTTAGCAAGATATCTTGCTGGTAATGGGCTTCATACGTAGAAATTTTTAGTGACCTAGTTGACGATTAGTTCTAAGTCATTATAGACAATAAGGTTTTTCACCGAGTATTCCTTTACGAGTCAGAGTTTGACGAATATGGCTTTGCACTCAATAACATTGTTGGTGGCCAAGAATCCAAGAATCATTGAGTATTTCATCTCCGACCCATTTGGAATCATTAAGACCACAACTGCTCTGCTTCCTGATGGAGTTGATAACCTATACACATGCAAGATCCATATTTTAGCTTCTTCTTGCTGGTGGGTGTTTTCTCTTATATCAGGGACATTGGGAATCGGGATCGTTGTTTCAACTATGAAATTCGCAAGGGCCTAACCTTTTATGGTCGGCCACGGTTGGAATTTCATATCAAACTTGCCTAATTCAACCAACCATTTGATAAGTTGTTCGAATGTGTCGAGTTTCTATAGAATCCTTTTTAATGGCTAGTCCGTGAAAACGATGATCATGTAGGTCTGAAAGTACGATTTTAACTTCCTAACGGAGTAAACCAGTGCTAGAGCTATCCTTTCAACATGCGAGTAATGAGACTCAGTGTTTGTCATGATTTCACTAACATAATAGACTGATCATTACATCTCGGATTCTTACCTGATTACGATTTAGTTCAATGTTGTGCCTGATATTACGAGGTAGAGAAATAGTGCTTTGCCTTCATTTGGAGAGGTCAAGAGATGTGGATTGGTAAGGTAGTCTTTTAGTTCTTAGAATGTTGTCTTGCAATCGGCTGTCCACTAAAAACCACTCGCCTTTACCCATGTCAAGGCCTTGAAGAAGTAGACATATTTTTTTGTTAATTTTTCAAAAAATCGGAAGAGTGTAGTGAGTCTTCCTATGTGTTTTTGGACATTTTTCATAGATTGAGGCAGGTTCATTTCTATAATGACTTTTATCTTCTCAGGATTTGCTTCAATCCCCTAATGTGAGATGATAAAGCCAAGGAACTTGCTCGAAATTACTCCGAATATGTACTTGGTTGGATTTAACTTTATCTGGTATGCTTGGAATACCTCGATGGCTTCTCTGAGATCACGAATGTGGTCGTCGGCTGCTATCCTTTTGATGAGCATGTTATCTACATATACCTCCATATTTTCACTAATTTGTGCCTCGAATATGTAATATTTTGGATCCCAATTGAATTATTTTAATATTTATTATGATTTTGGGTATTTTGGACGTGGCAAAAATGAATTAAAATATTGTGAAATTTTTAGGAATAATCAAAATTTTGGAGTGGTGCCTGGAGGGTGCCCGTGTTGTCCGAATACTGATTGAAATTTTAAATAAAAGAAAAAGGAAAATTTAATAATAATAATAATAATAATAATATAAATGATTAAAAAAAGAAAAAAGGAGAAAGAATGGGAAAAGAAGAGAAGAGGGAGTTGGGGAGAGAGAAAGCCGCACGAGAGAAAGGACGGCAGCCGGACGGGAGGCAGCGTGGCGACGGTGGTCTTTACGAAGGCCAGCGACGACCGTTCGAGGCGGCAGGCGGCGACAACGGTGCAGCTGAGGCCATGCGCAGAGGAGAGGGCAGCCGCGGGCTGTGCGTGAGGCAGGAGAGAGAAAGGTACAAATCGGGTGTTTCGAGACATCTTTTCTTCCGATCTACGGAATATAAAGTCGATGCAAGTATCCTCTAACCGTATTCTTGGTCTGATTTAATTTCTATTGTGTTTTGATTATTGTGAGAAATTTTACTAACGTGCATGTATTTTTAAATACACTAAATTTATTAATTATGTAAATACATGTATGTTTTATTGATCGTGCGGTGGTTTTACATGAGTATTTATGATTTGTAGGGTTTTCGGATACCCTGACGGTATATATGTATATTTGTGTATCCGTATATTGTGGAACCATGAATTAGACATTGCATTAATCATGCATCCTGCTGGGGGTAGGATCATTATGGGACCATGATTGTCCAATACCCTAGGGGTCGATTTGTGATTCGAGGCATTGGCTGTTTATGGCACCGCTCCCGACGGGGAGGTTTAGTCCCGACGGAAACGTATATGATATGACTACTTCTGCTGAAAGAAAGGTTGAGACTTTTAGTAGCTGACCTGCCCTATTGTATATTTAAATGAGAACCATCGTAAGAAATTGACGGAACTAATATATTCAAACGTCCTAATATATATAACTAAAACTTGAGGTTACACTCAAAGCCGCCAGTGGTAAAACATAGTGAGCAAGTTTCTAATCTATTGGAGACAGCTATTAGCTTAAACCGTAGCCGATCCTTGAGCTGCTGGCTTAAATCGTAGTTGATATAGCCGTGGTTAACGGACGAGGGTAACCCTTTCTAAAGTTGGTATCATTGATCTTTGGTTCTCCGATTTCGTGCATGCTTTGTAGTTTTACATATATTTGGGTGGAGGATGATTTTAATATACACTGATTGGCTCACAGTTGGGTGATAGGAATGTCTAGTACGTATAAATATCTGATAAACCCGGAATGTGTTTTGATTTATGTTTTAGTTTTGGTGGTCTTCTCTCGATTTCTGCATTATGAGATTTAGATCTGGACGTTGGTATGTGTCCCACATGGATATGGTGACGGTTGCGGCTTATGTGACCTCGGATCATATGATATGATATCGTCTATGAAATTTGACCGGATCGTATTTATTATGATTATATCCTGGAGGGACTATTTGATACGGACGATAATTTAGTACAGACATCTTCTCGATTTTCAGGAATTTCATGGATATTGTGTTTTGTTTTACGTGATTGCTATGCGATATCCCTACTTCTGATTTTTGTGTACCGTTTTATATGATATTGATACTTGCTGAGCTCTAGGCTCATATTTTCATATTTTATCCCTTCAGATCAGTAGCTTGGATACGCTTTCAGGAGTTCAAGATATGATCGACATGACATATCTCTATCGGTGAGTGGAGATATTTTTGTTGGTATATTTCTCATCCCGATAATGTGTTATGGTTATTATTTATAGCCAGATGATGGCCCTGATCTTTGTATGGAAAATATTGATGAGTTGTTATATTTGGATACTTCCCTTGCGATTGTGGATAGCAGGTCGTGTATTATATTTATCAATATTTATATCCGATGAGATCTTGTGCGGGTTTTTTTATATCGAGTCATGTATGTGCATGACTGTCATGCCTGGATTGGATTTTTATAGTTGATGAAAATATTATAATAGATTTTATTTTTGACTTGTGTATATTGTGTTCCTGGGTCGTGATGGAATATTTTGTTCACAAACTCCTGGTAGGTAGTTCATGTAGTCTTTAGATCGAAGATATACTCCTCATCATTAAGACTCATTAGGATCTTATTGCAACCTAAACAGGAATCCATAAAGGTTAACAGCTCGTCTCTAAACGTTGAGTCTACCAACAGATCAATTCTTGACAATAGAAAGCTATCTTTCGGATATACTTTATTCACATCAATGAAGTTGATGCACGTCTACTATTTTTTTATTGTTCTTCTTGATGAGGACAATGTTTGACAGCTAGTTCGGATACAAAACTTCTCTTATAAAGCTTGTGTCGAGTAGCTTCTTGACTTCTTCTCTCATTGCAATTAACTTCTCGATGGAATGGTTCTTGTACTTATACCTAATAGGTTTATGACAAGGATCGAGACCCAACTTATTGAGTATTACTACGATCAGTATTCCTGGCATGTCAATGGGTGTACATGTAAATACATCGAAGTTTTGCTAGAGAAAAGCCATCAATTGTTCTTATAGCTAACCTGTAGTGAGCTTCCAATTTGTACATATTTTTCTGGCTCATTAGGATCTAGAGGGATCTAACTGGTTGACTTGTTAGACTGTCCTTACTATAGAGTCGCTTTGTCTCAGAGATCAAAGTCTTTAATTGGTTGGTTTGGAATTACCTAGTTGACTTGAGAAAAATAACATGTCCAGTCGGTGATTTGGTCGCCTAAGACCTCTTTGACTTCGCATGCTGTCACGAACTTCATATTGAAATGAGAAATCAACACCACTGCTCCAAATGCAACTAAGTAGAGTCATTCAGAAGAGTATTAACAGACCAAGGGTAACTCAACTACTAGCAACGTGAGCAAGTGGGATGCTGTATTTGGATATGTTCTTAGTGTAACCTCTAGTTGAATAGTCCTTTGGATTGGAATGGGTTCGTTATCTAAACCATATAGGGATCCCTCAACCGAACTCATTTGATCCTTTTTTAGTTTGAGCTTAAAATAAGTGTTGAGATATAGCAAATTTTTTAAACTTTCATTATTAATGAAAATCCATCTCAGTTAGTAGTCAAGTGTACCATTCGAGATGAGTACACATACAATGACAGGGTCAAAATGGGGAGTTATTACATGTGTCATATCATCGCCACTAAAACTAATGACATCATTACTAACTGCTACCCTTTGTCATTTCGTTGCGTCCCAAATCACGATCTCGAATTAACTCTTAATCAAATTGTTATTATTATTTATCAAACTTATCCACTAACTAATATCCTTACGTGAACTCCACATCGATACATTGATCGATCACTATTAAATAAACCACGAGATCATATACAGGATCAAAATAATACCCACAATACATGTGGCTCCGATACCTATTCAAAATCTAACATCGGACCATACGTAAAGAATGATTCCGACTCAATACAAATATTATTATAATAAAATCTATGGAATGAACCAATATCCATGACTTGACGGACCATAAATACACTACCAACACAACTAACATTTAACTTAACAATTTACAACTGCTATCCAAATCTTAACTGATACATTAACCATTACGAAAAACCATAATATAACATTTTTAGATGCCTAAATGCTATGCAAAATACAACATAGTACATTAAACATTGTCTAAAACCAGTAAACAACAATAAAAATTCATAGAACACTAATCTATACTCTTCAATCGTCACCAATCTTCACTCCTATTTATCATGTATAAACTCTTGCATTTCATGTAAGAGGCTTAGTAAAACAGTAATTGTGATAGACCGACTTTTCTAACCGGAATTCGGTAGAGTTTTGGTAATAAAATGGCCACCAAATAAATACAACATATCCAAAAATTCCCGTACAGCACAATATATAACCACATATCACAACACAGGATCCAAAAACCACAAAATTATACGTGGCACCAACGTCATAACTCTGAGCATGACGTTAGTTCAAATAAGATACCACTAGGTACCCAAAAAATCATAACAACTTACGAAAGTACATATATCCATCAGCCACAGTGAAAACTATACTATGAGTATATCATCATCAACATCATCATGTACATACATCAATATACAAAACCATTAATAATGATACAAAATGCTCCACCAGATGCAAAATCACAAAACTAAGTCCATAAGGTTTTTCCTTCGCAATTTGCAGCCTATCTAACTCCTAAACTCTACTCTAACTCATCAAATATAGGGGCGTGCTCATTTAGAGAAAAAAATAGTAATGGTGAACCAAATACTCAATAAGTGTAACATAAGTAAAGGCAATAGATAATATATGCAAAATAAAGTAGACGAAGGATACAAAAGCAAAATGAAGATATATAAATATGAAATATAAATAAATACATTTTCAGAGATCATTTATCTTTCCCATTTTGCTTATTCTTCTTTTAGGTTCTAAAATATATAGAAATTTTATTATCTTTGAGGACTAGTGTCAGTAGACCTTACTAACTAACGATGCGGTTGAATGAGGAAAGAAATGTGTATATTTTCACACATTGTAAGGTGCAACCCACGCAGTTCAACATCCCGTGGTGAGCGGTATACCTTTAACCCGATATATGAGGTCATCACATATGCCACCATGTTTCCCGTGGCCCAGAGGCAGTCCTCATGCTTCCACAGTAATTTTTTAAAGTATGTCAAAAAATACTACCCTCTAAAATATAAATTCTTAGTCTAATTTCATAATTACTTATTCTTAAAGAATTTCATACTTATTCATAAAATATTCTTCTCACTCCGAGAGAACAGTTTATCAAACATAACATATCATAGAATTCCTTTCTTATACTTCTCATAATTTGCATAATTCTTACGGGTTTAAATCTTTACATGATAGAAATTATATGCATGATCATCATAAAGTATTAAAAAAATAAAAATTCTTACCACTATGAGCCAAACATAACTTTGATAGGGTATTCACCCTATCAATATCTCAAATCAATAATAGGTTTTATTTGACAACTAAATGAATACTCGAATTGGATCGAACTAATTGTCAGGCTATTGTTCTCTTATTTCCTCAACGTCATAGAGTAAGATATCGATTTATCAATAAGATTAATTCTTTTGATTGCATGATGCAATGCTGAATTTCATTGAATAGATGTTAGACGTATCTAGGGAAAATTCACTTTGAAGTGACTGTTCCCTAGATACACACGTTGTCTTATTTCACAATTGATTCAATTTCAAAAAGACCTAATTTTGATTATATTACCTTAATTACCTGAAATTACGATATTCAAAAATCGGTATATTACAACTCTCACCTACTTATAAAAATTTTATCCTCGAAATTTAATGAACCTCAAAATTCAACAATCGGGGGAAACTTTTCTAGATTTCTTATTCAGGCTCCCAAGTTACTTCCTTAATTAAATGACTTATCCTAGAAACCTTAACCAATTGAATTATCCCAATTCTCATTACCTAATGTTTCCTATCTAAATCTAGGTTAGAACCTTATCACAGAACAAATTTCTAATCTCCCACAAGACTTAATTCGATCACATATTTATTTCTTCAACTATCGATACAAGAGAGATTTCATGATAATCCACCAAATTTGATGTAACTCAAATTTATTGACTATTTTTCCAACTTAATTCAAAACCTCGAACAAACTGATGAACTTCTACTCAATTTATCCTATATCTCGAATAATGATCATTCACTTGGATCCTCAATCAACTTAGTCATGGGCCACAGGCTACCATTACAGTACTCTACTTAGCCATTTACTTGTACACTAAAATCAACTTGTAATTCTTATACATGGATTTATATCAGACATCTAGGTTATACGGTAACTATAGACCCAAGAAAATCTCAAAGACATTGATATATTTAAGGCGAAACCCACAATCCCAAATTACAATCAATTTAAGAAATATAATTGAAATGATCACCGAGAAATTCGGCACAACCTCAAATTACTACCAAAATCTTAAAACCTAAATATTCCATAACCTTATATCTCGTTGGCATACTAACATGCCCACAATCCCAAATTACAACCAATTTAAGAAATATAATTGAAATGATCACCGAGAAATTTGGCACAACCTCAAATTACTACCAAAATCTTAAAATCTAAATATTCCATAACCTTATATCTCGTTGGCATACTAACAAGCCAGCTTAGACAATCCAATCGTACCATCCAAATTCATGATAAATGGACTATCCTTGTTAGCTAATTCATAATTATCCAAATACCCAAAATCCTCACCGTTCTAGCAACCTCAAATTAAGGTCACAATGGCTTCCCATCTCATAGTTTCAACCCTTCAAATGCAACTCATCTTCCAAAAACCAAAAGCAAAGCCCCCATTGGATCAAACATTAGGACTTGCTCGCAGTTCATGTTTTAATGTCTCCAATGAAGTATCGAAAATATATCTTAAATATAAAGACTCCCAATATCATATTATCGGTGCTAATGCTCATTTTCTTTAAAAGACACCGAGATTCATCTTCACAATCCTAAAGCAGATTTATCCGCTTCCTCTAACTATTATAATATCCTCTTCACGAAACTACTTTTCAGACCTCTAGAATCATTAGGCAATAACTATTCCCTTAAGCAACACTTATAAGTTCTCCAAGCAAGGATCTCAACTGCTAACTCCAACCACAGGTGGAGTATCTCTGATCATGGACTCCTCACCCACTTAATTCAAGGGTAACCACCCATATACGATGCAGAAAAAATATGACTTAGTCCCCAAAAGCATCACATTATACTATAATTTACTTGACCAATCAATAATCAACCCAAACGACGTGGTCGACAATTACCCTCCATTCCTTGAGAACTATCCCCACATCTCTCAATTTAACGAATACCGATCGCTTCTAAGCCAAATGCCCCGTGGATGCTATAGATCTCAAGGAACACTTAATGGACATCTTCTAGATTCACCTAAACCCAAGAGAAACGCACACTTTCGCGATATCAATCAATCCTTCCTAAATGAGCTATTTCTCAAATCTCCACAGAACTACCTTCATGCTACCAAAAAAACTACATGCCCAATATAACACATTCCTCAATCAACTCACATTCTTTACCCAATCGAGCATAAGGCTAATTGCCATTCACAATCCATAATATGGTCCTCAAATAGAGTTCATATACTCCCATGATTCTTTGAATTCATCAATGAGGCCTTCATAGAATTGACCTCAACATGGCTAAACGATCCGAACCATAAAATTCACAAAATCACCAATGAACCTACAAACCCAAATGACATTGCCGAAATTTGTAACGACTATATACTTATCCTGAATGCTGCCACAGGCATAATTCTCAATCATCTACAATTAACAATGCCATGGATACAGATCGATCTTAGAAATCATCAAGCCATTACAATAGATCAAATAAACCACCTATTCATTCACAGTACCTGCTTATCAAACCATTCAGCTCCCGAACAACCTAAATTTCAGTCATCCATAAATAACCTTATCGGTTCATCTTACTCACCTCAAAGGTTCTAGAGTATCCCATAGTGGCACCTAACCAATACTTCCTTGGTTTTGCATAGAATCCTTAAAACACGGTGTCGATATCGATACAATCTCAAATTATCAATCACAGATAAATCAACTAATTCTTTTCTCTAAGAAATATTCTCAAATACTTATACAGCCAAAACTATTTGGTGACCACATGATGACTTCGAAATGTGGTCTCGTATACTAAATAAATTAGACACTTATCCTTATTAAACAACTTTAGGCAAAACGATAATAATTTTCTGATAACTTGACAAATTTTGCTTCATACTTAATATTCCACAATCTGATTATAAGATATAATATCCTTTCCAACACAATTCATACTAGCATGATGACTCACCAACCAAATCATTAGTAATATCATATCAAAGTTTGGTACCTCAAAATAAATCAATTCAACTCAATCAATCATATTTATGGACCCAAAAAAATGTCATAAACCTTGCTACAACTAGTACAAAGTCTAGATCCTTAAATTACACATAACTTGGAAACACAATTGAAAACACGGACCCTAAATTCAAAATATAATATATAGGCCAAAGCATCCCAAAGTTAAAGATTAAATTTCTGCCTTCCACCACATGCAGATGACACCTCTATACCTTGTGTCACCACCGAAAAATCCAATCCAAGGCACTGGACTTTTTCACTGTCCGACCCATGACTCTTCTCTCATCAATCGTCCATGATTAGATTCACCCTCTCACTTATATGAGGTAAACACTACATTTTCTCCTTTCGAATATGGATCACCCCAAATACTATTTCAATTCTCAGGATCCGCACTTCAACTTCTATAAGATCCGTACCACCAAAGATTCAAGCACTCGATCATTATTACATCGATCATAAATCAACATCCTCAGACTCGCTAACACTAGAACTTAAAGTCATCCTTACCTCGAGCCATTGATTCCACCTTCTCTATCTTACTGGCCATGCAAATCAAGCATCCCATTCCAAGCCGTTGAATCAAGATGAATCTAAGTTAATCTTTAGGGCATCCCTCTGCAACTTCTCTTCCTCTTGGTTCTCGCCCGAACCAGATCCTCCAAGACCTTCAAGTCTCTCCATCCTTTCGAACAATTTCATATACTCTGCTTTTCAATCTCGCGGCTGGCCACCTACACTGGTCAACCTCCACCCCGGCGACATTATCGGCTACTGATGTCTATTCTGAAATAAGAATGAGATAAGTTAGATTACGGGTCAGATACTAGTTATAATATAACAATTCTACGCAATTAAATATAGTTACTGGTCTAAGTAGGGCAATTAGGATAGCTAAAACTACCAAATCTTGCTTACCCATTCTATGTGTTCACCTACTTGTTCCATCTAGCCTATACTATCTTAGACTTCCGCATAAAATTCAAATCAAACCTAACGCATCTCTTCTCTGATACCAATTATGACAGACTGACTTTCCTGACCAGAATCCTATAGAGTTTTGACAGTAAAACAGCTGCCAAATAAATACAACCTATACAAAAATTCATGTACAGCACAATATATAACCACACATCACAACATAGGATTCAGAAGCCACAAAACTATACGTGGCACCAATATCATAACTTCGGGTACGATGTTAGTTCAGATAAAATGTCACTTGGTACCCAAAAAACCATAACAACTTGCAAAAGTACATACATCTATCAACCATAGCGGAAACTATACTATAAGTATATCATCATCAACATCATCATATACAAACATTAATATACAAAATTAACAATAATGATACAAAATACTCCACTAGATACAAAATCACAAAACCAAGTCCATACGGCTCTTTCTTCGTGATTTGCAGCCTATCCAGCTCTTGAGTTTTACTCAACCTTATCAGGCATAAGGACGTACTCATCTGGAGGAAAAAAGTAACAATGGTAAGCCAAATACTCAATAAGTGCAATTAAAAAAAGCAATAGATAATATAAGCAAAATAAAGTAGAGGAAGGATACAAAAGTGAGAAGATGTATAAACATGAAACATGAATAAATATATTTTTGAAGATTATTTATCTTTTCCATTTTACTTATTCTTCTTTTACGTTCTAAAATATGCAAAACTTTCATTATCTTTGCGGATCAGGGTCAATAGGCCTTACCAGCTAATGGTGCGATTGAACGAGGAAAGGAATGTGTATATTTCTACATATTTTAAGGCGTGACCCAAACAAATACCCAATGGTGAGCGGTATACCTTTAACCCGATATATGAGGTCATCACATATGTCACCAAATCTCCAATGGCACAGAGGCAATCCTCATACTTTCATAGTAATATCTTGAAGCATGTCAGAGAATACTACCCTCTAAAATTCTTTTCACTGTGAGCCAAAATGACTTTAGAGTTTCTGGATGATAAATCCATTTCCAATTGCATATAATATAATTTTCAGAGCATATATAAGATAGCATAATTAAGGTATATGTAGTTAAACATTACTATCCATGTTCGACAATATTTTTAGATTAAAATTAACATATATAAAATCTCTGTACATAATTACCAAATGTACGGAGTACCCGCATCCATAAAGTTAGGGTTATGAATTTTTAAAGCCAAATTATGCATAATTTATAAATAATTCGGGTAAAATCAAAGGGAGCGCGGGTTAGGATCTTTGGCGAGTATAATCTCGTATAAAACTATGAAATCGGATACCAAATTGATAAATTAACATGCTTAATATATGGGTAATGATATTTTAGAGCCAATTTATACAAAAATTTTAAAAATAAATGGATAAAAGCATCCAGATGTGGGGTTAGGGTTTCGGTGTGAAATACCGGTTAGAACTAGAAAATTGGATATGAAATTAACATATATGCATACTAAAGTTACGGTTTCTATAAAATATAAATTTAATCAGGTATCGAAACGAGGATACCCAAAGAAAATGAAATAAAAAGTGCAAATAATAAAAGAGGAGAGTATGGATGCACTTGTCTCAACCCGATCTATCATTTCTTTAACTAGTTCCAAGTCGAATTCAAACCCGAGAGCCTCGATCTCACCTCTCTCTTCTCCCTCTCTCTCTCCCCCTACCATTGGAAGGTAGAAATTGCCACAAAGAACACCCTCGTGGGTTTTTAAACCTTGGGCTATCGCGTAGCAAGCGCTGCATGCCTGGATCCAACGCCTGCCATGGCGCCGCCTCAGGCGCCTGGCAGGTGTCCCACACATCCGCCTCCTACTGCATCCGAAACTTAATTTTCTACATGTAATAAGTATAATTTTGATTATATTAACTTAATTACTCAAAATTATGATATTCGAAGACCAGTACATTATACTAAAGATTGTCATCGAATGCCATGACATGGAATTCTCATAAAATTTCTGCAGGAATTTCAATTTATACATTTCCAATTTCTTATCATGTTCTTATTCAATTTAAATTATCAAAACAAACTTAATTCTTATTTTTTTAGGAACCAAGATCAAGAGGTCTTACAGACTAAATGAGCAGACAATCAAAGCCCGGGTTTTGTATGCTTTCACATAATCAAAGACTATATATTAATATTTAAAATAGGGCAAAACATCACATCTAACCCGTAAATGATTGGTTCAAATATCAATATACTACTGTAATATATTAAGACATGCTATAATATACTACCCCTGAACAACAACCTTGGTCCAATACATATTCTTATAAAAATTCTACACTTTTCTTCTTAATTTATAATTTTCTTACTCTTAGAAAAATTGATCATACATTATAGCATAATTATAGAGTTTTCTTTTATAATTCTTTAATTTTATGTCATTTAAAATTTTATCTTTCTGTGGGATATTAAATTAGTATGGAATGTAGAAAAATTCAGCAAGTGATGCACGATTCAACAAAATGAAGAATTTGTTACAGAAGTTGAGAACATGCAGGGCAATTCTTATGTATTTCTAGCATATTTAAGACCTATACTTAATAATTTAGAAAATATAAAACTCTATATATGAATTTGGAATAACCAAGAATTATAAACTTGATAATTTCGGACATGCAAATCAAATAGTGCAAAAAATTAGCACATGAACATACATACAGAGATTTTTCGTGAATTTTTTAAAGAATATAACGTATACTTAGCATTTTTTTAAACCATGTAAGAAGGTTATATATGAACTTAAATATGTAGGAGGAATAAACCTAAAAAATCAAAACACGCATATAGTTTAATTTCAGAATTTAGGACATATATATACACACACACACACACACATAAGCTTTTATGTGAATTATTCTAAAATTTTGCTATAATATGATGGAAAACTAACATGCATACTTAACATATACTCTATAGCTTTGAAGTTATTTTAAGAATGAGCATTAGAATGAGAATGCTCAAGAAATTTGACAAAGAACAGTAACAGTAGAAGAAGTACAGAGTGCACTTATCATGATTTCGATTTATTCAAATTCTTACTTAAATAAACTAAATTTTGAGTTCCTTGACTTCCTCTCTGTTCCTTTCTTTCTTCTCCTCGGCCTCTTCTCTCTACTCTCAAAAAGCTTTGAAAAAATGCTAACAAATAGAGCCGAATATGTAAGAATTAAATTTTATGAATATGCTTATTCTAATAATTATGACATGAGTTTAAAAATTCAAGATTTAACCCAAGATACTACAATAGTATAGAATTTAATTAATTGACCCAATTTTGTAACCGATTTAGTTTTAGTTAATAAAATTAGTAATACGATCGATACGATAGCAGTCTGAAAGCTGTTGTATAATTCAATTAGCAACATAATAAAAATTATAACTAAATTATATTAGTATAAAAGTCCCATGGACAACTAGAAAATTTTATACACTTAGAAAAACTAAGAAAAAATTAAGAGAAATAGAGAACCGGACTATACTTAATAAAGTTTTCACAATAAGCCAATTCACACGTAATTAAATTTAAAAAATGGAAAAAGGGGCATACGGCACTTATACTCACACATCCACACTTAGTCAAAGAATTTTAAACTTAGAAAATAAAGAGGGAAGAAAGGAGGAAGAAGACAAAGGGGGCATGACACCACTTCTCACCAAATTTTCTAATTTTTGTTGACAAATTAAACTAACTAATTAAAATATGAAACTTGGCTTGAACAGAGGAAGGGACACACGGTATAATAAGGGAGTATATATGTATAAAAATTAGTATCAATTAGTTAAAAGGAAATAGCAAACAAGGAATCTCCCAAATCAACCAAGGTTAGCTGATTCAGCAAGGATACCAGCCGTGAGATTGCCAACAAATTTGGGCATATGCCAGCTCCAAATTAATTTAGCGATAACTCAGCATATTTAGCAAGATAATAAATAAGAGAAAGAAGAAGAACGCAAAAGGAATAGAAGGAAAAATTAAAGAGAACAAATGGAGAAAAACATAATCGAGAGAGTGATATTAGTTGAGCAAATTGGGATATTAGATTCAAATTCTCGTTAAATCAGGGAAGAACACTACTATCTCCTTCTTTTGTTGATAATTTTTTATTGTTATCTTCAAGTATTTTCGGTCCAATATTTTAAATTTATGCCGCAATCATGTTAGATTAGGTAAAAATTAGAATCATATCATTTACAAAATCAGTTGTTGTACTTTGCTGGTGTTTAATTTATGCATACTATATTTGATCGATTCATCTCATAAAATTTCTAGTATAGATACTTTAAGATGTTGGATAAATCACCATATATTTGTAGCAAAATTATTCCTCATAAAACTGACTGATTTGATGGAAATAAAGTTGACTGGCAGATTGAACTGGTTGAAAATAGAACAGCTGTTGATGTTGATTTTCAGATACTATTTTCACTAGTTTTTTGACAGATTCAAGCTCCATAAAAATTAATTACGAAACTTTAATAAACCAAAAATATGTCATAAAATTTGTGCCAAATTTTCTTTTAAAAATCTAACCGGTTTAGCCCAAGAAAAGGTATGTGTCACTAAACCGGCCAGAAATAGACTTTGGTATCAAAAACCAGTGTATAACTTTGAATTGGACAAATATAAAATTGGAAACTTTATATAAAATGGTCTAAAATTATGTGCTAATTTTGAAAATATAAGTGAAATAATTTTATATGGTGAATTAATCACTGAACTGGCTCCGAAACCAAATGCTGCTACTGAACCGGCCGCTGCAACAGTGTGGTAATTTTGTTAAATTGGGATAAATTAGCCAAAAAAAATTAATAAACCGGTCATATATGACATGTTAAGACAGTAAATCGATTAAATATCAAGTGAATTGACCAACTATTATGTGAACCAGTTGCTAAAAGTGAAAATCGAACCAATTTTAGCAAACTGGCTCAATTACAGTATATAATTTAATAAGTGAACTGGTTTATATATGCTTCTTAAAATGATGAACCGGTCTCTTGATTTATAAATAATGGTAAATCAGACCACATGATAAAATCGATAAAATATTATAGAAAGTCGAACCGGTCTATAAACAGGCTAAGTGACCAAACTGGTTGAAAAAATTAAAATGTGACCAAACCGATTGGTAAACCGAAAAATTTAAGGGGATGATGAACCAGAAACCGAATAATATGTTGCCTAAAAGTTAGTCCAACACATATAAAAATTTATATGGCCTTATTTTTATAATATGCATTAATATGATTTTATTAGGAAAATGTATGATAAATTTATACATGACTGGAAGCTAATGTAATATTATAAAAATAAATATTTTCTCTGAGATGAGAAAATCAAGAAGAAGAAGAATAAGTATAAGAGTTTCCACTAAGAAATTTTAAGAAGGAAACCGAACCAAAGATTTATTTCAAAAGGTAGTATTCCCTAACATACTTTAGAATATTACAATAAAAATTGAGGAACTACCCCTAGTGCCATGGAAGAATAATGGTGGCTTGTTATCCTGTCTATCGAGATATAAAAGGTATTTACCACCCTATCTTCGAGATGTATCATGGAGGATATGATCTTAGATTATGTAAATTTATATAATCATTTCCTCGATTAACCGCTTTATTAACCAGTAACCCTAATTCCTCAAGTTTTGTAAGGTAAGATGTGCTGACAAGTAAAATAAATTATGTACAAAAAAAGTTAATTGTATCATGAAAATGTTCTGAAAGTATATATATATTTTTACATGCATCATGACTTGTATTCCTCTCTATGATATAATTTTAAATAAAACATGTATGTCTTTGATTATTATGTTTCTTATTGAGCAATTGGTTCAATCTCTTACTATTTGTTTTACCCTCTAAATAATACGCAGGAGTTTATACCTGATGAGTAGGAATAGAGTTTTAAATATTTGTTATATTGTATTTAGAAATAATGTATTAAGTTTTGTTTAAATTATGTTATATTAAGTTTGTAAGTTTGTAATATATTATGGAATATTAGAGCTTCCACAATTATTTATGGTTATCTTTGATACTTTCGCAATATTTGTATGAGATGTGTTTAGAATTTTAGTGGCATCTTTTCAGATCAAAAACCAACAACGTACTCGATTGTACAATATTAATACCACCAATAATGTGGTAATATTAAGGATCTTGTGAATGTAAGAGAATTTATCATATATTAACATAAACATAATAATAATAATAATAATAATAATAATAATAATAATAATAATTAATTAAGAAATAAGAGCGTGAGATGTGACAGGATGCCTATTTATACTCCTTTGTACTCTAGCACCACTTAAGCAAGCGTCGGGTGTTGAGCTACTAGTTCATTGTGCTCGAGCGCGGCCTATGCATGCATGAAATGCATAGCTAATACCTTGATCATTTGAGTATCCTTTGGGCGCACGTTAAGTGTGAATATTTTGCCAACCTTGGCTTGTACACATATCAGGTGCATCTTAGGCACTAGCCCCATGAATTTTGGTGCTCAGGTGCCATGTCATTCGATCTAATTTTGATTCTTTTATATAACTTTTGATATCCTTTAATTTTAATTTTAATTCTATTAAATCAATCATTCAAGATTATCATTAATCAAAGGCTCAAGCCTTATATTCCTCTCCTTATTATAAAAATTGTCATTGAAATTTTATATAAATTACATATCTTAATGAGGAAACCAATACGGGTACTTCTCTCGAATCTCGTCTTTTCTTTCCTATGTGGCCTCTTCATATGAAGGTTCCACCATAAAACATTTACCAATGAAATTACCTTTATCTGAAACACTTAACCCTTCTACCCAAGATTCAAACTGGTTCCCCAATAAACATTAAATCTTTACTTGTCCTGAACGGCTCGTATTCAATGATGTGCATCAGTTCAAATACATACTTTTGTAACATTAACACATGGAATACATTATGCATTTCTCCCAAATTCGATGGTAAAGTTAATTTGTAGGCCATTTCACAAATCTTCTCCAAAATTATTAAAAGTCCAATGAACCTTGACTTTAATTGTTTCTTGATCCCAAACCTTGATATTTCCTTCGATGGCGATATCTCTAGAAAAACATAATTTCCAACCTTAAAATTCAAGTCCAATCTTTTTCGATCGGTATAACTCTTTTGCTGACGTTGAGCAACTTTTAACCTTTTATGGATCAACCAAATCTTATTCGACATCTCCTGAATAACTTTTGGTCCCAATAATCTTTTATCTCTGGTCTTTTCCCAATGAATTGGAGAATGACATTTTCTCTCCTATACAACACCTCAAATAGGGTCATGTCAATATTTGCTTGATAGTTATTATTATAAGCAAATTCAGCCAATTACCAGTTGATCATCCCAATTACCATTCATCTCCAAAATCGTAACACTTAACATGTCTTCCAAAATCTGAATCATTCGCTTTGATTACCTATCTATTTGGAGATGATACACTGTACTAAATTTTAAATTTGTCTCTAATTTATGATGCAAACTTTTTTAAAATTTGGATATAAATTTTGGATCCTGATCAGACACAATAGAGGCTAGCACACCCTGCAATCTTACTACCATGTTGATGTACAATTATCATGAACCCAGACCAAAATAGGTCTAAATAAAAGATAATTAAATTCTAATAACAGATAAACAATCCAAATTAAGTGTGACAACTTAGACAGACTATAAAAATTTAACATCAAATAATTATAAACAGATAGACTTAAAACCCATTATAGGACCTCAATGATTGTCCAGACAATATAACCATAACCTACTCTAAATCGTCATAAAGTACCCAAACAGTAATAACAATTCATCTGCATAATATAATAAATCCATAAAGTCTTAAGACACTGTCCAAAGGCCTATACCCTGCCGATCTAATAACCAAATATAACCCATACAAATCCAACAATACCTAAATGAATGTAATACTCATCAAAATACATCAAATCTTGTCCAACTCTTATAAGATGTCCAAGCCCTCTACTCTGAAATGGTAAAATATAATACATAAATCTAAAACTTAGTAAGTATCATATATATAATAACAATATGTTCAATAAAATTAGAATGAGGGTCGATAAACAGATTTCAAAATAGATAACAAATACATATCAAATGTCCGAGAATATTATAAAATCTTCATTCAAATACCTGACAGATTGTAATATCCCAGTTGGATATTATATAATATATATAATATAAATAAAATAAAATAAATATATTATTATAAAAAGGAAAGGGGAGACTCAGGGGCGGTAGAAAAGAAAAGAAGGAAAAAAGAAGAAAGGGAGGAGGAGAGGGGAAGCCAGTGCAGGGCTGTCATCGCTGGAGGAGCCAATGCCAAAATCGAAAGCCAACAAAGCTCTCTCTGTAATTTACCCTCTATTTTATTCACTAGTGTGAGTAGAAGGAGAAGACGCAAGCCGAGCAGTGGAGCCACTATTGATACTAGAGGAAATGGGTGAAATTTAGGCAAGTAAATCATTTCCTTCTCGTTGTAGATGCTAATTTTGGGATTACATGTACCGATTTTGGGAGAAATTGATCGAATCATGAAAAATGGGTTTGAGGATGGTGAAGAGAGAGAAAATCGTTGCCGGCTTGCTTGCAACACCGTTGTAGTTGTTGTTATCGTTGGGTTACTATTGCCATAGTCGCCGCGGTCACACGTGCTGGAGCCATCATCGGTGAAGGAGAAGCAACGCGTAGGGTGAAGGAGAGAGGCAGAGGTGCCTCACGTCTGGAGAGGGACACATGAAGAGGAGAGAGAGCATGCGGTTTAGGCACCTCGGAGTATCCTTTTGGCAAACCTGCTTGGAATAAAATCAAAGCAAGTGTTTGTAACCATCTCCTATGGTCTGATTAAATATCTGATATTTTTATATGTGCATTTTATATCTGTATATATTTTTAAAATTTTTATAATTTTATAAAGACCGGTGCAAATATTTGAGGCTATGTATGTTTGTATGGGAAATCAGATGGTTAAGCAGTTGTAGGCCTAAAATGTATGCAAAATGATAAAAGATGACTGAGTAGTTATAGGCCTAAAATATAATCAAAATGATAAAAGATAACCGAATAGTTGTAGGCCTAAAATATAGCTAATATGATAATAAAAAAATGTCCAAATAGTTACAGGTATAAAATGTAGCCAATATGATAATAAAAAATGATCGAATAGTTGTATGCTTAAAATGTAGTCGATATAATAGCAAAAATGACCGAATAGTTGCAGGCCTAAAATATAGCCAATATGATAACTAATGGTTGAATAATTATAGGCCTAAAATGTTGCTGATATTAAAATTTAGAATTAGACTTGGTTTTGGATTTGGATTGGCCCTTGCTATGGATGTGTAGTGGTTTCAGTATATGTGGCAGAGTTCAGAGTAGAGTTGGTTGTTTGCCTCGATAGTTGATTATCATAAACTATTTCTCTGATTTGCATGAAAAGTTTTATTTATGACGATACTTTTTGAACTTTCGTCTTACATTTTTTTATTTTTCTCCCC
The DNA here is from genome assembly GCA_033239525.1 of Nepenthes gracilis. Classification (NCBI taxonomy): domain Eukaryota; kingdom Viridiplantae; phylum Streptophyta; class Magnoliopsida; order Caryophyllales; family Nepenthaceae; genus Nepenthes; species Nepenthes gracilis. The sequence continues at coordinate 8,600,825 of BSYO01000029.1, forward strand.
ATCAGAGTAAGAGGATTAGATTTGCAGCAAGAGTTAGATAGGATTCGGTATAACATCGCTTTCTCTTAGTAAACATTTTATCCTTATGACTATTTGAGAGTAGGCCATGGATATTGTATCCGGACAATGTCCAATGAGGTTCTATGAGGATTGGGTTTGATTTGTCAGGTCCTACATATTTGATTTGTCACACTCGAATTTTTAGATTATTAATTATATGTATTTAAAGAAATAATTAATTAGACCTGTGAAATTTCAAATTCGTAACACGGATAGGGCGCGTCAACTATAAATAGTACTCGACCTTTCTTGCCGACGAAAAGGGGATAAGATCTCACCATCAAGGGAGGTGCCACGGATACGACACCACATCACATATACGACAGTTAATAACAGATAGCCACAGATACGATCTCACCACAGATACAATATTTAATAACAGATAGTCATAGATATGGTCTCATCACAGAGATAATAGTTAATAGTAGATAGACACAAACATAGTCTCATCACAGAGAGGGCGATTAATAACAGATGCCATAGATATGATCTCATTACAGAGACGACTGTTAATAACAAATAGCCACAGATATGACATCGCTACAGAGATGACGGTTAATAATAGATAGCCATATATACAATCTCGTCATAGAGATGGTGGTTAATAACAAATAGCCATAGACATGGCTTCCCTACAAAGACGGCTATTAATAATAAATAGCCACAAATATGGCCTCACCAAAGAGACGTCGGTTTATAACAAAAAGCCACAGTACAGCCTCACCACAGAGACGACAGTTAATAATAGATAGTAATGGCTACAATCTCTGAGCAGTATTCGTTATTTTTTGACCTTCCATAAAATGGTAAAACCCTCTAAAAATTATAAAATTCGAACAAAACTCTGAATCGACCAGTAAATCATATATTCATGTATATAATAAGCATATATGATGTATAAAAATAATATGCATGTAATTAAAATCTCCAAATAGTAGTCAAGATGTACAAGATGTTAAAACGGACCAAAGTTTGGGTTGATAAATACTTATCTCGATTTTATACCAAACAAGATCGACAAAAAGATACTCTAATCTATCCAAACTCTACCTTTTCTCTCCTCTTCTTCCCCCGCACGCCCATCTTTTCTCTTTCTCTCTCTCTACTCCTCCTTCGCCCTACGCGTGCATTTGGTTCTCTTCTTCTCCTCTTTCCTCATGCCCCCTCTCTCTTATTCTTCTTTTTCCCCTGTGCCTTCTCTATCTCTTCTTCTTCTTCCTCCCATGTGGTCTGTCAAACTACCTTCTCTCGTTCTCTCTTTTTCTTTCTTTTCCATTCTCTGCCTCTCCCGCATGCCTCGACTCCCTTTTTATTTTCTTTTTTTATTTTATCCTCCAACCGACACTTGGGAGCAAACATTGGCGCACCTTGAGCATAAGCTGACCGATCCAATTTCCTTTAAAATTTTTCAACAAAAAATTAATTTCAATGTATCTGATTTATCCAAATAATAAATAATAGCAAAATAATTTTAAATAAAAATTCGAGCATTGCAACAATCTTGCCAATCAATCTCTTGAAAATGTCATCCGTATAGGTATAAAATGTACCGATTTCGTAAGCTGATCAACAATTACCCAAATAGTATCACGGTTCCTTAGCATCCTTGGCAATCCCATTACAAAATCCATCACTATATCTTCGTATTTTCAAATTGGTATCGACATAGGTTGTAATAAGCTAGGTGGTTTCTTATGCTCGGTGTTCAATTGTTGACAAATTAAATATCAACCTACATAAATTACAATTTCTCTTTTCATATTTCTTCACCAAAATGTCTTCTTTAAATCTTGATATATCTTATTGATTTCCAGGTGGATATTGTACTTCAATCGATGAGCTTCAGTCATAATCTCAATCTCTTCATTCAACTCTAATGTCCGGTACACATATCTGATCTCAAAACCTCAAAAGTCTATCAGTATGAACACTAAAGTCAACTCTACTATCCTGATTTAAATCTCTGATAATGTTCACTAAAAATGGGTCATTCGTTTGAGTTCCTTTGATCTTCTCCAAAATCTCCGATTAGACTTGAAAATAAGGCAAAATCATCCAATTACCTTGAGAATGCTTCTTAATGTCACATTGTCTCATACATTCTAGCATCACCTTCTCCTTAATCATCAAATTAGCCACAAAACTCATTTGGTGACTTAAATCATCCGCCACAACATTAGTTTTGTCGGGTTGGTACTAAATCTTGCGTTTATAATCCTTTATAAAATCCATTCATCTCATTTGCCTCATATTCAATTCCTTCTAAGAAAATAGATATTTCAAACTCTTGTGGTCTAAATAAATTAAGAATTTCTCACCGTATAAATAATACCTCTAAATCTTTAATACGAAAATCACTGCCACCGACTCCAAATCATGAGTTGGGTTATTTTTTTCATGAGTCTTTAACTGTCTCAACCCATAAGCTATCACTTTTCTGTGTTGCATCAAAACACAACCAAATTCGATTTTAAAAATATCACAATAAATTACAAATCTACCAGATCCTTCTGGAATTGTCAAAATTGAGACAGTCGTTAATCGATTCTTTAACTCTTGAAAACTTTATTCACATTCCTCATCTATACAAATTTGGTTTCTTTCCACATCAATCGAGTTAACAATATATCACCGGAACGTCTCTTGTTGTCACATTATAGCTCCAAATTTTACTCACACAAGTCAAATAGGCTTGACAACTACTCCCCATCAAGTGATGAGCATGCAAAGTAGAAATCATATAGGGGAATTCTTTATGCATTTCACCATAAAAATAAAAAGGTTCATACCCCATAATGGCAAAATATACCATTTTATGGAAATAATCGATACTAGCATGGTAACTCGCTACAAAATCCATACCCAAAATTATATTAAAGTCATACATATCTAACAAAATCAAATTTACGACTAACTCTAACCCATTGACTCAAACAATACAACTTGGGTACACAATGTCCGTAATCAAAGAAGTCCCGTAGGTATCGACACAGCTAATGCATAGTCCAAAATCCTCGAGGGTGATATTAAATGACAAACAAACTTTGGTGACACAAATGAATGTATAAACCCTAAATCTAAAATTATATGCACTGAAGTACCAAAAATAGTAATGTTACTTTCCATGACGATAGGCGACGCATTAGCATCTTGCGCCGTGACAGCAAAAGCTCTTCCTGAAACATTAGGCTTCTTCGCCGTTGGCCTCATAGGATGAGGGCAATCCTTTATCATGTGGCCGAATTGACCACATTTGAAACAAGCTCCCAAAACTTTGTAGTAGGGCTCCCTCCATGCGATTTGCCATAATTGGGGCACATGGGCGTTACTAATTGTCGGCCTGGTACTCCCTGCATTTCGGCTCCTTTTTTTCCTTTTTCTACCGGCTTTGACTTCTTATGGGATTCTCCTAATCCCAAACCTTACTCCAAACTTTGCCCTCCTCGGCTTGCAGACTTTTTCTCAAAAAACTTTTCCTTTCTAACTCCTTCTCAAACAGAAAAGTTCAGTCCAACACATCTCCATAGGTTCTCAACTTAGGTGTGACAAGTTGCCTCTGAATATCATATTTCAAGCTTTGTTGAAATTATTTTACTTTCCTTACTTCATCATGAACCATATGCGGAGCATAGTATGACAACTCAATAAACTTAGCGTCGTATTCAACCACAGTCTAGTTCCCTTACCTCAATCGAGCAAGCTCATCTTCCTTTTGTTCTTGAAGACTTGTCAGGAAGTACTTGTTCCTGAACGCCTCCACAAATATATCTCACGTGATCTCATTGTCTTCCAGACTAGTGGCTCATTTTCTCATTGACCACCAATGGTCGGCTTCACCATCAAGCTTATAGGTAACGAACATCACCTTATACTCGTTTGGGCATCAAATCACTACAAAGACTTTCTCGATCCTCCGAATCTAAATTTTTGCCTTTGTTGGACCAGGTCACCCAAGAATTTTGGCACCCTTTCATTAGTAAATCGATTATATACTGTCATCCTCAGATTAGCTGGTGCCAGAATTGGCTCTGTGTTAGGCTGACCCCCAACCATTGATTACATAATGTCCATCATCATTGATGTGAAGTTCAAGATATTCCTCCTCCTGTCTAGGTGAGAACTTGGTCCAATGTTTCTTTCATGTCCCACAATTTCTTAATCCTATCACAAAATATTTACTAGATTAGAACCTCAAATTAAGATCATTCAAATTAAATCCTTACACCAACTGAGGCATCTCCTTACGACTTTTTTGATACCACTATACTCTATCACATCCCAAATTCCAATCCTGAATTAACTATTGATCAAATTATTATTGTTATTTATCTAACTTATGCTCTAATTAACATTCGGAAGTGAATCCCACATCGATACCTTGACTAACTATAATTAAATAAACTACAAGATCATATATAGGGTCCAAAACAATTGCCACGTCACATGGGCCTCTGACACTAACTCAAAATATGACATCGAATTATACGTAAAGAATTATGTCTGCTCAAAACAAATATTATCATAATAAAATCTGTAGAAGCAAATAAAATCTACAAAAGCAACTAATATTCATGACTTAACTGACCATACATGCACTACCGATATAACTAACATTTGACTTAACAATTTACAGCTACTGTCTAAACTTTAACCGATATATTAACTATTATCGAACACCATAATACAATATTTTAGATACCTAAATGCTGTCCAAAATACAAAATAGTACATTAAACATTGTTCGAAATCAATAAACATCAATAAATATTAATAGACACTAATCTATACTCTTCGATCATACTGATCTTCACTCCCGTTCATTCGACATGAACTCTAGTATCTCATTTGAGGAGGTTAGTAAAATAGTAAGGGAGTGAGCCGAAAATTCAATAAGGCATATATATATGCACACACACACACAGAGAAATATAGATCTTTGTATTAAAAATATAATGGAAGAACTAAAGACTATGATTGGATGCCATGACATAGATTTCTCATAAAACTTGTGCAGAAAATTTAGTTTATACATTTTTTTTTATTTCTTATCATGTTATTATTCAATTTAAATCATCAAAACATACTTAATTCTTATTTTTATTGGAGACCAAGGTCAATAAGCCTTACAAACTAAAGGAGATGACAATTGAAGCACAGGCTGTGTATGCTCCCACATAATTAAAAGTCATACACTATTATTTAAGACCAGTAGGTAGGTCGTCTGCATATCACCCTATAGATGAAGTTGAACACTACTTCTAACCAACGGATAATAGGTTCAAATATCGATATATTACTATAATATAGTAAAGTATAACATAATATACTATTCGCTAAATAATAACCGAGGTCTAATGTATATTCTTATAAAAACTCTACACTTTTTTCTTCTTAATTTATAATTTTTTTACTCATGGAGAAAATGATCACATATCATAGGATAATTATAGAATTTTCTTTCATAATTTTATAATTTCATATCATTTAAATCTTAATCTTTCTGTGGGATGCTGAATTAGTATAGAATGCAAAAAAATTCAGCTAAATGTAAAATTTGTTACTGGAGTTCATAACATATAGGGCCATTCTTATGAATTTCTAGCATATTTAAGACCTATAGTTAACAATTTAAAATATTTAAAACCCTATGTATGAATTTGGAGCAAGCAAGATTTACAAACTTCATAATTTTGGGCATGCATACCAAATCTTGCAAAAAATCAACTCATGAACATACATATAGAGATTCTACGTGAATTTTCATAACAATATAAGTGATTTAGCATTTTTTTTAAACATGTAAGAATGTTATCTATGAAATTAAATATGCAGAAGCAAACGACCTTAATAATTAGAACATGTATGTAGTTTAATTTCAAAATTTAGGACATGTATATATATAATGCATGAGCTTAGATATGAGTTCTTCAGAAATTTTACTATAATATAATAGAAAACTAACATACATGCTTAACACATACTCTATAACTTCAAAATTATATCAAGAATGAGTATTAGAACAAGAATGTTTAAGAAATTTGACAAAGAACAGCAATAATAGAAAGAGAAGTATACAGTGCATTTGCCATGACTCCAATTTACCCAAATTCTCACTTAAATAAACTGAAATTTGAATTCCTTGGCTTCCTCTCTCTTCCTTTCTTTCTTTTTATAATTTTCTCTTCTCTCTCTACTTTCAGAAAGCTTTGAAAAAATGCTAGAAAATTGAGCTGGATGCCTATTTATACTCCTTTGTGCTCAAGCACCACGTAGGCGAGCCTCGGGCGTTAAGCTACTGGTTCCCTACGCTCGAGTGTGGCTCGGGCATGCATTAGGCGCATAGCTACTTCCTTCAATCGCTCGAGCGTTCCTCAAGCGTACGTCGAGTGTGAACATTCTGTCCACTTGCGCTCATGTGCATATCAGGCACACCTTAGGTGCTAACCTCATGAGTTTTGGCGCTTAGGCATAAGTTGGGCCTCAATCAGGCACCGAATTAATCGGTCTAATTTTGACTCTTTAATTTTCTTTTATATCTTTTAACATTAATTTTAATTATATTAGCTAAATTATTCAATATTATTATTAATCAAAGAGTCGGGCCTTACACTTTTGCTGCTGGAAGCCTTCTTTGGTTGGTCTGGAGCATTGTTCCTTGATGGTCTCGTTGACACTATATTAACCACTCCAACTATAACTCGGTTGTATGGTTGTTCCCATTGGCCCTGCTCATCATAATGTGCTCTCCTGAGGGTTTGTCCCGAGTCATGTAAGAACTTGTTGAAATACCATTTTTGGATGAGGGCCTCAATCTCTCTCTGCAACGTCTTGTAATCCTTGATGTTATGACCCAAAAATCAATGGTAGAAGTAATACTTAGACTGGTCTCATCCTTCTGGGTTCTTGAGTTGCTTCAGCCATTTCAAAAATTTCTTGTACTGGATCTGATGAAGATGTTCATTCGGATGTTATTTAATGGAGTCAGGTCTAAGGACCTAAACTGTGACGACCGACCACATTTTCCTTATATATGACCTCTGTCATAATCATACTTAACGTCTCCGTCATAAGAAAATAAATTTAGAGCATAAAGATTTTTCTTTTCTTTTTACACACGCAGGATCACAGTTGGCGGACATTCCCAACTTGTTCAGCTTCATCTTGGCCGGCCAAGAATTACGGTCAGTCGACTACGACACATGAGATGCCACTAGAAACTAAAATTACTCAAACCATAAAATCATGCGGAAGCATACTAATATCTATTAGATTTCACAGCGAAATTATTTTACAAAATTTTCCAAGATAACCAGAGGAAAATTACATCGATCTTTTAACTACAACAGGCGGTCGGATCAACCTTTCCTTCCTAGTTAGTCCATCAGACTTCATTTCTTTTCGTCCAGCATAAACTTATCATTGTCTAAAAGAAAACAGAGGAGAAGTGAGCAGAAACCCAACAAAGTACCCATATGTAAAAGTCATGTATAGTCATAAACAGGACAAAAATAGACAAAACGTAATGCAGACAATTATGCATGCAGATCGTGAAATAAGGATGGAGTCGATTTCATAAAAACATGTGCTGAAGTCATTTTCATGCAAATTGGTTTCCAAAACATGCTTCCATTTCCAAATTCGTTTCCATCGAAAACCGGCTACATTTAAGTTCCCTAGCTCTTAACCAATCATGACCAAAACACTTACATTTAAGGTCTGCAATTCTTGACCATCTGAATCATCAAATCCCATAAACGGCTACATTTAAGGTTTGTAACTCTTGACCAATAAAACGGCTATATTTAAGGTCTGTAGTTCTTAACCAATATATCCAAAATAATGGCTATATTTTAGGCTTACAGCTCTCAGCTATCAAATCCAATTTCGAAATCATGTGCTTCCAAAAGTCTGAAGTTCTTATCAAAGCAATAGATCGAAGTTCAAATAGATGAAGTTACTGAATAATACAAATAATCGGACACCTTTCATATGTGAGCAGCTGGAGTTCTTTTAAACATACTCATGATCAAGACTTTTTAAACATGCAAATATCCAAACTTCATGCAATTAAATAACCAGACTTCATATAAATAAACAAATAATCGGACTTCTTGCAATTAAGTAAATAACCGGACTTCTTCAAATACGCAAATGCCAGACATCTTTAAATATGCAACTAGTCAAACTTCTTAAGACATGCAATTAACTGAAGTTCTTCCTTAATACAAGTGAATGAAGTTTCTCAATAATACATTCATGAACAATCACAACATGTAGAAATCAATTACCTTATGATATTTCACGTAGATACATAACAGACAGAGCATGAAAACAATATTACTTAACAGACTATAAATATGAATTTATCAAAAACGTAGGGTATACTTTCCTGATTTGCAAACTCCCTTTCCCAAGTCTAGCCTAGAATTCTTTCCTTCCTTTCTTTTCTTTCCGACTCCCTACTTCTAAAACTTGCTCCCAAACCCCTACATCAAGTATTTATAGGCAATGGGGTGGGTGAGAGTAGGTGGGACAGGTTACCTACTACCGATATTTTATTCATATCACCTTTTTCAAATAATTCCAGAGAATTCAAGCAGATGGGAGTAGGTAGGAGTAGTTCACCTACTCATAACTGGCCACTTCGACCTTTAGTCAAAACCTGTCAATGATTCATTCATTACCTTTAGTCAACTCCGGTCAACTTTCTTGATCGGTCAATATTTCATTTTGCAATCTTTCTTATCCGATTGTCTTATTGACAATTTACTCCAGAAATCTCATCAATATTCTCCGGAAGCCTTATTATCCATCCACTCCGATCATTTCTACTTTGTTTATCTTACTTTATCATTCTATCCACTCCAGCCTTGGCTAATATGTCGATCCTCTTTTATCAATCTACTTCAATCATCCACTTTGTTATATCATTCCTTCTAGCCCGTACCGGTAATTTCCTTTCATTCCGTCTTTTAGTGCAAACCAGCCATTATACCAATTTCGACTATTTTGCCATTTTATCCGGTCAACAAGTTAACCGGATATCTTAACGACTAGGCATTTTGTCTCAAGACGTGTTTTGGTCGTTTTCTATTTATAAGCATACTAGGCAACTTATCATTCTGGCAACTGTGCATACCGGCCATTATCTTATTCATACCGAGTCATTTATTCCTAGAATTTTATACTATTTTCGATTTTTAGTGCAACCCAGCCATTTTGCCATACCAAGCAAAATGGCACAATTTTTGGTCGATATGTTGACCGAAATTTTGGCAACTGGCTGCTTTTTTGGGTATTTTGTTTTAGTGGGCCGGTCAACACATGTTGACCGGATTACTTCCTCCTTTCCTACAGGTCACCAAAATTCTTATTCGGCCATTTCCATACAAGTTCTCTAGCCTTATTTCATTTAATTGGTCAACGCATGTTTGATCGGAAATTTTCCTCTACAACCAGTCATTGATTTTCGTCCGGTCATATTGTTGTCTAAGACGTTCAACTATATACCCAATCCGGTCAATGATTTTGGGGCAGTTCAACATATACTAATTTTCAGTCAACAATTAACTCAGTCGGGACCCACTTATTAATTCTGCCATTCAACTTATTCTTGTCCGACCGATTTTCACTTATGGCCATATCATCAATATATTATCTCTCTGGCCATTATGATAACTTCGTTATTAATTAAGCCAAAATTTGATTATACAACCTTAATTACTTTATTTGAAAACTAGGACATTACATAAACTCTCTATGAACACCCGACTCTATTCTCGGCTATTTCTTGGGATATCTGGTGTTAGAGTTTTCTCTATTTCTCTTCTTCCTACTTGTCGATCCCAGATGGTGGTATGCTCGTTCCGGCCTCTTTATTTCGTTTGCCTCCTCAGGATCACATAAGTGCAGGTGATGATCTTCTCTCCAAGAAAGCTATTGGTCTCTTGTTGATCTAGGTGCTTGAAAAAGTCACTTGACTGGATGGGCGCTATAACGGAGTTTAGTTTTACCTTATCGGTTAGCTTGGATATCCTTTCAGATCTCTGTATTGAATATGGTCAAGAAGTGTTTCGAACCTTTATTTGGCCCAAGTTGGATGTGGACGAAGTGCCAAGGATACTTCTTCTCCCTTTGACTAGAGACGAATTACAACAGGAAGTTGTTGATTTAGTTCCTGAAATATTTTAATCAAATTTGGCTATATCCTATGAAATCAAATCCGAGCATCTCCCTTGATGGTTAGAGGGAAGTATAGACATATGGCTACGTTGTCAAGGCCTTGGAATCCCAATAGAGTTCAAAAGTGATCCATATGGTCCATTGAATCATAACTTCCATCATAGGATTTCAGGGTTGACATCTTGAATTTGCAAGAGAGTTGTTGTATTTGAATCTCCCTCGTGAATAGTGACCTTCCTGTGTCGGCAGAATATCTGTCAGTGCTTCCTCTAAACAACTGCTGCTCAATCTTTCATATTCTCTCATCCATTTGGAAGGTGGATGCAATCTTCTTTACATTGAGAAATGTTCTTAACTCTAAGTGGTTTGAAAAGATGTGTTGGATCGGCTAGCTCTAGGCCTTTGTCGATAGGGCGCTGCGTGAAACCTCCTGCTCAGCTGAGAGCCTCCAGTCGTCTTAAGAGAGCATGGATTCCATCGTTCAGGGCTTTCATCTCAAGCCCCAAGACTTAGTTGGCCCTCCAGTGGTGACTGGGCCCTGTCGCTCGTGGCCTCTCGGGCCTTGAGGTCGTTAGGCCACTAGATCACCTCCTTGGGAGCTATCTATTCCTCTGGTTTTTCTTTTTGAATGTCGAAGTCTAGGAATTGGAAGAAGAAGCCCCTAGTGGTTGTACCTCTAGAAGGGTGCGTATGGTTTGGAGCAATTTTGATAGTGTGTCCACTCGAGCTGCTAGCATCTCCATGTTCGTGGTTGGACAATCGCCTCCATGACTACCTACGGTTGGGTCATTGCAATGGGAGACGGCATCTTTTACTAGTGCACTTGTCTGAGCCCTAGTATTTACCATGCTCGCTTTCTTTGATAGTGTAATTAGACTCTTTGTAAATTCCTACAGACGGTACCAATTATGCGTCTTTGGATTCGGATTACCGAACGAATTAAGAAACTGCCTAATTTGGGTGCCTGTTTGGAAGCGGGTCCGATTTTCATTATTCTGAACCTAAATCTTACACACTACAACTAACGAATAAGAAGTTAAAAGAATACGAAACTCACTCCTTAATATATATTCCAACGCTCAAGTTAACAATCTTTCTATATTGAAAAGAAAGATAAGAGGAGAAAATGAATGCGTGGATGTAAGAATGGTTGGGATTGAGAGTGGAGTGGATGACTTGGCTCTAAGAGATGTGATTGAAGTATTGATCGTATTTGAGGATTTATACCCGTTTAGGGGAGTGGCTTTGAGGATTTGCACTTGTTTGTGTGAGTGGTTTGGAGGATTTGTACTCGTTTAGGAGAGTGGCTTTTCTTGTCTAAATATTCTTCTAATTCAAGATCAACTGCAACCTTCTCCTTTTTTATGGAGGAAAATGTATATCTATAGAATGAATGTTGATTTAACCATACTTAAGTGTCATGACTCTATAATTATAAGGGGTAGCACCCATGTAATTGCCACCTACACTCTGTGCTCCAACAATTATGAGAGGCGATATGCTGGTAACCGTCATCTGTATTTATTTGTTGAGCTGTAACGCTTTTCGACTGCTGATTTGATGCAGTAACTTCCGATTATAACTTATTGATTAACAATAATTGCCTTTTTATTACTTGACGATTTCGGGTCTAACCGATTGAGTTAACTGCCATACCTTCTAGATATTGAGCTTAAAGGGACTTCTATTGGGCCGCTGCTGTTTGAGCTCTTCTCTCTTCAATGTTTTGGGTTTTGAGCCAATTCATAGACTGTCATACCCATCAAAATCTAACACTATTTTTAACGAAATTCAACCATTAAATTTGTATGAAATTCAGTTGTTACTCTAATAATATATAATATTATATAATATCCTTTTTGTTATAGTCTTTGTTTCAAATCAAATGTAGCAAGAGGCTTTATTTATAAATCATAGCCTTTTAATAAAATAATATTATATAAAATGATGAAAATAGATATTAATACAGAGTAATCATTCTAAACATCTTCAAAATATACTACATTTTATAGTGGAAAAGGCTATTAAAGTAGTTTTACATCAGAATAAATAATTAATTTTAATGAATACGTTTTAATTAATATCCAATAAAAAATAAAAATTAAACTTAAGTCAAATTTAATTAATAAATAAAAAATATTGTCTAAAATCATCACTAGATGTAAAACTTGCTAAAATAATACCAAACGTCCCACCCCGAGATGAAGGCGGAAGCATCACATGATTTAAGGAACTGCTTCTTTATGCCCTTTTCATCATATTTAACGAAATATGAAATCAGAAAAGGCTGAAACACCAGAATCAACCTCGAAAGCTTGCGGCAATCTGCTTCTCTATTGCCAAAGGATTATTTTTTTTTTTCCCCGGGAGAGTAGAAATGGAAGAATCTCAAGAAATACTACTGAACTCTTTGAAATCCTTCGGACTTTCGATTCCAATGGAGGTTTCATCTATCGGAGGCCTAAATCAGCCTACTCTGTTCTCTATCTGCGGTCAATGGCTCCACATAGTCGACGAAACGTCGACGTTTCCGGCTTCGCTGCCGGATTCAATGGCCGACCGCGTCAAGTTCTGTACGGAGTTGGCCTCTGCTATAAAAACTTTGGGCTACATTGGTGAAATGAGCTTCCATAAGGTATTTTGTCTTCTCTCTCCTGCTAATTTTTTTTCTTAATTCGCGAGCATTAGATGTTGTTCTTCTGCTTGGTTGCTGAGGAAGTTAATTGAAGTATCGTCTTCCCCTTCAAAGTAGAGATTATTAGATAATGAGTTGGATTTGGTGTACAGGTAGCGAACATAAAATCTAAGCTAGGAGTTTAAATTAGTCTGGGTTTCCTTGTTGATAAGGGTTCACTTGCCAGACGGTAGGCCATGCTTGAATCTACCAATCTACAACATTGGGTTCTTCCCAAAGCCCATTCTCCCTGGCAATGGTCGAAACCTAGAGAAAGAAAGGATATCAAAATTTTGCTCAAAATTTTCTAAAATTTTAAGAAAGCAGTCAGACTTTGCTGAAATTTTGAAGAGGTGCTGACAATTGACAGACAACTAAACAGAGAAGGAAGAAAATTTTGAATCTTGTGTCAATCGGTGTTGTCAAGGGCATTCTGGGCACTTGCCCAAGCGCCAGGGCGAGATGAGGCAAGGCACAGACGCTTGGCCCATGTATTTCTCTATGCTGTTTCATTTGCACCACACAAAATCACCAATCTTTATTCCCTTCTTGCAGTTTTTTTAATACTATTTAAGCTGTTAAAATTATGATCTAGCAAGTGATAAGAGAGAAATAACAAAAGTTAAAGAAGGCTGTAATATCTCTAGATGGACCTTAGCAATTGAATTCTATGTGTTCTGGCACTTCAATTATATTTCATTTCAACTTTGGTCATCGTTGTGCTTATCATTGTATAATTATCCTTAGTTACAGAATATATGTGTTGCTTACGGCAGCTTCTGTATCCATCTGAAGAGGATGTACATAAATTGGTCAGATTCTTGGTGGACAGTCTGTCTGAATTATCTGAAGCTGGAAAAACTGCTGATCTAACCAATATTCATGCTGGGGCAAAAACTTTTGTAGACAATCATGAAAGTACTTCAAGGAGCTGGACAAAGAAGGCTGTTTATAACAGGATAAACCTGAACTATCAGAAAGTTAAAACCAGATTGCAAGACCTGATTCTGGAAAGTGATTTACCAGAATCCTCAAGTAACAATGCTGAGGCTGCTTTTTCTCTAAGATCCCTTGAAGCTGATGCTGTGTCAGAAAAGATGAATGAAGCGGCATCTATTGGCACATCTTCCACACTGCCATGTACAAGCAAGGAGTTAGCTAGTGAAGATAATTTTGGAGGATGGAGAGAAGATTTAAGAGACTTGGGAAAATATTCTTCTCACAATGAATCAACTGCTGCTAAGAGAGATATGAATAATATAAAGGCTTATGATGAGAAAATAAGTTCACATCAGGAGTTCTCTTCTAAGGTATAGATATACTAGTACATATGAATTGTAGTATGTGTACCTGAACTATTTACTTTTGTTAGCTTTTCGAGTCTCAAAATTGAAGTGAAATTATGAGAAAAGGGAATCAAAGTGAAATATAGGGACACTATCCAATCAAAATATAAACTAAAAACGTTTACCCTAGAGACAAAGAAACTTCAATGTAACAACAATAAAGCTTCAAGTCCTCTTAGTTGGGTCAACAATATGAATATGCTTTTGATGGCATTCTATGGGGTAAAGCAACTTCAATATGATTGGAAATATGAAAGATTTCTTATATTTTTCTTGGTTTTTTTTTTTTTTCCGCTGGTTGCCTTTTTCTTGTGTTCTGTAGGCGGAATGCAGGATGGATACTATACATGGTCAAGAAATGTTCCTTATGGAAGACACAAGTGGAACTAGCTTTGAATTACAGCATCTAGAAGAAGAACATGAGATAATGCAAGAAGCTGTGAAAATGGTTTTTGATGACCAGTATCCTGTTGATTTCTATATTGAACAGCTCAATGGCCATATAAAAGCAGCGGAGCGCAGCCTTCAGGAACTGGAGAACCATTGGTAAAGTTCGTGTCTGATAAATATCTAGATAAATGAAATCCCAATCTGGCTGAGTAGGTGGCTTGCAGTTTTTTCATTTTTTGCAACTGCCTTTGAATTGTGGATACTTGCTATGCTCTCTCCTCTCTTCCTCTGGAAAGAAAGATAAATAGGGGTGATGTGGACTGTAGGATATCCCTATATTTAAACATAGATAAAGATAGTAATCCCAACCAATATGCTAATATCTTTTGGTATTAGCATATCAAGATAGTAATTTCTATATATGTTGATTTTTGGTAACAATATGTATGCTGTTTTTTTTGAAAGCGTGTGTTCACAGTTTTAAGCTGATCTCCAAAGTTCTATGTGTGGTAGGTTGCTCAGAGCTGGCATGTAGGAACATACTCTGACCTTCATCTTGGATAGGAAGATCTGCAATGCCCATGTAGATGTAGCAAACTTTTTGCCAAGATGATAGTACTTACATTGATTCTTTTCAGGGATTCTGTTAGAAAGCCTCAGCAGGAGAGAAAGAGAAGTCTTATGGAGTCTTTATGTTTAACAAATCCCGAGGCTCAGGTCAAACTCCAGAAGTTAAATGGAATTGAACTAGAGATTCAGTCTGTTCTATCTGAAATTAGAAAGAGGTACTTTGCCAACAATGTGTAATTAAATTTTCACAACTGGTGAAAACGCTTCTTCATTTTTGTAATTGTAGATCTGCTATTTCCAATGTTCTTCTTTATCCAACGGTAAATGTAGATGTACTGCCTCCTTATATTTGCTGCCCTTGTATCTTATGCGTGATCTGCTGATCGTAATGCTACAATTATTTGGCAGGCATTAGCATTATACATGGCATACTCTATAGGGGCAAAAAATGGTCCATCAAACAACCATAATTTGTGCAAGACATCCAACAACATAATGATTCAGACTACAAAGGGCCCTGGATTTGTAGAAGACTTTAAATATTTCATGGTGGCTTCCATTGTATTTCAATAGGATTGGAATTGAGACTCTTGTTTACATTAAAATTTCTACCTTCTCCTTCTGCATCTTCCAGAGGCCAAGTTTGAAGGTGGATTGTGCAGTCAGCCAAAAAAGTAGACCTTGCAAGGCCCACTTGATTTTTAAAATATGGTAGGATGGGTGAGATGAGTAGCCTGGGACATTTCATACCTCAATCTTTTTGCTGAGACTCATTTAAGATATGCCTTATTGGATGTGCATACAACCCTATTTTTACTGGTTGCTTCCTCTCATGTTAAACGCTGCCTCCAGGAGTGCACAAGAGCTTTCTTTCTTTTTTCAATTATGGCTGAATATTTATGTCTTAGTAGGTATCTACAATGAACAATTACATTGCTTGAGAAAAGGCATGCATAAAAAAATGGATTGCTTTTTGTGGATGATATCTTACTATCTTGGCTTGCTGATGATAACTTTGGTTGGCACGCTTACTGAAATACTTAAATTTATTGCTGTACTCTCTCTATGTTTCTCGCATCAACAGGGAGGAGGAATGCACTAAACTTTCTGCCCACCTGGAAAAGCAGCCAAAAGTTGCTCCAAGGAGATCTTATATCCAGAGAATTACAGAGATCACAAAGAACAGTAGGAAACAAGATGCAGATATAGAGCGCATTATAAAAGAAACGAGGGAGCTTCAGCTAGAAAGTAATTCTATTGAGGAACGCCTTCATCGAACTTATGCAGTGGCTGATGAAACTGTATTCAGGTTAGAGTACTTTTGACCATTGCTTACACTTGAAGGACAAGTAATTTTATTATTCTAGGTGTGGGGAAAGGTATTTTTGTCATATATCTTGTTAGTTATTCATCCTCTTGTCATCTTTATGAAATAATAATTATATGAAGGGCAACCAAATGGGGTAATAAAAATTGTTTCTCCCAACTTGAAGCCCCACTCAATTCTTTCCAACCAAACTGGTTGAGATAGTCGGAAATGCTGTGCAGAAGAAAGCAAAAAGAGGATTTCCTACATTTAATAGGGAAAAAAATCAAATAATTTACAAATAGTCCTATAAAAATAGTTATTTGATGCGTCTTTTGATCTGGATTGTTGAATCGTTTAGGGAGCCACCTATCTCTTCTGGCAGGTCAAATTGTGGTGGGTTTGGTCTCCGCTCCTAATAACCTGGATGCTGCACACTACAACAAATTATGAGAGGTCAAAGAATGACAGAACTCACTCCCGGATATATTTTCTAACATTCAAATCAGAAACCTTTCTGTGACGAAGAGAAAGATAGAAGATACAAGGAATGCGTGAATGCGACAAGAAAAGGGGATTGAGTATGGATTGGAGGACTAGGCTCCGAGAGATACACTTGACGGGGAAGGGCTTGCATAAGGGTGCACTTGTGGGCTGAGTGGCTTGAGAGAGAGAGCTCTGCAATCCTTCAGGGATGTTTGAGGGTAAAGATTGTTCGGTCCCCTTTTTCGCAACGGTGAAGGGGTATTTATAGAATTAGGGCCAGTGTGGACTCTGCGGCTAACGTCGGCCGTCCTGATAGGTCCGCTAAATTGTTTATGTGATTATGCGTGAGGCGCATATGGTAACTGTGGCCGCCAGGGAACATTCCTTCCCTTTTAAGGACGATGCTAAAGTCACTGCATGGCAATTGTCTTTTTGGGATATTTGCTAAGCCAAAACTGCTGTCCTAGGACGATGCACAATAATGGGTAATATTTTAGAAATATTTGCTGAGCTGTTGGGATAGCTGCCATGGTCGCATTATAGCAAGTTCTTGCTTGCTTATATTGTGTTGTTGGGGTGTTGGCGGCCACCCAGGAGAGGCAATTGTGGGCGCGTCGCGATACACAACCCTAATCGCCCACTCCCTGCTAAATAGTTTTGGGTCTATCCGCACGGACCAACTGCTCTGCTGTTTGGACTTTTTACCTGATAGTCCACGCGAGGGGCCTCTGATATTAGGGCTCCTCTCCCTTCAATGGGCCGAACTGCCCTCTGTTGTGCCTCCTGGGCAGTGACCTTGGGAAAATGTCTGTTGGGCTGCTGCTATCCCCGTGGGTTGGGCGCTGGGTTGGCCTGAGTTCTGCCAGACCCATCAAAATTCATGATGAGTCCCCCTTCTTTCTTTGCGTTTGTCTTCAAGAGTAAGAGGCTTTTCCAATTCTGCAAACTAAAATAAGAAAGCGTCTCTGCAGGGAAGCAAAAAAGGACTCCGTGGGACGTCAAGCTTACAGACTGCTGACAAGCATCCATGAAAGCTTTGAACAGATCCGTGAGAAAATCCTTGAAACAGATAGGACTCGAAGAGAAGTTGCTGACCTCGAAGCTAAGCTTGCAGCAATGTCCTCACGAAAGTTAGACATTGATAAACTTCAAGCTGATCTTGATGCCTTCCGAAGGGAAAACGAATATCTAGAGAAAGGCCTCCAAAATAGATAACCAAAAGACATTTCTTAGGTCCTCCATGATCCTCTTTCAGATTGTATGCTGGTAAATTAGTTCATTCAGTTCATTACCTTCAATGTAATGCAGGGATAACTATATTTATATTTAATTTTCCTGAAATCCAATAATATGAAAGCATCATGTATTGTGCTGTTATCCTTTTTTTTTTTTCATTTCCTTTTTCGTATCCTTAATTGTTCCATTGTTATAGTCTAACCCATGGATTTTAAATTGTATGATTAAGTCTAATCTTTCAATCAGTTACTTCATAACTCAATTTCAATGTGGATCTCTATGGCAGCATTATGATCATAATATCACTGAAAGGATCCTAATTTACTTTGGCGCATTTTTATTTGAGTTGCATGCTGCGTCTTCATAAGCTTCTGCAAAGTATTAACAATTCATTGGAGGGGCTAAATTATTCACAACAAATAGTCATTTGATTCAAATTCTTTCATGCTAATTTAATTGAGTCAAATTGCCGCAATTAACTGCCTACCTACTTGCGGCTAAGAGTTTGGTATTCTGATATGGAAGTCTCCACCAAACAAAACGAAGGTAGTAGTTAACAATTAAGAATTACTAATCTTATATTGTAGGAAAGTTACAAAATAAAAAAAGCTCTAGATTATAATTAATGTGTTACCCCACTTGTTTATAATTGTATTTGAGTCGAGAAACTCAATTTCTGATTAATTTTAAAGACCCTTTTATTATTTATTTTTTTAATTTATATGTTAAATTATTTGTCAAATTGAATTTAATTCACCATATTTATTTTAACTTTATTATATACTTATGTCATATAAGATTTATTAGTGGGTATGTTAATTTATAAATTTTCCTCAGGAGCATCGTGGAAACATCACTTACTGAAATTTTGATGTAGTTGATTGTGACATAAATTACTGCTCTTGGTTGATGGGTTGTATTCTTGAAAATTTTGATTAATGATTTAAACCTAACAAAGAACTTTCAATCCACCCAAATAACTTTTTGCTTAGAATTTTACAATACTTAAAGCGTTAATTTAATCAATTTAGTTTATTCATCAAATTAATATGGAATAAACTTGTGTAAGTATTACTCTTTGAATTGAACTCACCACTGCCACTAAGTATAAACTAATATATATGTTCTAAAAACTCAATGAAATGTTGGAATTGTGAATTAATTAAGAATAGCCGGTTTCTATTCAAGTGGTTGGAGACATACTTTAAAGCATTTTTTTTAATAAAAAAAGTCGATATAGATGTAGAATTTATATATAGAATAAATGTGTTTCCTCTGTCCAACTTCGTGCACTTCGTTCTCCCTGAACATAGTAAGATTATTTCTTCTGCACTTTTTTTTTTTTTTTTTTTTTTTGATTTTGAGAAAATAAAAAATTTCCTGAAAGATTTACATGTTAGGCAGAATGAACATTGTAATCATCGGTAAAAGATAGAAATGATATGCCAGAAAGAAAGAGGATGATATGACGGAGGGGGAAGGTAGAAGAAGGTGACTTTCCACCATTTTTTGTTTGGGAAATCTATTTTCATATACAATTGCATTATGTCATATGATTTTCGTATAATATTCAAAGCAATCCAACCACACCCCCCTCCCCGGAAATCGAATTTCAGATCCACCTTTTCTTTTTTGACGAATTTAAATCCCCTCTGCATCTTCGAACACTCGGCTCTCAAAATTCGATCACCATTATCAGTCAGAGTACATGTAGGTTGTGTGCCTGACAAATTATGTCCAACGAGCGAAAATGGGGTTGTGGGAAAATGCCAGGAAATTTATCAAGAGGAAAGATAGCGACGCAGGCGAAACAGGTTCCTTTTCGTGAGCCTTCTTCTTCTTCGTCTTCGCCTTAGTCTTAATTCCTTTTGTTATTTTTTCACATGGATACTAGTTCATTGAGAGAGACAAAGGAGGAGGAATTTTACTTCGTTTGATCGGTTTTGTTCAGATGACAAGTTCCTTCACTTTCCATCAAAGTTCCACTTGATCAGGAACTGATTTCTGTCAATTCGTGTTGGTTATTCCTGGTGAAACACTAAAACAGCCATCCGTTGCTCCGAAGCAATTCCCCTTTTTATTATGAAACGTAAATTGCATATTAATTCCGTTGCATTTCTTGCATCCCTGCATTTTCTAAACCAAAATTGGATGCTAATTAATACCCGTTTCACCGAATGTGCTTATTCTGTCATTTCTTCTGAGTCACTGCTTTTCAACCACCCCTCTGATGCAATGGTAAAAAAAAAAGGCAGATGCACAAAGCTCTCGCTTCGTTTCAAGAAAAGGACGGGTTTTTTTTTTCTATTGTACGTAATATTATTTTATATGATATAAGAGATTTATTTAACAGATCGAACTCATGATTAATATTATGTATCGTACTTTCCCCTGAAAAAGAAAAATCAACCAGAGAATCCTTTTGTTTAGTATTTGTAAGTATTACACAGGAAATTTGTGATTTGAAGCAATTATGTGCCTTAATGGTGATGTGGGATTTTCCTATTTCCCGTAATTGTCTTTTTTTTTTTCCAGAAAAAGAAATTTCTATCTCTGTGTTGTTTCGGAGCAAACTCGTAAAGTGTATGACCATACCCAAGTACATAGATGACCTAATCTATAAATACTATATACCAGGTAAGTCCAAATACAAAATAACAAGAATTAAACTTGCAGTCACGGACTCAACTACGATGCTTTAATCAAGTAAACCTTACCAGCTACACCAGTCTATTCCCCATTGTTATCATTTCTCTTCATTTATATGCTTTCTGGACAAGGCTCTTGCCATGATCACATAAGTGCTTCCAATGTTGTTTATGACTTAAGAAAACACCTAGTCCTTCAGTGAATTGATTGATTTATAATTTGATTTTGTCTAGGTTGGACTAGAAATGAAAAAAGAAAAGGTTTACTTTTGCTTTCCTTCCAATTTCCCTCTAATAATTTCCGCTCCCTTTAAACCAAACAATGCGGTTTATGTTCTAGAAGTTAATTAGTGCTTGATATTCACTTGTAAATTATCGTTCTCTTGCCTCTGTAAGCTCTATATGTAGCCTGTTAACAGCCTTTTTCAAAATAGAAAAAAAAAACTTACATAGCTACTAGTATGTGATTGTCAAGCTCCATTATCTCCTCCATGTTCAAAATTTCAGGCAAAGCCCTGGAAGAACTCAGGGGATCAATCTATAATGATATCAGAACTTCAGAATCCAGAACTTCGGAATCGGCCAGGCGCCTTCAACAGCGTTTCTGTGGGCCTGTTGTGGCAATGTCCTTCAATTTTTTGGTAGCAGTTGGGGTCATCCTCACTAACAAAATGGTTTGTAATGTTACTTATTTTCTTTTTCTGTGGTAGCAATGACCTTCAGAATCCTCATTGGAATGCTTGTTTTGTTTTGTTTTGTTTCAACTGCACTTTTATATAAATAGTAAATCTTGTTGACTTTGATCACGTTGCAGTCTATGTCAAGTAGACTTCATATTTTGGATATTTGACTTAATCAAAGCTTAGGCTGAGCATAGTAAACCCAGGGTATTTTGTGATTATCTTCAAGTTGGATCAGGTGAATGTTTGTATCAGTTTATGGTTGTATTCGGGTTCGATCAAAACTAGCCTAAGAAAAAAGAAAATCTCAGACATAACCCATATACTGGCCAATCCCACTGTAGGTTGAACAAATCAACATCGTAACACACTGCCTAAGTCCGGCATCCTATTCACGAGCTAATCAACCTAATCGGATTCCTAAGCCTATGATAAGCTGATGAAACACCTTCAACTTTGATCTAACCTAGTAATTAATGGTACTTTTGGGTATGTTTTATTTCATGTTAATAATTTATTTTTTGTTATAATATGGTATAATTACACAAAAATTGAGTCAAACTTATTCTCGTGTGATTTACTACCTATCTATGTATAATAAACTAATTCATTAGGTAAATAGTTTGATTATATATAATAAACTAATTCATTAGGTAAATAGTTCGATTACCATCAAACTTTGCCACCCTTAATTGCAATGATTTGATTTTTTTTCCGTTATGTAAAGAACTATATAACGACCATTAATTTCTTCCGCCTCATCTTCCCTAATTTTCTGTGCTACTGGTTACAGGTTATGAAAAAAGTTGGATTCAATTTCCCAATTTTACTCACATTGATCCACTACACTGTAGCTTGGGTGTCGATGGCCGTTTTGAAAGCATTGTCTTGGCTTCCTGTCTCACCTCCTTCAAAGTCGACTCCTTCCTCTTCTGTATTCACCTTGGGAGTTGTAATGGCTTTTGCCACTGGGCTTGCCAACACAAGTTTAAACCATAACAGGTTTCTGCCCCACAAGCTTTCATTTGAATCACTCTTTCTTTTCTTATGGTTCTTGAAACAAGCAACAGTACTTAATTGCTCGTATAAAGAATTGTGTTTGTGTATCCTGTATCCTTTTTCTTTTTTCTTAGTTTTTTATTTATTATTTTTTTTTTGGGGGTGTTAAGTAAAAAGTGAATGTATTGATGCAGGAAACAATATACAGAAGTAAGCCTTGTGTAGCTCAACAAGCTAAGATCAATCATCTTAAGATAGCCAGTCAAGCTTGTTCCTTGGTTGACTCATTTTGATAGTCCCATAAGCTAAGTTGTTCAAGCTCAAGACTATGAGCAACACTCGATCTAGCAAGAAAAATCCATGTGAAAATCCGTCTGTTTTTTCTAATAGCTGGGCTATATAGGTCCTCAAGCCTATATTGTCTAGTTTTTTAAACCTGGTCAATTTATTATCTCGTTGTTTACTCTGTTAGCAGCGTTGGTTTCTATCAAATGGCTAAGATTGCGGTTACTCCAAGTATAGTTCTCACAGAGTTCATTTTCTTTAGCAAAACCATATGTTACAACAAGGCAAGTTTGTATTTTCTGTCCCACCAACTATATTCCTCTTATTGTATGTGAGAAACTCCCTTCTCTTGTTCATTAGAAAATGAAAATTTTGGCTGCAGGTTTTGGCTTTGGCTTTGGTTTCAGTAGGTGTGGCAGTGGCAACGGTGACAGATTTAGAGTTCAATCTCTTTGGTGCTTGTGTTGCCATTGCATGGATTATTCCAAGCGCAGTAAATAAAATCCTGTGGTCTAATATGCAGCAGCAAAGCAATTGGACTGCTATCGCGTAAGTGGCTCGATCTTCCCTTGCAGCCATGAAGATTAAGACCAGATCACGGATATAGGTGCCCATTGGCTGGGCTGAGAAACTAAATAACAGACAGGTTTTGGCGGTATATCTTTACTACTAGCCAAATCCTACTTAACAAGTAGCCTAGCCTGATCATCATCTTGGCTAGACTAATTTACTATATACCAAGTTCATTTTGTCATATGCTCCACCCAACTTCTCAGAAGTGTGTACTTTTTGAAAAATCTTCGAGCAACTTATAAAAAAGTTTAATCAGCCTTTTACGAAGATTCTCACAGAGTATACGAAACTCATTCCTCTCTGTTCTATTCCTTCCACATCCTTTCAGTCCTTTCAATCTGAAATGAATAAGCAGTTCGTTCAATGATAAATGAAAGCAATGTTGAGTGCAGATTGATGTGGAAGACAACCCCGGTGACAATTTTCTTCTTACTAGCTCTAATGCCATGGTTGGACCCTCCTGGTGTTTTATCCTTCAGTTGGGATCTCATCAGCTCTTCTGCTATTCTTACATCGGCAGCTCTTGGTTTCCTCTTGCAATGGTCTGGGGCTCTAGCACTCGGGTGAGCTCCTAAACTCATCTCTCAACTTCACTTAATAAACAAGTTTTGCTTGACTTACATAAAACCATTTCAGTGTATTTAATATCTTTTTTTAATACGTAAAATTGGATAAATTTATGTAAAGCTAAACGATTTTAAAAGTGTGTTATAACTGATTAACAAAAATAAAAACTACAAAAATTAAAATTGTAAAAAACTAGGAAAACCGTGAAGATTTTCAATTATATTTTATCTAAAAAGGATTTTACAGTTTTTCATTCAAAATCCAAAGAACTGTAAAAATTTATAAAAACCTCTAAAAACCTTGTGATAAATAAGAAATTATTTGATTATCACAATTTTACATCATGCAAACCCAATAAATTATATCTTATTGGTTTCTATTCTTGCACTGTTTTATTCTTTCATTGTTTTCCATGGCTTTTCTTTCACAAACAAGTCATGTATTTCATTTATACTGATCCACATACAGTATTTGAATTCCCATCAGATGTAAGTAACATGTGATCTATGTTTCTTTGCTGTACACATCTGCATATAATCAATTGATTTTGATCGGTTATAACAAAAACTAAATAATTGCATATAATCTTTTGTGCATAATGTAGTGCAACTTCTGCCACCGCTCATGTTGTTTTGGGACAGTTTAAGACGTGCATTATCCTTCTTGGAGGCTATTTCCTCTTTGACTCTGACCCTGGGCTTTTCAGCCTCTTCGGGGCAGTCGCCGCGTTGGGTGGGATGTTCGTCTACACTTGTCTTAGCCTCAAGGAGTCCGGCGAGACTGCAGCAAAGATGCCACCGAGTCAACCGTTGGCTTCTTCGAGACCCAAACCTTACGTTGAAGACGATATCGAAAACGCAGACCGGACTCGAGTTTCTGGCATGCAATGATTGATTGATGTAAATATGCCCATATATTGGTTACTTATTGTCACAGGGTTTTGAAAATATATGGTTTATTGATTGTTTGAAATATGCATCAAATTATTTCTAAAGAAATTTATTGATTTTATTTCTTTAAAGCAGTTAATTGTTCATACTTTATTGGATAAATATAATGTATGAGGTGGTGGGTTTAAATCATATAAATGATAAATTAAATCGGATTTAATAAGAACTCTTAAATTAAATAACATCTGCCTTTGTAAATTATGTTCAAGATGTGCAATTATATTATGGAAGTCTCAATGAGATATTTCTCTTGTTTTCGACTAATTGCCAACCAAAGCAAATAATTATGTTTGATGTGCAACACCTCAGAATCAATTTTTTTTGGGCAAGCTAACGATAATTTAACATACTGGTAATGGTTTATGTTTTATTTGTTTTATTTATTTATAATTCAGTTATGATTCATTTAATATAAATATGAGGTAGATTGAGATTCAAAATTTAAAAAATTAAAATTGTTGCGTCCCGAGTCTGCGGTTATCGTACGGATTAGGGAGCCTTCAGATTCTTTGGCATGCGGCGGCGTCGATCGAAGGGTCCGGTCTCCATCTCTATGAACCTGGACCAGCACAACACAAACAACAAACAAAAGGTCAGCGGTTTGGCAGGATTTCTCCCACTGAGGCCACTCCAACGCTCAAGTCAGCAAATTCCCGCAATGAACGGAAATAGCGCACGCCAAGAGCGGTGCGCGGATTTATACTGTGAAAGCGTAAGAGATGCTCGTGTTTATGATATGGGAGCGTGGTGAGCAGGTTGTGGAAGGCCTGGCTTCCTTGGTGCACCGCAATGGGTGGCTGACTTTTCCCGTAGTCTGAGCAGACGTGGGGTGAGTAATTGTGAGCTTGCTATCGATGGTCGGAAGTGAGTTTATACTCAATTCCTGTTTATCCCTTTCTTGGGTACGAATAGAGAAGAAGGAAGCTCAGAGCTGGTCGAGTTTGATTTTGGATCAGTATTCAACCAGCAGAAGATGAAGAAGAGATCGAAGAGGGAGAAGAAAAAGGTCCCCTCCTCTGTGGGGCGCGAGGGCTCTTATAGGCCTCGCCCCGTTGGACTCTTGGGCGCCAAAATGCCCGTTGCGAGAGCTACTGCGCCGCTGGTCACTGTTGTGGACCGCCGGTCACACCGGTTGTCCTTTTGCCGTGGCTGGCACGCTTCTGAGCCTTGCCGGCCACGCCCGATTTCCCCCTGAGAGGGGATTGGTTGGCCGCCTGCAGACGGCAGCGGGAGTCGTTAACGTTGTACCAGCCACTCCTCTATTGGCTAGCCTTTCCACCTCTTCGCTGGTTTCCCGGCAATCTCATTAAATGCGTTGCAGGGTGCCGTTGTCTTCTGCCAGCACAGGCTCTGCACGCGCTTCTTGACCGCTGGGCTGGGCCGTCCGCTTCATGTGGGCTTTTGGACCTTTTGCGGGCCGTGAATTTCTTCATGGGCTTGGCAATCCTTCATGGGCCAGGACATGGGACCCAACACTAGCCCCCCATGCCTGGGCCGGCCAGTGGTCGGGCCTGGCATGTCCCCTGGGCCCATTTCCGTAGCCTCACACCCTTCCTCGTGACGCGCTATCTTTTGTCGTTTTCTGAGTTCGCGCATTCCCCAGGAGCCAAGGCAGGCTTTTCAGGCGCTGCCCTGACTTGTCATTTCGCCGGGCGAGATTCGCGCGCCTCAGGTTGCGTCTGACCAGCGGTCTCCCTCGTTATACGAAAGACGTCTGCTGGATGCCGTGTTGCGTTGGGTGAGAGGATGGCTTATGCCTTGCCCATAAATAGGAGGGGTACTCGAGCAAGTTGAGTTCATCCCTTAGCAGCCAACCGAGAGGCAATGAGAAGATTCTGGCCTTCCCCGCCCTTAGCGGGCTTCCGAGAAGGAATTGGATGGATCAGTTGAATGCCTAAAGCTCTTGATGAAGACTGTTGTAACCCTCGTCCTGCAGTTTGCCCTCTGCACTAACGAGAGTGGCTCGGCCATTCTGCTGTCGTCGCGTGCTCCCTTCTGGGTTGTGGCCTGGCTGGCCTGGGCAGACCCTTGGAGGATTCCCTGTGGGTATCTTCATCTGTGAGGTGAATGCTTCCGCAGGTGCTCTTCCCACGTGTCACGCCAGGGCGCCAACTACAGAAGGATCTTGAGGTTAGTAGCCTTCCGTGGAAGCTGGGTTTCTCACCCTACCTTCTCGGAGTGTTTCCCTGGCCTCGGTGCTTCCCGCACCCTGGTGGATTGGACTCTGGCGACTTCCACCAGGGGATGCTCTGCGCCTCCAAACCAGTCCGCTCGGCGAACCACCAATGGCTCTGGCCGTGGGGATCTAATGTAGATCACGTTCGCCAAGCTCATCTAGGACATGGTACAGGAGCATACGGGGCTTCGCACCGTAGTCTTCTTTCGTCTTTCTCGCAGCTTTATTATTGTAGACTTTGTACTCTGTAAGAAAGCATTGATTAATAAGAGAAGTAGCCTCTTTTTGCCTTCATTTTTATCTTGTTTTCGTGCACATTTCTTCCGTTGCCGGGCATTTTGCCCTAGGAATCCACATGTAATTCTGTGAGAGCTTGAGGAGTCTCTGTCAGCAGTCACGTCTCTCAGCGCATTTAATTCTTGCGCAGCCAGGAGACGTCGCCTCGTGGAGCCTCGTTTTGGAAACGCGTGAGATTTCAGGAGCCTCCCACGTGTAAAATCCCCATTGGCCACGCCTTAATGCTTTCTGTCTTTTGGAGTTGCCGCCTCTTCAGGAGAAGACTTGCCTATTTAAACACGTCAATTTCTCCTGGAACTCGGCACTCCTTTGCACTTGCACATTTATCGGCGGTTTGCTCTTCTTGTGCGTATTTCCCTGCTGTGAAATCAATGGAAGATACCTCTAGCGACTCGGAACGCTCTTCTAACGAGTCTGAATTCGGCTCTCACACTCCCGTGAATTCAGGAGCCAGCACTTCAGGGGAGCTCGCTCTGAAGCCACGGTTGCGGGCCCCTCTAAGAGTCGAGGAGGGCCTCCGGGCTTCGAGAGGGTTCCGCCGCGTCGCGGGGCGGCTGTGGCTGAGGTGGAGTGGTTGAGGGCCCACGTCGCACATTTGGAAAGCGCTTGGGCCAAGTCGGAGGCCAGGGCCACATGTCTTGTTGGTGCAAACGTGGGGGGCACAGGCCGCATATTGGCTCTCGAAGGAGAGGCCGAGCAACTTACGCGGCAACACGAGGCTGAGGTCGCTGGGTTGGGGCGGAGGCCAGGATCACCCGCGCATTGGCACTTGAAGAAGAGATCGAGCGGCTCAAGAAATGACACGAGGCTGAAGTTGCCAAGTTGCAGTTGGAGCTGAGGACGAGGTTTCGGCCAGAGGGAGTGAACCCTGCCTTGGAGCAAACCTACTTTGACGCCGTTAGGCTCTGCCGAAGGCTGGCCTCGCTGGAGGATCCAAGCTTCCGCGTGGGTGTTCTTGATCCTCGCAACTCGCTCGCAAAAACTCGAGACCAGTTGGTGGATTACCACATTCAAAGCTCTTCCACTGGCCATTGGAACCATTAGTCGCCCTCGTCGTCATCGTGCTTCTCCCTTTTTTTTTGTAACTGTTGTAACGGGTTTTATTGGTATAATGGAAGTCGTTATTTTGTCTCACCACTTTGCCTTCCGTATTTCCTACTTCTTGATTGGTTTTCTGATTTTGTGCTACCGTGCGCTTCTTTATGGGCTCTACTATCGTGAGCCTTTATTTAATGCGCCGGCGCCAGCGTGGATCCTCGCCAGGCGACTGAGGGGACGCGCTTGTTAGTCTGGCGTTTAGCCATCATTACGAACGATTCGGATCCTGCGGTGCGTTGTGAAGCCAACACGTGTCCCAATCGCCTGTGACGGTGCCATTTCGGTTTCCTGCCTTTTGGCTTTGCGTTGCCTATTTAAACCAATCGAGGATCGCTTCCCCTCTTCTGTCGATATTTTCTCTACATGTACTTGTGACTTTCGAGAGATAAATGGCGATAAAGAGAGAAAGCTCTTCTTCTTCCCAGGCTCCCAGAGCTGCGCGTCATGGTGTCCACAACACCAAGTCCGTCTTGACTGCTGGAAACATTGCTTCTCTCATGGTCGATTATGGCCTTCTCAACAATTGGAGTTATCGCGCTCCTAACGCACTGGATAGAGCCAGCGCCCCCCCCAGCGAGCTTTATTACGGTGTACGAGCACCATCTAAGGGGGGGCTTTGTTATCCGACGCACTGCACCCTGTATGCGGTGGTGGACGCATTGGGAGTCCCGATGGCAAGGCTGCATCCCAACGCCTTGCGCTATGTGATATCCTTGTGCATTTTTGCCATCCTTCACGGCGGCTCTTTTGATGCCAAGGCAGTGAGGATAATATTCCGGTTCACGGAGTCGGAGGATTGGGTGTTGATGTCCCCCAAGGCGGGGTTTCGCTTTCGCAGTACCAACCCTGACTCGGTGAAGGGATGGAAGGAGCGCTTCTTCTTTTTGCAGGAGCCCCCTGACTCTGAGCTCCCGAGGGTGTGGGGCCTGATTTCAGAGTATTTTCATGAGAAGCCAACTCCTGAGGACGCCGCAGAGTCAGAGAAGCTGATATCCACTATCAAGTCTGAAGAGGCGAAGTTTTCGATTCAGGGTTACTTCCTTACCTCCATCACGTTTGAAGCCTGCAAATGGGGATCTCCTGCGGGCTGGGTGATGGCTGGACCAGGTAAGGAAGGTCCTGGAGATATAGCCGCTCCTCCACCGTCCTGGGGGACCGAGGAGGAAAGCTGCTCGTTGCTGGAGTCGTCGTCGGACGACGATGAGGACAAGGCCTCCCTTAAGAGGCTAAGGGAAGCCGAGGGGACTTCTTTGAGGAGGTCCAGGAGACGAATCGTGGGCCCTTCCGTTGTGGTGGGAACTCCGGCTTCGAAAAGATCTGCAAGCGCGGGTCGCCAGGGGGAAACCGCAGAACCGTCGTCGACTTTGGTCGCGGGACTAGCCGCTCGTGAGGTCTGCGAGGTGGAGTCTCTACCCACTAGGAACCCACCCGCTTGCTCTACTGCAGAGGCGACGGATGATGTCGTCGTTCTTGAGGGCCCAGAGGGGCCGTTTGCTGCTGCGCCCGAGCCAGTATTGGGGGCCAGGGGACCTGCGGAGTCGTCAGCGATCTTTGTGGAGCCCATTTTGGAATATAGGCTCCCCGAAGGTTTGGCCACATCTACGGAGGACGCCGCCGCGCTCGCTGCTAGTCTGATTCAGGCCGACAAAGGGGAAGCCGGGACGTCCTCGTGGCAAGAGCCGCCGAGCGTTCCTACAGCAGCCAGCCTTCCAGTCAGCCCTCCTCCAGCAGCCAGCCTTCCAGTCAGCCCTCCTCCAGCAGGAGAAGGAGCGAAGCCCTAAGGAGAGGCTCTTTCGGGTGACCTTGCGCGCTCTCCCAGTGCTACTCCTGCTCAGGTGCGGCCGTTTCCATCTGTCCTCCCTTTATGGTTACATGCTTTGGAAGTGCACTTGACATTGCTTCTTACGCAGGCTTCAGGTGAGGTCAACCCTTTTGATGTGTTGTCCGTCCTTCTTCACGGGAACTTGCAGCAGGCCATTCTCAATGGAAGGGCCTAATTCGCATCTCTCAGAGAGGAGAATGGGTGCCTATAGCAGAGAGTGGCGCAGCTGGAAGCCATAGTCGTCACCCTTGAGGATCGCGTCACCCGGCTGGTTGGAGACATGGTTGGCCGGTACTCTCCATCAGAAGCACGGCTGGCGTTGGAGGCTCGGTATTGGGACGGCATCCGCTTGTGTCGCAAGATCGTCTCCTTGGCGGCTCCTCACGTCCCTGAGGGTATCCTTCATCCAGGGAATGCCGGGATAGAGGAGGCATCTGGCCTGAAGAATTTCCCCGAGGAGGCGGGTCCGTCGAGTCTGCCTGATTAATTTCTACTTGTGTTGGTTGTTGGACTGTCTTTTGTTCTTGTACCATGTTTGTTCCTCATATACGAATGGAAAGCGCCTTTCTCTTCTTTGCACTTGTGCTTCTTCTATCGTAGAATGTCGCTTGCTATCTCCGTTTATTGTAGTATGTTGATTCATTTCTCATGCTTGAACGTTAGGCCCTTTGGAGCCACTGTTGCTAAGGCCCTATCCAGGCGCCTTCTTGCGTGGTGCTCGTCCTTCGTAAGAGGATGTCATCACAGCTCACACGTTTGGGGGGCTCGATCCGGTGAAGCGGATGTCGTCGCCAAGCCCCTAGAGCCGCAACGAGGGTCAGCGCAGCTGTCAGGCCACGATAACTGGACTCCTGGGTCTAGGACTCGATAGCGTATGATTGCGGGAGGTGTGTGGCCCCTACTCAAAGCCTTATAATCACCAAGTTGAGGTCCTAGCCCACGACCGTTGTAGACTGAGGGTGCTCTCTTCTGTTTGAGAAGGTCGCCGCACGCCTGCGATTCTTGCCCCCTAAGGTTTTGTTGGCCATAGATTGGGGACTTGGGAAGCCCCCAGGCCTGATGTTTTGACCGCCTGGGTCGTTGGCGCGAAGCCTGTTTGATGGACCGCCTGGGTCCTTTTGATGAGATGTCCCAGCCTGTGGCTGGCCGCATCCGGGCTATCTAGCGCGGAGCTTAATCTCTAGGGGGCCGCTTAGGCCCAACAACGCGAAGCCAAGAATTGCGTAAAGCCGTCCCCAGGCCATCTGGCGTGGGGACGGAGTCCTGGGACGGTCGACTTTGGACTGTCTGGCACTGGGCCAAGAACTAATTTTACGGACAGACGCTTGTCCTCCCGACTAAGGGGCAGTCTAGGTCGCATGATTTAAGAATGTAATGCATGTCATTAATTCACACGAATGAGTATGCAAAATGATAGAATGAGTGATTATGCTAATCAAAAAATAAAGCTCATGTCCAAGCATTCATTATGATGCATGCGTGTGCGACTTACCTTGTCGTGGTGGCATCACTGATAGTACTTCCTAACGTTGGCGGCGTTCCAGGTCCACGGGAGCTACTGGCCTAATTCGTAGCCGATATATATAGCCGTGGTTACCGGACGAGGGTAACCCTTCCTCAAGTTGGTATCATTGATCTTTGGTTCTCCGATTTCGTGCATGCTTTGTATTTCTGCACGTATTTGGGTGTACTGTGATTTGAGTTACGTGGTTTGGCCCGCGGATGGGCGATAGGAATGTCTCGTACGTGCTGATGTGATAAACCCGGAACGTGTTTTGATTTATGTTTTAGTTCCGGCGGTTTTCTCTTGATTTCTGCATTATGAGTTTTAGATCCGAACGACGGTATGTGTCTCCACGTGGATGTGGTGACGGTTGCGACGTATGTGACCTCGGATCATATGATATGATATCGTCTACGAGATTTTACCGGATCATGATTTATATGATTTTGTCCCGGAGGGACGAGTTAATGTGGACGACGATTTAGTACGAGACATCTCCTCGATTTTCAGGGATTTCACGGACATGATGTTTTGTTTTACGTGATTGCTATGCGATATCCCTGTTCCTGATTTATGAGTACTGTTTTTATACAATTCTTGATACTTGCTGAGCTCTAGGCTCATGTTTTCATGTTTTATCCCTTCAGACTAGTGGCATGGATACGCTTGCAGGAGCTCGGACGTGATCGGGCTCGGATATTCCTTTTGGCGAGTGGAGATATTACATTTGGTATATTTCTGATCTCGAGGATATGTTATGGTTATTATTTATGGCCGGATGGTGCCTTGATCATTGTATGAGAAATATTGAAGTTATAGTATTGTGGATGAGTTATAAATTTGGATACCTCCCTTGCGATTATGGTCAGCAGGTCATGTATTATTTGTCCGGATTCATATCCGATGAGATCTTGTGCGGATTTTATTTATATTGGGTCCTGCATATGTTTGATTGTCACATCCGGGATGGGTTATTGTTGTTGATGGAAATCTTATTATTGATTTTATTTTTGACCTGCGTATATTGTGGTCCTGGGTCGTGACAGCTGTGGTATTAGAGAAAAGGTCGTAAGGAGAGGTGTTTTTGGGTCATCTCGGATGAGAAATTGATTGAATATCTTGCGTGATAAGTGTAGCCTTTGGGTTGTAAATGTTTGAATTCGACTCGAAAAGTCGATTAGTAGGCTATGTTGAGTCATGCGAGCGATGTTTTGAATGTTTCTGTTCAGCAGCTAGATGAAAATTTGGTTACTTTGTGAAGGATGATTTGTTGTAGGCAAGATGAAGAGTCCTTCGAATGATTAAACGTGGGCCGATTTGAAAAATTTTGGGATGTTTAATCTCAATTAAGGCTTAAATTGAACTTCAGAAAGTTGAGGAGGTGTTCGAGATTTTTAATAGTTCAAATGAAGTTTGGTCTATTACCCATAAGTTAGTGAGTGAGGTAAGCCAGTGGTGGGCTTCTCAGTGCCGTATTCCACTTCTTGAGATGTTTTGTGGAGGCTATTTTGGGAATCATTCTCTGTTTGGCATTCGCAATAGTAAGGACGGTGAATTTAGTTGGTGAAGGTACAGATTAAGTTTGTGACCTTTGAGATTGTATGTAAATGTTGTATGTTTTTTCCTAATTTTTAAAGCGAACTTTGATGAAGTTTATCCCTGATGGGTAAACCTTTGATCTGTTAGGTTTGTAGACTCCGATATTCGGTTTGGGTTTGTAAAAATCAATGATTGGTTGATCTAATTTTATTTGATGAACCGGACTTTAATGTGATATTGGGCATGATTTGGTTGGCAAGTCACCATATTAGTGTAAACGATTTCGGTAAGAATATTCTGATTTACAATTTGGGTTGTGAATTTTGAATGTGAGGAAGAGCTGATCGAGAGGTGATGAAATAGATCTAATTGTGCCTGTAAGTTAAATGATGAAAATGTGTGCCGAGTTTATTTGGCATATGTGGCTACATCTTGGAGTCGTTATGCGGTCATAAAAAGTTTTGTTGTGTGGTAATTCGAGGCTATTTTTTGAGGAGATGATTAGCCTGAATTGTATTTTAATTGATAGTTGAGGTTGTTGAGGTTATGTCAGGAGTGACATCGATTTTGAGGACCTTGCATAGAGTCGATGAGGCATTGGTTGAGTGCCTTGCCATGGGATGTTAAATGCTTTTGGGATAAGCATGATGAATCTATGAGGTTATCTATGAATTATTGAAATTTAATTCGTTTGGGAAATGAATCATTTGATAAGCGAATGTTAGGAATTGGTAGGAGATTTGTTTGATCGATGGTTAGTACTCAATGTTTTCTAAATCGATCTGTACTTGGAGTATTGTCAATTAAGGATATCGGGAGAATATACCTGAGGTTGTCTTCAAGATGAAAGTGCAGCCGTTGTGAGCTTCGGTGGCATTTTGAGGTTAGTGATTTCGTTGGCATCTTTTGTGAATCTTATGATCTTTTGGCCGTATTTGAGTCTTTTTGTGATGGATTCATTAATGATGTTTTGATTTGTTCGAGGATTTTATGTGGGGTATGAGTTCCGTTTGAGGACTGTCATAGTTGTAAAGGGTAGTTTGTGGTTTGCCCAACTGAGGAGTTGTGAGTTTGGTTGGAAGTAGTATTGTTTGGGCATGTTGTTTCTTCGATGGCATGTTTGTGAAGTTCCAGAAGATTGAAGCGGTGACCGGTTGGGAAATGCCATCGTTTGTTGCGAAGGTGCGTGATTTCTTGAGTCTGCTTAAATCTGCTAAGCGATTTGTCGAGGATTCCTTGAGAATCGTAGCGTCCGTGGGACATTGAGCTTAGTAGCTATCAGTGTTCGTTGGAATGATGAGTATAAGGGGAGCTGTCTAGAAATAAATGACGTATTGTCTGCAAAGTTGATTTGGTTGATCCTCGATGGATCAAGTTAATCTGTGGTAGGTTGTGATGCTCTCGAGGAAGATTTGAGGTTGTGTTCTGATGTAGCGCTTTTGGGTGATTGCCGATGGGTTATGGCGGTTGAATGTTTTGATCAAAATTACTCCATTTATGGCTTGGAGTTAGCACTTGAGGTATTTGCTTTGAGGATTTAGCAATGTTATTTGTATGAAGATAATTGTTGTTTAATTTGATTATAAAGGCTTGAGAAAATCATTTTTTAGAAAAGGAGAATATTATTGACAATGTTTTGGGTCGAAATTTATTATAGCGATAATTCGCAGTCAGGTGATCAATCCGAATAGTGCAGAGAAGCATGTGGGTCCGTAGCCTTTGGTTGTGAGATTCGATTTGGATCCTTAGATAGAGAATTGGATTTGAATGTCGGTTTGAGGACTTTGATTTGGTGGTGGTTTTTGTTGAGTCCTGTGATGTTGGAGATGTAGCGGCTTTGATTTGATCGGTCTGAAATCTCACGGAATAGAAGGAGATTTTTGCCGATGAAGTGGCAGGTAGGTGGATCTATTCTCAGCCTATGAGTTTGTCGTTCAGGATCAGAATTGTATTAGGAGTTTACGCGGCAATGTCTTCTGTCTTCATTTTGAGCAGAGAAACTGTGGAGTTATCGGTGAATAACCCCTGCCAAGAGTGGGCTCTGAACGAAGTTCTTTCTGCAGAAGAAGCTTTTGTGAAGATCGGAAGTGAAGTTCCTTTTCTTCGAGTGGTCATGAAGCTAGACGTGATCAAGCTGAGTCTCGATTGTCGGATGGAAGCTCAGGGAGCAGTTGAAGTTGTCAGCAGCTGTTATGGAGTTGAAGTGATCTAAGTTTGTTGAGAACGTTGAAGACTCTTCACTGGCGGAGTGGCGAGTTGATCATGCGTCTTGTGCTTGAAGGAAGAAATCAAGAAGAAGCCTTCGAGATTTCGTTTGGGCTTGCATTGGACAGCGAGGAATTTGGTGGCTTTTTAGATGATGATGGATAAGCCGATGAAGTTGGCTCTTTGCTTGCTGATCAGAAGGTTATTCTTGAGTTTGGTCATTGACACATTATCGAGATGAGGAAAATTGCACAGTATTCTGATTTTGAAGCCCTTGATTGCGATTGGAAGCAGATGATTGATCAGAGTTGCGCAGCAGAATCGTGTGGATTCACAATTATCGATTACAAAAATTAATTTGAGAATTGAAGTAAGAGATCAGATTTGTAGCCTGATTGGATGATCGAGAAGAGTTTCAAGTTTCGAGGGCAAGTGATAGATTGGGGTTGAGGTTCGATGGGCTTTTGAGGTTTTGCAATGAATTGGAGAAGTGGCCAGCAGATTGGCGTTGTCCTGAGTTTGGCAGATCGTGATGATGTGTTTTATGTATGTATGTTGACAGAAATATGGATTGATTATTGGCATGTGATCGAATGTCAATGGTTGCTGATTTTGAAAAGCTATTTTATGTTGGGATTTTGATTCTGATATTGGGATAGAAAGATCAGGTGCTGATGATTAGATTTTTGGAGAAATCTTTCGATCGAGGTTAAGTTCGGAAGAATTGTTCTTATTTTGTTCAAGGATTGGTATGCGTAAATTTCGAGGACGAAATTTTTAAAAGGAGGAGAGAGTGTGATATTCCGGATCTCATTTGGATTATTTTAATATTAATTGTGATTTTTGGGTATTTCGGATGTGGTGAAAATAAATTAAAATATTATAAAATTTTCAGGAATGATCGGAGGTGCGGAGTGGTGCTCGGGGTGTACCCGTAATGTTGTTCGGAGGCCGAGTTGAAATTTAAAATAAAGAAAAGTTATATATATATATATATATATATATATATATATATATATATATAGTAAAAGGAAAGGAAAATGGAAAATGGGAAAAGAAAAAGAAAAGGGGGAAATCAGGAATCGGGGAGAGAGAAATGGGGAAGAAAAAGGGGTTAGGGTTTCAGGCGGCGGAAGAAGGAAAATGAGAAGAGAGAGGAAGAGAAGGAAGAATCGGCGGCGGCGCAGGTGACCGGCGGCCATGGTGGATCGCGGACGGTCAACGGGGTGTGTGCCGTCGTTGGCGGCGGCTTGTGGTGTGTCGGTGGCGGTGTTCGGTGAGAAGCCATCGAAGCCGTTGGTGGTTGTTGACGGCATTTGCAGTGGCGATCGGTGGTCGACGGTAGTTGTTGGTGGCCGTGGGAGGAGCAGCGGTGGCGTCGGTTGAGCGATTGTGAGCGCGGTGTGGGTTGGACGAGGAGGACGACGGCGAAGTCGTGCGAGGAGAGAGGAGGCGGCAGGTTCGGCGTCGACGGTGGCTGGGTGGGCGGAGGAGGCCGACGACGGCCACGTGAGGTGGTGCGGTGGTCGAGCGGCGGCTGGCAGAGGCCGTGCGCGGAGGAGAACAGAGGAGAGAGAGAGGACGCACGGCAGTAGAGAGAGAAAGGCTCGATTGGAGCGCTTCGGGACATCCTTTCTTCAGATCTGCAGAGTATGATGTTAAGGCAAGTATCCTCCAGCCCTATTCTTGGTCTGATTTAATTTCCGATGCATTTTGACTACTGTGGGAGATTTTACTGCTCCACAATCCTAGCGGCCGCATCCCGGGCCAGTCAATCAGCGCGCTTGTTATCCGTTCTCGGGATGTGTTCGATCTCAAAACGGCCAAACTCAGGGATTAGGGCCTTGACTTTCGCCAGGTACCTCACAAGCTGTGGGTTTCCCCTTCACCTGATTGACCACGAGTTCGGAGTCACTGTGCACGACCAACAATCGCGCGGAACACTCCTTCACCAGTCGTAGGCCACGTTGTTAGTGGCCGGAAAGGCCAGCGTGACAGAGTATGCAATTTCCACGCCCTCGGGCGTCCTTAGCACGACACCAGCTCCACTGCCTGCCTGGGTAGACGATCCGTCCACGTTCAGGGTCCACGCAGGGAGATCGCCGTCTACCATACTCTCTGGGCTGCCATCTTCTTCTTGCGCAGGCGTCGCCGCTTCGACGATAAAGTCTGCCAGAGCCTGTCCCTTCACGGCTGGTCGGGGCCGGAACTCCAGGTCGAACTCCCCTAGCTCGACAGCCCACTTAACCAGCCGGACGGACGTCTCCGCTTTTGCAAGATCGACTTGGCGGCTGATCCACAAGATAACGATCCAAAGGCATTTGGAAATAGGGCCGCAACTTCCGCGCCGCATAGACAAGCACGAGCGCCATCTTTTCAGCGTGCGAATAGAGAGCCTCTACGTCAGTCAGCACCCGGCTCACGTAGTACACTGGCTGTTGTCTGCCCTCGTGCTCCGCAACTAACACCGAGTTGAGGGCCGCTGCCGATGTGGCCAGGTAGAGGTAGAGATCTTCCCCTTCGCACGACTAGCTTAAGAGCGGCGCGCTGGAGAGGTAAGTCTTCAGTTCCCTGAAGGCTTCGTCACACTCTTCGCTCCACTTGAACCCCTGCGATTCGGTGCCCCTTAGCGGCTTGAAGAAGGGCAAGTATTTCTCTGTTGACTTGGCGAGGAATCGCGAGAGAGCTGCTATTCGCCCGGTCAGCTTCTGTACCTCTTTTATCGTCCGCGGAGGGTTCAGGTCGAGGATGGCATTGATCTT
This sequence comes from Nepenthes gracilis, assembly GCA_033239525.1. NCBI lineage: Eukaryota > Viridiplantae > Streptophyta > Magnoliopsida > Caryophyllales > Nepenthaceae > Nepenthes > Nepenthes gracilis. The sequence goes on from BSYO01000029.1 coordinate 8,639,180, forward strand.
CTCTGGGTTAGCCTCGATGCCGCATTGAGACACGATGAAGCCAAGGAACTTTCCTGAGGTTACTCCGAACGCGCACTTGGCGGAGTTGAGCTTCATCCCATGCCGTCAGAGAACCTAAAAAGTCTCATCTAGGTCGTTGACGTGGTTGCTCGTAACTCTGCTTTTCATAAGCATGTCGTCGACGTACACCTCCACGTTCCGTCCAATCTGAGTTTCAAACATCTTGTTCACAAAGCGCTTATAGGTCGTGCCAGCATTCTTGAGACCAAAGGGCATCATTTTGTAGCAATACGTACCCTGGTCTGTCATGAACGAGGTGTGCTCATCGTCTCCTGGGTCCATCCGGATCTGGTTGTATCCAGAGTATGCGTCCATGAAGCTCAGGAGTTCATGCCCGGATGTGGAGTCCATGAGCTGGTCGATCCTGGGAAGCGGAAAGCTATCATTGGGGCAGGCCTTGTTCACGTTCATGAAGTCGACACACATCCGCCACTTACCGCTGCTCTTTTTCACCAGCACGACATTGGACAGCCACTCTGGATACTGGACTTCTCTAATGAATCTAGCGTCCAAGAGCCTCTTCACTTCTTCCCTGATGGCGACCAACTTCTCGACGAAGTGGTTCCTCCGCTTCTGCCGAACGGGCTTTCGGCTTGAGTCAAGGCCCAGCTTGTGGATTATGACCTCGGCCGAGATCCCGGACATGTCAGCGAGGACCCACGCGAACACGTCGGAGTTAGCCCTGATGAAGGTAATCAATCTGTCGCGTTCCGCAGGTTGGAGGGATCTCCCCACATTGATGCACCGTTCCGACTCGGAAGGGTTCAGTGGGATCGCCTTAGTTTCCTCTCCGGACTGGGCCTGTTGTAGTGAGGTTTTGTCGCGGAGATCAAGGTCTTCGTCTGGGCAACGTGGTGCCACGAGGTTGATCTGGGACAGGTAGCACGTCCGTCCCATTTCTTGGTCCCCGAGAACTTCTCCCACGCCCCAGGGGGTGGGAAATTTCACCTTCAGGTGTGGGATGGACATCACAGCTTCGAAGGCGGTCAGGAAAGGTCTGCCCAGTATAGCAATGTAGACGGATGGAAGTTCAACGACGAGGAACGCCAGCTCTCGCGTTACAGAGCGCGGGTGGGTTCCCATAGTGACTTCCAGCCGAATTATCCCTTGCACGGGAACTAGCTCGTTGTCCAGGCCGTACAAGGGTCCGCTTGCAGCTTTCATTTGGCTTCATCTTAGTTCAAGTTTAAAGAAGGCAGTGAGATACAGTAAATTTTGAAAATTTTCATTATCAATGAAGACCCATTTCAGTTAATAGTCATCCCCACCACCTGAAACGATGGCCGATACAACAAGGGGGTCGGTATGGGGAGAGGTTACATGAGCCATGTCGTCGCTGCTAAAGCTAATGACATCATTCCTAACCCCTATCTTTGCCCGCTTGTTGCTGGAAGTCGCCTCCGGCTGCCCACGCCTGGCATCCGTGGCGTCAGTGGAGGAGACCATATGGACCACGCTGGCCGCCGTGCGGGTTCTCAGAGGTTCACTGGCCTCACCGTCGGAAGTCGCGGGTTCCTGCCCTGAGCTCTTTACAAACCGCTTCAAGTGTCCTCGCCGGATCAGATCTTCGATTTCCTGCTGCAGGGTCCAGCAGTTCTCAGTTGAGTGTCCCAGGCAGCGGTGGTACTGGCAGTACTTCGTTTGGTCATTGCCGCTGGGACCCTTGGGCGTCTTTGGCCACTTAAAGAACTTCTCATCCGGGATCTGCATCAGGATGTTCGCACGACTGTCGTTAAGAGGGGTCAGGGAGGTTCTGCTGTAATCTTTTTTGGGCCCCGGCGGGGGCCGCTGCTGCTTTCGGCGCTCCGGGAAGCGCTGGCCCTGGCCGTCCCTCTTTCTTCCACCAGATGCTCTGGGGGCTTCCGGGGGCCGCTCCACTCGCTTGGGGCGTTTTGCCTCGTTGGCCTCTTCGGTCGTGATGTACGCCGGGGCGATGGTCTCAGCCTTCCTGAAGGTCTGAGGGCGCTGGTACGACAGGTGCTTGAAGAAGTCCCCCGTCGCCAGGGTGGCGACGAAGGCGTTGAGTTTCAGCTCGTCGGAGAGATGAGGGATCCGTCGCGCCTCGGTGATGAAACGATCCAGGAACCGCTTCAGACTTTCGTCCGACCTTTGGCGGAGGCGGACTAGGTGCCATGGTTGCCTCTCCTCCCTTCGGCTGGAGGCAAACTGGCTCAAGAAGCTGTCAGCAAGCTCGTCGAACGAGCGTATGGTGTTCGGGGGGAGGCCATGGAACCAGAGTAACGCGTCCCCCCTAAGGGTGATGGGAAAGCACTGGCACATCAGGGCCTCGCTTGCCCCCTGCAGAGATAGGTGAGTGCGGAAGCAATTGAGGTGATCCATCGGGTCCTTGCTTCCGTCGTATCCCTCTAGGACCGGCATCTTGAACTTGCTCGGCAACGGTTGCGTCCGCAAGTCCATGGCGAAGGGCGATCTACGGAGGTCGGCGGAGGAGGGCGTGGGTTTCTCCTTATGCAGGGTGTCCCACAACACCTTGACTTCCTCCTCCATCGACGGATCCGTAGAGCCTCTCCACGCATTGATGACGTCGCGGAGCTCCGTGTTGCCCTGGAGGTGTGTCCGAGCTCGTCGGGGATGGCGACTCTCCGCCTGAGTGGCTCGTTCGCTGTTGGAGCCTGCAGCGGCTGGCCTCCAGTTGCCGCGCGAGTTTCGGGGGTTGTGCCCTTCGGGGCTATCCTCCCGGTCATCATCGGCGGGATGACTTTTCGCTTCGTTCTGATCGTTTCCACTCGGGTTCGCCGGGGCTACTGCATGGTCGAGCCTATTGGCACGCCTCCTGCGGGCGGCCTCTCGACGCCTTCCTCTCCTGGAGGTGGAGGCCTGGGATGCTGGAGGGACAGTCCCGGGCCAGGCAGTCCCCGTATGGCTGGCACAAAGCGCGGAGAACTAGCTTCATATCGCCCACGTCTACGGCCAGGCGGTGGACATCGAGCTCCGGTCGGTCGTTCGCCTGGTTCCCAGCAGGGGGAGTTTCATTTTGGGTGACGACATCCATCGCCGGAGTACTAGCTTGTGCTCGAGTGTTTATCATCTTCTGAGGTTCAGGAATAAGGTGGGAAATAGACACTTGGATTTTCGTCAGTTTCCCACAGACGGCGCCAATATTGCGTTCCGGGTCCGCGGTTATCGTACGGATTAGGGAGCCTTCGGATTCTTTGGCACGCGGTGGCGTCGATCGAAGGGTCCGGTTTCCGTCTCTATGAACCTGGACCTGCATAACACAAACAACAAACAAGAGGTCAGGGGTCCGGCAGGATTTCTCCCACCGAGGCCACTCCGACGCTTAAGTCAGCAAATTCCCGCAATGAACGGAAATGGCGCACGCCAAGAGCGGTGCGCGGATGTATGCTGTGAAAACGTAAGAGATGCTCGTGTTTATGATATGGGAGCGTGGTGAGCAGGTTGTGGAAGGTCTGGCTTCCTTGGTGCACCGCCAGGGTGGCTGACTTTTCCCGTAGTCTGAGCAGACGTGGGGTAAGTAATCGTGAGCTTGCTATCGATGGTCGGAAGTGAGTTTATACTCAATTCCCGTTTATCCCTTTCTTGGGTACGAATGGAGAAGAAGGAAGCTCAGAGCTGGTCAAGTTTGATCTTGGATCAGTATTCAACCAGCAGAAGATGAAGAAGAGATCGAAGAGGGAGAAGAAAAAGGTCCCCTCCTCTGTGGGGCGCGAGAGCTCTTATAGGCCTCGCCCCGTTGGACTCTTCGGCGCCAAAATGTCCGTTGCGAGGGCTATTGCGCCGCTGGTCACTGTTGTGGACCGCCGGTCACGCCGATTGTCCTTTTGCCGTGGCTGGCATGCTTCTGAGCATTGCCGGCCACGCCCAATTTCCCCCTGAGAGGGGATTGGTTAGCCGCCTGCAGACGGCAGCTGAAGCCGTTGACGCTGTACCAGCCGCTCCTCTATTGGCTAGCCTTTTCGCCTCTTCGCTGGTTTCCCGGCAATCGCATTAAATGCGTTGTAGAGTGCCGTTATCTTCTCTAGCCAAAGACTGCTCGCACGACTTCGATCATTTTGGGCCGTCTGGGCATGTGGGCTTTTGGACCTTTCGCGGGCCGTGGATTTCTTCATGGGCTTGACAATCCTTCATGGGCCAGAACATGGGACCCAACAAAAATAAATATTACATATATTGTTTTAGATGGGTATTATATGGGAGTGGTAAGTACTAACCTAGTTAATATGTTATAATACAAGTGAGCTAATAGGGGTTATGATGCATAGTAACTATGATGTAGATTTTAGTGGTTAGATTATTTTTTATTTAATTGTTGATATTTAATATATTAAAATAATATAGTATATAAAAATTTGTATTTAAATTTTTATTAAAATATCAAAATATGATAAAAATAATAAAAATATATATTATTTTTACATTTTTAAATTTTTTTATATATTAATTTTTAAATAGGCTGCTCCGTCCCGACATGTTGCGGCCCCCTTCACCCCATAAATGTAGCGCACAAAAAAGCAGTTCTAAATGATGTCCTAGAGTTGCACTCACACAATAGCGAAGAGTTGTAGATTCTATAGTGCCTATAATGTAGTCTCTAATCGTTAAATTATCTTTAATGTAGCTGTTAATATTTAATGTATTAAAATAATTTATTATATAAGTATTTTTATTTAAATTTTTTAATAAAATATTAAAATATTTTAAAAATAAATAAAAAAATATATATTTTTTATATGTTTAAGTATGTTTTATATATTAATTTTTATATGGGCTGCCGCATCAGAGCGTCGTTCACCCCATAAAATGCGGCACACTAAAATGCAGCTCTAAATGATGTCCTAGACTTGTACTCGGACTATAGCGAGGAGCTGTAAATTCCATAGCTAGATGGCATTTCGACTTAGAGATCCCAACTAGGAAGCCATAAGAATGCTTTGCCTGGGGCCAATGATTCTTCCGATATACAAAACGTAAAGATGAAAATATTCCCTTGTTTGTGGTGCCCTTCTAATTGCAGATTCGATGCTCGCCGGCGATTTGTTGTTCATTGGTGCTGCTGCCGTGGACTGGGGCCCCGTCTTTTTATCCTCCGCTGATCACTGCAAGCTGAGGTACTCGCTGTGTGTCCCTCTCAGATTCTCCATCTTAGGTGTTAATTTGTTGCTTTGTTCTTAACTGACAGAAAATAGTGGGCCCGTTTGGTAGCGTTTAATTATTGTTTTGTTCTTAATTTCTACTCCTTTTGTGGTTGTTTTATTTCGATATTCATGGAGAACAAAATGCACGGTCGATAATCTTCTATGCTGGCTGTTTTTGTAAGTGCTTGTAAGGTGTTTGTCAAAATGCCTCTTTCAGGCGGACACTTCATTATTTTTGAGTTTTCATTTTGTTCTTTAATATGTCTTGCTTATCAACTGAGAAAAAAAATTCCGAATTTCCGTGGGAGTGAACGCAATTCATAGCTGACGGTTATCTTTCACTGGTTGGGAGCTCTGTTGTTCTCAACTGTTGTCTCTGAATCTCTTTCCAAATTGTTCTCGCTTGTCTAATGCAACCTCTTTTAACTCAGTAATGCATAGCCCAGTCTGAGCTTTTGTTGCTCTAATGCATGATAGATTAACACGTTCAAAGGAAAATAGTAAGGGGGGGGGGGGTTCTGCAGTCCTGAGCTTGTAGAAATAAGAGATCGATTTGAAAGCTGAGCAAGTGACATGAAAATGGAGATTTAGTCTGTTGCTACTTTACCATGACTTCAGTAGGTGAGATTAGGTCATCCATCCTGGAATTTCTGCTTGCAGAGACGTTGCTTTGCATTCTCTTGGAATTTAGAACAAGAAATTAAGTAATTTTCCCACTATTGGTCTTTCTACGTAAATGAATAAGGTTAGTTCTTTTATACACACATACTTTTTATATCGCGTCATAGTGTGCTGCTATTTGAAGCCCTCAATGAGAAGCTCTGAGGCACCAAACATATCGGTGTCCAACACTATCGGTGTCCAACATGTTCAGAAATATTTTATTATTTTCTATTGACTTGTATACGCTGGGAGCCTGGGATAGAATGTTTGGGATGTTTAGCTAATTTTTAATTTTCGGGAGAATGCAGTTTCTATGAGCAATGTGGGAACTTTGGGCTATTTAACAATTTGTAAAGGCTTGAAAAATAAGGCATGCTCTGGTCTTATCATTTCGTAGGTTTTGTTTTTATTTAAAAATTGCTTTTGGGAAACACTTTTATTTGTAATTTTTGTCAAAACTAATTTTATAGTGTTCTAAAGAAAATCTTAATTAAAACTTGTTAGAAATATTTTTTGGTAACATATAAAGAACTTCAATCAGATTTTTAAGAAGTAATTTGAAAAAAAAAAAAAAATCAATCTATCACATTTTCTAATGTCAAATAAGCCTCCTTTGGTCAGTTGGGGCGGAGAGTGAAGCAACAAAGAGGGAATCACTCCACTATCAAAGCGAGCAAATTGAAAGAGGAGGGACCTTGGGGCTCTGGCGGATGATTTTTGAGGAGAAAGAGCTGTTAATAAGCTAGGATTTTCAATTTGTTGGCATGCTGTAGAGAATTATTCTCTTTCTCTAATGGCCCGTTTGATTAGATGGAATAGAAATTTCATTTCTATATTATTTCCAATAAAATTACTATTCCACTGTTTAGTTATTTCAATAGTAGGGATAACAATTATAAAATAAATTGTTATTCTTTCAAAATAAAGAATAAAAAAATTAGTTCTCCCTCCATATTTTTTGTTCTTAGTTATTAAGGAATAATTATTCCAAGATATTTTTCTTATTTACCTTTATCACAAAGTAGATTTAATTAAAATCGAGTTCAAGTCGAACACAGACCAAGTTGTGGCCGCTAAAGCAGACTGAGCCAAGTTGAACATGCTCATAATCTAAATAGTGCCTCTTTGGGTTGAGACATAGACATTTTTAAATTTTATGCATTTTTCTTTAACTTTTCAAATATATAAAATGTAACTAAAATATATAATATTTGAAAAATATAAAAATTTTATCTCTACCATATTCTTAGTAGAATTATTATTTCACAGTTTGGTTACTTTAGTTATAAGAATAATAATTTCAAAAGGAACAATTATTCATTTAAAACAAGAAATAGGAAAAACCAGCTCTCCCTTGGTATTTTTTTATTCCTTGTTATCTAGGAATAAATAATCCCCGGTATTTGTTCTATTTACCCTTATCCCAAACTAAATTTGATCAAAATTAGATTCCAGTCAGATAAGAATTAGGTTTATATAAAAATTTGTAAAATCTAAGCCAGGCTAAGTTAGAAACGACTCAATCTCCGGGCTAAAAGTCGTAATCGTACCCGTCTATAATTTAAATTGGGCTGGTTCAAACTAGGACATGGGCATTTTTTTTATTTTTTTAGTATTTTTGTTTAAAAATTCATAATTATATAAAAAAAACCTAAAAATAAAAAGTATTTTAAAAATTATAATATGTAAACTAAAGTACTATCTATGTATATATTTAAATTAAGAATCTTTACATAAAATTATTAATTACATAAACATATAATCTATTGAAATTATTTTTTAAATTTGGTATTTATGTGAAAGAGATAATACATATTTATAGAAAAATCCATAGGTTAGCTCGGATTTGTCACTTTCACTAGTGATTGTGTCTAGCCTAAAAAAATTATCGAGCTTAATTTTTTGACATTATCTATTTATAATACTGATGTATCTTGAGTAAATCCTATAAAATTTTAGATCAGTAGGATCAGGCCAATCGTGTCACCTAATTTTGATTTGATCTACTCCAAATTTTTTTATATATGTTAGAATGTTATTTCTATAGGTAAGGGTAAAAAGGTCATTTTATAAAAAAATTTTAATTATTCTTCTTCTAAATTGTATACCAAATACTAAAAAATTAATTTTTAATTTAATTTTATCTATTCCAAGTAACTAACCAAATAGGGGATTACTAATTCTCAATTATATTTCCACCTTATTCCATTCATTGATAATAGTTATTTTATTCTTATATTATTTCATTTCAATAACTAAACGTAGCGCTTGTGTTCATAACAAATTCTGTATCTGTTTTTCCTTCCTGGTTTGCTAAACCCTGTCACCTAAAATTTTGTTGAGTTTGGTGCTATTCATATGTTGCTTTGATTTTTCCATTCCAGTCTGTATATTTTTCTCATTTTTTTGTGAACATGAACAATGAAAAGCAATGCAGCTATAGCTTCTCTTGTGCTTTGATGCTGTAAGTTTTTCATTCCCATCCCTTTTATTTAATTTTTTTGTTAATCGAACAATGAATAGCAAAGCAGCCATAGCTTTATTCGTTATCTTGTGATGCCATGTTTTTTGTGCCTGAGCTGTCAGGTGAAGGTCTTGACAAAGTTTGATTGTGATTTCATTGTGTTGTGGTTTATTCATTCTTTTGTGAACCTGAACAATGAAACCTTCATGATCAAGAAACATCAAATGCATTTTTTTTAGCTAAATACCATGCTTACATACAGTAAGAAGATGGAAACATGGATATCTAGATTGGGGAATAAAACACATACATTTTTGGTTTCTAATTTATGCTGTGTTTATTTTGAGTGAAATGGAAGGAAATAAATAATTCCCTTTTACACGCTGCCCAAACTCTATAGAGCCTCTCCTGTTCTCCTTTCTTGATGATAACCTAATCCGCACCCCCTTGTCCGGTGACAATAAAGATATCGGGAGACCAGTCAGCACCGGCAACAATGGAAACTGCAGGCCACACTTGGAAAAAGCCGCGTGCAACAAAGCTGGACCAACTCATCTCCACGGTAGGCAATGATAATTTAGAGCAGGAACAAAGTTTCAGGTCTGAAATCCCTCTCTATCCAATACTTAAACAACTTTTTTTTTGTGATGGTAATAATCAAAGGTCAAGATCAAAGAGCGTTAGTCGACGAGATGGAAGACATATTAGCAGAAGGCAGATACATCACAGTTGACCTAACTGGAGTCTGCCTAGCTATATCACTCTCTCAGGAAGTCGAAAAAATAAGCTTGCCGAGGATTGGGAATTTTCAGTCATTTTAAGCTATTTGGGCGACTTCTTGGTTACCGTTCTCAGTGTGAAAAAATCCCTCTTATTTGGTTACCTATCTGAAGTTATAATGTCATTGACATGGACTACAACTTCTATCTGGTGCAGTTCACTGGCTAGGCAGACTACATTAAGGTGTTGACAAAAAGCCCTTGGATAGTCTTTCAACATTACCTCATCATTAGCCGCTAGAGTCCTGAATTTCGCCCCTCGGGGAAGGAAGTTACAACGGTGTTGTCTGGGTTAGATGTCATGGCCTTCCAATCCATTATTATTAGAAAGATGTGCAATGGCCTGTTGGCAAAGTGAGAGGTCAGCCTATGCTTATAGATTTGAATACTTCAGTTGCAGACTTAGGCAGATGTGACATAGAGGAGACAAATTGACCCCACCTAGGGTTTGGGCTGTGGCTCCATTCCCCTAGAAGGATCAGATTTCAAATTAGGAGGCCTGATACAAGAGTTGAACGGATGGCTAAAATTCAAACTGAAGAGGAAGGCCAAGGCTCATGGTTCACTGATCTAGGATGGTCAAATATGAAACAAGTAGTGCAGGATAATAAAAGTAGTCTGGAACAAGTAAAAGAGTGGCCTAACCAGCACACCAAAAAGCAACACTGGGTGTGCTTCAAAAGGCCTCCCTGCAAGACTTTCCTATTGATTCCCCAAAAGCCCCCAAACCAAAGCTCCTAAGAAGAAAGTGGCCCAGGCAAAACACCCAGTGAGGTTCCACTCACTCAATTTCAGTTCAAGTCCAAGTTAGTCATTGACATCTTTGATACCAACTCTAAAAGTTTCCCTACGAGAAGGAAAAGTTCATACAAGATCTCATGTCCTGCCCCTATTTCTTTGACCACATACCAACTAACCGATCACAAAAGCCTGAGGATTTTGACGATCTTGGAGCTCTGAACGAGTAGAAAGAGAATAGAGACCACCAGTAGAAGATTGGGATACAACTCCTGGACAATCAATGAAGTCAAGGATTTTCTGGGAAGAATCTGGGTTACTTGTAGAAGTGCCTTAATTAACTCAGAAGCTATTCTCATCCAGAACAATACTAATTAAGAATTACAATAATCTGCCAGAGGTGGATCTTATCAGTGGTGTATGCAAGCCCAAGCCCCATCTTTGAAAAGGGTTGTGGGAGAAGGAGCTCTTTTCTTCCTCTATTATTCTCCCTTGGTGCACCATGGAAGATTCTATTGCCATTCTTTTCCCGGAGGAAAAACAAGAAAACTGGCAAAACTGAATAAATTCCTGTTGTTCAAAGTATGGATTAATAACCGGCAAAACTGAACAAATGCCTGCTGTTCCAAGTATGGATGGGAACTATGGCCTAGCTGATCTAGGTTGCAAAGGACCCAGAGTTACATGGTGGAACATGAGGTTTCCCCTTAAAACCGTGCTCAAACAGTTGGATATGGCTCTAGCAACAGAAGATTGGGGATGAAAATTCCGGCCTTAGTAACAATTTGAACATGGTCTCTTTGGATCACTGCCATATCTGTTTGGACACGCAGAGCTTGAGATACCCTGCCCAAAGACTCAAATCTTTTCATTTTGAGCTATGTGTTGCAGCCATCTGGCCTACAACAATTTCATCTCCAAAGAGTGGAATGAGTCAACTGACCACGTTGTGAACAAACATAACAAGCTTAGAGGACAGCTGAGGGGTTGGAATTAGTGAGCCTTTGGCCACATCTTCTATGAGAAAAGAAAACTAGGAAGGTGCATAAGGGGAATTTCCTTTTCTGCAAGGGACGATTGAATCTGAGATTATTTCCCATTACAGAGGCATCCTTGATAAAGAAGAAGTGTTTTGGTGCCAGAAATTTATGGTAGATTGACTGGCCTTCAGAGAAAGGAGCAAAAATTTCTCTCTTTTCTATGAGCTGCAGAAGACGATGCAATTGTATCAGCTCTTTCAAAAAGGAATGTGGTAACTGGTGTAGCCACAATGAAGCCCTAAAGAATATGGATTTGCGACATTTCACTAGTGTATCCCATGACCTTGCAACAGGTAAGCATGGGTATCTTCCTTCTCAGTGGCCATTTATAGATGAGTCCTCATTGATTGGTCTGAGTGCAATGCCCACTATGGAGGAAGTTAAAGATACTTTGTTCTCTATGTGAACCCCTCAAAGCCCCTGGTCCATACGGCTTTCAAGTCTTCTTCTTCTAGATTTCATGGAATTCTGATTTGCACAAACTTGTGATGGAAGCATTTGGCAGAGGATTTCTTTGGGAAGGAATTACCAAACTCTTATTGCAAAGGAACTGGTCCACATTCTGAACAAAAGGGATGGTAGAAATGTAGGGATGATTTCAAAGATTGACCTAGCGAAAGCCTACGTTAAAATCAGATGGAGCTTCCTCGCTGACACCCTTGTTGTTCTCAAAATTTCAAGAGTCTGATTGAGCTTATCATTAACCTTGTCACTTTGATGTCCTCCATTGTAATTTGGAATGGAGAGATGACAGATTATTTCAAGCCAACCTGCAGGATGAGGCAAGGGTACCCACTCTCTCCTTATCTCTTTGTTCTTTGCCTCAAAAGGTTGTTCCACATGATTAACATTAAAGTGGCTAATGGAGGGTGGAAATCGATAGATTTATGTATCAGAGGCCTCATTTCTGTCATCTCTTCTTTTCAGATGACCTTCTGTTGTTTGACAGGGCAACCAAGAAGCAAATCTCAAATGTCACAAGAATTATTGATACATTTTGCCAAGCGTTGGGCAATGTGAAACTCTTGAAAATCCCAGATTTTCTTCTCCCTAAGGCTGAACGACATTGTGGCTAGAGAGATCCAACAATTCAATCAATTGCACAAGCCGTCACAATGTACACTATGCAACCTCAAGCTCTCCGTGAAGGAGTGTGCAAGACACTTGACCAGATCAATAGGAATTTTCTGTGGGAGATCAAAAGACATCTTGTGAATCGGGTGCCATCTATCAACCCAAGAAGATCATTGGCCTGAACCTCAGGCGCATCAAGGATAGCAACATAGCAGTACTTGGAAAACTTGGCTGGGAGATCTTTAAGGGGACTGAGAATCCTTGTACAAGGGTGTTCAAAGCTGAGTACTTTTATGATTCCAATTTTCTTGCTATCAAAGGCTGATTCAAGACTTATATCTGGAAAAGCACTTTAAAGGCTAGAAATGTAGTAGCGAGAGGCTTCAAATGGACCATAGGTAATGGGGAGCACTTTGGTTCTCATATGATACATGTATATGGTGTACTCAATGTGTTCGAGCCTGCCCCACAGATGTATTAGAAATGATACCGTGGGATGGATGTAAAGCTAAGCAAATAGAAAAACAAATCAATTGGTGGGTCACCTGTCATACACAAGGCATGGAGTTCTATTTCTTTCAAGTGCCTGCAGAAACTTGAAGGTAAACTTCAGGTAAATGACTGCATCCTTTTGAGCGGCACGAAAGTGGACTCCTCACTTGATCTAGAAGATTGCATGGTTTGGAATAGCTGTTTTGGAAAGTTCCCGGTGAAAGATGCAAATAACCTTCAGTAGCAACTTCACCCAAGAAGTATCCGTAGCCTATTATTCTGAATGGATAAGAACAATGAAAACATAAGTCAAAAGTTCAGCAAGTATCAATATATATATAATATATAACAAACGACGTGCTTATAAACAGAACGAATGAAGTCAAAATGTATACAAAAGTCCATAAAAATCAATATCCAAATGTCCGCAATAGCATATCAACGAAAGTCCGAATGTGGTCTTGTACTCAAAAGTATAATCTAAATCGAAGATCAAAAACTCCAAATGTATGAGACCAACCAAATCCCTAACGACGTGCAAAACTTACGAATCTCAATCGAAGCCTCAAATGCCAATCAATGCAGGTAAAACGTATCGAAAATCTAAAACATGCACAAATTGGAGAACCAAATATCAAAAGATTAACTTAAGGAAAGGTTTCACGTACTCCCGATAACCTTAGGCCATATCATTGTTATTTAAGCCTATAGGCAGGGCCGTTTATATCTTTTATAGATGGGATCAAACGTCACTTTCTTTTGCCACCCATGGATGATAGGTGTAATTTTCAAGCCTGTCTAATATATTAGAACGTTTAAATATATTAGTTTCGTTCAATTCTTTACAATGGTTCTCATAAAAATAGAATCGGGAAAAGTCTCTATATTACATGTAACATAGCTTTTCTTGTCAGGCAAAAAAGGTCAAAGCTTCCACTCGGGAAGGACACACAAGCTTTCCTGTCGGGAAAGGTCACATATCGAATCACATTACAAAGATAGAGCCCGACCCAAACCACAATACATGGATACCACAAGCACGGCACATATATAAGTTTTCATGACTTTTGTTTTTACCAATATACTTATACATAAATATCACATCTCAAAACATTTACCCATTTTTCACCAAAATAAGGAAAATCCTCAAATAATAACAAAGCTGAAACGGAATCCCAAATAATCGGTAAAAGTAACATACATGCATGCACGAGGGAGTTAAATAGAGTAAAGAAAACTAATATGAATGTATATTAAATCTGCCAAACGTAAGTAAAAATAATCGGAAATGGAAATAAACCTAGAACAGAGGGTAAGGATACTTACCTCAATTTCAAACTGAATAGATCTGACAAAATGATGATTTGAAATCACCTTACTCCTCTCTCTTTCTTTCTCTCCTCTTTCTTTCTCCTTTTTCTTCTTTCCTGCGCAAGATGACCGAACAGTGCACATCAGGCCTTATATAGCCGAATTGGTGCACGAGTATCCCTCAGACATGCATCAGACATCGCGCCAAACCCTTCTTGTGCACGAGCACCACTTTGAGCATGCCTCGAGCACTCCAATACTGAAATTCATGCTTGAGTGCTACCTTAGATGCTCCTCGAGCATGCCCACATGGAAATCTATGCTCAAGTGCTTGTCGGACGTGCCTCAGGCACCAAACTACTTCCTTCCTCTGAATATTATTCAAATTTATATTGCACAATTATTTCTGACATATCCAATTTAACCCAAAATAAATTGATGATACCAATTAAATCGGATGGTAATCGGGTATTACACATAATTAAAGAGTGCAAAGAATTACTATCTAGGAGTTGGAGATGTCAAATGGAGCGTAACACTGAGAAGGCAATCACGTGGCTGATCATCTTGCTAAGCTTGGGAGGAGTCTGAGGGAGGTCTTTCATGAATGGCTTAACATCCCCACCGTCCACTGTCTGCTCAGAAGCTGTTGGATTATGATGCCCCACAACAACCTCTGTTGAACTCCTTTAGTGTTTTTTTTTTTTTATAGGTTCTCTTTTTTACCGCTTCTTTGTTAAAAAAATGAAACCAAATAGAGAGAAATAATCAGGAGTGTATTTAATTTGTTTGGTTTAAATATAATGGGAGAGAATTGAAAGGAAAAGGAGGGAACACTATAGATATGTATTTTATCCTGTTGGGCAAAAAACAAGCACCGCCCATTTTGGAGAGCAATGGAGGTAGATGAAAGTGAAAGAAATACTTAAAAGTGATATTACTTTTTCCCCCTAATTAGTAAGGGCATAATTCTGCCTCACACTCAAATCCAATTTTCACCCTTGTCAAAGGTTTAATTTGAATTGCATGTCTCCTATTATGCGGGCTTCTTCTATCATATAAAGTAATTGTATCCTAATTACAAGGCTAAATATCTTTAAATTGCATCACCCTAATTAGGATAAGTGTAAGCATAATATGTTTACAAGAATTATTATGGCGTGAGTTGTGGGAAAATTATTGTTGTAATCTCCCCATAAATTGATGCTAGTCAATTAAGAAATATCAATTTGCTGATAAGAATTAGATGCCTCTGATATGTCATAGTTTTGGTGAATATATCAATGGCATGGAGATTTGTTGTGATATGAGGAAGAGAAATAAAGTGACTATTGTGGGCCTCTCTCATATAATGGCATTCCACTTCAATATGTTTTTTGTGTTCATGATGCATAGGATTAATCAAAATTTGTATGGTATAAGTGTCGTAAGCATGAAGGGATGTGGGATTAGATTATCAATGCCAAGCTCACCAAGAAGCCCACATAGCTCGATTATCTTAGAACATGTTGTGGACATAGCACGATATTCGGATTTAATGGAGGATTTAGAAACATGATCCTAGTTTTTACTCTTTCAAGAGGTTAAAGAATTGCCGAGAAGCATACACTTAACTAGTAACAGATTGCTTAGTATCGGGATGTTTAGCTCGGTTATTGTTATTGTAAGCAGTAAGATGAAGAGAAGACCTAGCTGGAAAAATAATCCACAATTAGATGACCCACAAAGATATCAGATAATTTGTCAAATTGTCACCAAATGTGGGTGTCATGAAGTGTGCATAAACTAACTTGTTAGATAACAAATGAGTTGTCAGGTTGAATAATGGTCCAATAGTTTAGGATGCGAACTAGTTGTTGAAACTTGGATAGATTAGGAAGAATGTCACCCTCGTCCAGATGATACCATGCATTGACTTTTGGAAGAGTATTGATTGAAGACGCATCTTGGAGACTTGCCACAGTGATCAAAGCTTGTGTGTATTGTGTTGATTTAAAAATAAACCCAATAAGTTAGTACAGACTTCAACTTGAGGAAGTACGTATCTGGACAAAGATCCTTCACATGAAAGGAGGCCTAAAGGTGTTGCTGAAGATGGCTAATTAAGGTAGATTTTGTTCTAGTAATAATAATATCATCAATGTAAATGAGAATAACAATACTAGTAGACATTTTGCAGAGGAATAGAGATGAGTCATAACAGCTCTATGTAAATAAAAACTAGAGAAGTGTAGATCTGAATTTGTTAAACTATGCTCTAGGCACCTGTTTCAGTATGTATAAGGATCTCATTAATTTCTATACTTTCAAAGATGAGGAGGATATCAAATAGGGCATTAAGGCTGTGTAAATATATTCTCTAATATCGCTACAGAGAAATGCATTTTTAATATCCATTTGATGAAGTGAACACCCTAGTAATGTTGCAATGGAAATAATTGTTCAAATAATAGTGATTTCTGCAATTGGAGCAAAAGTCTCCTCATGGTCTACCCATATTTTTTGTCAATTACCCGAGGCAACCAATTGTGCATTATGACAACCTAGAGTGCTTCGGAACGTAGTTTAATTGAATATAGCCATTGCACCCAATGGGTTTAACATGACGTGGACCAGAAATAGCATCCCATTTATGATTAGTCTAAAGTGTCAAAAGTTCCTCGTGCATTACTTCGTACTAACATTCATGCTTAATAGCCTCAGAATTCCATAAGGGAAAAGAAATAAAGGTCAATATAATGTGAGGTGAAGAAGTAAAAAATCCATATCAATTTGGAGGTTGAGAGACTCTAGTAGAGCGCTATAGAGTAGAGCCACAAAATATGTCTCCTAAGGATGGCACATTGGATTTTGGTTTGCGCAGTCGATCAAACTCAGTAAGTCACACAGTTGAATGTTTTCGTTAATACAAAAATTTAGGGTTGAATAGTTTAGGATTAGGAGTCTCATCATTAAATAAAGGGAGAGAACGTAGCTCAGGTAGTAATTCAACATGAGTTGAGAAGAAAGATTGATTTTTGAAAAACATATGTCGTGAAATATGGGTTTTTTTAGTGATCGTAGCAAACTTGGCTCTTGTGTGACATGCTATATCCCATGATTGTTCATTTGACAAATTGAGTGGAAAGTTTGTGTTGTTCATGGAATGGCAGGCAGATAAAGCAAACATAGCCAGATGTATGCAAATCAAGAAAACTAGAATGTTGATGATAAAGGCGATCATAGGAAGTCTTAAAATTCAATGTACGTGTGGGAAATCAGTTAACTATATAAATTGTCATAGATAATGCTTTAACCTAGAATTTAGATGCAATAGAAAATTCAAGTAATAATGTCTAGACAACATTAAAAAGATGATTTTTTTTCCCTTTAGCATCCTCATTTTGTTGAGATGTATATGGATAAGAGCGTATGGAAAGGATTTTCTTTTGTTAAAGAAAATTATAAAATTCATGAGACATATTCATTATCAGAATATAATATTAATATTGCCCGACAAAAATTAAGTTTCAATATAGGCTACAAATCTTTAGAAGACAAATATACCTTGGATTTAGAATGAAGAAAATTAATTTGTATACTTGCTATAATCATCTATGATTATCACAAAATATTTATAACTTGTATGAGATATAATATGAGTAATACACCATGTATTACTGTGGATCATTTCAAAACATTGTTTAGTGTGGCTATTGTGAGAGGGAAGCTTAAGAGAGTTACTCTTTTCAAGTTTGTAAGTGGTGCAATCAAAAGACTTGGTAAAAAATTGATCTTTATTTCTTAACATGTCAAAGTTTGTAAGATGCGATAAAACAATATGATTAGGATTATCCAAACATTTATGCCATACTTCACTCTTGTTGTTTATAGCAATAGTACAAACTAAGGAAATAAAATGAGGAATGGAAAAATTAAAAGGAAATAGTCGTCCAACTTTAGGCCCATTTGTGATGATCTTTCCAGTCACCTGAACCTATACAAGATAGCCACCACAAGAAAATTGAATGCCACAGTTATTATCAACTAATTGTCCCACATAAATGAGATTAGTAGAGAGCTTGGAGATAAAACACATTAGTCACTGATAAGTTAATATCATTAATCGCGTGAATAGGCAACATAATACCATTACCGACCTGAATGTAGGAAGGACCATGATATAGCCTAACATTGCAAAGTGCATAGGAGGAACTATTGATTAGACACACCAGAATCATCAAGCCAAGACAAAGATGCTAGTATACCTTTACCTTGAAGTCCCAAGGCTGGATAGGCTTTATTTTTGCAATTCTACATAAGAACCATCTAAAGCTTGATAGGCATTATTTTTGCGATTCTTATGACAAGTAGGGCACTCAATAATATATTTTTACTTCTTGCAATAATTAAAAGTTTTCATTCCATGGTTAGTAGCAATATGTCCATATTCCTTACAACTATAAGATTGCATGGTTTGTATATCTCCCCCCCTTTTCTTTCCCATGTGCAGCATATGTAACTATATTATGAGACATTTTTTTGTTATTGGAAAGTAATCTGTGTTACAAAATGTTCTTCGTGAAGTAACTCTCCAAAGTGCACATCTAATGAGGGAGGAGTACAGTTCATCAAATTAGAACGAGTTGCCTCAAATTTAGGACAATACTTCATTAAAAATTGATCTCGCTTGCTTTGTTCATAATTTTTTTGGATGGCCAAAAGGGATTCGTCTGGTACTTGAGTATAAATCAAATCAGTAGATTCAGCCCATAAGTTTTGAATCTTGAAAAATAGTCATGTATTGAGAGATCACTTTAAGTGTAATTTATTATCTTATATTCTAACTAAAATTGTCTAATTTTATTATCTTTACTATCCTAATAATAAGTTTTTTTAAAATACTCTCACATAACTTTGGTAATCTTATAAGGTGTCAGATTTAAGATAGTGGACCAATAGATCCCAAGATCTAGGTCATAACTCAAGTATCTTTAACTTTTCATAAAACTTATTTTTGAGGATCCATAGGAACCGGTTCACTTCCACCAATATGACCTCTTAAAAATAATCAAAATTGAAATTCCCACATAAGGTAATTTTTTTCCTATGAAGTTTACGCTAAGCAATTCTGAATTTTCCACTTCCAATTATAAAAAAAATATCAATGATTTGATATTAATGCTAAACAACATCAATATGAACAATTTTGAGAAATGCTTGCAAGAGGCTTTGTGAGATAGATGGCTAAGTGGCCAAGATTCCATGAAGTCCATAAGAACATAGGTATTCTTGTGATTTCAAGAACTACTCCACAAAGTATACAAAGTATGTCATGAACACAAGAACACAAGTATTTCATGAAGTATTCCATGGGAACACTATATAGCGATCGATGAAATTCATGAATTATTCCACTAAATCCACAAGAATGCAAGTATTCCTTCGATTTCAAAAACCACAATATCCACGAGAAGACAAACCCTCATCGACCAAATCTGCAAAATATTCCACAAAATCCACTAGAACACAAGTATTTCTGAGATTTCAAAATCCACGAGAACACAAACATTCCACAAAAGCTCCTGCAATTTTGAACTTTTATTTCAAGTCCATGAAGTCCATGGAAACTCAGGCCAAGGATCCTCTTTTGATCAAAACCCTAGGAGAAACTGAAGGTTTTGCACGAGAAAGGAAATTGAAAAAACTCAGCTGATGCAATATAAGATGAGAACTAGGGTTTCTTAGTGATGAGGGATGGGATCCAATTTTTAAAGGACCACTACAAAAGAATCAATAGGTAAGAATTAGAGAACTAGGGTTTTTGACTCTAATATGATATAAAAGGTTTAATTTAAATTATGTGACTCCCATTATGAGGGTTTCTTCAATTATTATATCCTAATTATAAGGTTGAAAATCAGCTAATTGATTCACTCTAAATGGGAAAGTAATCAGTACAATATATTTATAAGGATTATGCAATAATTGAGTATGGCATCATTTGTATACAAATTGTTGCTGTCAACTATAATACTCCACATTTTGTTTATAAATTATGACGTTATTAAAATAATTGTGGGTCAATTTAAAAAATTTTATATGATAAATTTGAGAAAAATTTAAATTTCGAGAATCAGGTTCAGCACCTGAAGAGCGTGCATGAGTGCATTTTAGGCAGATTGGTTATCTTTAATGTGCGCTCAAGGGACGCACGTGCACATTGGAAGCAGAGTGTTTGTGCCTAATGTACAGTTGAGCTATGCACGTGCGTCATTGGGACAAAGTGTTGACGCCTAATGCAAGCTTAATTGGCACTCGTGCGTGGCTGTGCATGACCTACATATGATCCATGTATGACACACCATCTTGTTATAACTAGGTTTTTTCAGCCGATTTTGGGTCATTTTGAGCTGATTTTGAGAGAGGAGAGAGATAAAAGAGAGGAGAAGAGAGAAAAGAGTATGAGAAATCAAAGAGAAATCAAGCAATTTTTGAGTAAAATCAAGTTAAGGTAAGTGCATTCAAACAATTTTTCCCTTTGTTGCTGATGTTTTTCATTGAGTATTTATTATTATAAATACTCGTACATGTGTATTTTTGTAGTTAAAGAGTTTATACTTTATATGCATGTGATCATACACCCATTCCATGAAGCCTTTATGAAATTTAAGCCTTTATTTCATATACATTATGCTTCTAAGCTGATGTTTTCCAACAATGTACATATATGTCTTTAAATTTTACTTAAATTCTATTGCTTGTTTTTGATTCTCATATATATGTTCCTACATGTCTTATGCGTTGAAATAAAATGAAGAAATTATATTAATTGTGTTGGTTTTCTATAAATCCTGTAGAATTTTGCTTAGATGTTTTGAACCTTTTTAAGAATAAAATTCTCCATGCTTTAAAATTTTATTTAGTTGTTCCACCGCATTTTTGAAATGTTTACCAATATTCTTGCACATCTATATTTGTCTACATGTCATCCATTTGAAGAAATGAAAAAGAAAACTATACAATTAGTTGAAAGGTAATGGTATTTTCTCTAGTATGAAAAATATAAAGAAATTATTCGAATTTATATAGAGTTTTCTATTTGATTGTGCATGAACCATTGTCGAATTTGACGGTGTTATATTATAACATATCTTAGTATATTATAGTAATAATCAAAAACTTGTCATCTATTGGTTGAAAGTGGCATTCAATCTTGTCTATAGGGTTATATATGACAGCTTATCTACGAGCCTTGAATAGTAGTATATAGCATTTAATTGTGTGGAAACATGCATAAATTGAGTTTTGATTTTTTTTTTTTTTTTTTGTCAGTAAAGCACTGATCCTTGGTCTATAAGAATTTTCATGATTTAAGCATATTTTATATAATTTTACAATTCATTTTGCTTAACATTGCAATTACAGATTTGAGCATAATTATAAAATTGTATAATATATTCAAATGACTATCAGTTGGAAGTTGCATAATAAGTTCATAAAAGAATGCTACTGGTTTTATGAATATTTGATCATATTATATTCTAGTATGTTTTTGATTATATATGTTTACTTATGAAAATTTTATGCCTTGTTAAGTAATTGACTCATTTTTGCCTTCGTTTTATTAACTCCTTTAAATGGTAGACTCAGATTACTTGCAGGAGTTTGGATCAGAAGTTTTGTTTTTTTGGAGAGTTAGATTAAGATTTTTAGATCAATTTATGCGTTACTTTTAAGTAAGAAGTATGGTTTTTATTGTTAGTTTGGTTGTTTGGATTTTTTTGTTGTAATTCAAGAATTTATGATATATTATGTCGGTATCAGAGTTGATTTTAGTTTTCTTTTCAATAATTCGATTTAGTTATGGTTTTCGAGTATTCTAATTTTATATGGATAATTTTCTTATGAATGGTTTGAAGTCTTTTATTGTTAGGTTTGGTGCCACTTATGGGTGTGGTATTTGGATCCTGTGATTGTATTGATATTTTATTTCGAAACAATTGTTGGTATTTATTTGAGTTGTAGGTTTACGTCCGATGTTTATTTAGGATTTTATTTTGCCGGTTGATTCTCGATTCTATAGATTTAAATTGATTTAAGTTAATAATCAAATTAATATAAAATAAATTCAATTTTGAGATCTAGGACGTGACATCAACCCAGTTATTCCTCTCAGCCGCTGCATAAGGAGGTCACTACAGTGGATATTTTTTGTGCATTTGTTTGATTTTCCATTAGAAAGTTCACTGCAGTGGAAAATTTATTTGCGGAAAACCTTGTCACCATGAGAAATTTTCCTCGGATCAAAGACCTTGTCTTCCAATTGTTACATGAGAGAAGGGGAATTTTCTCCGGTTTTGCTGCAAAAAAACTTCATCTATTTTCTGTGAAGAAATTATTCAATTTTCTACGGGATTACTGTTTCTAGGTTTTGTGAATAGCTTTCCTTATTAGTATTAATTTCCTGTACAGCTATTCCCCGATTACTTTAAATTGCTTCCTAGTTGATTTTGAGTAGATTCTTTGGGCTCTCTTTTTTCGAGTACCAACTTTTTATTATGGTATAAATATAACATAACTCATAATAATTTTACTTTCCTTTATTTTCCACTCATACATCTAAATAAGGAAAATCCTTCGACATGCAAACAATACAATGTAAATTCTATTTCATTTACTTCAATTTCCTTCTATTGCATTTACTTCTCTTCTTCCCCCGTTCATTTAAATTACCTTGTAAATTATTTTTCCAAACTGGGTCTTAGTGTTAAGTAGTGTTATTTAATCAATTATATTCTCATATTATATAAATAAACAATGAATTTTGGTTAATGTACTCTAACATGTCCTCAGTTTTAGAAAAATAATGTGTCACAGTTCTTTCATGTCGCTGTCCCTTGTCGGTGTCGATGCTTCTACAAGGAAAGAGTTCCAGCTAATGAAGTGAAAAAGCAAAGCACCCAGAAACAATCTCTTATTGATTCTTTTCATATTATCAGGTCCTAACATAACCATTGATAATAATTGACGTGTTGCAGCTAAGGCAACCCCAAAACAGAACCCTTCTTCAGGATCTGGGTTCCGTTTGCCATGAAAAAGTCTTATTGGATTTATACACTTGCATTGATACAGATAAACATCACTTTTGACGTGATATTTTACAGAAATTTCTGTTATCTGATGTTCTGCTTTTGTATCTAAATCTCTCCCTTCTCTTGAAAAATCAGGTAATTGAGGAATCCATAGAGTTACTTCCTTCAGATGGAAGCAAATTCTTGGTTCTTGCGTGCAAACCTCTAGTTTTGGCTATGATATTTTCTGTCAGGCCAAGGGATGTCAGGCATCTTACAAATTTCCATCAAAATGCCATATGGATTCGAACTGCTTTCAGATCATTCTGCCAGTCTCATCTGCTCCAGGAAGCTAAGATAGAAATAGACAAAATCACCAGAATCATAAATGATCATCCGTTTCCTGACACCCCACTTTATCCTACCCTCCTGTGCCATATTCCGTCTCATACACTTTCCTCTGCCTTTGTGGAGAATGTTCTTGGCAGCTTATTTGTAGCCCACACCAATGGACTTAAAGCCTATGAATTCTATAAATTCTCTTTGCAGTTCTCTCATGTTCATCCAACTTCTGATGCATTTGAAAAGACTCTACACATCCTTACACGAATGCGGTATTTTGATAAAGCATGGGAATTGATGGAAGAGATTGCTAAAAGAAATCCTTCTTTGCTCACATTGAAGGCGATGAGTATCATGCTGTCAAGAATTGCTAAATTCCAAACCTATGAAGCTACACTCAAGGCATTTGAGAAGATGGAGAAGCATATATTTGTCGGGAGGAAATTCGGAACCAATGAGTTCAATGTGCTGCTCCGTGCATTTTGCACACAGAGGCAGATGAAAGAGGCAAAATCGATATTCAAAAAGATGCATGCACGATTCCCTCCTAATAGTAGGACGATGAATATCTTGCTTTTAGGGTTCAAGGAAACCAGCAATCTATCTGCTGTTGAACTCTTCTACCATGAGATGGTGAGGAGAAGATTTAAGCCTAATGCTGTAACTTACAACATCCGAATTGATGCTTACTGCAAGAAAGGTTCCTTTGGGGATGGATTACGACTTTTTCAAGAAATGGAACGCGTGAACTGCTTGCCAACATTAGAAACAATTACCACTCTGATTCATGGAGCAGGGCTTGCCCGAAACACAACGAGGGCTTGGCAGTTGTTTAATGAAATATCTGCAAGAAATCTGTGCCCTGATATTGCAGCTTATAATGCTTTAATAAGCTCACTTGTTAAATGCGGAGAGGTGCAATCAGCAATACTTCTGATGGATGAAATGGAAGATGAGCATATTGGACATGATGGTATGACTTATCATACATTGTTTTATGGATTGATGAGATCGGGTGGCATCGAGGGTGTTTGTGACCTCTATGATCGTATGACCAACAAACATTTTGTTCCTAAAACACAAACCGTGGTGATGCTGATGAAATTCTTTTGTCAAAGCTGCCGTCTCGATTTAGGATTGAATTTGTGGGAGTACGTGGTGGGGAGAGGATTTTGTCCTCACGATCATGCCTTGGCTCTTCTTGTTACTGGGTTGTGCTCACATGGAAGAACGGAAGAAGCTTTTGAATGCTCCAAACAGATGCTAAGTAGAGGAAGGAATGTGAGTAGTGCAGTGTTTCAGATGCTGGAGCGTTTCTTGCTGCAAGCTGGTGAGGAGGAGAAACTAAGAGTCCTGGATGACATGACAAAAAGGTTGCAGCGTGTAAACCCACCCAGCCCTCATTGAGAGTACCCATTGCTGGTGTTGATTCTTCTCTTTGTATCAGACGAGTTTGCTTACAATGTAGTTAACGGGCAATGATAGTTCTCTTTGGTATTTGATGGGATCTGGTAGAAAGTTTAGGTGTTGTCCAGATTCGTTTAGGGGCTTGGAAACTCCACATCAAGATGACCCTAGCCTTTAGGATTCTGAGATCACAAAGAGATGGGCCATCCAACCTCGGATGGGGCGACTGAAGTGCCTGAAGAGCAGGGCTCCTGGGTGTGGCACCAGGGGTGCTAAAGAAGGCCGAAGCAGCCTTGACATGGACAGATTCATTGTGTGTGCATGGTATCATTCAAGGATTCGCATCACGCTCTAACGTGGGTTGGTAGTCATCCATGCCAAATCTCTGTCTAGGTACGCATCAGTATGTATAATAGGCAGAAGTGTGCCAATTTTTCATTTACCTCCGTCGGCCCTAAGAAGAAGGGGGCGAGGCAGAGGAGGGTCATTTCTTGTAGGTTTTCTAAGAAAATATTTTCTAATAGATTTTGTCAAATCATATTTTCTAATATGAATGCTTAATCTTCTCTAGAAAACCTTATTTTGTCCAATCATAAGCAGTGTTGTGTTATTATTTAATGAGCTCAAGGGTTATTATATATCAGCAACGAATCAACTTATGCTTCACCTTAAAGTTACTATTACTATATTTTCATAATCAATGAAAAATGCCTTCTCGGTCTCCATATTTGTCTAGTTTTTGTCAATTTTTATTTTTATTTTTATTTTACTTAGATTTATTTGATCAAATGAAGTGGAACAACATTTATAAAATAGAGATGGTAAAAATATGCCATTTGCATCTTAATTCTGTGTAAATTTTGTGGTAACTTACATATATTTTTCAAATTAAAGCTTTGATTTTATTTTATTTTATTTTATCCTTTACAAATGTCGCTATAAATATGTTGAATTAGTTTAAAGTAAATTTGATTTTTGTTAGAGATATTTGTCTAATTGGTATATTCCGTGATCATATGTATTATTGTATCGATGTCGGGTTGTGGGTTGTCGGGTTAAAGTCCGTTCTGTCCGTTCCGCCCTCTAGTCCCTCGAGCCGTCCGAAGCCCCCGCGCTCGCCTGGTGCTCGAACCCTGCTCGAGCCGAAAATCCAGAAGGTCCCCGGCTCGCCAGGCGCTCGAGCTCCGCTCGAGCCGAAAATCCAGTAGGGTGCCCGCTCGCTGCGCGCCTTCTGGCCGCTCGAGCGCCGGTGCAACGGGCAAAATTTTTGAACGTCTTTTTGCGCCCTCTATAAATATTGGACTTAGGTTTTTGAAACCTAAGAATTCTTGAGAGGTTATTTTCATGCCTCTTTAAGAAGAAATGTCTCTTGTGCTTCAAGTTTATTGTATTTCTTGAGAAAACCAAACACTACAAGATTGCTCCTTGTGTTCAAACAAGTTTTCTCACCCACCTTCTTTAACCATTGATACATTGCCTTCTATCATTGTTGGAGACGTTGGTTCGTGAAGAATGAGACTCGTTCGTGATTGGCAATTCAAGTGGTTCGAGGGAAGATTGACGTGAAGACCGGAAGGTGTCCGGTTCCGTTGCCGCGAGCAAATCCAAGGAGTTCCTTGATATGGATCACGTGATGGGAGTAAGTCGGCTAGGTTAGCGCGTCGTTACCACCCGGTCTGTAAGTTAATTTTCTTAGTGCATTGCTTCCCTGGCCGTTGAAGTCCGGAGTGTTTTTTCTCGATACCGTGGGTATCGAGTTTTCATTTCGTCACCAAAAATTGCATCTTTATATTGTTGCTTACGTATTTTGTTTACTGCGCATGATTGTTAGTCTCATATGCATCTAGTATTAAATATCTTTTACGTGTATTAGATATTTATTATTATACACTGTGATGGGTCCTGGAACCTGGGCCCAAGATCGCAGAAGCAGGCCCAAAGAGTTACGTGGAAAGGCTGGCCCAAAAGGCCTATAAACCCGACCAAATTCAAACGGCTGGCTCGTTTCCGAGCAGTTGGCCGCCCGGACGGACGCTGAGACCCATTTGGGACGGGGACCACCAGAAAGACCAAAATAGCCAGATGCCAGCTCAGCGCATGCTGCCACGAGCAACCAACGGCTCCTGACACGTCGTACTGCAGCAGCCCATGCGCCTCAGGCGCCAGATCTGCAGCCGTGATGTGTGTCCTGTCACGCCCGCATCCATGTGGTGGCGATGGTGGCAGACAGCCCTGACTTGCCAGCGCCACGTGTCGTCTTCCTTACGGCATCACGTTCTCTAAAAATACCCAACTCAAGCAGCTGAAGAAGGACCTTTGCTTCCAGACCTCCCTAACCAGACTCTAGCAGAAATCCCCAGAGAAGAGAGAAAAGAGAGAAGTTATATTTCTTAAGTTGTAAACATCCTGAGGACGTTAAGTTTCCCAGGCTTCCATTGTTGTATTTCCTCTTCTTCATAGTGAGATTTCTCGGACTGCACGTCCACCACCATGGTTTTTCACCCTTTGCCAGATTAAGGGGTTTTCCACGTAAAACGAAGTGTTCCTCACCGCCCCCGTGCTTTTCTCTTTACTAGACTCACGTTCACTTTGTGTTGCTCCAACCTGACCATCCGCGTACTTAGAAATTCACTCGCATTCGACCTCTCGCGCGGCCAGAGTTAACAGGACGCAACATTGGCGCCGTCTGTGGGAACCGACTGAAAGTCAACTTTTCACATTTTCTACAAGCACCCAACAACCTAAGCTTTGAATCTCTCAATGGTGAACACAAGGGCACAAGCGAGCGCAGCCCCCAGAGAAGCGGCCTCGCAAGGCGCTGGTGCTAACCCCTGCGTTGGGGTTGAGGATCATCCCGATCCAGTGGTGAGGGGCTTGGCCGCCCAGGTGGCTGGCATGTCACAGGCCTTTGTGACCCTCTGCTCCAAAATCGACCAACTTAAGTAGGCGGCCCCCGACAGGGCCTCACAAGCTGAGGTGCCGCAGGTCGGGAACAAAGGAGGCAGTCGCCGCGAAAGACCTCCCAGTCGACGGGAACACCCGACAACCCAGGTGGCTTCCAGCAGCAGAGCGCCACGAAGGGTCGAGGACCAGCCAGGTCCTCGGGTTCAAAGAGAAAGCCCCGAGAGACGTCAGTCGGAGGCCCAAGGGAACCGCCGCGACCACAACGATCAGGAGGCGGTTCCCAGAGATGCGCTCCTAAGAGGGGCCCGCACGGTCCCGGAGGGCTGTGCAGTTCAGGAGCCTTATGAGTTAAGGCACTACCTGAACGAAAGAAGGACGGCTGCCCCACCTCGAGTGGGAGGCAGACCGGATAGAGGATGGAACCTGATGCTGCGTGAGAGCAGCGGAGGAGGAGCTAACGCACTCCAATCTCCGTTTTCCATGGAGATTAGGACGAGGACACTCCCCCCGAAGTTCAAGATGCCCAACACAGGTTGATGGATGGCGGCGGTGATCCCATGGATCACCTTAATCATTTCAGGGAGCACCTGAGCCTCCAGGGTTTGGACGAGACAACCATGTGCCAGTACTTCCCTCTGACTCTGAAGGGGGATGCACGGATGTGGTTCTACGGAATGCCCGCGGACTCCATCCGCGATTTTGGAGACCTGGCGACAGCTTTCCTGTCCCAGTTTGCCTCCAGCAGAAGAGTGGAGAAGCAGCCCTGGCACCTCACTCGTGTCAAACAGGGACCCATAGAGGGTTTGAGAGGATTCCTGGTGCGATTTACCGCGGAGGCCAGGCAGATCCCCAGGCTGACCGACGAGGTGAAGCCGAACGCCTTCCTCTCGGCCCTCGAAGGGGGTACTTTCTTCAAGCACCTCATACATAAAGGCCCGCAGACCTTTATAGAGGCTGAGGCTGTGGCTAGAGCTTACATAGCGGCCGAAGAGGCCAACGACGCTAAGAGGCCTGAGAGGGACGAGCACCCTCAGCAGAAGACCGCGGAGGGAAAAAGGAAATCTGGGGACTATCAGAGTCCCCAGACGACAAAGAAGCACCACAAGGCTGAGCAGAGCTCTCGGAGAGCGCCGCGGCCAATCCATCTCACGCCGCTGAACGATTCCCGCACCAACGTCCTCATGCAGATCCGGGGAGAAAAGTTTTTGAAGTGGCCCAAGCAGCTGAAGAACCCGGGCGGTGGGGACCAATCGAAGTATTGCGACTTTCACCGCTGCGGGGGCCATAGCACGGAGGATTGCAGGACCCTGCAGAGCGAGATTGAGGAGCTCATCCGGAGAGGACACCTCAGCCGCTTCCTTCAAAGGCCAGGACAGGCCTCAGTGTCCGAGGACGGTGGAGATGCGGAACCCCCCAGGAACCGAGTGGCTGCGGGGGTCGTGAACATGATCTCCAGCCGACCGGCTGGGGGAGACGGACGTGGACTTGCAGCAGCGAAGAGGCCAAGGACGGGGCTCGGAAGTGAAGATGATGTTATCTGCTTTAGCAGTAGGGACTTAGATCATGTAACTTCTTCTCACTCCGACCCCCTGGTTGTAACCGCACTCGTTTCAGATGGAGCAAATGACTACCAGATGAAACGAGTATTTGTTGATAATGGAAGCTCTCGCAATTTGCTGTGTCTTGATGCCTTCTTCAAATTAGGACTTAAGAAGAATCAAATGAAAGCGCCGGAAGTGCCACTCTACGGGCTGGACAACGAGCCAGTGTCCGTTCAGGGTATCATCCAGTTGGAGGTAACCCTGGGAACCTATCCGAGGACAGCGTCAAAAACCCTCACCTTCCTCGTTGTGGACCTGCCCTCGGTCTATAACGCGATACTCGGACGGCCTTGCTTGGCCGCGTTCAACGCAGTGACCTCCATTCCACATCTCAAGATGAAGTTCCCCACCCCGTGTGGGGTAGGAGAGGTTCTCAGAGACCAGTCAACCGGACGGATGTGTTACTTGGCCCAGACCGAGCAAGTAACACTTCCACAGCCTATGGAAGACCTCGACCTCAGGGACGAGGCGACACTACAACACGATCTGCCAGGAGAGCCTGTAGTCCGAGTCCCGCTGAAGCCCGCGGATCAAGAGAAATATGTCCAAATAGGAAGCTCACTCTCAGAAGCAGTAAGGGACCAACTCGTCAATTTTCTACGGGAAAACTCGGACGTGTTCACGTGGTCCCCCAGTGACATGCCCGGGATCTCACCCGAGGTCATCGTCCACAAATTAAGTGTCGACCCTCGGCGTAAGCCGGTCAAACAGAAGCGGAGAAACTATTCCACGGAGAAGTTGGTGGCCATCTGCGAGGAGGTCAAGAAACTCCTCGACGCTGGATTCGTCCGAGAAGTCCATGATCTTGATTTGGTTGCAACGTTGTCATGGTGAAAAAGAGCAATGGGAAGTGGAGAATGTGCGTGGACTTCACCGACCTCAACAAGGCGTGCCCCAAAGATAGCTTCCCATTGCCCAGGATCGACCACCTTGTGGACTCAACTTCCGGCCATGAACTCTTAAGCTTCATGGATGCCTACTCCGGGTACAACCAAATCAAAATGAGCCCCGAGGACGAGGAGCATACGTCATTCATGACGGACCAAGGGACATACTGTTATAAGATAATGCCCTTTGGTCTCAAGAACGCGGGAGCAACCTACCAACGGCTCGTGAATAAGATGTTCAAAGACCAGATGGGCAGAAACGTGGAGGTATACGTTGACGACATGCTCGTCAAGAGCCGGGTGAGTAGCGATCACGTGAGGGACTTGGCCGAGACCTTCCATGTGCTCAGAACCCACGGAATGAAGCTCAACCCCGGTAAGTGCACGTTTGGTGTTTCCTCTGGAAAATTCTTGGGCTACATCGTGTCACACCGAGAAATTGAGGCAAACCCAGAAAAGATCCAAGCGATCCTGAACATGCGGTCTCCAATCAAAGAAGAAATGCAGATGGCTTCGGGCGAGTGGTCGCCCTCTCCCGTTTCCTAGCGAAATCGGCCGAGAAGCACCTGCCATTCTTCAAAGCGCTAAGAGGAACAAAATCCCGAGATTTTCGGTGGACTGACGACTGCGAGGAAGCGTTCCAAGGACTCAAGAGCTACCTCTCGAGTCCGCCCCTATTAGCTTCTCCTCGGCAAGGCGAAGAGTCGTGCTTGTACCTCTCCGTGTCCGATGCAAAGACTGAGCTCGGTATTGTACGAGAGCAAAGATGGCAAGCGGCGGCCGTGTACTACGTCGCCAAGACTCTCGCGGGCGCGAGACCAGTATCCCTTGACGGAGAAGGTGGCCTTGGCATTGGTGCATTCGCGAGGAAACTCGGGCCATACTTCCAGGCGCACAAGGTAATAGTCCTAACCGATCAACCTTTGAGAGCTGTTTTGCAGAAACCCGAGATCTCCGGCCGACTGATCAAGTGGGCCATCGAGTTGGGGGAGTTTGACATTGAGTTTCGTCCGAGACCAGCCTTAAAGGGACAGGCGCTCGCGGACTTTCTCGTCGAGACGACGGCACCGCCCACTTGTGACCTTGCACGTGGACAGCTCCTCCATGAAGGACGGCTGCGGAGCAGGGATCGTGTTACGCACACCTGAGGGAATGGAGATAAAGTATTCGTTGACGTTGGGATTCTCGGCCACAAACAACGTCGCAGAATACGAGGCATTGCTAGCCGGACTCCGACTCGCCAAGGAATGCTCAGCCAGAGAGCTCATCATCTATAGCGATTCCGAGTTGGTCATCAATCAGGTCCGCGGAAGCTTCGACGTCAACAACGAGCAGCTGTCCAAGTACCTTTCAAAGGTCAAGGACATGATCGTGGGATTCAAGACGACCGAGTTCATCCACATCCCGCGGGAAGAAAACACCAAAGCCGACACGCTCGCTCGAGCCGTGGCTTCCGGAGATCCTGAACAGTACACCAGGGGGATGCGAGAGATCCTGGAGAGGTCCAGCCTTGAAGACCCCGGGCGGGAGGTGATGCAGGTCGCGGACGGAAGCACATGGATGACTCCCTACCTGAAGTTTCTGTCTGATGGCTCACTGCCCGAGAACCCAAGCGAAGCCAAGAAGATAAAAAAGACAGCGGGTTGGTACACAATCGTAGACGGCCGGCTGTATCGACGGGGCTTCTCGGCCCCCTACTTGAGGTGTCTTACTCCAGAAGAAGCCGAATACGCCTTGCAGGAGGTGCATCTCGGAATATGCGGATCCCATGTTGGAGGAAAGAATCTAGCCTTTAAGCTCATGAGGCAATGATACTACTGGCCGACTATGAAATATGACGCCATGGATTTCGTACGCAAATGCGAGAATTGCCAACTCCACGGTAACATGAGCCATCGCCTCCACACAGAACTCCGGGCGCTGCATTCCCCATAGCCGTTTGCTCAATGGGGGCTCGACATCCTCGGGCCATTTCCTCTCGCCCCTGGACAAAGGAAGTTCCTGATCGTGGGAATTAACTACTTCACCAAATGGGTGAAAGCGGTACCACTGGCCAGAATAACAGAGCAAAACGCGACGGAGTTCCTCCCGAGAACATCGTGTGTCAGTGCAGGTGCCCGAGTGCATCGTGGCCCGACAACGGACGCGATTCACCGGGAAGCGGTTCACTAAGAAATCGCGCTTGTAACCGAGAGGATCAACCTGGTGCACACATCAGTGACGTACCCGCAGGCCAACGGGCAGGTGGAAGTGACAAATCGCACGATCTTACACGGGCTAAAAACCATGCTAGAATTGTCTGAGGGCTCATGGGTACATGAATTGCCCTCAGTCCTCTGGTCGTATAGGACGACGCCACGAGAGCCCACAAGAGAGACCCCTTTCAACCTTTGCTACAGGGTCGAAGCTGTCATCCCAATAGAAGTATGCCTTACCAGTCCTCGGGTTGGGTGCTTCAGTGCAACGGATAACAGCCAAAGGCTCCGAGAAAGCCTCGATGCCCTCGAGGAAGTCCGCGACCAGGCGAGACTTAGGGTGGCGACCTACCAACAACGAGTGGCCCGCTATTACAATAAGAAGGTGAAGGCGCGACCGTTCGAGGTCGGGGATCTCATACTAAGAAGCGTGGAAGCCACGGGAAAAATAGCAGGAAGAAACAAGCTCTCACCAAATTGGGAAGGGCTGTTTTTAGTCTCGGCTATCCTTCGAGGAGGAGCTTGCAAGCTACGTACCCAAGATGGCAAGTTGATACCCCGGACCTGGAACGCCGCTCACTTAAGGAAATACTACCAGTGAAAAGCGGGCCGTCTCCAACAAACAAAACTCATTGTGATGAACGGTCCCGCAGGCCGGCCCCCGAGGTCATTACAAAAACTCTGTTTGTGACCGAGCGGTCCCAGAGGCCGGGCCCTTGAGGTCATTACAAAAACTCGGCTGTGACCAAGCGGTCCCAGAGGCCGGGCCCTCGAGATCATAACAAAAACTCGGCTGTGACCGAGCGGTCCTAGAGGCCGGGCCCTTGAGGTCATTACAAAAACTCGGCTGTGACCGAGCGGTCCCAGAGGCCGGACCCTTGAGGTCATAACAAAACTTGACTGAAACAAAAAGAAGAAAAGAGAAAGAGGCACTTGTGATAAAAGTCAAGGATTTCTTTTATTCCACCAAATACAATACAACGATACAAAAGAAGAAACAAAGTCTAGCCCTCGCAGGGGCCCTGAGGCGGAACGGCTCCAGATGACTCTCCCAGAGACGAAGGACCCGCCCCGCGGCTTGAAGTTTCCGGTTGGCCTGACGAACGAGGACCCGCTGAGGAACTCGGCACCAAAGACTCGGGAAATGGTCTGTCCCGAAGACCAAACACATCCTGAGGGCGCACGGCGCCCGCGTTACGCGGATCCAGCACAGCAGTGGGAAACTGTGGATGCAGGACCCGCATCACCTGGCGGCACAGATGGATGCCATCCCAGAACTTGGACTCCAGCACAGGAGTCATCTCAGCAATCTTCACCGATGTCCTTTGCGTCTCCTCCAGCTGAAGGATCCGTCCCATCAGGAAACTATGTTGAACCTCTGAGAGCCTAAGGGCTTCCTCAGATGAAGCAAGCGTCGTACAAAGCCGCTGGTTCTCTTCCTGGGTGGCCTTCAGGGACTCCACCTCCCGTCGAGACCGAGCGATTTTGCCCACCAGCCGGCTAAGGCCACCAATGAGATCCTGGAGCTACGAGAAGAATCAAGGACACTTAAGTACGGTTAGCAGAAATAGAAACGAAGAATAAGGCAGCGGAATACCTGAGAGATGACAGGATCCTCAGTGGGGGCAATCTCCTCTGGGACCTCGAGCGCGAGTGGGCACTCCGCAGGCGCCGCAGGGACATCAAGAATGGCCTCAGAAGGAGGACCCTCAGGGGTGGGGGGCTCCGCTACCTGAGGGACGTCAGCAACGACCGGGACCTCTAAGGCCGCGGCCGCAGCCTCCTCGCCGCCAAGGAGGTCAAAGATCTCCCCAGCAGTAACATCAACAGCAGCCTCCGTCTCATGAGGCTCCATGACCTCGTCCAAGACTGCCTCCTCCAAGGCACCAAAGGCCGTGGGATCAGCAGAAGGATGACCCTCAGGGACGGCAGAGGCCTCAAGACGAACCTCGACACCAGAAGGGGATGCTGCATCGACCTCGGGCTCCGCGGGAGGGCCAGAAGTCAGCCCCGCGGCCTTCCTGACCACAGGGGCAATGACGCGGTCATCCTCTGAGGAAGACTCACCAGCGGCACTCGGCGGATCCCCAGAGATCTCAATCCGCGGGCTCTTGAGAGGCCGCTCGGAGGGCTCCTGAATCACAAGAGGACCCTCTCTTTTCTTCAGCTTCTTCTTCTTCTTCTTTTTCGAGGCCGCAATGGCAGAATCGCCGGATGGCACCGTCCACTTGGCTTCCGCCAGCTTTTCGAGGGACAGCCAGATGTTCTTCTTCCCCGTGCTGAAACCGCCCAGGTTCGCTAGTACCAAGTCCGTGACCTCCCTGGCGGCCTCCCTCTCCTCGTCAGTAACGTCGAAGCCGTACTTGCTAGCGACGTTTCCCCACACGGAGGAGAGCTCCCAGTCCTCAGCCACCTTGAGGAAGAAGAACCTGTCCATCCACCTTTTGGTGGAATCCGGGTTCCCACCGCTCATCTCAGCAAACTCAGGGCGAGGGGTCATGGCGATCCACTCGAGAGTCTGATTGAAACGAAACATGATTTTCACCATGACCGCCTCGAGGGTTTTGCTATGACAGCGCGCGAAGACGCACAAGGAGACCAAATACGATAGCGTTGGCAAGCTTCATGAGCGAATGCCCAACTCCTTCATCAGGCGGCGAAGCTCGGCAGGGACGGGGAAACGAAGTCCACCTTTGAGGTGAACTTCGTATACTGTAATGTAACGGCTCGGTGGGCTGCTCGCCCTCTCAGCGGCGCCTGGAACCACCATCGAATCCGACGCCGGAATGCTATGCTTCGCCCTGATCTGCTCGAGATCTTGCGAAGTGAGGGAAGAGGCAATCTCTTTAACACCAGGAGCCATGGCAGCAAGTAAGGAAAGCAAAAACGTCGTGAAGGGTTTCGAAGAAAAATAAGGGAAGAAAGAAGAAAGCGCGAAGAATAATGAAGATACGACGAAGGATTTAAAGAGATTTTTGAAAAGGTGAAGAGGCGCCCTCATCATGACCGTTCCACGTGTCAACTCCCCATTCGCAGTAGGCAAGTGTAGGCCTTAGGGTTTCCTGAGGCGATGTCACATCAATCGTCCATCGCATTCAATGCTCCACGAGGAGAAGAAGCGGCGGCGAAAGACAGGTTTCGTGATTCATAAGAAGGCCTCGGACGTCTTACACGCCAGCAGAAGACGAAGACCACGGTCTGTGACAGCGAAAGGATGCTTGCAAGGCATGTCAAACGGCTGAGTCCTCGAACCGCTTGACATGGGGGGCTCGTGATGGGTCCTGGAACCTGGGCCCAAGATCGCAGAAGCAGGCCCAAAGAGTTACGTGGAAAGGCTGGCCCAAAAGGCCCATAAACCCGACCAAATTCAAACGGCTGGCTCGTTTCCGAGCAGTTGGCCGCCCGGACGGACGCTGAGACCCATTTGGGATGGGGACCACCAGAAAGACCAAAATAGCCAGATGCCAGCTAGCGCATGCTGCCACGAGCAACCAACGGCTCCTGACACGCCGTATCTGCAGGCCATGCGCCTCAGGCGCCGTATCTGCAGGGCATGTGACAGTGTCCACTGTCCCGGCCGCATCCATGGTGGTGGCGATGGTGGTGACATGCCACGACATGCCGGCGCGCCACGTGTCGTCTTCCTTACGGTATCACGTTCTCTAAAAATACCCAACTCAAGCAGCTGAAGAATGACCTTTGCTTCCAGACCTCCCTAAACAGGACTCTGCAGCGAAATCCCCGGAGAAGAGAGAAAAGAGAGAAGTTATATTTCTTAAGTTGTAAACATTCTGAGGACGTTAAGCTTCCCAGGCTTCCATTGTTGTATTTCCTCTTCTTCATAGTGAGATTTCTCGGACTGCACGTCCACCACCGTGGTTTTTCACCCTTCGCCAGATTGAGGGATTTTTCACGTAAAACGAAGTGTTCTTCACCGCCCCCGTGCTTTTCTCTTTACTAGACTCACGTTCACTTTGTGTTGCTCCAACCTGACCATCTGCGTACTTAGAAATTCACTCGCATTCGACCTCTCGCGCGGCCAGAGTTAACAGGACGCAACACACTGCTTCTGCTATACTTTTAACAGGGTCGAAACACGTTAGCACAAAACATGCTTTTTCAATTTTTATTAAAAAAAAAAATTTTGACTCCAGTAAAGTTAGGACAAATAAAGCCGCCTTAATAAAAAAAGTGTTGAAAATATTTCATAATATTTTCTGGGTTCTCTCTTTGAATCTTAAGCACGTTGAAAACGAGAGTTGGGATGACGTGCGTAGGTGCTCTTTGGGAGTATATGGTTCAACCATTTTGAATATATTATCACTTGCCTAATCATCATCTGCAGAGTTATTTTTAAATAAAAAATTTTAAATCGTATTTTTTAAAAAAAAAGGAATAATTATAACATATTTATAATAGACCATTTGATCAGTTCTAAAAAAGGGTCTCTTTTAAAAATGTATAATTCGTACTTTTTTTTTACTAAACTTTTTAATTATTACGATCAAACAATTAACTTAGATTATTAAATAAATATAATAAAAATAATAGGAGAATAAAGTTGAAAATTCTTAATCTTTTGTCAAAAGAGGCTTTTTAGAAAAACAAAATGAATTTGACTTGACAAATACAAGTTGATGACTCACAAATTCTTGAAATCCTGCTGTAAAGTTGATTCCTTATTAGCAGATGAAGAAATAAGGGGGAGTTTGATTAGTTTGAGCAAAGTTAGCCAAATTCCCTCTGGCAAAGGTTGCGTTCTCCACTCGCAGCATATATCTCCTGCTATTGGACTTGTGATTATTAAATTTTAATGAGGAATATTTTGATAGATATTTTCTAATTATTCTAAAAAATCTTTGAATAATGTCGTACCCATTTATATAAAATTATTAATATAGATAGATAAATTATATTTCACATCATCCTAAGAATCTAAACAAATCTCTAAAAGATGTTTCTATAATATTATTTTTACTATAAGTATATGTTTTCTTATCATATATCAATTAAAGCTTTTGTTTTTTTCATTAAAAAGTATCTTAATTAAATTTGTTTAAGGGTAAATATTTTAAGCTACCAAAATTTGGTGTGGGATTTTTAAATCACCCACTTCATCTTATGATTGGCAGATGTCAAAGAAAATTGATCACAGCTTGGTTAAAACTACAAAATCATTATTTCATTTGTACATTTCAATGAATTCTAATAAATACCCAAACAAAATAAAAAAATTTATAAATTTGTGTTCAAATTGTCTAGAACATGCACCGAGTACTCAGGGAAAAAAACCATGGAGGACATTTTAGCAACTAAAAAACTCGTAATATTTTGTAGAAATGTAATAAAAATGAGGGGCTAATAAAAAATTAGGAATAAAAGAATATGAATTGCATGGAGTTTGAACAGTAAATATACGAGAAATATGAATATACTTGTTTGTCAATTCAACCATATAGAATTTTCTTTGATTTTTTGTGTCCATCTTCGACCATAACTTGTAAAATTGAGTTTATAATTTCGATGATGTGAAAAATCTTAGAAGAAAGTTTGGTGGTATAAAGTTCTTACCCTTAACTCTTTGGTGGCCTTAAAATATTTATCCCCAAAAGAAAAAAAATAATCAAAAAGAACTGGGAAAAATTTTCTTGTATCAACGGTTGGCTATTTTTGAACGAGTATTTAAATGCTGACTTCAAACCGGCTAGAGGGGGAAAAGAGCCGCCGACTGTTTCAAAGGGGCCGTGCATTTTGCCATCTCCTTCTCCCTTTCCCGGATTCCCTCTGTAGCCGTGTATCATTTTCTTTATTATTTCTCTAGGAGCTCTAGAAAAGGCCATTTGATTGTTTGGAGATCGGAAATTTCGAAGGGATCAGTACATCTTTATATTGATTTTGCAAAACTTTATATTACTTATTGCTTCAAATTCTAAATGGGTTGTGCCAATGAGGATGCTATCAAGCAGTTTCAGTCGTTGATGGAGGAGGGTCAGTAAGATTTCCTTAAAAGGATTACACTTTCCATTACAGTTTCATTCCTTGTTTTGTTCCGAACTTGATATGCTATTTCTGACTTGTTCATCGTGCTTATTTGTTGCAGTTGATGAGCCACTGAAGCAGACATTCAAGGTAAATTAAAGTCTGCTACTATTTCTATCAAACTGTTTTATTTATTTATTTTCGCAATTCAAATTGGCCTATATTATATTATTTTATTATTTTGAGCTTAGAATTTCTTTGAATCTCATGTGGGTATATAATTGTATGTTACGCTGGATTGATCATGCCTTTTTCATTTCTTTTTTTCTTATCTGATAACTCTGGTGAAATTTTGACTGATAACTTTTTTTTCATCTCCTCACTGCTAAATTACTGAAGCGACTATTTGAAGAAGGGTCCTCACAGCACTCCTTTTTTCAAATAAAAATTTGTTTTTATTAGTTTTGGCACACTTTTACAACTTGGGAAAGTTTTGTTCTCATTTAATTCCAAATTGTATATCCAAAGCGCCTGATTCAACAATATTTCTGGGCACTGCTTCAAATTCTTAGACCTGCTTTTTGGGTCTATGGCTAACATTCAGATTGTATTTGGCAAGCATTATCAACGGCATAAATATTAATTCTTTGTCTTGCTCAGTGTTGATTGCTACTGAGTATTAAACTTCTTTCTGACTGTTTCGATAACTCAATCGAAATATCAAAGTTCTACTAAATTTCATTCCTCTGGTGAAGTTTAACAAATTATGAGCTACTAAACCTTGGAAATATGCAGAGTGACCTTGAATCTTAATCACGAGTGAATTGGGAAATCCAAAAGATCAACGAAGCATTTTTATTTTGAAAATGTAAATTATTGACGCTGTTCAGTATTCTCTTGTCATTGGATAGTTTCTCAAATCAGCAGCATTGAACGGAGTTCTAGTTAACTAAGCTGCTGTGGTTAAGGGGTTCTAGTGAA
Source organism: Nepenthes gracilis (assembly GCA_033239525.1). Classification (NCBI taxonomy): domain Eukaryota; kingdom Viridiplantae; phylum Streptophyta; class Magnoliopsida; order Caryophyllales; family Nepenthaceae; genus Nepenthes; species Nepenthes gracilis. Next base: position 8,678,267 of record BSYO01000029.1, read on the forward strand.
TGGAACAAAAGAGCAGCTCAAATTATGAAATGGTTGAAGCAATAGCATGACAATGTTTTTTCACGAAGGAATTATTTTATCCTGTTTCATCCTGCCCTATTCACAGATTTATAATCTTGATGAAGCATCCATTGCAACCTCCAATTGTGAATGTGCTTTAGGGATGAAGTAAAATCTGATTGCTTGATTGGCTGTTATTGAATTAATGTGCCATGTTCATCGGTGCTGTTCTTGGTTTTCAGAACATGCATCAAGGGTATCTAACTGAAACTTTAGCACGGTTTCTAAAAGCTAGGGAGTGGGATTTGAACAAAGCACATAAAATGGTAAGTTGTAGTATTTGCAATTGAAATTTTGATATGAAATGATTGTCTGAACTCAGGATGTTATGAATATTTTTGTAGTGTTAATCTGATGTTATTGCCTTATACAGTTGGTAGATTGTTTAACTTGGAGGATGGAAAATGAGATCGACAACATACTAGCGGTAAGTTTATGCACTACTAGTGGTTAATTTGCCTAGAAGGTCATGTGCATAGTGTGTCCGGTAACAATCTATAAGATCATTATTTTGTAAATGTTTTCATTCAGTTCAGTCTTTATATTATTGTTTCTGTTATAATCATTTGGATTTGAATGTTTATAGTTGATTGCAGTTCATAGTTCGTAGAGCTGGAAAATTTCCTTGCCTTTTAGCTTCATCAGGAATCAAATGAAACTGAGTTAATTCTCTTGAAAAGAATGAAGAACACATCTTCAAACTTAAGAAGATTGATAATTTTTAGTTGATGATATCTAAGATGTTGCAATAGTTGGCATTTAATATGAAGAATGGGAAAATGAAGACCAAGAGAAATTCATGAAACAGAGAAAGGCAAGGGAAAGGAAATAAAAAATAAAGAGAAAGAGAGGGAGATGGAGAACTAATAAAGGCTTTCAACTAGTCAAACTTGAACTGATGAGGTGCTTTTCTCTTCTAGAGTTGTTTCTCCGTATTGGGTCCATGTCCTATATTAATATCCCTCCACTTGGGGGAAAAAAAAAAAAACTCTTCCTTGTTTTTGTGAAGAAAAAAAACTTTGTTCCTTATGTGAATAGTACTTAGGTTATTCTGCGACACTGAAAGCTAATGTCTTCAAGAAATATCCAAATCAATGGGGAGACCAGCTTTGCATGTAATGTTGATGGTGAGATTTTGTGTAGTTGGTGTTGTTTGGACTTCAATTGGGTAAATGTTCTAATTGAAAATCCCCACTTGAAAATCTACCATAGCAGCTCTCCTTTTAAAATTTATAGGTAATTTTGTAGAGGTTGGTGACTTCAATTGTCTATTATTATTTTGTTGGAGGGATTATTCTATTTCAAAATTATGTTGAATTTCTGCCATAGAGTAGTCCATAAATAAAATGAAAATTTCATATCTCCATCTGAAGTAACTGACATCGGCAAGTGTAAACTGGAAATATTTTTAAAGATCAAGTTACCAATATCCTTTAGAGGGTGAGCGTATGATGGTAAAGTTGCTTCATTGCACCTTGAGGCTACGAGTTCAAACTATAGAAAAACATTCTACAATGTGGTGACAAAGATGGTTATGTCTTATCCTTTCCAAAACTCATTATGTGGGAGCCTTGTATACTATGTTGCCAAAGTTGGCAATATTCATCATTTATCTTCCAGAACTATATGAACTAAGCAACTTCAAAAAATGACCAACTATATACTTTTGGAATAAGTTCCTTGTGGCCTCTCTATAGTCTTAAAACAAAATCCATGCATATTTCCCCTTCAGTTTGCATGATATTGCTAACGGTGGTGTGTATAACATCATGTCATGAAATTGCTAAATGATGAGTTGATAAGTAAATGCCTTGCCACACCTAGCCTTAGTTAAGGCCAACAATGGCAGGGAATGGGACAAATGAGAATCCATCTTGACTATAAATAATTTCTATGAAAATGATTCCCAGAACCTCTTCGTAATCTTTGTGTTTCCAGATCTTCCAAATAAAGCCAGATATTTCTATCTTGTAAGTTACCAAGGGAATGATTTGTCCGTGTAAATTGTGATCTCTAATTTCATAACTTGTTCTTAGGAGCAATATAAATTCTTTGTAGAAATGCTATGCATCTCTTGATTATGTGTTTGCGGAAGTGACCTTGACTGTTAATGTTCTTCAAGGCACTAGTCCAGAATGAATGAATTCTCCTGGGGTTAGGTATTTCTCTCAATATTTCATGCTGTGAACATAGATTACAGCCCCTGTTCACATGTAGATAATTTATACGTTGCTTCACTCTGTTTTCGGCTAAGAAATGACAACAGCCTTTCTTCTTATGATAAACAACTCCAATTTCAATTGAAGAACCATGGCAATTTGTCAATTCATTTCCTTTTTAGTCAAATCTTCTGCTCAAATTATTAATTACATTATCAAATTTCACGATGGAAGAACTCTTCCTTTTTATATGAATGTTGTGACCAAATTTCTAGTCTATTCATGTTTATACCACACTGTATTTTACTTTGATGCAATCTTGGAACCTTTTTAATAAATTCAATGTTTTTTGTCCACGATATATATATATATGTGTGCGCAAATTAAGATCACCACTTGTTGTTTATGCAGAAACCAATTCTTCCTACTGATTTATATAGAGTAATACGCGATACACAGCTTGTTGGATTGTCAGGTTTCTCTAAAGAGGTATTCAAATATATTCCTTTCACTATTGCTTATATTGGATATGTCTATTTTGGCACTTTGAATTAGTTATGCTACTTAATACCCATTCCTCCAACTGACAGATTAGGTTTCTTTTTCCTCATAATCTTCACCAGGGTCTTCCTGTCGTCGCTGTTGGTGTGGGGCTCAGCACATTTGATAAAGCATCTGTAAGTGTCACTTCTTTTGGCTCTTGTTTTCATTAAGAAATTTATCAAGAGAAACCAGTGATAAGGTTGTTGCATTTTGTATATAATTCTGGTGATTCAGTATGCTCCATTACACGAGTTCCTTTTTCTTTCAGCTGAAGGTCTTTTTTTTTTTTTTTTTTTAATTTTGCCCCCCAGCCTTGGCATAATTGATCCTTTTTGGAGGCATCTTGAGCTGGCTTAAATTGTTATATGTTCATTATAAGCTTCAATTTTCCTAAATGTGCTTTGTTATTTATTCCTAATATAATAAAACTCTACCATGCTAATGTGGGTTCAATTCATGGACCATCCTCTCACATGATGCAGAGTACAACTGGCTATAATAAACCCATAGTGATCCGACCATTTTCCGGGTCCTGCACATGGCAAGAACTTCTTGTACTGGACCATCCTTTGTTGTGCTATATGTAAGATATGTGGCATAGAATTTCTTTGAACTGAGAGGTCGATGTTGCTTGATCGGACAATGCTTTCTGTTAATGAATTGATTTTCCATTAGGGCTCCATCATTTTTATGACATGTATTTACAATTGAAAATTTTCATGTTTCAGGCCGTGGACTATGTGCATTCGCACATCCAAATGAATGAATATAGAGACCACGTGATATTGGTGAGTCTTATGCTAGTAGGTCTAAGGTTGTCAAATTCGGGCTCTTATTTGGGATTGTTAAAGAGTTGATAGGATCGGAACAAGTATCGTAATATTATAGAAAATATTGAAATATTCCAATTTCACCATAGATATACATTAATATACTTCAAACCTTATGATTTTGTAAACTTTAAATTCAATATTGAGATGAAATTTCCATTACTGAGTTGCAAATGCATATGACATAATATCATTTTTGAGCCAAAACACTTCATAGCCTTCAATAACAAATTTATAATTATAAAAATTGTTCAATCCACGAGACTTGTTTAAATAATTAATTTTTAGTTATAATAAAACAATCTTACTACTACATAGTAAAGCACATAGATTATAAAGTATTCATAATAAGGAGTAAAAACATAGTGATAAATAAATTGATAAGGAATAATTATTATTTAATGCTTAAAGTCCTGGGAAATACCTAAGTTAAAACAAGAGACAGAGAGAATCAAGAAATATACAATATATAGCGCCATCAAGGATTAAAAAAAAAAGACAAATAAAAAAGGATGCTTAACTTCTTGCTTAAATAGCATAAGAATATGATATGTAATCCTATAATGGTTCTACTTTGATCCTGTGAACATGATATCTATACGTGATCAGTACTGTTTAGTCATTTTTGAATAGATAAGGATCGGGATTTGAATACCCATTGGTTGGAATGATCAAATTTGAAACTTCTCCTCCCTCTGCTCTACACTTCTTTAATAAAGTTCTTCTCTATTGTGCTGTAGCCTCTTGCATCAAAAAGCTATGCACGGCCTATTACTACATGCCTGAAGGTTCTTGACATGACTGGTTTGAAGCTATCTGCCTTGAACCACCTAAAGGTATTTTTTCAAAGTTCCATACACTAATTCTATGTTAGAAAGAGGTAGTATCACTAATTATTTTCTAATGGTATACCATCATTTCTTCTGCGTGTTGTATGCACAACTATTTTAAGGCTGGTCAGCTGATTCATCGTTCTGGTTTGTTGCAGCTATTGACTGTCATATCTTCGATTGATGACTTGAACTATCCAGAGAAGACAGAAACTTATTATATTGTCAATGCCCCGCATATATTTTCTGCATGTTGGAAGGTTGGTGTCTGGTCTTTGATCTCATAAAGAGAGTAAGTCAAAGCTGCCTTTGATACCCCATCTTACTTCGTCTAATGTCAAAAGGTTGTGAAGCCTCTTTTGCATGAAAGGACCAGGAAGAAAATTCAGATTTTGCAAGGTTCTGGGAGAGAGGAGTTGTTGAAGGTAAACCCATTTCGTTGTCTGGTTCTCTGCCTATCATCTATCCAACAGGTTCATGATTAGTTTATCCATTTTAATGTAGCTGTCTTATTTCTCCTTATATTGTTTGTGTGGGCCCTCTAATTTGGATGGATGGATGAATGAAATGTCTCATTGTCTGAGTATGTCTGAAGATTGTCTAAAGAATATCCTCTAAAATATTGCCACATCAAAATGTTTATGAACTGTATCTCGAGTCTTGATGATGTCTTACAAAGAGGGATAAAGTGATAGAAGAAAGATGGAAAGACCACCAAGTTTAAACTAGCAAAGCATTGCCTTGTTCTAGTATGTAATCATCACTGATCCGTGCATTTGACTTAGATTGTGACACAGAAGACTTGTATTCCGCAGGTGATGGATTATGATTCCCTCCCTCATTTTTGCAAGAATGAAGGCTCTGGATCATCTTCGCCTTGGAGGATGAACGGGACAACAACCAACAATTGCTTCTCCTTGGACCATCCCTTCCATCAACAGCTGTATAATTATGTCAAGGAACAAGCTTCATCAACAGACTTTGTTTCACTGATCAAACGAGAGCCTTTCCATTCGGACTCAGTAGATGGCCGAGACATTAAGATAAACTGAAAACCCAAGAATCTGGAAGGAACCAATCTCCTCGTCGCAGCCTTAGTTGGTGTCATTGTTCTTATCATTTCAGTGTCGTAGAGATGCCACGCAGTACCTGAATGCTGGCTCATAGATTTCGTATTTGCTATAACTTACTCTCCATCAGCAGTGGAATAATGATGATGATGAAGATAGCGATGATAATAACAATAATGGACTTTTTGTTCAGTTCCTTGTAGTTAGATAATTATGCCCACATCAATGCCATTGTCGGTTTTTTGGATGGTCTTTCTTCATGCTGTCTTCACTTTCGTTCAGCAAATTTGGCCCTCACTGTATCTTGAACCTGAACCGAATGAGTCGGCTGATTTGTTGTGGGAAAAGTGTGTGCTATGTCGGATGGTTGCATGCCCTGACATGGGTGGCTCTATTGTGGGTAGGTGGGAAACTCAACAATGATTGTTTAAATTTAAACGATTACGACTATAAGATAGCCATAATATATTTTATATTATCATAAATCAAACTATTTAAATTTTCAACCTCATTTGATTGTGAATCCCACAAAATTGATATAACTCAACTTATCAAAACAACATGAGCAAAATACTCTCAAAATTATCCTCTTTCACGATATTGTGGCAAAATTCTCATAACTTTTATTTCAACATTAATTTTGTAATGTGTGAATTTTCATGCCAATGTGACTACATTCAAAGAGTATAGATAGCATTTGCATGTTAAAAAAAATCTGTTAAAACAAATTAAATCAGATGTTTATTTTCAAGTATTTTAGGTGATATTTGTACAGTATGAAATTTGATATTGAAATATAATAAATTTGACATTTTTTTTTTTGTGTGGTGTAAAATTAAATTTGAAATAAGAGATGAGAATAAGATTATTAGAAAATGAGAAACTGAAAATGATTTTACTTTTTCTCTTTTTTTTTTCCCCCTTTTTCTATTCTCAATCTCCCTCCCCATCACTCAACCATTGACCACAAGGACATGGAACCCACTCAGCAACACATTCTTATTCCGGAAACATTGACCATGTAATTCATTTTCTGTAAAGGAATGTGATCGGAGACATCCCTTAGAAATATGTTTTGTGTGACTTAATATATGAATTATTAAATTAATTAAATTAATATAATTTTATTAATTTATATATAATAAAAAAAATTTTAAAAGATACGTCCACTTAAAACGTTTCGTTTGATGAAAATAATATATTATTTCTTAATAAACGTATCTTTTCAAGACATACCTATTGAGTGAAAGGATATCTCTTCTCAACGGTTATATCTATTTAAGACGTATCCTTTGGGCGAAATGATGAACATTTTAATAATTTAGAAATGGTCCTCTCTTCCTCCATAAAAGGATGTTCTTGACCATCAAAATTAGAATGTACAAAATTTGTATAAACACTCTACAAATCATAAGAAAAAAATAAAGAAATTATCTTCCGGTTCTTCGATGCAAGATCTATTACGATATTTCATAAAAACTTGACAATAGATTCAGGTACGCAAATTTATTTTTATACATAATTAATTAGTGAAAAATTATAATAATAAAAATTTTATGCATTAAAGTTTTATTTTGTTAAAGTATCTTACATGTGATATCAGAGATATTGATTCTAATTGTTGTATTTTCTTCTGCTTGTATCATTATCTTGATGTATATAATGTGAATTCAAAATTTTACACATTCTGTTTTCTGTATAAGATATAAGGAAAAACAGAGGCTGTAAAATTCTAGTGGCAAGCTATTATTCATAGCATCTTGCATCTGCCTTTTGGGTCGCGCTCCGCTCAAACCCATCCTCTGCCATTTTTCTAAATCTGGCTGTGCACTCGTTTCATGCGCTCTTTCCTATCGTCAGGAATTCTTTGCGGCCAAACATGGCTGTTTGTGCTGTTCACTATCCATCTTCCTCGAAATTTGATGTGTGTTTCTGGCCAATATATACGAAGACTGTATCCGGCACCATATAAAAATAAAGGAAATTTTGGAGAACAGAGGCAATGGCGCCAAACTAAACTGTTTTCATTTCATAGTGACGTGGGCGGCAGAACCTGCCACTGTTTGCTGACAGTATAGTCATTTTTCATCAACTCAATGCTGTTTTGTTGCCGGCCGATATGTATAGTCACCAAATTTGGCACCAAAATTTGATGCAAAATGTTGTCGGTTACCGACAGTTGAGATCGATCGCCGCTGATTGTGGACGGTTCGCAATCGATGCATTGTCTGTTTAATGGGCATTAATTGAAGCCGATTAGTAGTGCTGATTGGCGGCGGTGGTGCCGATTGTAGGGGTTTTTCAGGCGGCTTAAATGGTGAGGTAATGAAAAGGAAAAAGAAGCAGAGGTGGGAAGACGACAGAAGGAAAGGGATAGGAAAACAGTAAATGAAATAAAATGCCTATTGATATTTATGCCGTTTAATATTAGCATTATATGAAATTAAATTTGTTATCTTATCATGATTAAATATTATGTGTTTAAATTTATACAGATATTATAATATATTACAAAGTAATTACAATTGAATATCTATATAATGATATAATCTACTAGCCGTCAAAATGGCCTGACTAAATAATTTTATAAATATTAAATTATAAAATAAAAAATCGATATAGTTATCCCATATTGTTGGGCCCCAGTATGAAGGCCCATAAAAGCACGGCCCAGGAGAAGGGCCCAAGTAAGAAGCCCAAGGACCGAGAGCCCAAGAGGTCTTGTGGAGTTTAGAACCGCCCGAGTGGGCCAGGAAGAGACGCTCGAACTTTTCCCCAGAAGGCCCTCCAAGAGCTGATTCATCTCACGAGTCCACGAACTCATGAGGAACATCACAACTGGACGAGGACCACTCGTTCATGGCTGGGAGTGCCAGCTAAGACTACTTCGACGGTTCCCAAGAAAGCCTCGTAGCCTGCTGGGTCCGCCGTCTCAACGTGACACGCCTACCAAATCAAGGCTGATATTCGAGACTGAGACGCCTGACACACTCGGATCTTTGCGGTGGCGCCGTCCGCATGCCACTCCGCCCACATCAGCAGCATTAAATGGAGTCGGTGGACCAGCTCCTCAACCGCCGGATGGACGCCACGTGTCTCCTCCCCAAGGACCCGTTTTTCACTATAAATACTCAGCAAAGCCCTTCTCAAAGGGGGGACTTCGACAAACACACATAGAGAGACAAAGCCTTCGACCGGGCACTCTCTCCCCAAAACAACTCCACAAAGAGAAGCAAAAAGCTCTCAGCGAGCATAGTCCTCTAAGGCAGAAAACACAAAACAAGAGATAGGGAAGGGATTAACCCTCACAACTGTACTTTGTAAAATCTTCAACCCATATAGTGAAGCACTTACCAGGCCCTGCGCCTCGTGGTTTTTCCTCCACATTCAAGAGGAGGTTTTTCACGTAAAAGATCCGGTCTCAATCTTCCTCTAACGTCCAGCACCTCAATCACTTGTGTTGCCTGGTAACCACGGATCGGATTGGACGCACCTCTGCATCTCTCGGTCCCCGTGGAATCAGAACGCAACATTGGCGCCGTCTGTGGGAAGGAAGAACAAAAAACTCAAGACTTCCCACTCTCCTACAACAAACAACGCCCCGACGATGTTCAGCAGACAAGGCAGCACGTCCGCCCGGGGCGAGGAGCGCTACGACGGATGTCTCCCGTCGGGCGGAAGAGTAAGCGGCGGTCCCGGCACCAGCGTGCGCAAACTGGCGCAGAAGGTGGACAGCCTCACAAGAGCCGTCCACAACCTCCAGGAGAAGGCGGGCGAACAATCTAGGGGCCCACGCTCCGAAAGCCCGTACCAAACGGCGCTCCAGAGACAGCAGTCGATGCGGGCTCCAGGCGAGTTGAGGGACTACCTCAACAGAAAGAAGTCCATGAGCGTGGCCCCATCAAGGAAGGGGCTCAAGAGGCTCTGGAAGACTGTTTTTGGACCCAAGGCCGACGAAACAACTCAGCTGGCAGAACGAGAAGACCCCCTGCCCCCGAGGACAGGGGAAGGAAGGAGAAGGGCGAACGCCCCCCAGAAGACCAAACGACCATCCGGGCACGATAAGCCCGAGCGGATGGTCCTTGGGGGAGAAAGGCACTCAGGCCCATTGGCCTTCACTGACTTCCTCGCCAACATCCTGAGGCAGATCAGGGATAAGGAGTTCCTAAGATGGCCCAGGGCATTGAAGAACCCAGAGGGAAGCGACCAGTGGGAATACTGCCATTACCATGGCAGCCGTGGCCACGATACCGAGGACTGCATGAAGCTCCGAGCGGAAATCGAGCGGCTGGTAATGGAAGGATATCTCGACCGCTTCCTGCCACGACCCGGGCGCGGCCCCAGAGCAGCAGGAAGCAGCCAGTCACGCCGCTCGAAAGGCAAAGCCATAATGGGCGCGGACTGACAAAAAAAAAAAAGGGAAGAGACAAAAACCCCTGGGGACCACTCAATGTAAGAAAAATGTGCATTAATAAAAACGTGCATTCGTTACCTTTGCCATAAAGCGTTCCCGTGTTCTCTCCTCGACAGTGAAGCAACTCACAGCATTCAACAAACAAAACTTGGGTGCCAACCCGAGCGACCCCAGCGGTCAGGCAATAAAACTTGGGCGCCAACCCGAGCGACCCCAGCGGTCAGGCAACAAAACTTGGGCGCCAACCCGAGCGGCCCCAGCGGTCGGACCCCAACGGTCAGGCAACAAAACTTGGGCGCCAACCCGAGCGGCCCCAACGGTCGGACCCCAGCGGTCAGGCAACAAAACTTGGGCAGCAACCCGAGCGGCCCCAGCGGTCGGACCCCAGCGGTCAGACAACAAAACTTGGGCGCCAACCCGAGCGGCCCCAGCGGTCGGACCCCAACGGTCAGGCAACAAAACTTGGGCACCAACCCGAGCGGCCCGGTCGGTCCCAATAAATCGTCAGCAACAAAACTTGGGCGCTAACCCGAGCGGCGCCCGGTCGGACACACCGATCAGCAACAAAACTTGGCGCCAACCCTAGCTACCCAGTCGGACCCAGTTAGGCAACAAAACTTGGGCGCTAACCCGAGCGGCCCTGGGCGGGTCGGATCCCAGCGGTCAGCAACAAAACTTGGGCGCTAACCCGAGCGACCCAATGGTCAGTAACAAAAACTCATTGCGCGGCCGAGCGTTCTGGGACGGTCGGACCCCAGAGGTCAAAACCCAGAAACTAGGCCGTGACCAAACGGTCCTAGAGGCCGGGCGACAAAAACAGGGCCGAAAAGCTTAAAGCTAGAAATCCCCAAGAGGGCTGCATGCCCAAGTCTAAAAAGGCAAAGGGTCAAGCACTTAAAGGGAGTCACCCACTTGAAACAAAGAAGTTAGGCGCTGTATGACACGCCGCAGAAAAAGAGAAAGAACACGAACAAGACACAAAAGAAACGTCCGAAGCCTTAAAGCGAAAAGGACAAAGTCTTATTCACAAAAATGATTTTCTGTACAAATATGACAAAACAAAATAAGAAAAAGGGGGCAGCATGTCAAGGGAGTGCCACTCGGCTTCCTCCTCCTTGAGTCCAGTGGGCTCCTGAAGATCCCGTCTACACCACCAGAACTGCCTCCTCCGGCGTAAGAGGTTCATCATCAGGCCCTGCCCGAGGGGGGCCAGGGAAAGGCCTGCCGTCGACGCCGTACAAGTCTTCCACGCTCAAAGCGCTGGCATTCTTGGGATCGAGGACGGCTATAGGAAATCGCGGATGGATCAATCGCGCCACCCGGCGACACATGTGAATACCGTCCCGAAACTTGCCGTCCAACACGGGAGTCATCTCAGCAATCTGCACGAACGTCCTCAGCCTCTCCTCCTGGCGAAGGATCCGATCCTGAAGGAGGCCCTGCCTAAGCCGCAGATCTTTGACAGTACTCTCCAAAGAAGCGATCTTCTCATTAGCTTCAGCCAGCTCCGCTTCCGCCCGTTGCGCAGCTTCGTGAGCGGCCCTTGAGGACCTCATTTCCAGACGAGATTGGGCGATCACTCCCACCAGTCTGTTAAGGCCGGCAATCAAGTTTTGAAGCTGCAACAGAAAAGTTCATCAAAGTATGAACAGTTGAAAGTAAGGGAAGAAAGGAGGCAACAGGTTACCTTAGAAACAAGAGGGTCATCCCCTATGCCACGATCCACGTGGGACTCGGACTCCTGCGGTTCGCTCCTAAGCCCCGCAGGCGCCACCTCAGACACAGACTCGTCAGCTATAAAAGGCGCTGGAAATTCTACCTCAAAATCGATGTCCCCGAGAAACTCGGGCAACCGGTCGGCCTCAACCTCAACAGGACGCTCGGGAGGATCAGAAGGCACGAACTTGCCAACACTCAAATCCACGACCTCCACCATCTCTCGGGTCGTTTCAGCCAAAGTTCTCCTCTCAGAATTCATCACGACACTCCCGCCTCCTACGTCCTAGGAAAGGTGATCAATCCTGTCCGGGATGTTACCAGGCAAAATGACGGGAGCACTTGGAGCCAAATAATCACTGGGGGGCTGGACATCCGAGAACCCCGTGGTCTGAGCAAGAACCTCCACGGCTGCAGTGGGGAGACTAGCAGTGGAAGTGAAGGCGAGACTGTTAGATCCCGAGGGTCCAGAAAGAGAGGCATCAGTCATCACCCTCTTGATCAGAGGAACATCATCATCATCATCATCACAGGAAGACTGGGCACCCGGAAGCTCTCCAGTCCGCGTAAAGGCTCTTGAGGGCCTGGCCGAAATATTAGTAGTGGAAGTGAAGCCAAGACCCCCAGACCTCGGGGACTCGGAGAAAGAGCCAGTTCCCGACCTCATGAGCAGAGGAGCAGCCACGTCATCATCGCTTACGCCCTCAATATCAAAATCCTCATCATCACTCGAGGAGCGCCCAGCCAGTGGGTCCCCGATCCTCGGTCTCTCCTTGGCCTTTACGGAAGGAGCCGAGCCAGGAGCCTCATCTCGTGGTCCCCACTTGGCTGCCCTGAATTTATCAGTGGCCAGCCAGGTGTTGCGCTTGTTCAAATGGAAGCTCCACAGATTGGCCAGCACTAAGTCTGTGTACGCCGTCACTTCCTCTCGGTCCTCCCTCGAAGGGTCAGAGCAGTACTGGCTAGCCACCTTCCCCCACGTAGTAGGGATGGCCCAGTGCTCGTAGACGCCGAGAAAGAAGAACTTGTCCTTCCACCGCCTCGTGGAGTCATTACAATCCAGTCATTACAATCCAGTCAAGGTTTTGCATAAAGCGGAACATCACCTTGACCGTAAGGGCATTCAAGAGCTTCTCTTGACACCGGAAGAAGACGCACAAGGACACTAGATACCTCATCGCATTCGGCTGAAGCCTTGCGAGGGGCACCGCGAGCGCCCTCATAATGCCATAGAGCTCTTCCGAAATGGAAAACCGTAACCCACCTTTGAGGTGGGCCTCATAAACGGTGATAAAGCCGTACGGAGGGTACAACGCCCTATCATGCGGCTCCGGAATCATCATGGCCATAGACTCAGGGATTTGATACTGAGCTTAGATCTCCGTGAGCTTGTCGAGCGTCAACGTGGAAGCGATGTCTCTCACTCCAGGCGCCATGAAAGCCGAAGAACAGAGGAGAAGACGGAACTCGAACAAGGAAGAGAACGAAAAGCGGGTGCAAAGATGAAAAATTAGGGCAAAAAGACGTTTAAATAAGCCTTGGGATGCAAAAAGGCGTACTCATTACCCTAGCCACGCGTCGACGGACCATTCGCCTCAGAAGTCCGGCAGTCTTTCCTTCCCAAGGCGCCTGATAGCGCGTCACATCAGCAGGATACGACATTTAATGCTCCAGCAGGGAAGCAAAACGGCGGCCCAGAAGAGGTTCGGGGACGGTCTCCCATCAAGCTCAACGCAGTGCTCGCCACCAGGACTCACGCTCTCGGACGATCAACACACCCAATAGGCTAGCGACTTCATGCCAAACGACCAAGAACTTCGAGTCCTTTGGCATGGGGGGCTATGTTGGGCCCCAGTATAAAGGCTCATAAAAGCACAACCCAGGAGAAGGGCCCAAGTAAGAAGCCCAAGGACCGAGAGCCCAAGAGGTCTTGCGGAGTTTTAGAACTGTCCGAGCGGCCAGGAAGAGACGCCCGGACTTTTTCCCAGAAGGCCCTCCAAGAGCTGCTTCATCTCACGAGTCCACGAACTCACGAGGAACATCACAATTGGACGAGGACCGCTCGTTCATGGCCGGGAGTGCCAGCTAAGACTACTTCGCCGGTTCCTAAGAAAGCCTGCAGCTACTGCCAGTCACCGTCTCAATAGGGCACGCCTAGTCAAATCAAGGCTGATATTCAGACTCTGTACGCCTGACACACTCAGATGCTGTAGCGGCGTCGTCCGCATGCCACTCCGCCCACATTAGCAGCATTAAATGGAGTCGGTGGACCAACTCCTCAACTGCCGGATGGACGCCACGTGTCTCCTCCCCAAAGACCTATTTTTCACTATAAATACTCAGCAAAGCCCTTCTCAAAGGGGGGACTTCGACAAACACACATAGAGAGAGACAAAGCCTTCGACCGGGCACTCTCTCCCCAAAACAACTCCACAAAGAGAAGCAAAAAGCTCTCAGCGAGTATAGTCCTCTAAGGCAGAAAACACAAAACGAGAGACAAGGAAGGGATTAACCCTCACAACTGTACTTTATAAAATCTTCAACCCATATAGTGAAGCACTTACCAGGCCCTGCGCCTCGTGGTTTTTCCTCCCCATTCAAGAGGAGGTTTTCCACGTAAAAGATCCGGTCTCAATCTTCCTCTAACGTCCAACACCTCAATCACTTGTATTGTCTGGTAACCACGGATCGGATTGAACGCACCTCTACATCTCTCGGTTCCCGTGGAACCAGAACGCAACACATATATTAATTTGATTACTTTATAAATTTAAAATATTATAATTTTTTAATTAGTGGATATTATGGTAGATCTAAACATGCATCAATTTCTACATAATTGATTAATTAAATAGGATAATTATAAAGTATTCATTACTTCAAATAAGATCATTGATACCCAGAAATAATAAGCTTGTTTAAATTTTAAAATATAATTAATTATTTCTCTAAGTGATTAAGAATCACTATAATAATTACTTAGTATGTTATAATTACACCGAAATATGAATTGTAATAATATTGTTTATATTTTATATTCTTCATAATTTTTTAATTCAAAGTATTAATATTAAGTATTTAAATTATTACAGTATCTGTTCTAATTTCGTTACATTCTTACACTTCTTCTATTTCGATATTCAATAGAACTAATTTTTTCGATTAGTTTAAATAAATTTGATTTTATTTCGGTGTGTTGGATCTTAATATTGTATTACAATCGGACAAGCCACTACTATTACTGGTTTAAGAAGTGATGAGAAAAAAATCTTATTTTAGAGTATGAAAAAAATCAAATAGGTTAATTATGATATTTATAAGAATAACCATGATGAATAATATTAAATTTACACTTCTTAAAACTGAAAACACTAAAAATTTATTAAAAATTATTTTTGATCTACGGATAAATCTCTTACTGGAATGCTGATACAAAACTTATTATTATGAAATTTGATTGTACTCAAGAAATGTATAAGCACATTCTTAAGATGGCCAATTTAGTTGCTAAACTTAAAACCCTTGGTATGAATGTAAATGAATTATTTATTATTTAGTTTATATTGAGTTATCTTTCTCATCATTATGGGTCTTACCAAAGTTACTATAATAATATTAAAGATAAACAAAAACTCAATGAATTAAGAAACATGTTGATTTAAGAGGAGGCAAAATTTAAATAATATGAAATTCATTTAATAAATTTAACGGGTTATGGTAATAAGAGAAAGAAGAAAAGAAAGAAAGAGAGTATTAAAGTTAGATCATCAAAAGAAAATAAGTCTCATTCTAATACATAGACTCAAAAAAAAGAAAATAATATAATGTGTCACTTTCTTAAAAAGGTGAGACAATTTAAGAAAGATTACTATAAAAGAAAGGCTTAGTTCAAAATAAAATACAAACCTTTGATTTATATTTATTTTAAATCAAACCTAATTGAAATTTCTTCTAATACTTGATAGTTCAATTGGAACTCTAATGTTTATATTTATAAATTGAAATAGAAATTCCTTATAATTCAAATTCTAAACCAAAATGAAAATTTCATTATCTTGAAAAATTGTCAAAGTTCTTATTTTTACTGTTAAAATTTTTTGTTTATTTCTTAATACTGTATTGTATTTAGATTTATTAAAAATATTATATATACCTTCAATTTTTATAAATCTTATTCCCATTTTTTAACTTAATATTCTAGACTACTCTTTAAAGTTTAAAAATAAAAGAGTAAGTATATACAAAAATAAAGTCTTCTTTAGTTTAAAATTTTTTTCTGATGACCTCTACAAAATAAACCTTAATTAAAATTTTACTAAGACTCTTATGACCCTACATCATAATGTAGGAACAAAACATAAATGAATGAATAAGAGCTTTTCTTTCTTATAGTACAAAAGATTGAATAATATATTTAAAAATCGTACGAAAAAATTGGTGAAAGAAGAAATTTTATCTAATTTTGATTTTTTAAATTTTGATATATATGTGGATTGTATTAAGAAAAAACAAATTAAACATACAAAGAAGAGTGTCACAAGAAGTACAGAATTTTTAATGATTATCCATACAGATATTTGTGAACTTTTTGACCTTCTGTCTTTTGGAGAAAAGAAATATTTTATCATATTTATCGATAATTTTTTATATTATTATTATATTTATTTATTATATAAAAACTCTCAGACTATAAATACTTTAGAAATATACATAACTATGATTGAAAGACAATTAAATAAAAGTATTAAAATTATTTGATCTAATAGAGGTAATAAGTATTACGATAAATATGATAAATTGGGACAATATTCTAACCCTTTTGCTAATATGTTTAGAAAAGTATAACATACGTGCACAGTATACTAAACCAATGATGCCATAACAAAATGATATTGTTGAATGACGTAATTATACATTAATTGATTTGGTCATGAGTATATTGAGTAATTCTTCTTTACCTAAATTTTTATGAATGAAAATCCCTAAAATTGCTATTTATATTCTTAATCAGGTTCCTAATAAAGCAGTTTTAAAAATTCTTTTTGAGTTATAGATTGAAAGAAAATCAAGTATTCAACACCCATATATTTAAAAGTATTCAATAGAGATTAGAATGCATAATTCACTAAAAAAGAAATTAGATTTTAGAACTATTAGTGGACATTTTATTAGTTATCTAAAACAATTTAAAGGGTATAAATTTTATTATTCTAACTATAGTACGAGAATAATAGAAATAAAAAATGTTAGATTTTTTGAGAATAGTAAAATCAGTGAGAGCGATGTTCCACAAAATGTGAAGATTAAAAAAATTAGGGTACAAGATTTTATACTCATAATTTCTAAAAAAATTATTATTTTGACTATTGTTGAATAACAAATTGATAATTTTATTATCCATAATGAGAATGTCACCATTGAATGAAATGTAGAACACTCAGAAAAAGTAGTATTAAGAAGATCTTATAGAGAAATAAGATTTACTATTTTAAATAATTATCTAATTTATCTACAAGAATCTGAATATGATATAAAAATATATAATGATTCAATTTCTTTTTGATAAATCATAAAAAGAAATAATTTTTTTAAATAGATTGATGTCATGAAAGATAAATTAAAATCAATGGCACATAATGAAACTTAAGATCTCGTCGAATCACCTTAAGGTTGTAGAACAATTGATTGTAAATGAGTATTTAAAATCAAACTTGACTTTAAAGGTAATATCGAACGGTATAGGGCTAAATTTATAGCTAAATGTTAAACCCAAAGAGGTGGTGATTGATTATAAAAAGATATTCTTTCTAATTTTAAAGAGAGACTCCTTAAGAATTATAATGGTATTGGTAGCACATTTTGACTTAAAGTTATATCAAATGGATATAAAGTTTACTTTTCTAAATGAAAGTTTAGATAAATAAGTTTACATTGAACAACTTGAAGGATTCTTAGTCGAAAGATAATAGAACTTTATTTGCAAATTAAAGAAATTAATATAAGAATTTAAACAAATCTCTCGACAATGGTACCTTAAATTTTATAATATTATTTTATCTTTTGATTTAAAGCAACTACTGTTGATCAGTGTATGTATCTAAAGGTCAATGAGAGCAAGTTTATATTTTTAATTCTGTATGTTGATGATATATTGCTTGCAATTAGCCATTTTAGGTGATTACATAAGATTAAAGATTATCTCTCTAAAAATTTGATGTAAAAGATGTGGGTGAGGTGACTTATGTAATATGAATAAAAATATTTCGAGATAGATCACATAGATTTTAGGATTATTTCAAAAAAATATTAAAAAAATTTTAGAGAGACTTGGAATGGAGAACTGTACAGCTAGTATCGTTTCAATTTAAAAAGATGATAAATTCAGTTTAATACAATATCTACAAAATGAATGGGAACAAAATTAAATAAAGAATGTTCTTTATGCGTCTGCTGTGAAAAGTTTGATATATGCACAAATTTACACAAGATCAGATATAAGTTTCGCGATTGGTATACTCAGACGATGCCAAATTAATCCTGATATGGATTACTGAAAGGTTATAAATAAAGTGATGAGATACTTGTAAAATACTAAAGATTACATGCTTACTTATAAGAAGTTTGATCATTTGGAGGTGGCAGAATATTTAGGTTCAAACTATACTAGATGTTTATATATCAAAAAGTCTACAACTGAATATATTTTTTCTTTGACTGGAGAAGCAATTTCTTGAAAAAGTGTAAAATAATATGTAATTACTATATCCACAACAGAAGTAGAGTTTGTGGCACGCTTTGAAACCATTATACATACATTATGGTTATGAAATTTTGTTTTAGGATTTAAAATCGTCGACAGTATAGGCAGACCGCTGAAAATTTATTATGATAAACCCATAATAATTTTCTTTTCAAAGAATGACAAGTATTTAAAGGATGCTAAACATATGTGTTAGAGACATTTGTCTAATTGGTATATTCCGTGATCATATGTATAATTGTATCAATGTCGGGTTGTGGGTTGCCGGTTTAAAGTCCGTTTTGTCCACCCTCCAGTCGCTCGAGCTCGTCCAAACCCTTCCCGCTCGCCACTCGCCCAATTCCCGCTCAAGCCTAAAATCCAGAAGGTCCCCGGCTCGCCAGGCGCTCGAGATCTGCTCGAGCCGAAAATCCAGTAGGGTGCCCGCATGTTGCGCGCCCTCTGGCCGCTCGAGCGCGCCAGCAACGGGCAAAAATTTTGAACGCGTTTTTTTTTGCACCCACTATAAATATATGCCTTATGTTTCTTGAAACCCTAAGCACACCAGAGCATCTTTTGAAAGTATTGGAGCCATTCTACTTGAGGGAAGAGCATTCTTCTTCCTTTTCATCTTGCTTAATTTGAGAAAATCGAACCTACTACGCTCTACAACGTTGTGCCTCATGTTCTAAAGGTTTTTCTCTTCGTTTCTCTTTTCTATTTAAACTCTTACATCTTTCTACCTTCATGGGAGACGTTGGTTCGTGAAGAAGGAGATCCGATCGTAGTTGGCACTTCAAGTGGCACGAGAGAAAAGATTGACGTGAAGACCGGAAGGAGTGTGGTTCCGTTGCCGCGGGCAAATCCAAGGAGTTCCTTGGTAGGGATCACGTGATGGGAGTAAGTCGGCTAGGTTAGCATGTCATTACCACCCGGTCTGTAAGTTGATTTTCATAGTGCATTGTTTCCCTGGCCATTGAAGCCTTGAGTGTTTTTCTCGATTACCGTGGGTACCGAGTTTTCACTTCGTCACCAAAAAATTGAGTCTTTATCTTTATTGCTTATAAGTATTTATATCGTGCATGACGGTTAATCTCGTTAGCATTTAGTATTAAATATCTTTTACGTTATTATTATACACTGCTTCCACTATATTTTTAACAGGGTCGAAATACGTTAGCACAAAACGTGCTTTTTCAATATGAAAATTGAATATCTTACCATTAAAAGTGAAATTCAAAAATAAAATGTGTCAATAGAGCATATTAATATTAAACTTATGGTTACAAATTTATTAATTAAGGGTTTGCCTCCAAAGGCTTTTGTGGATCATATTGATAGTATAGGTTTTTATCGTTACCCATAATATGATATTATTACTCTTGACATTTGAGATTTTATATAATATGTTTTTAATATCTCCTATTTATTATATATTGTTTAAACCTAAAGTTTTAGATTATGACACTAAGAATAGTTTCTCACTAAAATATTATTGTTGGATCGTATAAATATTTATTATTTAAAACTTAATCATGTAATTTATAGGTGTTGTGGTACATAGAAGGAACTATCTTATATAATGATGTGAAACCGTCATGACTCACATTTGTTGATTACTTGATTATAATATTATGATATATAAACTATTTGAGGATTGTAATATTACACATTTAATGTTTATTTTAATCAATTTTGATAAACATTATTATCATATGGGTTAAGTGGAAGAATATTAAAAATATGTCCTACATAACGTGATATATGAATTATTGAATTGATTAAATTAATACAATCCTATTAATTTATATATAATAAAGAGAAATTTCTTAAAAGTACACTTATTTAAGACGTATTCTTTGATGAAAAGAATATATTATTTTACAATAGATGTGTTCTTTTGAGACATATCTATTGAGTAAAAGGATATCTCTTCTTAACTGGTATGTCTATTCAAGACGCGCCCTTTGATCAAAAGAATGGACATTTTAGTAATTTAAGAATGGTCACTTCTCTTTCTATAAAAGGATATTTTTGGCCATCAGAATTGAGATATATAAAATTTATATAAACACTCTCTCTATAAAAGGATGTTTTTGGTCATCAGAATTGAGATGTACAAAATTTATATGAACACTCTACAAATCATAAGGAGAAAATAGAGAAGTCATCTCTCAATTCTTCGAGACAAGATCTATTACGGTATTGTATAAAAGTTTGACAATAAATTTATATATATAAATTTATTTTTATAAATGATTAATTAGTAAAAAATTATAATAATAAAAATTTAATAAATTAAAATTTTATCTTATTAAAATATTTAATAAAATTTATACACGAAATCCTCTCTTCCTCGTCTGCAAGCTACTCGAGAAAGAAATCATAATATGGACTGCTGTAAATATATATATATATATATATATATATATATATATATATGAAGAAACCAACTTCATGCCCAACTGCTTGCATAGGTAATTCATTCTAAGGGACTTCATGTTCAAGCATCTACCAGCAAGTTTGTTCTCTACAAGCTCATTCTTCAGGGAGTCTGTTTTCAAAGCCCCGTTGCGCCACTCATCGTCTTCGCCCACTCAACGTCACAAATTATGCACAGAGCCCAAGGCATGAACGCGCTCTTCTCTTAACCCTGCAGAATAATCACGAAAATCAGGTGATCTCAAACATCAGATAAGGGATTCACCCAGTAGATAAGATGGTGAGCCAACCTCAGCCCCGGTCCTTCCTCCTCTGAAAGATGCCACTTAGATGCGGCAGAAGCGCTTTCTTCGGCAACAATGTCTTCTGTTTCTCCATCTTGATCTTTTCTGATGGGATCTGTTTCTGAATCTCATGGACAAGTGAAGATTTGGTTGCCAACTGCTTTGTTCATGGCTGTGTCTCTGTCTCTGCAAGAATCTGGACTGTAGCTTCGGCTGCCTTCCTTCGTTCTCTCTCACGCCACCTTCTGAGCTCTCCTTCGACCGCCTTCTTGGCTGCCTCAGTGGCGGCTTTTGTGCCTTCAATCTCCTTCTGAGATGCCTCCAATCTCTGGAGCGCCTAATTCTCACTCAGCTTTCACTTGTGCCATCACAGCTGCCACTTTCCATCTGGAAGGGGTCGATTAGAAAATTTAAAAAAAATTTCTTTTTTCTTTTTTTCTCTTTTTATGTTTTAAAGTAAATTATTAACAAAAATATCATTATTTTTTTTTAAAGTACATTTTAGCGGTTGAAAATCGACGGCTGCGATTAAAGCACTGAAATTTCTTTTAGATCCTTCTCAAGGCACTCCGGTCCGGATCCGGGGGGCATCCTTCGCGGGAGAGGCCAAGGACGCCCCTTCTCCCGTTTTGGACCGTCCGATCATGATCGGACAGCTCCCTTTTTTTTTAAAAAAAGTTTATCAAATTTAAAAATAAAAAATATTAAAATTTATATTTTTATAATAAAAAACAGAAAAAAATATTTTAAAAAAATAATATAAAAAAATATATATATATTTTTTAATGTAAAATGGGAGCCGTCAGATTTTTTTAATCCGACGGCTCCCATCGGAAGGAGGACGGTCCTTCGCCTCTCCCGCGAAGGACCCCCCTGAATCCGGCCTGCGGTCTCGCCCTACTCGACCTCTCTCGTCGGTCTGCCTTCGAACGCATTTTCCGTTGTCTTCGGGTATATCAAAATCTTCTTCTCCAATCCCAATATTTTGCATAGTAAGAGGTACATAGAAGTATGGTTTATATTTTTCTGCTATTTTGTTTTTGACTTCGATTTCGATTTCGAAATCTAAGAAGTCACAGACTAAGAAATTGAACCCAAAACCCCTCTCCTATTTTTGATCTGTTGCCTAGTGTATCCTTTTTTTTGCTCAAATGGATAGTGTTCTTATTGTTGTTTTTGTTCTGCGATTTGTTGAGTTTGTTTCAATTTATCGAGTTGTAATTTTGTTTTGTAAATGTATCTATTGCATTTGTTGAGCGTCGATCTATTTTTGCGCAAAATCCCTCTCCTATTTTCCATTTGTTGAGCGCCAATGCTGAAGAAAAAATGATCAGCTCCAAAATATTTTTATCTAATCTTTAAGTGCTCCATGCTTCAAGGTTTTAGGTGATATAAGGATTTGTTTATCACTCATATTTTTAGAAAAAAAGATTGTAACAAATTATTTTGGAGGGAAAGGTTTGTTGCCGAATTACGAACCCTCTTTCTCAAACGTGTCCTGACAAAGATCACAGATCTTTCTAGAAAGCTATTCCCTAGAATCAAATGGCCTTTAGCCAATTCTTTATCTTTATTTAAAAAGAAGGATTACAGCTACTATAAGGATTATAAGTAATTTAAAGCTCATTTAGGAGCATTCAGTCATCAATATGGCATGGATAAAATATGTGTACCTTTGAGGGCAAAACCAAAATATTTCAGAAAGTCATACGAATTAAACAATACATATTAAAAATCTTGCAAAAAGAGATATCATAAAAGGACAACGAAACCCAATACTCAAAGAAATAAAAACTCATATCAACAATCAAAGATAATATGTTGGTAGTGTAAAAGGCCAGAACACAAATCCAACTAATGTAAACTAAAAAGAAAGATATATGAATTATTTAAAGATGATGAACAAATGTGTAATAATTTAGCATCATTGTTAATAAGTGAATCCGAAGAACCAAAATATCAATTTGATAATGAAAACAATGAGATCTATGAATTACAAGAAAATGAATCAAATAGTTCATCTTCTGAATTTGAACAAGAGGAAAAAGAAATATTTGAATTACAACACCTATGTGACTATAAATTACAACAAATGAACATGCTTCAAACAAAAGATGATAAATAATTTCTTATCAATGTTGTAGACAAAATAAATGATCCAGAGATCAAACGACAATATTATTTAAAATTAAAAAACATATTAACCCAAAAATAGAAATATGAAAACCTTGAACCATTTAGCTTAACAAAATTATATGAGAAATACTCGTCACAGTCATTATTTTAACCAATAACTATTGGAGATCTACAGAATGACATTAAACAACTAAAAGCTGAAATTAAAGATTTAAGAAACTAATTGTAAGAACAAAAAAATTAATGAATTCTAATTAGAAGCAAGACTATTACTACTTGAATAAAAAATTATTACACCAGAAACAATGGTATCACCTCAACCTAGCCAACCCGTAAACCAAAATAAATAATGAATTTTTAAAATTATTATCGTCAAATTATAATAGTAATAAATAATGAATTTCATCTCAAACTAATAGCCTTATTAGATACAGGAGCTGATCAAAATTATATACTAGAAGGACTAATACCTACTTAATACTATCAAAAGATTACTAAGAAATTACATACAACAAGTGGATTAATATTAAATATCAACTATAAATTAACTAATGCAGCCATCGATAATCAAGGGCACTATTTCCGATCAACTTTTATCCTAGTCAGAGATCTTCAACAAAATATTATTTTAGGCACTCATTTTTTTTACACAAATTTATCTTGTTACTGCCTTCGCTAAAGGTATCTCTACTCAAATCTTGGGAAATAACATCATTTTTTCTTTTATACATCATGTAAAATAAAGAGAAATATAATAATTACAAGTCGCATCAATTTGTGGACAAATTAATGCTATAACCAAAAAAGAAAAACAAATATAATATTTACAAGAAGAAATATAAATAGCAAACATAGAACAATAATTAACAAACTCATTAATACAAACAAAAATTAAAAAAATTATAACAAATATTTGAAAATGAAGTATGCTCAAATCTTTCCAATGCCTTTTGGAATCGTAAATAACACCAAGTAGAGCTACCCTATGAGAAGGACTTTCATGAATCTCAAATCCCGACAAAAGATCACCCTATTCAAATGAATCAGAAACTATTAAGATATTGCAAGAAAGAAATTTAAGATCTACTAGACAAAGTTAATTAGACTTTCAAGATCACCTTGGAGTTGTTCTATCTTTTATGTCATGAAACGAGCAAAAATAGAAAGAGGCATTCCAATATTAGTGATTAATTATCAACCATTGAATAAAGCTCTTCAATGAATTAGATTCCCAATACCAAACAAAAGAGATCTAATCAATAGATTATATGATGCAAATATTTTTTTCAAAATTTGATATGAAATCAGAATTTTGGCAAATATAGATCAAGGATCATGATAGATATAAAGCAATATTTACGGTTCCCTTTGGGCATTATGAATGGAATGTAATGACCTTTGGACTCAAGAATACACTATCAAAATTTCAAAATATAATGAATCGAATATTTAATTCGTATATATTATTTATCATCGTATACATTGATGATGTTCTAGTTTTCTCTAAAATAATAGATCAATATTTTAAACATTTATATTAGTTATTAAATGTTATTAAACAAAATAGATTAGTTGTTTCATCAATAAAAATATAATTATTCTAAACTAAAGTCAGATTTTTAGATTTCAATATTTATTAATATACAATTATATCAATTCAAAGATCCATAGAATTTGTTACCAAATTTTCAAATGAAATCAAAGATAAGAATCAATTACAATAGTTTTTAGGATGCCTGAATTATATTTCTGATTTCATCCCTAAACTTAGATCTATAGACCTTTATATCAAAGGCTCTAAAAGAACCCTCCAGCATGGACGGAGGAACATACTAGGATAGTCAAGAGTCTTAAATAATAAGTTCAACATTTTCCATGTTTAGGTATCACAACAAAAAACGCCCCTTATAGTTGAAACTGATGCTTCCAACATAGGATATGGAGGCAAATCATACGTCAAAGTACACATATCAAAATTAGGTTAGAGTATACATACACAAATCATACATTTTCGTTCTTGTCTATGGCTTGACCACATGAAAACTATTCAACCATTTAAAAAAAATTTTATCCATCGTTTTAGGTATATCAAAATTTTAGGATGATTTAAATAACAAATGTTTCTTTTTTACGCATAGATTGTAAAGCTGCAAATGATGTATTACAAAAAAATGTTAAAAACCTATTTCTAAACAAATTTTTTGCTAGATGGCAAAAAATTTATCAGTTTTCAACTTTGATAATGAGTTTATTAAAGGATTTTCAAATTCTTTACATGATTTTTTAACAAAAGAATTTTTGCAGGGTCATCATGCCACCTAAAGCAACCTCCCACAAAGCCAAAACTATTCAACCTCCTTCTATACTAGCCAAACAATTAGCCAAAGATTACGCTATGCCTAAATCACAAAAACTTATTGTATCCAACCAATTTTCCACACTCAATGACTATCTGCCACTTACATTCAAAGATGCTGTCCAACTAGTATCATCTTGCTCCTCCAAACTGGCCGAAATCTCTACCAATTATGTAACCAAACCCTTAAAAATACATGTAGCCATGATTGCCCCACTCTAACAATTTCTACTCAAGGACATGCTGGCAATTACTAGCAGAATGTTTTATGAAAATTGTCTATTCAACACTGCTGATATATTTTAAACCAAGCAATACTGTAAACTTATCCTGATAGATTCTGGTTCTATAGAACTCAAACACCACTGTAATCCATAGGATAATTCAATTGTTTATTCAATTTGTAAAATTTTGCATGTACAAAACCCCAGGAGATTACTTTCAATACTTGGGATACTAAATCATTTTCCGTTCACTGTCAACCCATGTGATACAATTATCATGATTATAAGAATACATTGTACATTGCATTCTATCTCAGATCGTATAGCCATTTTTGGTTTATACGGTTTGACAAGTCTTGCCCAAAACAATTACCTCATTGGTTTACAGAGTTGTGGCTTTATTTTGACCCCATTGCTGCCATTTATCTCTCGAATATCCAAGAGTTAAGATAGTATTATGAGAAGTTATCCACGTATTTATCCCCTTACCATAAAAAAATTGGCTTTCATATTGATTACAAAATCCCATGGATTACGGTATGAGCTTTCACCCATCAGCAACACTATGAAGGCACCCCGTTATCAATTGTTCGTGAATTTTGGGTTAAGTGGTAGGATAAATTTGACCACTTCCGCATTACACTAGCACTTATTCAATTACACTTTCAACAACTCAAGTCCGTCAAGAAAATGCTCAAGAAGGTTTCACGTTCTCTATCTCCTCTACACCAGCAACACATGTTACTTCGGCACCAACTCCTCCAGTGGGTCTAGCTCCGTCTATTTCAGCTGCCTTGCCCACAGTGCCACCAATGCCTTCTATTACTATTTCATTTACACCATCAATATCTTCAAAGAAATTATCCAATGAGGCCCAAAAGGCCCAGCTCAATAAATTCTTGGCTCAAATGCAGACCACTATAAAGAAATGGGCCAACTTAGTCAATGAAGTTTCATCGGGCTCATCTACTCAACTGCCTTCTCAACCTGCCAATCCATTAGCCTCTGATTCATATGGAGGTCCATTTGTTCAGAATTTGTTTGATTTTTGTGTAAAAATAAACTTTGTATTATAATGCAGGTACCCACTCATTTATTAAAAATTATCCACCCTATCTGTAAGCAGTAATCCACACATAACCTGTAAAGAATTTTTAAAAATATTAATGGATGAAATTTAATAACTTAAATTATCAACGATATCCATGGATAGAGTATATCAATCTAAATCAGCCAGCAAACTACAGATAGTATTTTCAAGTTTTGACTAGTAACAATATGAAATGGCATCAACAATGAAAAGTAAATTCTACCGACATTACCAATAGTAAAAGCAGATTCTGATTCATAGACTGACAGATAGGTTGGTAAGAGGATAGTCATGTGAATGAAGGATAGTTACGAGAAGTTACCTACCCACCTACTCACCTACCCACCTAACAAATGGACGGATCAGATTTTATAAGAAGAAACAGACCAGATCAATTCAACATGATTATAAAAGGAGACTTATGTTTTAGTAATAGGCATTGCCAATTTTAGAAAACCTTTAATCCATTTACTTGCATTCTCTTGTATCCCTACTCTTAATTACTCTTGTATTAAAATTGTAAAAATTTTATTATCAATTAAAGTTTAAAGTTTTATCCATTTCTCCGGTATACTTCTGCTTCTCTTTTATTATTTTGTCATATTATTATTGAATTATTGATCCTGCTTATGTTTCGGTACAAAAAACGTAAATAGGATCAAATAATTCAAAATTAATATGACAAAATAATAAAAGAAAAATAAAAGTATACCAGAATCTTGATAAAAACTTTGAACTTTGATTGACAATGAAAGTTTACAATCTTTGATACAAGAGAAAATTGAAATCAAGGATACAAGAGATTGTAAGTAAGTGGGATAAATGATTTCTAAAATTTTGCAATGCCTTTGCTGAATGTCTTGAGTCTTCTTCTATAATGCCCTTGCTTTGATCTGGGCCGTTCATTTGTTAGGTGGATTGGTACGTAGGTGGATTGGTGCGTAGGTGGTTTCATGTGAATATCCTTGTTTCACGTGAATGTCTTTCTACCCGTCCATCCTTAAGTCAGGAATCAGAATATGCTTTTTACTGTTGAGAATTTTTATATTTTCGTACTATTACTAGTCAAAAATTGATAATGTTTATTGCTGTTGATATCGTTTATTGTTTGTTGATCAGATTGACACATTTCATCCATGGATAGTGTTGATGATTTAAGTTAATAAATTTGATCCATTGATACTTTTGATATTCTCGTACAGGTTGAGTCATCATAACTTCTTTGATATGATAAGGAAAATAATTGAAAAATGATTGGTAACCTGTATGATAACACAATGTTAGTGCTTTTTTTTTTTACTCAGAAATTAAACAGATCTTGAGTAAATGAACCTCCATACGGATCAAAGGCCGATGGACTATCAGGTTGAGAAGGTGGTTGAGTAGATGAGCCTAATGAATCTTCATTGACTAGGACAGCCTAGTTCTTCATAGTGGTCTGCATTTAAGTCAAGAACTCGCCGAGTTTGGCCTTCTTGGATGACTTATTTGAAGACATTGATTGTCACGACCCAGGAACACAATATTCGCAGGTCAAAATAAAATCAATAATATATATATTCTATTAACCATAATAACCCAACCCGAGCGTGACAATCCGAACACATACAGGACCCAACATGATAAACCCCGCACAAGATCTCATCGGATATAAATCCGGACAAACATAATATACGACCTGCCATCTAAATATCGCAAGGGAGGTATCAACATTATAACAACTCATTAACATAACACGATAACTCCAAACATATTCTATACATGAATCAAGGCCTTCATCCGGCCATAGACAAAACCATAATATATCCTCAAGATTAGAAATATAACCAATATGAATATCTCGACTCACCGATAAGGATCTGCCGCATCAGACAACGTCCGAGCTCTACAAGCGTATCTAAGCCACTGGTCTGAAGGGATAAAACATGAAAACATGAGCCTAGAGCTCAACAAGTATCAACAATCATATAAAACGGTACACATAAATCAGAAACAGGGATATCGCATAACAATCACGTAAAACAAAATACAACGTCCGTAAAATCCCTGAAAACCGAGGAGATTCTCGTACTAAATTGTCGTCCGTATTAACTCGTCCCTCCGGGACAATCATATAAATCACGATCCGGTAAAATCTCGTAGACGATATCATATTATATGATCCGAGGTCACATTATATAATCGCGACCGTCACCACATCCGTGTGGGACACATACCGTCGTCCGGATCTAAAACTCCTTATGCAGAAATCAAGAAAAGACCACTGGAACTAAAACATAAATCAAAACACGTTCCGGGTTTATCACATCAGTACGTATGAGACATTCCTATCGCCCATCCATGAGCCAAACCACGTATCTCAAATCGTCGTCCACGTAATTCATACAGAAACACAAAGCATGCACGAAATCGAAGAACCAAAGATCAATGATACCAACTTGAGGAAGGGTTACCTTCGTCCAGTAACCATGACTATATTGGCTGCGATTTAAGCCAGCAGCTCAAGGCTCGGCTACGGTTTAGGCCAGTAGCTCAAGGCCATCCATGTACTCTGTCTCCCATAGATTAGGAACTTACTCACTATATTTTACCACCCACGGCTTTCGGTGTAATTTCAAGTTTTAGTTATATATTAAGACGTCCAAATATATTAGTTTTCTGTCAATTTCTTACGATGGTTCTCAATTAAATACATAATGGGGCAGGTTAGCTACTAAATATCTCAACCTTCCTTCCGACGGAAGTAGCCTATCATATACGTCCCCGTCAGGACTAAGCCTCCCCGTCGGGAGCGGCGCCACAAATAGCCAATGCCTCGGATCACAAATCGACCCCTAGGGTCTCGGACCGCCATGGTCCCGTAGTGATCCCACCCCTGGCAGCGTGTGTGTGGACCAACGCACGGCCTGGTTCATGGTTCCACAATATACGGATACACAAATATACGTATATATCGTCCGGGTGACCAAAATCCCTCCAAATCATAAATACCAGTACAAAACCACCGCACAACCGATAAAATATACATGCATGTACACAATTGATAAATTGAGGGTATATAAAAATACATGCATGTTAGTAAAATCTTCCACAGTAGTCAAAATGTATCAGAAATTAAATCAGACCAAGAATAGGGCTAGAGGATACTTGCCTTAACATTATACTCTGCAGATCTGAAGAAAGGATGTCCCGAAGTACTTCAATCGAGCCTTTCTCTCTCCTCTGCCGCGTCCTTCTCTCTCTCCTCCGTGCGCCCCTTCCTCTCTCCTCCACGCTGCTTCTGCCAGCCGCTGCCGGCCGCTTGACCACCGCACCACCTCACGTGGCCGTCGCCGACCTCCTCGGCACTACCCAGCCTACGCCGCCGCTGTTGCCTGCCACCTCCCCTCTCCTCGTGCGACTTTGCCGTCGCTCTCCTTGCACAACCCACACGGCACGCCACCGCGCCCAGCCCACGAGCACTGCGACTGCCGCACACCACTGCGACCAACGATGTCGCCTCTACCACCCCGAACGGCCGCCGTCGACTCTTCCGACACCGATTTCCTCACCCAGCGCCGCCGCCGCCTCAATCCGCAGCTACCGCAACAATCGTGGCCACACCCACAACCACCATCGACTGTCGTTCACCTACGACGCCGTCGCCGCTTTCCTCTCCTTTCTCCTCTTCCTCCTCCTTCTTCTTCCTCGCTGCGAACCCTAGATCCCTTTTATGCCCCTCTCTCTCTCCTCTTCTCCCTCTCTCCCCGACTCCTTTCTCCCCTTTCTTTTCTTTTTTACTTAATATTAATATTAATATTATTATTATATGTTATTTTTCTTTTACTTTCAAATCCAACTTGCCATTCGGACATCATGGGCGTACTCCGGGCACCACTTTGAAATTCTGATAGTCCTCAAAAATTTTATAATATTTTAATTTATTTTCACCACGTTAGAAATACCCAAAATCATAATTAATATTAAAATAATCCAATCGAGATCCGAAATATTACATTGATGGTATAGGCAAAATAGTGATAGGAGGCACTGTGGGTGAGACAGTTGGAATAGACGGAGTCAGAGCCGCTAGAGGAGTCGGTGCCGGAATAATAGGTGCTGCCAATGTTGATAAAGGAGGAAAATGAAATTCATTATTTATGACTAGTGTAATTTGGCAATACCATTTTTAAAAATTTATTTTTGTTATCGGTTAGAGGTCTTGTTCTTCACTTTGACATTCTTGGGTCATAAGTTGGTTGGTTTGAGATGTGGTTGGTTCCGTAATTTCAGGTAGATTGACTTTTGATTCAAGTAATAATAAGCGTGTATTCAATTGTAATTTGTTAAATTTTTGTTCCTGTAGTTGATTTCTTAAATCTTTTATTTCATCTTGTAATTGTTTAATCTCATTTTGTAAATCTCCAGTGGCTACTTGTTAAAATAGTGATTATAACGGGTATTTGTCATGTATTTTTTGTTAAGCTAAACGGTTTAGGATTTTCATATTTTTGCTTTTGAGTTAATATGTTTTTTAGTTTTAAATAATATTGCTATTTAATTTCTGGATCATCTATTTTGTCTATAATATCAATAAGAAATTCTTTTTCATCTTTTGTTCAAAGCATGTTTATTTGTTGTAATTTACAATCACATAGGTATTGTAATTCAGATATATCTTCTTCCTCTTATTTAGATTTAGAAGATGAACTAGTTGATTCATTTTCTTGTAATTCATAGATCTCATTGTTTTTATTATCAGATTGATATTCTGGTTCTTTAGAGCTAATTACAGTGATGCTAGATTATTACATACTTGTTTATCATTTTTGAATAATTCCTATATCTTTCTTTTTAGTTTAAATTAGTTGGATTTGTGTCTTGACTTTTTACATTTCCAGCTGATGTGTACCTAGATTCGATTTCGAATAGATTCAGATTCGTCTGGATAGCTTGACCCGGCTCCGTTCACTGAGTCTGAATCCGGTACACCACTAAAGCGAACGAGAGGTCAGTGTGTCAGCGGGATGTTATCCCACCAAAAACACTCTGACGCTCAAGTAGTAAAAGCCTTCTAAGCAAGGAAGGTAAACTGGAAATCAAAAGAGAGAGAGTAGGATAGTTGAGAGTGTTGGCTTGCTGAGAACGTGAGCTCTCGCTTCCTGCTCACAGAGAGCGTAAGGAAGTGACGTTCCGAAAGCGTGGAAGCTTTAGGAAATGATTCTCGGAAAGCCAAAAAGGTTTACTGGAATCCGGAGGCCTTTGATGGGATTGGAGGACGAATACTTGTGTAGAGAGAAAGAGAAGATGAGCCTCTGTTCGAGCTCTGTAAGCGTTCGTGTGGGAAACTGTAGGAAGTCTTTCAGGAAACTAGTTCTTAGTGTTCTCAGGAAGACCAGTTAAAGAGTGAGCAAGTGAGCTCCTGTTTCTGAGTAAGCTTTCGTTGTTTGTTCGTGAGCTTGTCTGAGCATGTAAGAGTGTGTATAAGAGCCTGTAAAAACACGTGTCATCCAGAACAAAGACCTTAAGCTTTTATGGACAGCAGAAGAGCCTCCTTCTCTGGGCAAGGTGGTGTGCTCCTCCTAGACTGGCAATGGTGGCCTTCTCAGAGTTGGTGGGCTTGACAGTCGTGATTTGATGGATCCTCTTTTTGCTGCACAGTACAACGGATCTTCAGATTGTCTCATGCCTTTGTGACCATTTTGTTGGCGCTGAGTTCATTGCTGCCCATTTTGGAGAAGATCAGCTTTTAGGAAAGGCATGTGACCATGAAAGGATCGTTGCTTTTCGTGCACGTGTTTGCTTGCCAATTTGGGCCGGGCCGTAGCAGGTTTGAAGCCTTTTTGGGCCTGCCACTACAGTACATCCGGTCAACGCTCGAGTTGACCCTCTGTATGCGAGTTGGCCGCCTGCTGAAGTATGGACGGTCAACGCTGACGTTGACCATCTTGAGCCTTTCAGGATTTGGGCTTGCGCCTTCTGTTGGGCCACTTTTGAGTTGACCGTCCAGCAGGCCATTTGGGCCTTCTTTGACCGTGGGCCAGCTCATATTGCAGTCTACCCATCACCAACATATTATCTTTGATTGTTGATATGAGTTTTTATTTCTTTGGGTGTTGGATTTTGTTGTCATTTTATGATATCTCTTTCTGCAAAATTGTTGATATGTAATGTTTGATTTATATGTCTTTGTGAAATATTTTGGTTTTTCTTTCGAAGGTGCACGTATCGTATCCATGCCATATTGATGATAGAATGTTCCTAATTGAGCTTTAAATTACTTATGATCCTTACAGTAGTTGTAATCATTCTTTTTAAATAAAGGCAAAGAGTTGGCTAAAGGTCTTTTGATTCCAGGGAATAGCTTTCTTGCTAGAAAGATTAGTGATCTTTGTCGGTACATGTTTGAAAAAGAGGGTTGGTAATCCGGCAGCAAACCTTTCCTTCCAAAAGGGTTTGTTGTAATCTTTTCTTCTAAAAATATGGTTGAGAAATAAATCCTTATACCACCTAAAACCTTGAAGTGTGGAGCACTTAAGATTAGATAAAAATATTTTGGAACTCATCATTTTTTCTTCAGCATTGCCTATAAAAGATTGACTAATAGTGATAATAAGAATTTCTAATATATTTTGACATTGTTCAAATTGAATCTCGCCATCTGATCCTTCGGTCTGGTCATTCTCAGTATGATTTAGAATATATTGTTTTTGTTGAACAGTTTAGGCATTATCCCATCAAAACTTTGTGTTCCAATGAATCCAGACACTATAAGCCTACTGGTTTGATGATCACTTATTTGTTGTACAAAGTATGTGGTTACGGCCATGCCAATGTCATGGAGCATACATTTAATTTCATATTCGGATTTTCCATCTAGTTTCTACTCATGGATGGCTTCACCGGTAAATGTTTTTGATAAAAATTGATTTCTTTCCTCATATTGCATATCAGGAGGAATGGGTCTGGGATAATAAGCTTTTGTTGGATATGCCTTAGGAGGATTAGGAGTGTTTCTCCTATATCTAATTTTGTTTAATTCTTAATCCGTTTCAGGATTTTCTAATTCTGTAGTTTGATCAATAGTTTGGACTGTCTTTATTTTATTGTGTGGATTAGATGAGGATGAAGGTGTTAGTTGTTCAATCTTTTGATTTAATCATTCTAGGAGAACATTTGCCCTTTTTGGAGGTAGTTGTTCTATATCTTTTCTAGGTAGCGTATATGGTGAACTAAGTAAAGGGGTATGCTATGTGGAAATTGAGTTAGCTCAAGTATGGTTTGGATTACATGTTCTAATCGATCTACTTGCTGAGTTACGATGTATAGTAATTGAGATTGATAATTATTTTGTTCATAAATTTTTTTGATGTTATTTAGAGTTACTTTAGTAGAGGGCTCTTTATTTGCACCCTGTTTGTAAGGTGCAACAGGTACTGTTTTTCCTTCTACATTCAATTTGATACCTGTCAGTGGGGAATGTATTGACGTGATTTGTTGACCACTTATAGTGGTCCATTGGGTTGTGATACATCCATTAACATTAATTTGATCAATTTGTACTAATAGTTTTGATTTTAGCATTAAATTATTTCTATCAGCGTAAGATAGAAACCATTCAAAAAATAGTAAATCTTTCTTGAGTAAATTCATGGTTTGTTTCCATGTGTTTTTGTTCTCGAGTAAATTCATGGTTTGTTTCCATGTGTTTCTGTATTCCTTAGTTTATTCTTTTGTAAAAAATTTAAAATACTATTTTTTAAGATGATTGCTTTCTTTAGATATAATTTTTTTTTTGTAGAGATTCCATATCTGGCGTAAATTCTTCTTCTTCTAATATAATTATATTGATAGATTGTATACCTGAAAGTGTTGGTGACTGTGGGATAGGTTGAGTAATTATTTCAGGAATAGGATTCCAACTTTCTACATATCGAGACTCTTGTACATAAGTTGATTGAAATTGTGTATTAGTGGATGGTCTAGAGGCCTCATAGTTTGACAATATAGTTTGAGGTCTTGATGTGTTAAAATTTAATAATCTAGGTATTTTGGCTGGTCTAAAGTTGAAAATAACATTTCCATCAAGAATTTCTGTAATCTCAAAAAACTCCTCTTGAGTTACATGTTCAGGAGGTTACGTTAGGTCAATTTGCCAGGCATCCGGTACGATAATTTATTTCATTTTAATAATTTTGGAGTAAAAGTAGCAACATTATTTGCTTCTACTTATAATACGATGGTTTCACTAGGAGGGGTTTGAATTAAACATTTAGGATTAAGTTGGGTAGTTAACAATTTGAAATTAATTTTGTATAGAACAAGAAAACCTCTCCTTTCTTTTTGTTATGCTAAGCCAGGAAGATGAATATTCAAGACTGGCATGTTTAATATAGTAGGATCTTTAAGATTTACTGTAAAATTCGGAGTACAATTAAAATAATTAGGATCATTGCATAAGTTAGATTGAACTATAGCCAAAATTGAGTCTTTATATTTTAATAATATTTAATTTTTTAAGACATAATAGTACTTAAGTACTTATTTCTAGCTTGATTAATGATTTAATGGTTATTTGTATTAGCTTATAATGAATATAATTATAACTTTTATGTTTAAATTTATTTATTGATAATGTTGATAATAGCCTAATTTTTTTATATTCATTTTTAATGAAAATTGTTTGTTCGTGGTATTTGATTGTTAAAGCTGTTTTAAAGTCCATGGTACCAATTTTATAGACTTCCCCTACTCGTTGAGTAGGGATTGTCCACCTTTGACTATTTGGTATTACTAATAACTCCATTGAGTTAGTTGTCATATTAAAATTTAAAATACTTCCCCTAAGCATATGCTTTAGCCTAGATATTATTATCTAATTAATGCATAAATTAAAATAAAACAATCTACACTAATCCTAGTTATCGGGAACACCTAATCTAGGACTACTAAACTCAGGCTGACCAACGATGACTAAGTATTGTGCAAATGATTAATACAATAATAAATGTAGAAATTAAATAAATCTGGCTTTGATACCAAAAACATAAGCAGGATCAAATAATTCCAAATTAATATGACAAAATAACAAAAGAGAAATAGAAGTATGCCAGAATCTTGATAAAAACTTTGAACTTTGATTGATGGTGAAAGTTTACCGTCTTTGATACAAGAGAAATTTGAAATCAGGGATACAAGAGATTATAAGTGGGCTAAAAGCTTTCTAAAATTTTGAGATGCCTTTGCTGAATGCCTTGAGTCTTTTTTTTATAATTCCCTTGCTATGATCTATGCCGTTCATTTGTTAGGTGGATTGGTGAGTAGGTAGCTTCACGTGAATATCCTTATTTCACGTGAATGTCCTACCGGTCCATCCTTAAGTCAGGAATTAGAATCCGCTTTTTACAGTTGATACTTTGTCTTTTCATACTGTTATTAGTCAAAAGTTGATGATTTTGTTTGCTATTGTTGATATCGTTTACTGTTTGCTGATCAAATTGATGCACTTCATCTATGGATGGTGCTGAAGATTTAAATTAATAAATTTGATCCATTGATATCTTTTATATTGTTGTTCAAGTTGAGTCGTCACAGCTTCTTTGATATGGTAAGGAAAACACTTTGAAAAATGATTGGAAACCTGCATGATAACACAATATTAACAAAATGACCTCCTAAATTTGTAAATAATGTATTGGTGCTCGACCACCACGACATTTAAGAAACGTATCAAATAACTAAACAAATGACTCGGCCGTCTCATCATACAATAAGGCTGCCCCAAACACCACCATTTATCGGTGGTGGTTAAGCCTTGAAAAGACACCGACATATTACAAGTCTTTATTTGTATCATACATTATGTCCAATGCCACTAACCGTCCAAATACTTAGTAATCTACTATCATTTTTATGTTGACCCGAAACATATTAGTAATATAATCTGTAGAATCCAATTAGATATCATAGTAAAAGGCAAAATTGTAAGATTTGTTTTGAAAGTTAGTATAGCTAGTATCTTACCAAACTGCATATTCTGTTGTCTCTTCTACCAAAGTTATGACTCATGATTTTTTGCTTTATATCCCACACAATTCCTACCTTTGGCCTCTATCACCATAAGTTTATGCGTTAGATCTCAAGCCAGCCTCCTAGGCCATTTTGGTTAGTTGGCTTTGGGCAAAGGACATCTTTCTTTGTAATCTCAACATGTGTCATGTTTAAGCGGGCTTCAGTTCGTAGTTATGCTCTTCTAAGAATTATTTAACAACAAACATATTTGTTTCACAACCGCATTTAATTTTCTACCTGTGTTTTGTATCTTTTTGTCTCTGTTTATCTTCTTTTCGTTTTTCTTCTCTTGTGTAGCTAAATATCCATTGTATCTCAATAGTGTCATTTTTGATTTTTTTTAACATTATGTTTCTTTACCCTAAAGCCCATTTTTTATGATATTCTTCCAAAATTTTCATGCCTTATCTATAGCATTAAATTTCATACCCACGGAAGGTATATTGTGCTTAGATTCTGCATAATATTAGAAAACAAAAACATTGTGCATGACATAATGAATCAATCCACAAGGAACAATGTACTGTGTGTTCGCCAGACATATAAAATTAGCTCATCAAGATAAGTATATTGTAATAAATCGAAGCAAACTAACAACAAAGAAATCGACAATGGGAGAGAGGTTTTGAGCAAATATAGATTGACACTCAGCAAATACTATACACTAGAGACGATGGAGGGATGCGATGGAAGACAGACCAAATGGAGAGGGGAAGTGGAGCGAAAAAGTGACAGGCGCTCACGCACGAGAGAGAGAGAGAGAGAGAGAGAGAGAGAGAAATTCCTTGAGAATCCAGAAGAAATTGCAGTGCTTTGATTTCAGCCGTCGACTTTCGACAGCTAAGATATAAATTTTTTTAATACTAATATTTTTCTAATAATTTACTTTAAAATATAAAAAAACAAAAACAACACAAAACAAAACATGACAAAAAAATGCCATCTATCCGGGTCACATCCCTTGGTCCACTTTCATCTCTACCGGTTTGTCTGATGACTGCACTTAGTCGGTCAAAGACTTGAGCTCTTCCCTAGAAATTGTGACCTTGGTGCCTGCATCGGATGTCAATGATCACACGGCATGAGTTCTTTCCGACAAGGTCTTAATCTGATCTAGGGCCCTTGCCTCAGCTGCTTTGGCTTCTTCAGCTTCTTCAAGCGCTATTTTTAGCTCCTTCTCTGCATCTTCTAGAGAAAATGTTGCATGCATTGCTGCGATGACCTGCGATGGACGAAGAAACAGATGAGAACAGAGGAGGAAGAAGAAATCAGACAAAGAAGAAGAGAGGAAAGAGAGAAAATTGAGAAAAATAGAGAGACAAGACAGAGGATGTGAGAGAGAGTGATAGAGAGGGAGAAGAAGGATCGAGAAATAAGGGGAAATTATCATCTCCCCATTTCATTCCAAACTGCATAGTACATATACTGTAAAAGTCCAACCGAATCAGGTGGAGCCGAACGGAATATGCCAACTGCAAATCAACAGTAAAACAGAATATGAAAAATTAAAAATAGTAAAACAAAATATTGAAATTAATAATGGTAAAACAAAAAATAGAAAACCAACTTGTAACATTACTCTTCCCAGCAAAAGAACCTTATCCACGAGGTTGAATGAGAAAATCAGAAGTGGCTGGGGTCCCCAGGCTTCAGCTGCAGTTTAGCAGGCTAAGGAGGAGAATCACAATGGAAATTTATTTATTTATTTATTTTTTGCAGTTCGGTGCATATCCAGCTGGTTTTTCATGCAGAATTGAGAGCCTTAAAGGTCAGATGTGAGAGCGGTGAGGATGTGGGAGCGATCAATCAAGAATTTATCTACGGATGCTGTAGAAGAAGTGCCCTGGACATAATTAGGGATGGAAGAGGGCTTCCATATATAGCCTCAAAGGGGCTCATCGTTTCGGATGAGTACCAGGCTGTATTATAATTCTATTCAACCAATGATAAATACTTAACTCATGTAAGACTGTCGGTAGCAAAACCAAGCTTTGTTTCTTCTTTCACCCATTTGGATGAGCAATCTACCAGCAGATTCCACAAGTTCCCAACCGTCCATTTATGCAATAGGATCTACGGTCTCACCTGATCCATGCTCGCTAATGTTGCAATATATGAAAGGCCTTTCCCCAAAGTATAATATTACATGGAAGATCTAAATGCCTGAGATGCAGCAAGCCATTGTATGGCTGCTTTAATTTCGAGGTCCCTTCCTGAAAGCACCGCGGCCCCATTTCCCTGTTATGACACCAACATCACTATGACGATAAGCCCATGACTTACTGGCCCCTTCTTGAATATCTTTGAGATCATCTTTCAACTAGTTTTTCTCGATTGTTTTTGAAGAGGCCTTATTGTCTTCATCAAACTCATTGCTACGAATGTTGCTACCTCAACGAGTTGGCCGATGCCAAGGAAAAACGCCAGAACAATCTAGCTACCCCATGGATTGACTCTGTGACATGTCATTGACATCCTTATGAGCATTCTCATGCCCATCACGGCCAAATCCTTTATTTTGTGACAGCGTTTGATAGCACCCAAGTTTAGATTGATTGAGAAAGCCACGGAGTGCCTTGTTAACCTCTCTCAAGAGACCATTTAGTTCATATTGCCTTAGACCTGGACTGCATAAGGCATTTATTTTAATAATTCTTGTGTTATGTTTTCCCATAAAAGCTTGCCTAACCGTGTCCACATAATCTCCAGGAAATCGAAATGTAGAGTAACACTGATTTGTTTGAAAACTGCTCCACCAACAATTTCTACTCCTCGTTGTTCTGACATGGAAGGCAAGAAAAGCATGCTAGCAATTAATTCAGGGTTGATCATAAAATGGATTTTCTTTTGAGCACAGCCCCTCCAAAGAGCACCACCTCCCAGATACTTGCTTGTAAAGTCAATATCAAGAGCTCCTCCCAAAAGATCCTCTATCAAGCGTGACCTGTGTTCCTCAAATTGGTAGTATGAAAGAACTGAGATGTCCCACAAATTAGCAAAAGGATAAGAAACAAGTGGGTGATTTCGCTTCAAAAAGAAAAGTTTTCGTTCAAATGAAACAAAGCCCAAAGGCATGCACAAACATATCCGCTCAAAGTAAAGTATCAAATACTTTATTTTGTTTTCATGACTTTCCCGATAGATTTCAGAGGGACTTGCAATTAGAAGAGCAGATTTGACCATTGGAAGGTGTTTGGAACCTCTGAGCTATTTGAAACAAGCAAAAGAACGAATAAGATAGAATAATGTTAATCAGTTCCTCACTGATGTTAACAATTCCTGCCTGTGGTGGTGCCAATAAGTGAAAATGGGTTTCAACCCCATCAAGGCTGTTCACATCTTGATAATGTGATCACAAAAATATCGGAAGTATCAATAACAAGTTTTCCATAACTAAAATTACTTTTGTAAACCATTTGGTTGATTATTCTGTTGACAAAAACTCTGTTTGCTCGTTCACTTGTGGGTAATTTAGTGGGGTGCCCTGTGACTTTAGGAGCTTGTGCCAGAAGTCATCACCCTGTAACCAAAATACTATATCACACACTAATAAATTGAGGTGAACCATAAGTACACCAATCAAATTTGTCTCACAACGGAGGGATTGATTTCGCGTCTAGGAGTCGAATTGTGGAGATGTGAACTCTGATTGTACTGTAAATTTGAGATTCTGAATTTGTGGCTCCAGGACAGCAACGACTGTCTTCCCTAACCATCATACATAAAACTGTGGGATCTTACTTTGATGACACAGTGTGAACTGTTCATCCCAATTAAGGTACAAGCCTCATTCTGGACGAGAGGCTATTTCGACAGGTGTGAATTCCTTTATTGGCAATGCAGGGGAAGAGAGTTTGGCCAAAGTTGAAACAAGATTACCAGAGAGTGTGTTGAATAATGGGGGATGAGGACTCAACCGACTGGCTACCACTTTTTCCTTCACCAATTTTTTCATATCAAGGGTTTCAGGTAATGTCACAGGCTTCAATAATAGGAGCTCATGGCTTGGTGGTTCCACCATGGTGTGTACTGGCTGCTTGGAAGGTTGCAGGCGGTGGAGATGTGAGCATCCAGCATCCTTGCTTCTATTAATTGGAAAGGGAACAAAAGTAACAATTTGGACATCGTTTAAGGCACGTGGTAGTAAGGGTAGGGTTTGAGCAGGTTGGGGTAAAATATTGGAGGTGAGAGCCATGAACAATGAGGGAGTTGGAAGCAAAGGGGATTTGGTGGACGGTAAGAGTTGTCGGTTGATTCGGTTCACGGTATGAAGGATTTCAATAAGGGAGTGCCGAGTCTGTTCTGTGGTGGAAATGGAGGTGGCAATTCGAGCCGAATGTGGTTGTACGAATGCTGTGAAGGAAGAAATTTCGGGTTGGGGTAAATGAAGACAGAGCGATTTGGGCATTTGGTGGCAATGGTAGCTTTTTGGGTAGAGTTTGGGTTGGAGGATAGAAGGTAACAGTTGGAGAAGCCGCGAATGGTGAAGGGATCGGCAGCCACAGGGGGCTCGTTGACAAAAGCAATTGTTGTTTGATTCTAATGAGCGATTGACGAATTTCAGCAATGGAATGCTGGATTTGTGCGTTGTTGCAAGTAGTGGTGACAATAATTATGGCAAGGTTTGCTATATTTTGCTGGACGGTTGCTACAATGCCCTTCACTTCCTTTGACATCCTTGCTATGGAAGCTTCAAGCGCTTATTCCTCGGTCATCATTTCCTCTGCCGTGCTCTCAACGAGAGAACCAATATTGCGTGTGCTGCTGCAATGACCTGTGATGGATGAAGAAATAGACAAGAATAGAGGAGGAGAGAGGGGAGTTTTGCAGAGGGAAGAGGGAAAATCGAGAGAAGCAAAGAGACAAGACAGAGGACGTGAGAGAGAGTGACAGAGAGGGAGAAGAAGAATCGTGAAATAAGGGGAAATTATCTTGTCCCCTTTTCATTCCAAATAGCACAGTACATATAATGTAAAAGTCCAACTGATCAGGTGGAGCCAAACAGAATAAGCCAACCGCTGAGTAACAGTAAAACAGAATATGAAAAATCAAAACAGTAAAACAAAA
The DNA here is from genome assembly GCA_033239525.1 of Nepenthes gracilis. Lineage (NCBI taxonomy): Eukaryota > Viridiplantae > Streptophyta > Magnoliopsida > Caryophyllales > Nepenthaceae > Nepenthes > Nepenthes gracilis. Next base: position 8,720,277 of record BSYO01000029.1, read on the forward strand.
TACTGAAATTAATAACAGTAGAACTAAAAATAGAAAACCGGCCCGTAACAGAAAATCTGGTGGCCTCAGCTTCCCTTTGCAACTGCTCAGCATAGATCTTCATGTCTTCTTCTTCTTCACCCCTAGCACTGTGTCAGCTTCTAATGATAGCTGGTTCATTGTAGCAATCATTTCTTCTGAAAACCTCAAGCCTTGGCTTCTTCCGCAAGGCACACCTCCAGCTTAGACTTGCTCATCCGGAGCTTGACATGAAGATTCCCAGAAAAGGAATCTTTTTCTACTGCTTCATCTTTCAACTCTGCATGCTTTTCTCTCAGATTCTCCAGCTCAAGCATAAGAGAATCCAACGAGCTCCATAGGGCACTTTCCTCTTCCAACACCTTCTGCAGTGAATCCTTGGCACCATCCAGCTCAGAGGTGATAGTTGTAACAGATTCTACATCTGAAGCCTTGGCATTCTTCATTTCTTTTTGCAGAGCCCCAATCTCATTCGTTGTTTCAACCAGTTGGGACTTCAGATTTTGTGCAAGTTCAGGATCAAACCCTTTCTCCGTTGCTTGCAAGTTCTTTGCAAATTTTTCTAAACCGGCTTTGTATGATTATCTCTGTATGTCCTCAGAAAATATCTCTGCTTCCTCTTGTTGAGCTTTAATTGACGCTTGCATTGCTTGCTCAACTGTGCTCTCTACACCAAAAATTTCCTTTGAAATTTCACAAGCTCTTTCTGTGTTTCCCTTCACTCCAACCTTAGCTGCTGCTGCTGCGTGTTTTGTGGCATTGGCCTTTGTTTCCAACAACTCATCACAATCTTGATGGATTTTTGCTAGCTCTTTCTTAACTGCATTGATATCTGAAAGCACAGTCGTGTACTGCTCTCTTGCGTTCTCTATATCTTGTTTCTGAGCACCATATGTGACAATAAGGTTGAGACTGTTTGCTTCTTCAAGTCATCTTGCCTGATTGTTGCAGCTTGGGTTGCTTTAATTGCTGATTCCTTTGATTCACTAGTGGTTTTGAGCTTCTGGGATAGATCCTGCACCGTTCTGTGGGCGTTTTCAAGTTCTGCAAGTGCTTCAGCTATAGTAGATTCAGCATTTTTTAGCTGCTCCTGTAGCTTATTCAGCTCTTTCTGAACTGGGTGAATTTCTGTATCCTTGGCCAGATCTTTCTGCAGTAACAACATAAAGCTGCTAAGTTGTGTGAGCAGCCCCTCAAAGTAACTGGATCGTGAATAATACCTTTCTATAAAATGTATGTCAGCAGAGCTACAGTTCCCAACTGAAGTTTTCTAAGACAAACAACGGTCATAGTAGGCTCAGCACATTACTCTCGCCTCACCATGGTTCATGACCAGTGGGCTACCTTCAGGTGCGCCACTGCAATGTTACTCCCTTCAGCAATATGCATAACTGGGATCAAATCCTATCCTTGCAATCAACCTCCCTCCCCACAAATTGCAATGCAGAACCTGACAGAGGCTCAATCTCCATGCAATTACTCTAACAGTAATGCGGAATGGAGAGTAAATGAAAAGGAAGGAGGGCATCAGCACATGATGGAATTTCGAAACATTTGTGATAACTCTGATCCCCTCCCTGGGGTCCTTGGTTGCATCACGAAGCAACCATTTAGATATGAAGAATAAAGAGATATCAAATATGCCCACTAGAAATGAGGAGTTCTACTGTAAAGCTCCAATATTAACTAAAAGCTAAACTAACTAGTGAGTATAAGAAGCAAACGGTGCAGAATTGACAAAACTAATACTTTAAACTTCCATCAAACTCTCAACCTCTCCTTTTTTCTCTCTGTCTCCCTATGTGCCCTGCGTGTTGGCCGGCAGAACAGTCTGCCATGTAATAAAAGCATAGGAACAACACATGCACACAATGCAGTGAAGGTCGAAGAAGAGAAATGAACAATCAATATTTTATGTGGAAAAATCACTTCTGAAATAAGAAAAAATCACGGGATGTTAAATCCACACAAAAAATTACTAAGTATGAGATTTGGTTACATAAACCACAGAGGTGAAAGACAAGAACAGAGAAAAAGTAAACAAAGAATTTCAACATTTTGTTTTCATTCACCGCTCTCTTTCTTTTTACACTTTCTCTCCTCTATCTCTTCTTGCTTCAATCTACAATTAGCGCACACACACACATATATATATATATATATATATATGCACACACCTTCCAACAAGATGGGCAACCATCAGCTTAGTTTGGTAGTTGGTGCACAGTTTTCAATGTCTCAAAGGTGGCGCACGCCCTGCCCTGCACAAGGTAGGGCATTCATGCTTTTGCAGATGACCCGTTATCCCAAGAATGACGTTTTTCAACTACCCAATCAGGTAGGTCAACTGTGCGCCTTTTGAAAAATGATAATCATTTAATACTTCTATATCCAGCCGGTCAACCCCTTTGACCGTTTTCTCTTCTTGGCCGGTCAACACCTTGTTGACCGTCTTCTATTCTTCGCCGAACATGTCTTCTCTTCTTGGCCGGTCAACACCTTGTTGATTGTCCTCTCTACATGACCGGTCAATGCTCCTATTGATCGGTCGGTGTTGTCCATCTGGAATCCTTCAGCAATGCAGGACAACTCATGCCTTCAACCGTTTAACTTGTTGATCAGTGTTGTTGCTTGTCCAAAAGGTTTCGGTCAACTATATTGACTGAAATTCCTTCTGTTTATCCTGTGTATAGTTGCACACAAGGTCTACATGTTTCGTCCAAGTCCTCCAGTTACAAGGACTTTTACATGGGAGTGATTTCCCGCAGATTTTCCCTCACGACCGTGAGGAAGTTAAATCCATTAGCCTGGCCAGCTTGTAGCAATCTTCATTCCTTCCTTTTGGTAGAATCTTGGTCATTATATCTGTCCCATTTTTTTCAGTGTTGACTTTTCCTAGTGACAGTAGACCGATTTCAATCACTTCTCTCATCCAATGATATCACACATCAATATGCTTCGATCTGGAATGGAGTGAGGAGTTCTTATAGAGATGAATGACACTCTGGTTATCACAAAGTACTACAAACTTTTCCTATTTGAGGCTCAATTCCTGAATGAACTTCTTCATTCACAATATCTCTTTATAAGCCTCTGTCACGGCAATGTACTCGGTTTCAGTAATAAAAAGGGCAACACACTTCTACAGTTTGGACTGCCAGGAAACTGTACCTCCAGCAAACTTTACTATCCAGAGGTGGACTTGCGACTGTCGATGTCTCTGGCTATATCAGCATCCGAGTAGCCTACCAACTAAGGATTGTCACTTCTAAGACACAAGCACATCTTGGAAGTTCATCAAATGTATCTTATGATCCACTTCGCCTCGAACCAATATTCTTTTCTTAGGTTGATAGAAACCGGCTGACTGTGCTGACTGTGCTAACAGCATGTGCTATGTCTGGCTTTGTGCATACCAGAGTATATATTAGGCTTCCTACGGCTGAGGAGTAAGGAACGCCTCTCATGTATACCTTTTCTTCGTCTGCGGACGGACACTGGCGACTACTTAGCCTGTGATGGTTTGCAAGTGGAACGGCTGAGGAATAAGGAACGCCTCTCATGTATACCTTTTCTTCGTCTGCGGACGGACACTGGCGACTACTTAGCCTGCGATGATTTGCAAGTGGAGTGCTGACAGGTTTGGACTTATCCATGTTGAATCATTGGAATATCTTCCCAATGTAGTTTTCTTGAGACAATTACAGTCTTCCTACCTCCCGATCGCGAATGATTCTGATACCAAGAATCTGCTTTGTCGGTTCGAGGCCTTTCTTGATAAAAGATTGCCTAAGTTGCTCTTTCAGCTTCTTTATTCGAATACTATTTTATCCAACGATCAACATATCATCCACGTAAAGGAGAAAAATAACAAAATCATCTTTGAAAAACTTTTGTATGAAAGCACAGTGATCACTAGTCCGCCGGTATCATTGATTAATCATGACTGACTCAAACTTCTTATACTACTGTCTTAGAATCTGTTTCAACCCATATAGGCTCTTCATTAGATGACAGACTAGCCGCTCCTTTTCATGTAGATTTCTTCCTCTGTTCACCATGGAAGAAAGCCGTCCGGATATCTATCTGCTCTACTTTCAGATTCCGGGCAGCTGCCAAATTCAATACAACTTTTATGGAAGACATCTTTACCACGGGAACAAAAATCTCATCGAAGTCGACTCCCTTTTGTTGACTGAAGCTTTTCATTACTAGTCGTACCTTATATCTCGACTTCATGGTATTCTCATTCGTTTACAACCGGAAGACCCACTTATTTTTCAGAGCCCTCTTCCCGTTAGGAAGCTTGGCTTAATTAAAGGTGTGATTTTCATAAAGAGAACTCATTTTATCCTTCATGGCTTCCAGCTATTTCTCATTATTCTTGTCCTCCATAGCATCTTCATAAGTTTTAGGCTCTCCAGTATCAGTGAGTATAACATATTCACTGGGTGATAGACAGTGTGACGGTCCGGCCTTATTCCACCGCATAAGGCCGCCGTCAAGCCTAAATCATTGCCTTAAAATAAATTAATAGATAATAATTAGGTGGACATAAAAATTTTTCTTTTCTTTCATAAGAATAAACCTTTTTTTTATACACAGGATTACTTGAGGCCGAACTTTATGAGCTGGCCTTCCGGTTTTAATTTCATACATGGCCGACCAACATTAAGGTTAGACGGACTTGAATACCTTGTTATGACATGAGATGCTTACTAGAATTATCAATTTTATTTATCCAAAACGGAATCACGAAACATGCTAACATCCATAGATTCTTATACAGCGAAACTGTTCTACAAGTCTTCTCAAAATATCAAAAGGAAATAAATCAAGTTCTTTATTTATCAGCTCCGGCCAGCTATGCCGTCTAGCTACCTCATATGGTTCCACTCAATTTCGTTCTTCATAAGCCTCTCGTCATCTGAAAAGTGGCAAGAGTGAGCCAGAAAGCCCAGCAAGATACTCACATGCAGAAAACATAAACATATATATAGTTAGATCAAAGTAAGGATTCATTTCATAAATTTAACATATAAAATCCTCATATAATTTCTTCTTTAGTTCGGAATGTCATTGTTCTTATTCTTATTATCTTGTCTTTAGAAGATTCATAAAAACCATTCGAAATTCTTATCATCTTTAGGGACCGGACGGGGGCAGACAACATCGAGAAAGGGTTGTGTTACCCCACAACCTAAGGCCGTATCCTCTCATTATGTTCCCCGAGGCGGGAGGTAATGCCTTTAACTCGGCATTCGGGGCCGTAGTCCAAAAGTCTTATGCCACCAAAAGTCTCCCCTCGTGGCCCAGGAGGCAGTCCTCGAGTGTCACTCCAATATCCTTCATCCATCTTTAGTAGCAAGTTTAATGAAAACTCGGTTCTTAGTTCATGTCTTTTAATGGCCATCCGTCATAGTTCGAAAGTCGAAAGTCGTAGAGTTTCACTTGCTGTCCGGATTACATATATTTTCCTTGTTCTTATAAAAATGCCGGAGCTCTTTTTCTAAAAGAAAGGCTGGAGCTCTTCGGCCGGAGTTCTTTTTCTAAAACAAAGCCAGAGTTCTTTTTCTAAAAAGCCAAAACTCTTTTCTTAAGAGGCGGAGTTCTTTTCTTAAAAAGTCGGAGTTCAAAAGCTGGAGTTCTTTTTCAAAAGGCGGAGTTCTTTTCTTAAAAAGATCGGAGTTCTTTTTGTCAAAAGGCGGAGTTCTTTTCTCAAAAAGGCCGGAGTTCTTTTCGTCAAACGCTGGAGTTCTTTTATTAAATCCGGAGTTCTTTTCTTAAAAAGACCGAAGTTCTTTTCTCAAAGCCGGAGTTCTTTTCTTAAAAGGGCGGAGTTCTTTTCTCAAAGCCGGAGTTCTTTTCTTGAAAGGGCGGAGTTCTTTTCTCAAAAGCCGGAGTTCAAAAGCCTGAGTTCTTTGTTGAAACCGAAGTTTCAAATTCGGAGTTTCTTTCCAACAAACGCCGGAGTTCTTTTTATCAGAAGCCGGAGTTCTTTTTACTGAAGGTCGGAGTTCTTTTTCTTTAAAGTCGAAGGGTCGGAAGTCTTTTCTTTAAACATGCAATTATTGAAGTTCATATAGATCGACAAATAATCATACTTTAAGCAAGAATAAAATCGATCATCATGAATAACAGGATAATTCATATAGATCAACAAATAATCATACTTTAAGTAGAAGAAAAATCGAACACCATGAATAATAGGACTTCTTTTTAAACATGCAATTAAGAATGATTTTTCCTTAAATCATATGAACAGAACAAACATTATATATATACTAAAACATAAGTTCATCAGAAATCAGATATACTTGCGTTGCAAACATGCATAATCCTGAACTTAAAACAAGGGTGAGTATTCTTGTCTGGATTTCTTTTACTTCGCCTTGAACTTTTGGTCTCCCTTTACTAGAAAACTCTGTTATGTGCTTTTTTCTTACGCCATTTAGTTCTTATTTATAGGCCTTGGTCTGGTGGCCGTCATTAGGGTTTGGTCACACTAGGGGAGATGTTTTGGAGTATGTTATTTATGGCTTTACATTCCCGAAGAGTTTCATTATCAAATTTCTAGGTTATTTATGGTCCACACTAGGGGGATGTTTTGGAGTATGTTATTTATGGCTTTACATTCCCGAAGAGTTTCCTCATTAATTTAGGTTATTTAGGGGGAATGTTTCTCATTTAAATACATTCCGGTCAACTAACTGGCGTTGATCGGATTACTTACCTCTTTCCCGTCCTTCCTTTCATTCACGTTTTTCGGTCAACATTTTTCGTTGATTGGATCACGCCTTCCGGTCACTCTTTCCCGTCCTTCCTTCCATTCACGTTTTTCGGTCAATATTTTTCGTTGACCGGACTACGCCTTCATCATGCCTTCCGGTCAACACTTGTTGACCGGATTACGTTTTTCGGTCAACATCTTACGTTGACCGAATTACTCCATCACGCCTTCCAGTCAACACTCGTTGACCGGATTACTTCTTTTTTACGCCTTCCGGTCAATACCAGTTGACTGGATTACTATCCTTAACTCGTTTTTCCTTGGTAATTTTAACTTGACATCGGGGATTTTCTATATTCTAGGATCTGGGCCATTACAGACAGACGGACGGTCGTCTGTTTTGTGAGGATCTTCTGACAGGAATATCTTCAGTCGGTTAAGGAATGACTTCATCCTAATCTTCATCAGGTGCCATGATCGCCCCACCATTGTCCTCAGCCACCTTAGGACCATTGTCCTCGTCTTTCAGGGATACCGGACGGACAACTTCAACACTCACTTTTTCCGTCCGGTCAACATCACACTTGTCCTTCCTGCCAATGTCCTCGATCATTTCATTTTTAACAAAGGTCACATCCCTTAATCGGACAAGTTTTCTCCCAATCGGTTCGTAAAATCTATAACTCAGCTCATCTTTCCCATAGCTCAGAAAGACGCACTGCATCGTCTTTGGCTACAACTTTATCATTTTATCTCTTGGGATATGAATGAAGGCTTTACATCCAAACATTCGTAAATGATCATAGGATGGGTTCTTGTCCGACCATAATTTCTCCGGCACTTCACCATTCAGAAGTTTGTTAGGCGACTTATTTATGATGTAAGCCATCGCCTTCAGTGCTTCGGCTCAGAAGTGTGCGGGAAGCTTAGCTTCAGAAAGCATGCATCGTACTCTTTCTAGAAGAGTGAAGCTTATCTGCTCGGCCGCTCTGTTCAACTGTGGCGTCTTTGATGGTGCTTTCTGATGCTTAATACCATGTGACCGGTAATAGGTATCAAAAGGCTACATGTACTCGCTACCATTATCACTTCAGACGGCCTTCAATTTCTTCCCCGTTTGACATTCAATTAGAGCATGAAACTGCTCAAATATACCAAGGACTTGGTCCTTGGTCTTCAATGAGTAGACCCACAGCTTTCTGGAATAATCGTCAATAAAAGATACGAAGTATTGGGCTCCACCAAACGATCTCTCTTTGAATGGTCCACATACATATGTGTGAACAAAATTGAGTAGTTCTGCCTTTGGGGCAGACGAGTCTCCATGAAATGTGGCTTTCCTTTGTTTGCTGGCCAAGCAGTGAGGACACATCCTTAGTCCGTCCTCCTTTACTCTGAAAATAAGGTCCTTCCTGGTAAGATGATACAATCCATGTTCACTCATGTGGCCGAACCTCCTGTGCCACAAGCCCTCGGACTCCTTATTGATTGCAGCATTTACGTCTACGGCCGTTGCGAATGCCTTCATTATGTACAGGCCGGAGCACTTTTTTTCTCTTACCAACACAAGAGATCCTCTGGTCAATTTTCACTCACCTTCACAGAAGTTACAATAACTTTCATCATCTAGTCGACCAGCTGAGATGATATTGAGTCGGATGTTAGGGACATATCGGACATCCTTTAACAACAGTTTTGTCCCATTATTGGTAACTAGTACAATATTTTTCTTACCAATAATTTAGGATGTTCCTTCGTTGCCCATTATTTTACTCCAAAGTCTCCTGGAGTATAGGATGTGAATAATCCCCTTTTAGACGTGACATGCAAAGTGGTACCAGAATCAACAACCCAATCGGACTCCTCATCCGTCAGGTTTGCCACATTCTCTTCACATGTAAGTAGGAGATCGCCTCCTATGACCACTGAGAATGAGGATTTGTCTTCACCTCGTCACTTTTCTCTTTTTTTATTTTTCGCATTTTCACGCTTTCACTTGAAGTATTGTTTCTTGATGTAGTTCTTTTTGCCATGGTGATGGCACTTAAAATTTTGATACATTGGCCGAGATTTACTACGTCCTTTTTCTCCAGGCTTATGGCTGTGCCCTCTGCTCCTTTCCCTGGACTTAGACACAAGCACTTCACTGTGCGAAGACGTTGAGGCCCCTTGTGACAACCTTGGCTCATTCATGAGTAAGGAAGCAATTGCCTCGTCCAATTTCAGCGTATCTTTTTCAAACAGTAAGGTGGTGACAATGTGATCATAAGAGGCTGGCAGAGAGGCTAGCAGTACCAGCGCTTTGTCCTCATTGATTTCTTCATCAAGGGCTAACATTTGCATCACGATTCGATTAAATTCGTCCAAATACTTCTCAAAGTTGTCACTTTCTGATAACCGTAGACCATAGGACTATTTCTTTATATGCAACCCGATTGTCAAGGATTTGGACTTATATTGGTTCTCCAATTTTACCTAAACCTCCGCCGGATTAGTCAGGCGAAGGACCTCCTCGAGCATATTGTCCGCTAAGTATAACTTAATAGTGCAGTTGGTAAGGTCTCGTTTATCTTGCCAATTCTCCATGGATGAGCTTTTCGACTTATCTTCTTTCTTCTTCAGCACTTTTATTGTTTCTTCTCTGGTCAAAATGTTCTTCACCCTCTCTTGTTAGAGGATAAAGTTACCTACCCATTAAATTATTCCACAGTGAACGGTAAATTTTTTGAAGACGATGACGCCACTCAGACAAAATTCTCAACCGTGCTCTCCGATATCACTTGTTGGCCGGCAGAACAATTGCCCGTCAAACAAAAGTATAGGAACAACACACGCACACAATGCAGTGAAAGCAGAAGAAGAGAAATAAATAATCAATATTTTACATAGAAAATCTTTCTAAAATAAGAAAAAATTACGGGACATTAAATCCACACATAAAATCACTAAGTATGAGATTTGGTTACACAAATTACAACGGCGAAAGACAAGAATAGAGAAAAAGTAAACAATGAACGTCAGCACTTTGTTTTCACTCATTGTTCTTTCTTTTTACACTTTCTCTTCTCTATCTCTACTATATATATATATATATATATATAATTTTAGCTTGGTGGTTGGTGCACAGTTTTCAAGGCCTGCAAAGGTGACGCACGCCCTGCCATGCCCCAGGCGGCGCATTCAAGCTTCTACAGACTGACCCATTGTCGTCCTAAGAATGGCGTCTTCCAACTACCCAATCAGGTAGGTCAACTATGGGCCTTTTGGGAGATGACAATCATTCAGTACTTCTATATTCAACCGGTCAACCCCATTGACCGTTTTCTCTTCTTGGCTGGTCAACACCTTGTTGACTGTCTTCTCTTCTTGGCTTGTTAACACCTTGTTGACCATCGTCTCCATATGATCGATTAATACCCCTATTGACCAGTAGGTGTTGTCCGTCTGGAATCCTTCAACAATGCAGGGCAACTCATGCCTTCAATCGGTCAACTTGTTGACCGGTGTTGTTACCCGTCCAAAAGATTTCGGTTAATTATGTTGACCGGAATTCCTTCTGTTTATCCTGTGTATAGTTGCACACAAGGTCCACATGCTTCGTCCAAGTCCTCCGGTTATATGGACTTCCATATGGGAGTGATTCCCAACACTGCGTGCCTCTACACTTTTCTCCTTTTTCTTTTCTCCTGCCCCCCGTCTCTCTTCTTTCCCTTTCTCCTTCAACTTCAAGAGCTTTTATATCCTTAAAAAATACTACCTCGTCTTCATCTACAGAGGTTGGTGGCAGTAAATTTTTTTTCTACATATATATATATATATTGATGGGTTCGGCGACGCATGGGTCGACCGAAAATCAAACCTGTAACAGAAGAGCACCCCAAAAGCCGCAATCTAGGAGAAATTTCTCGAGACCTGAAACCCAAACTGTGTGACCCAAATCCACCAAGAGTGATTATATATATATATATATATATTGATGGGTTCGGCAACCCATGAGTCAACCCGGAATCAAACCTGCAGTGGAAGAGCACCCTGGAAGCCACAATATAAGAGAAATTTCTCGAGGCCGAAAGCCCAGACTGTGCGACCCAGATCCACCAAGAGAGATGTGGGCTATTGGAGTAACTCGTCGGATGCAGCCTAGTAGCGTATGCTTGAGTAGCTCCAACTCAGCAGATAATCCCATATCGCTATGCTCATGATCGTCTAGCTCAGTGTAACCCATTGGGAGACCACTAGCCATGACACCTTCGGCAGGCCAGAACCATAGAACTGTGTTGTCAGCCACTCACCATGATTCCAGTTTCACTTCTGCAACTACGATCCAGCTCTTCCCCTTCAAATACCTTCATTTCTCCGCAGGAAAATGGGAGTTGGGAGAGACCAAAAAATTCAGAGAGGAAGAGGTGATTAACGAATACAACTCTTGATCCTGGAGCCACTCTCCCAAGAAGGCCAGGGTGTATCTCAAAGCCACTCCAAGTTGAGCGCACTTGTTGGAACTCAATCCTCAATCTCTAAGCCACTTCTCGATTGAGCATGCTCGTTGGAGCTGAGTCCTCAATTTTCAAACCACTCCCCAGTTGAGTGCACACATCGAAACTCAATCTTCTATCTTCAAGCCACTTCCCAGTTAAGTGTACTCATTAAAATTCAGTCCTCAATCTTTAAACTACTCACCAATCAAGCGTACTAATCAAATATTAACCCTCCATAAACTCTCAATCCCCCTGAAATATGTATCGTACATTATTCATTTATTCTTGTAACTTTCTATCAGTATGAGAAAGATTTTCAATTTCAGCGTCGGAGAACATATTAGGGAATGAGTTCCACTATCCTTTGACATCTTATTTATCAATTGTAGTGTGTAGGATCCAGGTTTAGAGTATAAAAACTAGAGCCGTTCAACTCGATCTATTAGGAAGATCAAATGGCTCCTTAATTCATTTGGTAATCTGAATCTAAGGACATATTGGTGCTGTCTATGGGAATGATAGAAAAGTCTAAGCGCCGCTCCTGCGAGAGTAGATATTGTCAATGCCCGAGCACGAGCTAGTGCACTCATCACAGATGTCATCTCTCCGCGGGTAGTCATGAGGATGAACAGTTAGCCCTTGACGTGCAGACGCTCATTGCCTAGATATGTGCCATGTTCCAAGTGGCCCCAGTTCATTAGTACTCGCCCGAAGTTACAACATTGGGGGCTTCGCTCTCGGACTCCTAGATCTCAGTGTCCTGAAAGGGAACTAGAGAGAAAAATAGCCTCCTCAGAAGATTTAATGGCCTCTGACTTTGTGCCCAGGCAGCTACGAGCGATAGGGCCTAGCTGCAGCTAGAGGGTCGATCGAGTTATGAGATGTGGGATGAAAGCCTAGAGCAACGTAATCTACATCATTCCCTTGACGATAGGAGGCCCCCTGCCTAGGAAAAAGCTTCATGTCGTACCCGCAGTGCTTTCACCTGCTGGCAAGGTCATCGTTTGTGAGGTAGATCCGATCGTTGGCAGACCATAGGATTGGGGAGTCCAACTTGGAGCTCTATGTTCGAAATTTCGATCCAATACTCACTTGGATCACTTCCGCGCTTGGCTGGGTTTCCAAGGGTGCAGACACTTAGCGCAGCATTGACAGCAGGCTAGAATTCCTTTGGGGGCAGTGGAGTCCTCAACCCTTCGCATGCTGCATTTCACCCTTGAAGACGCTGCCTGCGCAACAAGCAAGGTCCCCCTTGGTACCTACGGGTTACATGTCGGCAATAGGAGCCTGCCATGCTTGTGGCATCAATCTGTCCTCCCAGCTTGCCAGTTGAGTGGTCCCAATTCCAGCACTAGAGTCCTTTGGGGGCTTCTCGCCCTCGGTTCTTTTGGACAACTCACTGAGGCTCAGATCGTCTGACAAAGACTAATCTAAGCTTAGCCTCCTTGACAAATCGCTAGAACCTATGGCTCAGATTTAGGTATGTATAGATTCAACTTGATTGGGCACATTATCCAAAGGAAAGTCTGGGATGTGACATAATCTGGATGATTTTGCGTGGAGATGCTATGGCGTGGATGCCAATGAAAAAATTGGGCCAAATGGCCTTCCTCTCTTTACTGTCAGGATTCGATTTCGAATCAAGCTTATATCCATGGGACAAGCTCTTAAGAAGATTAGAAATGAAGCTCCTTTTGGATGAGCTAGCATGAAGCTAGAAGCGATCGAACAAGCAACCTCAAGCCTACTTTATAAAGTGTTTTCCCATTGCATGTTAGAGTAAAGGTGTGGTTTTAAGGACTCTCTCATTAGAGTCTCGGCCGACTGGATGAATTCTCGGGAGCAAGTGAGGTCATCAGCAGCTATTGTTGAGCTAGATTAGACCAAGTTTAAAAGGAACGTTGGAGACTCTTCTCCTAGTGGAGTGGATAGAGGATTTGATGGTGATTTGATCACGAGTTAAGGTAAGAAGGCAGAATATAAAGCGTAAGATTGTGGCTTATGTGGCAAGGCATATCCATGCTTAAAGGAGGACTTCGAGCAGAAGAAGCTTTCAAGATTTTGTTTCTATTCTGGCCTCGATGACAAGAAAATTGGTGGCAATTTAGATGATAATAGATAAGTTGATTAAGTCGGCTCAATGCTTGTTGATCAGGATGTCATTCCTGAGATTAGTTGTCAGTATATTTTCGAGATGAGGAGATGACATGGTATTCCAAATTTGAGGCTTTTGATTATGATCTAAAGTAGATGATCGATCAGAGTGTCGCAGCGAAAGTGTGTGGTTATTCGGCTATTTGTTACAAGATTTGATTTAAGGCTTGTTGTAAGGTATTAGATTTGCAACCCGATTGGAGGTTCAAGAAGAGCGGTCAAATGTTTTTGGAGGTGTTTGAAAGAGAAGAACTTTGAGTTTTAGAGTCAAAGGGTAGTTTGAAGTGAAAATCCATTACGACATTCAAAATTTTTTGTAGATCGGAGATGCGGCCTACAGATTGGCTTTATTTTTGAATTTGATCGACGGATATAATATGTTTTATATAAATGATTCTTTGCAAGTGATCGACTGAGCCGGTGCTGATCGACGAGAAGTTTTATGGTGAAGTTTAGTTTGAAATTTGGGATAGAAAGGATCAAGTGTTGAAGATCAGATTTGGAGAAATCATTTGATTGAAAAGATGAATTGAGAAGAGCAAAGATGCAGTTCGGGAGAATTTTCTCTATTTGCTTAAGGGTTGAGGTACATAGATTTTGAGGTCAAAATCTTTGAAAGGAGGAGAGAATGTAATATCCCGAATTTTCATTTTGATTATTTTAAAATTAATTGTAACTTTGGGTAATTTGAACGCAGCAAAAATTAATTTAATATTATAAAAATTTAAATGATATTTGGGTCATTTGGGCCCGTGTTATCGCCCGAGTATCAATTTAGACTATGGAAAAAAAAGGATAATAGAATGTATAATAATAATAATAATAATAATAATATATAAAAAAAAGAAAAGGGGGATCGGCGAAGCAAGGAAGAGAAGGGAAAAGAAGAAAAGGAAAAAAGGATAGGAAGAAAGAGAGAAGGGAGATGCGGTGGTGCCCCAGCAGGAGAAGGAGAGGGAGAAAGAGGAAGAGAGAGAGAGGAAGGAGGTCGAGTAGTGCAGCGATGGTCAGCATGGGCGGTGGCTGAGCAGCGCAGATGGGAGGAGCACTAAGCAAATACCGTAGCAGAGCTACGGCGGCGGCGGCGGAGAGGAGGTGACACCGGGAAGATTGGTGATGGCCATAAGAGGTGGCAGACGTGGCAATGTGCAAGAGAGAAGTTGTGTAGAGTAGAGAGAAATGGACAATGCGTGGGTTGGCAAGCCGGCAAGAGAGAGAAGGCTTAATTTGAGTATTTTGAAGCATCCTTTCTTCAGATTTGTAGAGTATAAGGTCAAGGTAAGTATCTGTAACCCTATGCCTAATCTGATTTAATATTTGATATATAATAGATACTATTTGAAAATCTTTTTAACATACATGTATTTTTATATACTCGATCTGTTTATTCTGGATATGCATGTATAGCTCATTGACTGATTTAAAAATATTTTGTCTGGGCTTTATGATTTTTGGAGGGTTTAATATTTTTTTAAAAATTTAAAAACATTATCGGATACTATATATGTTTATATCGATCTGTGTATACAGAAATATGCATAAAATTTACATAAGTCGTATAATTTTACCTGTATGTGCCTGACTGTGGTCATTACATTTGAATTTGTTTTTGGATATTTTGACCAACTCTTGATGGGGAGATTTATTATTTGAAAATCCCTTTTCATTGTAGGAAAGGTTCGGAATAGTGACCCTTTCCATTTGAATGATTTGATTTGACTATATAATATATTTGAGCGTTCTAATATATCTGACAAATTTGAGAATTACACCCAAATTTACGGGTGATAAAACATAGTAAGCCACTTTACTCATGGGAGACAAAGTAAATGGGTGATCAAGCATGTTGGCTTAATTTGTATTTGATATGACCTAAGGTTACTGAAAAGATGTGTAACACTTCCTTAAACTAATTTTTAAATAATCAAAACTTACATTTAGCACATAATTTGTATTTTTATATTAATTTGTATTGGACTTTGATTTGAATTTGAATTTTGGGTTTGAATTTGAATTTAGCCGATTTTGTCTACAGATGGGTCTTAATATGTCTCGTATAAATAAATTTGACTATACGTTTTGATCGGAACCTTTGGAGTAATTATTGCGGTGCTACTTTGGTTTCTGCATATACTATTTGATCATCCGACTATCGAATTTTATCCCAAATTATAAATTGATCGAGCTTTGGATTTGGACTTGGACATAAATTGGATATCTGATTGGATTGGACTTGGACATGCTGTATATATATATATATACGTCCCAATGAGGATTGTTTTCAGGTTAGATATTTATTTTGAATTTGGATATTTAATTTAAGTATGAAACTACCATTATATTTTAAATTTTTGATTTTTATTAGATTTATTATATCAACGATTTGAATTTATTCTATTATTTGATTAGATATTTTATAAATTTTACCGTTCAACTAATTTATTGGACTCTTTTTATTTAAATATAATATTTGTTGGGTTTTAAACTTATGTTTTATATTTTGTCTCTTCAAAATAGAAGGTTCGAATGTATTATAAGAGTAAAGATGTAATCCGTCAGCTGTTTGCTTGATTTGGTTAGTCTTAACTCCGTTATAATTTAAATTGGTAATTGATGTGATTAGATTTTTAAAATTATTGGGTATAGATGCATAATTATATTTCAAAAACAGTTTTGATATATTATGTCTGATTATAATTTTGGTTAAATTGTTCCCTTTTTTACGATAATTGTGGGTCAGATCGTATTTATATTGTTCAGGTGGTTGTCTAATAAGGTTCTATGCGAATTTTGATTTGTCAGGTCTTGTATATTTACTTTGTTATATCCGAATTTTTAAAATTTAATGTTATTTTTTAAATTTATTTGGAATTTTAAATTTTAGAAATTATCATTAATTATTTAAATTGATATTTTTGTTCCAGATTTGTAACAGGATGGTGGTGGCCCCCACCAGCGCCTTGTCCTCATCCTTGATTTGTTCTTCAAGGGCTGATATTTGCGTCACGATTCGATTAAATTCGTCTAAATATTTCTCAAATTTGCCACCTTCTGTTAACCGCAGACTATAAAACTATTTCTTTATATGCAACCTGATTGTCAAGAATTTGAACTTATATCAGCTCTCCAACTTCTCCCAAACCTCCGTCGGATCAGTCAGGCCAAGGACCTCTTGGAGCGGCTCATCGCCCAGATATGCGCCATGTTCCAAGTGGCCCCAGTTCATTAGTCCTCGCCCGAAGCTACAATGTTGGGGGCTTCGCCCTCTGACTCCTAGATCTCAGTGTCCTGAAAGAGGAACTAGAGAGAAAAGTAGCCTCCTCAGAAGATCTAATGGCCTTTGACCTCGTGCCCAGGCAGCCATGAGTGATAGGGTCTAGCTGCGGCTAGAGGGTCGACCGAGTTATGAGATGTGGGATGAAAGTCTAGAGCAACATAATCTACATCATTCCCATGACGATAGGAGGTCCCCTGCCTAGGAAGAAGCTTCATGTCCTACCCGTAGTGCTTTCACTAACCTGGCAAGGTCATCGTTTGTGAGGGAGATCCGGTCGTTACCGTCACATAGGATCGTGGAGCCTAGCTTGGAGCTCTATGTTCGAAATTTCGATCCAATACTCACTTGGATCACTTTCGCGCTTGGCCGGGTTTCCAGGGGTTCGGACACTTAGCGTAGCATCGATAGTAGGCTAGAATTCCTTTGGGGGCAGTGGAGTCCTCAACCCTTTGCATGCGGCATTTCACCCTTGAAGACGCTGCCTGCGCAACAAGCAAGGTCCCCCTTGGTACCTACGGGTTGCATGTCGGCAATAGGAGCCTGACATTGGAGATCGTGCATTCAAGCGCCTATTGACCAACAGCAGGAAGGCAAGAGCGTGTCGGTTCAGTTTGATGGACCTAGTTCTTTGGAGTGTAGTGGCTACAGGCAAATAGCTGTCAATTAGAATGAGCAGTCTCATTGCTGTAGGGGACTGTTTCGAGCCTCAACGATCCTCTAAAGCGAGGCTTACATGTTATGATCCCATATTAGAAAACTAATCCAGCAGGTTTAGAATGCCCTCCACTCCAGAAGGTGCTACTAATGATTTTTCTCCAAGCGCAGGTAAGTCAAGTGCATACATGTGGGTTGCTTGAGTGTTATAAATACGATTATTTACTTGTTCCATTCATTATGCAAACCATATGAATGTTGTGTGCTTACATTAATTCAATGACCTACATTGCCCTTAGTCGGGTGAACTCTTTCGCCTGCACCTCTACTAGTTGCGACCTGGTCATAAAACCTTGGTCCTAATACCTAAGTGGCCTAGAGAAGGCTGAAACTAAACCTAGGTGGCAATAACCGAGTGACCCAGATGAGGTCGAATATTACGGCTTAGGGACTTATGGACCAAGAGTCGGAACTCCCCGTCAAGCAGCTATTAAAATCTTAGGGTGCTTTTCAACATGCATACGACAATTTCCTCCCACTGGAACAAGCCCTATCAGTTAACAATGGTCGGCTAATTAGAGCCAGATGTACGAAAGCTACGATGCTCTCTAACAGGACCGAGCGCTAATACAAACGTGCGGCCAACGGCTTAGACTTTGCTATAGCTCGGCGACTACAACCATGAAATCCAGTCGGCCTTTGTGAGGCTCACCCATATCCGTGCCATGACCTCCTCACAGGAGCGAGAATAATTGGACAAATATGTCCATCTAAGCCTGGCAACAATAGCTGTGAGGTTTAGCCGGTGATCACATTCTCTCAGTACCACGTCCTC